>JAYKKI010000035.1:6210000-7410000 GCA_039881145.1 Druceiella hillmani
GCGGATTGGGTTTTTTTATTTCTGTAATAACTGTATTAAACGTTAATTTGTTTCGAATTTCAGGAAATTTACAATTTAATGTAGTGACTACTTACGGTCTACGAAGTTGTGGGTGCAGAATTTAGTGCCAAGTTAGAAGTAAGTTTCAACGTACGAAATGGTCGTCTAGAACTTTTGCTTCGCATCGAATTTAAGTCGAACAAACTATAAGACGTTGTGATATTGATAGACTTGAGTCGAGACTTGAAATGGGTTGTGCTTTGGATTAGGAACAACTAATTTAGCATCGGTTGTTTCTTTTGTTAATGTCTAATGTGAGGATATAATTGGGCAATGGATTAAATAGCCATTTAAAGATTCTGATAGATCTTATGATCGAGGTATCATGCCATACAGTACTTCTTGTGTGAACTTTATTGAGGAAGTCTCATCTAAAAGTATATCTTTCCTTATCCTTCTCTCATTTTTAAAATCGTCCTCAAGATGTCTCCATAATATTATTTCACTCTTTTCACTTAGTGTACTTTTTCTATTGTGTCTCTGGTATGTGGTTTTAATTTCCTTAAAATATTGTAGAACGTCGTCCTTTTGAAATTAGGTGAGGCCTCATCATTATTCATCTCCATAAGAGCCTTATCGATCGTAGCTAGTTCATTTAAAAAAAAAAGTATGGATTTTGCATCTAATCACGCTAAACTCTAGATCATCCAATTTTTAAAATTTTGTCAATCTTAGCGGGTGAGGCAAAAGGTGAACTGATGCGTCCCACTCTTCTATATTCCCGAACTGTCTTGTACACTGTGATTAGAACAACACCTGTAATTGTAGCCGTTTGCTCCGCCACATATTTTTTATAAATGTGCTTTCTATAGGCGTAATCTTTTCTACGTATTTATATACGTTTATTAAGGTGTTTTTCCTTCGAGCTTAAATCATTCTTCTTGGGGCGTTTCTTCATTGATGATGAAAATGTTAGTATCCCGCTCTTACCTGGTACTTCCGCCATTTAAATTACACAATAAAACACACTTTAAAAATAACCCATATTATTATATTACACACCGAACTAAATACTATAAATCGAACAATACTATAAGAACTTAATGTAATACAAAGTCATGAAATAATTTTATAAAACGCCAAAAAATCAGCGAGCAATAATTGGAAACGTCAAAGTCGTTCAAAATTCCAATAGGAAAGTATGTTCGCTAGTTGCGGACTGAACTCTCACACCTCGCCGTCATGTTGTTCTCCTTGCTAACGGTGCACACATGGGAATGCGGTGCACAATGATGAACGGGTTCAAGAAGAACAACCACCAACAGTACCCTCAACATAAAGATCTAGTAACGATGCCCACAAAAAGACACGCCTTCAAAGTACTCGGCTAACATGTGCCTAGTTGTAGAATTGCTTACTAACTTTCGGAAACGGTCCAAGCAAGTAGCAAAGGTACTCACATCTCTGGATTATATCAGTGATAAAAAGGAAAGGGAAAGAAAAATAAAAAGATTATGGAGAAAAAACTTAATATTACAAAAGCAAAAAAATTAAATTAGATTCAAATTCTGAGGAAGAAGAAACGATAGAATTAGCCAATGGAAATTCCGGTGTTGTGGCGAGTCGCGTGTAAATAGCAGAAACGCCAAAAGAAAAAGAAAATATGTTATCGTATTAAACGAATTATATTACCAAATTTAATAATTTATGAAGCAACATATTTTAACAAATTAATCCTTTAAATAATAATTAATTTTTGAATTAAAATCATATTTTGGCAATTAAATTAAGTTTTAATGAGTAATGTATTCTTCTCCACCAGATGGTCCCCTGAAATTGATGGTGCTGAATCTCGACTCAAAGCTGGTTCTCGATTTATCGGCATCATACAAAGATCGATCGGTGTTGGTCCACAGGATAATTACGAGGTGTAATTTAATTTGAAAACAAAAACCTTTCTGATGTGTCTTCCGAATAAAAGATCAGGCCTAGTGTTATTCTTTATTTTTATGTTATTCTTTATAATACACAATTTATCAATATTTTAAGTGCTCATGCTTTAATATCAGGATATAGAATTTTCTCGAGTGATCCGTTCTAAATTTGTTACACGAATACAAGAAACATTTACGCGAATGTTATGAATTTATTCCATTTTATGATTCGGATTCACTATTCATATCCGAGTAATTTGAAACTTACACAGAACTTCCAGGCTAGCATATACAGTACATTACTGCTAGGATTTCCAAATAATATCCAAGTGCCTTAAGAACTCAATCAGAACTGCTGTTGGATTTACAAATAGATATCCAAGCACCTTCAAAACTAAATCAGAACTGAACCCTGAATATAATATTTAAAAAATGTAGTATTTGTAAAGCCATCTAAAAACTGTATGTGCTGTGTACTTGTAAACAGTACCGAAAAGACTGAATGGAATTTTTTTCTTAAAACGCGAGTTAAAGTTAAATGCTCTCCGTAATTCAAAAAAATATAATTTTTGTTTTAAAGAGATGTTACAATAGCAAGTACTTATGTTCTACTTAAATGACTATAACTGAACAACTTGTATTGGCCCGCAGGCCTTTTATATTTGTTTTTATCTCTTAAATTACCTTACGCAGTTATGATGTGTGGTGTCGTTATCAGAGTGATTCCGGAGTTAACCTCTTCTTTATCTGTGTCGTTCGTGGGTCTGTTCCTTTGACTCCCCCTACCCAGTCTGAAGTTCATCTTAAGTGTTTTTATAGATGAGCTTATAGACGGTTATTATTTATTGTTGAGGATCATTATTCCTAATATTCAGTTTAATATTCCTTGCTTAGAAGTTTGCTCATTGTGGATTTTCAATAGTGCTAGTTGACTATCCATTGACTTATCCTGAGTGTTCCTTATTATAGTATAATTGTTTTCTGCTGGTTTTTCTTCATACTGGATCACTTCTATGTTAATGTTGCTTTCACTGTATGTACAGTCTTGCGTGTTATGTAGGAGTGATCCTTTGACCGCAGATTCTGTGTGGTCGCATACATCTTGTATCTTCGTTTCTTCATCTTATATTGATACCACAAGTGATTGGTTATTTTCTCCTTGATATGATGTGGGCAGATGACCTATAGTTTCTCGCACATGTTTTTCCTTTTTATAACACTTTCCTGTATGCAAGTTTTGACTGTCTCTGAAGTATAAATGTTTTGAGTACATTCTTTTAATTGATATCGACCTGCTCATATCATATCAAATATTGTCCTTTGACTGTGTTTGGAATTGTGAAAAAATTATTTTGTTTAGAGTTGATAGATAAAACATATTTTCTGTAATTTTTATTTTTTTGTTAGGATTGGGATAGGTAATTCGAATATTATCATATTAGAGGATATTTCTACATTTGGAGATATTTGGGATTCGAGTGCTAACAAGTCTATAGGTAAGTTTATGATTTCCGGTATTTTAGAAATGCTTCGTTCTAAATGCAATTGCGATATAATAGAGGGGTGTAGTATACCATGTTGTGCAAATACGTATGCTTCGTTTATGCCGAGGCATACATTTATTCTATTTCTCCTTTTATATATTATGTTCAAAATTGTATTAATTTGTTGTGACACATTATAAATTTGTCGGTGTACTTCATTCAACATATCATAGGTTATACTGAATTTATTTTCTATGTCTATTAAATCATTATTATCTGGATTACCTATTAGAGCCTTTATTACTGTGCCTAGTCCATTAACTAGTCCTCTTTTGGCGCGAGTCTTTGTTTTTCAATCGGTTGAGACAATCGAGTAATTGTTTATCTAAGTATTTTATGTGAGGTACCGTTTCGTTTAGACTATTACCGTTTGGACTTTATGATATTCAAGGTATAGAGCATTTGTTTTTATGGCGTGCATTATGTTCCACTCTCCTTCTCTTATCCACACTTCGTCGATGTCTATTATTGCTAAGTTCCCGTTGAGGTGTAGGATTCTGGCGGAGGCCCTGGAACACGTATTTCGTTTATGTGTATTTTTCTATCTTTTCCTTTGGAATAATATAATTTTAAAGGGTCCATTATAAACATTTTTCTTTTTATTTCTGCTGTCGCTTGTTATGTAAAATTCATCTTCTACCTTTAATTTAGAGTCTTTTAAGTTTATTACGGGCGTTTCTCTTTAAGGTATCTCTTTTTGTAGTTTCTAATCTTTTTTGTATATCTAATAAATAGTCAGATGTTATATTATTATTAATATAACATCTGACTATTTTATAAATAGTCAGATGTTATATTATTATTATATTATTTATTTCCTGTTGGATTCTTAATATTTCTATTAATGTGGAGTGTAGTCTTTCTATGTCGCCATGTGATGTACGATGCTTCGGTGTTGCTGCATAACATTTTACATCAAGGGAAGAGAGGAATTCTTTTATGAGTTCGCTGCTTAGACCTGTTTCATTATCGACCGATATGATTTCATGTTTTCCTACCAAGGAAAATAGTTTAATTAGTTCTCGCAATGGTGATGCTAGTGCTGTCTTGTAGTGGGATTATGAATCCCCATTTAGAAAACAAATCTATCCCGGTTAAGTATTTTTTCTATTATCGAAGAAAAAGGTGTCTAGTTGCCATTTTGACATGGGCTTATCGTATGTTGGAGTTAGTTCCAAAGGTGCCCTTATTGGGTGTCTATTATATTTAGTTCTATTACAAACATCGCATTGTTTGACAAAACTTGAGGTGTGCTGCTTAATATTTTCTATATAATAGTTTTTTGATATTTCTGTTATTAGTGCACAATATGTCGATTATATTTTTCGTGTGTTTCTCGTATAATTTTCAGTACTTCTTCTTGGTTCCATATTTCTGTCCGCGGTGACTTAAACCATATTATTTCTAGGGTTTGAGTATTGTAATTTTTTCTATAGACTTCAGAGGTTCGTACACCTGTTTGTTCTGTTATGACGGCGTAACGTTTGCCTCCACAATGCTCTATTATAAATCTTTTGAATTCCATTGGTTCTTCTAGCTTAACGTAGAAGTCGTGAGTTCCTCGCGGTTTTTTAAGTATTTGTACGTCATGCGTGTTCTTTTCTAAATAAATGCGATTCATTCTTCGCGGTGGGTGTTCATGTTTTATTAAGAAACCATGGTCTGAGTCGTCAGCTTTACTGTGTGTCGTAGCTTGGTCTGAATTATGATTCGACATCGCGTTAGTTTAGAATTCGATTCTTTAAGTTTCGAAATCCATATTTTATGATCTGTTTATAATATGAAGCGTCTACCGTATATGTATGGTATAAACTGTGTTAGAGAATATAATATTCCTAATAGTCCTCTTTCCGTGACGTTATATTTTTGCTCTGTTTCGTTTAGAAACCCGTGATGCGAAAGCTACCTGAGATAACACTGCGCCTAATGCCATATCGCTTGCATCCGATGTTATCGTGAATAGTTTATCAAAGTCCGGGTAAGCTAAAAGTGGTGGGTTGGTTATTATTCGTTTAGATTATTGTTCGTTTAGTCGTAGTTCTGTGGAACGCTTCGTTGAATCGCGCGTCGTGTTTTATCTTAATTCCCTTTTTTGTTAATTCTGTAATCAGTTACTCTATCTTCGAGAGGTCGGGTATGAATTTACGATAATACGATACTAATCCTAAGAAGGACCTTATCTCCTTTATGGTTTTTGGTTTGGGAAAGTTTTGTATTGCTTTTATTTTTTAGAGACAGGGTTTTAATCCTTCTCCAGTTAATATATGCCCTAAAAATTTCACGGAAGTTTGGAAAAATTGACACTTAGACTGATTTATTTTTAAATTATATTGATCTAAAGTTTCTAACACTGATTTTAAGCATTTATGATGTTCGTTTGGCGCGTAGGTTATAACATCGTCTAAATATACTCAACGATGACCAGCTTCTAAATGCGTTTTGAGAATATTGTTCATCATTCTCTGAAAGGTAGCCGGGGCTGTTTTTATGCCAAAGGGCATTATTGTATATTCATGATGTCCGTCGGGTGTAGAAAAAGCAGTCAATTCTATACTTTCTGGATGCATTTTAATTTGATGGTACCCCGTTGTTAAGTCGATAGTTGTGAAATGTTCGACTTCGTTTAGTTTGGAAAAAATGTCTTCTATATTTGGCAAAGGAAATTTATCGTCCCTAGTCTGTTCGTTGAGTTTACGATAATCTATTACTAATCTCCATTTAGGGGCGTGTCCTTTCTCTACATGTTTAGAAACTAAACGTGCTGGACTAGACCAAGGCTAGTCTGATGGTCTTATTATTTTATTCCTTAACATTTCTTTTATTTGTCGCGTGATCTCTCTACGTGAAGACTCCGGTATCGATACGGTCGTTGATATATCGGTTCATTTCGCAGTAACTTTATGCGATGTTGTATCTTATCAAAGCATGTTTCGTAAACTGTGTCGGCGAAGGTGTTACTATGTTGATGTAGTATTTCGTTTAGTGATAAAGCGTTGTTTGTCATATGGAATAAGGCAATGTTACAGTCGTCCGTTGTAACTATATTCTGTTGCAGTTTAATCGTTATATTTAGTTTAGACAGAGCACCCAACCGAGTAAGTAATCGTATTTATTAGAAAATTCGAACATAAACATTCTAATGGCGTAGTATTAGGTATTAGGTCCAAACACGTTATCGAATGGCGGTATAGTTATCTTTCCTTGGTGTTTAGTGGCTTTGTGGGCCGTTTGTACTGTAAATATTTCATCGGTATATTTCGATATCCCTTGTTTCGTATAACGTTCCATACATGTTGTATGTATGTATGTATGTATTTAAAAGGAACCTTGATAGAAAATATCTTAAATTGCAAAATATGACCTTCCTACGATAACATCTTCAGGTGGCGCATAAGCGATAAAATTTTCAAAATTAGTGGAAATTCAAGGTTTATAAAAAATACAATTCGTTTAATTTCAGGTTTTATTTGAGTATTTTTAACGTAATGGTATAGGAAGCATAGTAAACTAGCAACTATGTCTCTGTAACAAGTTTAACACACCGTTCGACAGCCTGGGTGTGACAAGGATATCCAAAAACTTGCTTCAATCTGTCTTCATTTGATATTAATTGTTGTAATTCCGAAATACTAAAACGCTTTGTAAGCGGTGGCTCATAAATGTTTTTCTTTGTTCAAATCTATTATATTATAGTAAACTGAAGAAGGCCCGCTCTCCCAAATCGGGACTCCAAATCGCCCCTAATTGATGAGGCGCTCTGGAAAATGTGCCCTCAAAATCCATCGACGCTCTTGAAGTGTGGGCCGTTGCACCGTCTTGTTGAACCAAATGTCCCCTTAATCCAACTTATCTAACAGTGGAAAAAAAATCCTGTAACATGTTTACATATCGGTCCGAATTCATTGTCACTGCGACTTCATTATCCTCAAATAACCAGGGACCAATTATACCAGCTGAAGAAATTGTGCACCACACTGTGACTTTAGTTGAATGCAAAGGCCTTTGACGCAATTCTGGACGATTGGTGTCAGCCCAGTAGCTCATGTTTTGTTTGTTGACGGATCCAAACAAATGAAAATGGGCTTCATCACTAAAAAAACAGTAGCGTCCTCAGGAACGACTTCCAGAAGCACCTCAAATGCGTTCATCCGAGAATTGAAGTCACGTTCAGAAAGTTCCTGTACAATCGCCATCTTGTAAGGATGGAAATGAAGATCATCATGAAGAATTCTCCTCACAGAACGATCGGGAAGACCAACGGCAGACTGCCGTGGTGATCGCAACATTGAAGCTCTCACTGCTTCAATGTTTTCCGGTGATCTAATGGGCCGAGGAACTTTAGTTCTTCGTCTTGTCGCACTTGCAGTTTGTCTGAACGTAACAATTGATTTCAGGTCCGTGACAGGAGCCAACGGGGCTAAATTAAAGCGATTCCGAAAGGCGCGCTGAGTTGCGATTACAGAACATCGGCTCGAAAAGTAGGCCTCAAAGGCAAAAGCACGCTCCTCACTGTTCCAACGCACGATGGCGACTGAACAACCACTAGCGCTCGGCTACGACATCAACCGACTGAATGACGCGCATTTAAAAAAGGAAGCTATGTTACCGCTCCCCGTATCTGCTTAGACTGTAATTTGTTACCCGTCTCTGAGTTTTCAGAGGTATCTTGAATATTGCTTTGTGTTATTTTATTATGTATTGACCTTTCGAGAAACATGAGACGTTTAAAATATAAACGAATCTTATATAATATAATCTCGTAACGAATCTTCGAAGTTCCAGAGCCTGGCGGTGCATTCTTTGTTTTTTTTTTCATTTCACGGACAAATGTGTCCCAGTAACCAGTTTAAATAAGTTTATTTTATTGTACGTATTAGGCTACTAGCTATTATTTTGCTGACTTACATTATGCGTACAGATTATGAAAATCAACTGTAATTGATATTATTCAGAAAACTGTAGACGTTATTTAGAAGAAGTTAAAAATAGAATAATGAAAGAACCTTCGACAGAAGAGTGGGAGGAGATTGCAAGAGGATTCGAAAAATATACAAAATTTCCCCAATTACATTGGAGCCATTGATGGAAAACATATTAGTATATTGGAAAACATATTATATCATAATGTTTTCAGATTCCGGCTCTATGTTATAAAATTATAAGCATTTTTTTCTACTGTGCTGCTTGCCGTGTGTGATGCAAATTATTGCTTTATCTGTGTAGATGTTGGAGCATGTGGGAAGAGCAACGACTCAACGATTTTTAAAAATTCTACATTCTTCAAAACCTTGTGGAAAAATCTTTAAACATTCCGGGACGAAAACCAATATCAGAAATACGTATACCAAGTTTACCTCATGCTTTAGTTGGGGATGGGGCATTTAGTTTATCGGAAAATATTATGCGACCATATCGCGGAAAAAAATTAACCAAAGAAAAACGAATATTTATTTACCACCTTTCTAGAGCCAGACGTTGTATTGAGTGTTGTTTTGGAATCCTGGTAAACAAATCGCGAATATTTCACAAACCACTCAATGTACATACGAATTTGCCCAAAAGATAATTAAAGCTTGTAGTGTTCATCACAATTACGTCATATTAAGAGATGGTCACAGAAATGAAGACACTCGTACATTGTTCGAAACAGCTTATATGGTTGGAATACTGCTACAATTTGACCAAGCGTAAGGTCTCGAAGTGCGAGGGATGTATTAGCTGATTATTTTCTGAAAGAGAGTCAACTGCCATGGCAGGACAAAATGATCTCACGAATTTCTTTCTTTTTTACTTCGGAGTCATCTTTATCAGAAAATATTAACACTAATTCTTCCCAAGCTCTGCGTCTTAACATTTTATTGGCATAATCAGATGATGCGGCGGTCTTTTTTCTATTTCGTTTATAAACAATTTCGTATCAAAATTTTGCCTCTCAATTTCCCTTGATACGTGTACTCGCTCTGAAGTTCGCGCGTAAACTAGTCGATAGTCTGGCGAAGTGCACGTGAGTTACGCGAGTTAATGGATATGAGGCGATAGTTGATATAAAAATAAATTTATTATTTTAAAACTACGGTACACTTGTTGTGTGTTACAGTAGTTAATAACTTTAGGCCTGGATTTGTTATAAAAATATATATTTATTGAGTACAAAATGATTTACTTATGGACGTACAATTCGTCCTAAAAATAAAAATGGAATGAGCATTTAGTTGGGCGCGCAGGCCGCTTTTATATTGTCTAAACAGGATGCAATAAATTATAACTTAATTACTTATAGATTATTCTGTCTGGTTCAGATATTGGGGGTGACAGGGTGAAGTCCGGCTCCTTATCAGGACTATGGTCGAGCGTTGGGTTTTTACACGCGCAACATGCGTGTCGATAGTCGTGCGAAGTGCACGCGAGTTAATGGATATGAGGCGATAGTCGATATAAAAATAAATTTATTATTTTAAAAATACGGTACACTTGTTGTGTGTTATTAGAGCTGACTAATTAAGAATCACGCAGGCCTTTTATTCATTTCCATACAAAGGCGGATTATCTTTGATAATCGCTGTCATTTGGGGCGGTGTTATCTCTAATAGATTCGTCTTGTGTGTTGTTACTTATGAGCCGGACGATTGTTGCCCTTTGCGGAGGGCGGCGTTATGGGCACTTGAAAAGTAAATGGGTTCTTCGTGGATGATAACTGTGTTGCGGAGCGGCGACATTGATTCAGTGAAAAAAAAAATTAGTTAATTTTTTTTTCGTCGCTGATAACTGTTGCCCTTTGCGGCGTGTCGGCGTTGTCGCTAATAGATCTGTTTCGCGGGTGGGTAAAGTTATGCTGACTAGCGCGTATTTTAAATTCGCGTTATGCTTGTGGACGCAATGTATTAGTGACCAAAACCTCGCCAATGTGCGTATTTGCGCGAAACGATTTGAAGCTAATTCGCTCTTTCTGGATAACTGAATTTTTTCAATTCCCCCTTTGCCTTGTGTTTTTTGTTGTCCATATGCTGTTTAACCTAAACATAAATAAAACAAACATGTAAACTATGGACAAGTAACAAGTGCTTACTCATCTTCAATTAGCTGACAAAAAACAACTATAATAACCCCACACCAACTTCACCAATACCTGCATGTGAAATAGTAAAGTTTAGGGCACATATTTTACATTTAGCATTACTCGTATAATCACTTTTAGGATCACACGTTAACCAATCAAGTTGACATTCCCATTCTTGCTAATACTTTGGTTTAACCTTAGTTGATTTGGCTTTTTTCCTAGGTGTTGAAGGAAGAGAAGTACATGAATCTGAATATGAATCGCTTTTACTTTTCATGTTTTATATTTAAAAAAATCGAAAACCATAGGTACGGAAATGACAGGAACAAATGGCTACAAAACGTTATGTTCCGCGTTCGTTGCGCGTGCGTGCGTGACATTGACAGTTTATTTTTCATATAACTCCGGGTACCAGTGACGATGAAAACAGTATTTTGTATATTTTTTTTTTATTAAAAAGTAAACAGTATTATAGAGCAAAAGGAAGTATAATACTCTTTTTAACCCTACCGGTGGCTGCTGAAGGCCTCGAGGGCCCGTTGTGCTACTTTGTGGCGTTCGCATATTTATGTGTAGAATTAGCTATATTTTAATGGAGAAACATGTTTAATAACTCACTTTTCTCATAATTTTACACTATTTCTTGCGAAAAAAAAATTACGTGATATTTGCCGAGACCCCCCCCCCCCTCTCCCCCACGTAAGATTAGGTGAGATTCGGTTCGACCGCCACTCCCCTCCTAAACGCATCACGTATTTAATGGACGCCACCATATAGGTTACGTATGTTATCCACACCATGTAACTATGGATTAATTATTTTACACCAATGATTTATTTTAAATATAATAATCAAATAACCAAAATTGAACCTAAGATTGCAACATTCTAAAAAACTAAAGTCTAATCTATCTAATACATAAATACTCAAATAAACAAATTATTTTTTTAAAATTATTTTGTGAATAATCGTTTGTTAATTCACTACATGTACTAAATCTATACATGAATAAATTAATTATTTTTGTCTTTAAAATCGATGTCTTATATTAGTATTATTACTAAAAATCTTATTTTTACGGTCTACAATGTTTTGTTGTAATAAGAAGATTTCGTGCAAACCATTATTTTTAGAAAAAACTACTTCGGTGTTGGAAAGTCTGAAATTAATGATTATATCTTAAATTAGTATAGCTGTCATAGAATTTTTAAACTGATGTATAAAATGGGTTAGTATTTCTAACGAATTTTACCAAATACATTTTCTAGAGGATCTTGATTCAAATTTCTTAGAGAAAAATAATTATGTTTATGGAAATTTTTTAAATCAAAGGATTTCAAAAATTTCCATAAATGAATAAAACTTCAATGTTGTTATCCAATTTTCTAGACTTGGACAGAACTTAATACTACCGCTATTGTCAACAAATTTCATATCATTTAAGCGTTTAATAGAGTCCATCCATAATAATTGTTTTAAATCTTAACCTAGTCCTTAAGTTTCCCTAAAAATATTTTTACCAGCCATTAACATTATGATATAATTTATCTAGAAAGCCTACTACACTTGCAGTGTCGTCCGTAATTTCCCAACAGTCTTAGAGTTAATATCCGGTCTTCCAGCTATAGAGATGAAAATTAAATCAGATACAAACAATTAAATTTACGCCCAAAACGAATTTTATAATAATGTTTTTAAATCTAGTGAACCAACATTGCATTTATGTATAGAGATCAAACTCCCTAAATTATTTTTTACAATATAATCGATTTAACAATATATAAGTAACATATGTCACAAAACTTCAAGGAAGAAAGATCAAGGAAGTTATTACTGTGTGGTGCTTGCGACAATGGTACACAACGAACCGTATCACTAAACGCTTGCGCACAATAACGCAGGTTGATTTTACGTATTTTACTTGCGTATACATGCTCGTCTGTTAATTTCTTAATCATCCGTGAACCCCCATCTTGCATCATCTCTTTTGTAAACATCTATATCTTTCCATTTTGCACGCTTTCGACCCCTAACAAATAAAATATACTTCGGCGTATTATTTCTTAAACCTTTCACAAGATACGGTGGATCAAATATTTTAAACAAATCTATTCCTGAAATTCTAACAACATATTCTTCGCGTTTTATCACTCCTGTATGTTCTAAAGATAACATGATCCACCTCCATTTCGAAATAATATTATGTTTTTGCTTACATTACCGAATATGAAATATGTAAATATGAATTCTAAAGCCTCTTGAATATAAATTTCATAATATCGTTCATCGCTTTAAGAAAATATTTCTCCACACTAAAGGACAAGAATAATAATTTGTTGTGTTCGTCATGCGAACGTGAGATAGACAAATAATAGAAATCTCCTTCTAAAATATTTTATTCATGATAATTCTTAACTGAAAATTATGATTGGGATAACATTTATATCTCAGATTATCTTTTTATCATATTTTATGCAAGTTTCATGCATATTTCTACAGATATTCAACAAAAATATAGTAACGGTTAGGAATTTTTTGTAAAATAAATGTCCTTCATTTTTTTATAAAAACTATAATAAAATCAATCATATATTTGAATATAATTGTAATAAAAATTACAATATATAAAAAAAATTACAATTTTATTCCTCAAAACTATGTCTAAATAATAATAACAGTAAACCATCTGCTATTTTTGTAAAATTTTTATAATTAAATAATATGTATTTCAACGGGTTGTTAGTTATTCGTTAAAAGAAATGTAAGTTCTTCTTACGATCGATGAATATAACTAACATCGCCTTAACATATAATTGAAAACCAAGTACGTACGTACTTGCGTAGTATACGTACGTACTTATCTGCAAATAATTGTCGTTCTACTATTTACGGCATCCTCATCGCAAGCTAATGGATACAGATTACATTAATTCACAGTTTTCACTACTTGTTTCAAAATAACACTCAACTGATGGGATGGGAGTGATATCCTCATAAAAAGAATATATATGAACACTTGCTTCCATGACTCTCAAATATCCCTTATCATAAATACTGATGCATGAGCATCAAACTTTACTTCCCTTTCACTCTGTTCAAAATCCACAAAACCAAAATGTTTTTATGAACAACTAAAATTTAATACCTGAAGATAAAACTACCTCATCAAAAATAATAGGACAATATTTTCTGCGATCACTAATTATTAGTTTCATTTCTTAAAAAGTTACGATGTTATTATTATTTAAACCAGGCTAAATTTAACAAATTTTAAAACCGAACGCAATGGATCTATTGACGACATTGTGAATATTTTTTGGAGCATCTTTTAACATTTCGGACTATTCTTATAAATTGCTAAACAATGTAACTTTTCCTCCATACTAAATCTGGGGCCTTTACTTTCTACATTGTTATTTAATAATTGTTTTTTAACAAATATCCGCTGACTTTCGCTTTAACCTTCCAACGGCTAGTTAAAAAAATCTTTTCGTTCAGTTTTCGCACCATTTATTTTTTGGTTTCTTCTTCCAGCTCGAGCTGCAAATAAAAAAGATTATTCAATTGATAAGAATATACTTAACATTTTAAGTTTATAAATAATTTGTTTTTTAGGTTTGAAATAAATGCTCCATCATAATTACCTATCATACCTTGGAAAGTACTGTTTAGAGAGTTTCTCTAAACTTCATATCCCTAATCGATCTATGTTCTTGTACTTATAACGTGTAACTTACATTGATACTACTTTGATTTTAAAGTAGTATCAATGTAAGTTACACGTTATATATATATTGATTTAATGGCGATATTGAAAAATATGTTCGAAAAGAGAAACTTTCAATTTAACACACTCAAAAGTAAGCTTACTATTTATTAATGTTGGCTTTTTATAGGATTCCGACCATATGTTGCAGGTGCCTTCTTGAGAGGGCCGGCGGCCAGGGTTGCTTCTCTCTTGAGAGGGTCGAAGGCGGTGTTTTACCATTTTTACACACGCCGTACTTTCTTCAATTTCCTTATCTAAAATGAAAATCAATAACAAAATTATTGCATGTATATTATTGTATTTTTAAGGCTCAGATTATTGAAATTCAAAATGTAATTTTGATGGTAATGGCAGTTTTAACAATAGTAACATTATTTTAACAATAGCAACGTTATAATAAATTCAATTGAAAGAGAAGAATATGTAATAGAAAAATGTTAGGCACTGCCGTCCTCTTTAAAAATTTACACGTGTCTCCATGATATTTTTCTTCCAAATACGAGTGGCAGATGAATTTTGACCTCAGTTGACGGGCAAATAATCGCTTCAGCTCTTCGTAACCGATGTCGTCCAAACAAATTCTTCGACGTTCAGCATAAATGGGGAGCCCTATTTTCGATTAGATGTAATATACCATTTATGTCTAATTGAAGTAAAATATTAATAACTAATTTATAAGTATTTAAAAAATTAATAGAAATAAGTTTTATACTTACCATGAAAATGATAAAAAGGAGATTTATGTCCACAACCAAACACACAACAAGACCGATCTACGCGCATACTTCTAATAATTACAAATAAATCTAATAAAGACAACAACAAAATTGTAATTAAATTTTAAAATATAGTAATAATATGAATTGACTCTATATTATAATTAAACGCAAAACTATTTTAGAAAAAATATTTTCAGGTTATGAAATTGTGCTCTGATAAGTTAATTCAAAAAGCGTCGCTTGAAAGTGAGATGATCATAAAGTACCAGTATAATTTAAAATTATTTAAGAAATTGATAGAAATAAGTTTCTACTTCCCATGAAAATGATAAAAAGGAGATGTATTTCCACAACCCAACACACAAGACCGATCTACGGGTATAATTATAATAATTACAAATAAATCTAATAAAGACAACAACAAAATAGTAATTAAGTGTTAGAATGTAGTAATAATATGAATTGACTCTATACTATAATTATTAACATATATAAATATATATTTGTGTGTGTGAATTATTATATTTTACTTTTCCTACCTTATTCAGAATTGTCACTTTCTTCTGTTGCCTCCGATGCTGCTACAAAGTTACCGCTATTATAGAGTTGTCCAGCAGCTTTCATGAACTCAACCGTCGGGTCTAAATTATTTCGACGGATTTTGTTTATGAACATAAACTTTGCTAAATACCCGACGAAAAAATCTTTTACCCGACGATATTGTGGCATCCTGTGCTTTGCGTGGCGCCATAGTACTTCAACCATATTGGCGTGGGCCCCAGTTTCCGGATTAACAAAGTTGACCGAATGGTTGACGGTCAAATGACGATAGTCTAATTCCTGTAAAACGTCATATGACCGCCAACAATCTGATATTGTGGTTCCGGGGAGAATCCATCTTTGTATAAGGGGTACGAGGGTTGCGGCGTCTCTTTGCTCTACAGGATAAAGAAAAAAGTCGCCACTTTCCCTCTCAATGCCACCGAATACTCATTGACCCTCCACGGAATGACCACGATAATATTTCCTTCGGCCAAACATTGATTCGCCCACTTCAACGGTTTTCCCAATACCACCTAAAAGAAAATAAACAATGTATGTTATAATCTATTATTTTATTTCATAAATTAGAATATACTATATAATTTTCATTTTTTTTTCTTACCAATAGGGTTTCCATTATTTATGCAATAATGAACCACGACTTCTCTGCAAAACGAATTCCAATCACAAGCTGTCTGATTGGAAATTCTGAGTTTTTCTCTGATATTGCTGATTTCGGTGTACGTTGCCCAATACCGGACATATAATAGTATTTGGGTGAGGGTTAGATGGGATTTATCAAAAAATGTTTTTTGACGAATAGTCAATTTATCATAACACCCCACCCTTTTCTTGGTTCTATCTCTATATCCGGCATTTTTGCACGCCCACACGAAACCGTCAATACAGGAAGACTTCGGTGTTAATATTTTGTCGTGGTTACATTTTTTACATTTTATGTTACGGGCTATGGCGCCCCACTCTTGCAACAATGCTATCAAAGCTGCTGGATCTCTTCCTAACTCGATAATTTTATTTGTTGTAAATATAACAGACATTTTCGGCGAATATATCGTAACAATTCTGACATAATTTCTTTTTTCGTAATTGTTTGTATTCTTTTTAGATCGAGTCAAATTTTTTTGTCTTTATCATTGATTATACAACTTCCAAACGAAACAAATTCTAATTTATTTAAATTTTCATTGAATTTGGCGGTTACTTTTTTTTTTTAATTTTATGGCTTTCATTTTATTTTGTAATTGCCTTATTTTTATATATATTTTAAATTCATATCTAATTTTTTTTATGATGATCATTTTATTATCAATTTAATTAATAATGAAAATTATAATATTAACAATATTTATTGCTTTTACTTAAATTTAGTCCTGTTAATGTAGCTAAAGCCCAGCTTAGCCTGCCGGTGGGCTAGTTTGGGCTGGGATTTTGTTTATTATTTCAACAAGGTATATGGAAAGTATAAGAGATAAATATTTCCTTGTTCACTATACAATTTTAATTATAGTTTCTACGTGTTTATAAAACTATGTATTCCTGTAAATTTTTTTCACAACGAATATTAACAGGTCAAGTTGCTTTCTTAAGTCAAATGGACATAATTAAATTATAAGGGCTCCGTTTTTACTATTCGATTATGAAACTCTAAAAAGTAGATATAAGTTATAAATAATCGTAACTATACGCAATTATTTCAAAATATTTATAATTTATTATTTTAAAATATTTTTAATAAATTTTTTTTTATTATACATTCGTTATGAAAATTATTTTTTAAACAATTTTTTTGATACATCAGCCACGGCTACAAATTATTTTAGTTACAGTTGGGTTCGGTTGTGTTAGTTTAAGTTATGTTAGGTTAGTGTTGTTTGATTGGGTCAGGTTAGGTCAGCCCAGCCCAGCCCAGCCCGGCCGGGCCGGTCTGGGCTGGGCTGGGCAGGGCAGGGCTGGGCTGGGCTGGGCTGGGCTTCTAGGTTAGGTTATGGCATATATCTTTTTTGGATAGTTTAAGGTATTCATTTCATATTATAGTTATCTAAATTTTAAATATATTTTAAATTATTAATATTGACAATATTAATTATTGATTTATTTAAATTCAGCTCAGGCCTGGCTGGCATTTTATTTATACTTTTAAAATACTTATACCAATTTTTTAATACAATAGCCACGGCCGGTAATTATTTTAGTTACATTTATATGTATTAATAAATAAAAAAAAATATATATATATATACATATATATATATATATATATATATATATATATATATATATATATATATATATAATAAAACGTGTACGGTAGTTGATCAAAGACTGAATTTATTTCTTAATATTAACCTTAGGTAGGTAGTTACAAACGATACCACATAGGAGGCGCTAGTAGTACATTAAATACATTATTTTGATATTAATGCTTTGTTCTTTTATGAAATAAAGAATTTTCAGACAGCTTCTGAGCGCCTTGATTGTCATTATACAATATAATTACATAATCACAACTGTTTACAATTTCAGAAAACAAGTTTTTTAAATAAATAGCCTCTTTACAGGCTTCGGCAATTGCCATATATTCTGCCTCTGTACTTGATAAGGCTATAGTACGTTGTTTTTTACATTCATATGAAATAACAGTTCCAGAAAGTTTAAAGTAGAAACCTGTATAGGATCTCCTATCTAGTGTGTTTGAAGCCCAATCTGCATCAACGAAACCCTCTAATTTACAATTATCTTTGATAAACATTAGGCCATAAGATTTAGTTTTACATAAGTATCTTAGGATGCGTTTCGCATGCTTCCAATGAATATAGGAATATGAATTATTAAATTGGCTCAAATAACTCACACTATAGGAAATATCTGGGCGAGTCATAACACTTAAGTACATTAAGCTTCCTATTAGTTGTTGGAATGGATATTGTTTACAAACATCTACACTTTTCTCTAGTTTTAAATTTTTCTCAATAGGAGTTCCAACAACTTCACAGTTTGTCATATTCAATTTACTTAAAATATGCTCTACAAACTTTTCTTGATCTGAGGAAATATTGCCATTCTGATACATTTTTACTCTCATACCCAAACATTGTTTTAATTGCCCCAAATCCTTAATTTTAAATTTTGACATTAAATTTGTTTTTAACTCCTTAACCATATTACTACTGTTTAAAAAAATTAAAAAATCATCAACAAAAATTGCTATTATGATCTGCTCCTTTTCACAATTTTTTATATACAGACAGTTCTAACTTTGACGTAACAAAATTTAATTTTAATAATCATTTCTCTTTCGTTCCAAGCCCTGGCTGATCGTTTTAGACCATAAATTGCACGATTTAATTTAAGAACACTATTTTCTTTACAATCTAAATTAGGGGGAACTTGCATATACACTTCTTCATTTAAGTAACCATTTAGGAATGCTGTAGTTACATCTAAGTGAGTAATTTCAAGGGTAAGTTTGACACTTAAAGCAAATAGAAACCTTAGTGTAGAGTAACGAAGCACTGGTGAGTATGTGTCAGCGTAATCCACACCTTCTTTTTGGGTAAAACCTTTTGCCACCAGTCT
Organism: Druceiella hillmani; assembly: GCA_039881145.1. NCBI lineage: Eukaryota > Metazoa > Arthropoda > Insecta > Lepidoptera > Hepialidae > Druceiella > Druceiella hillmani. Next base: position 6,229,164 of record JAYKKI010000035.1, read on the forward strand.
TGCTCTATATCGCACACTATTATCACTCTCGTACTTTTTCTTGAATACCCACTTGCACTGTATCACTCTATCAGCTTCTTTCCTATCTACAAACGTCCATGCTTGATTATCGTCGAAAGCTTTCAGTTCATCTTCCATCGCTTGTCTCCACTGTTCCTTGTCTGGTCCATTTATTGCTGCTTCATAACTGAGTTCTTCATCCCATGATTCCAGATTATCCAGAAGACAGAGATTGGTCATCTCATATCTTTCTACTGGCTTTCTTTTACGCTTAGCTTCAATTTGAACTTCATTCTCTGCAAAGGACTCTTCTTCAGTAACAGATTGATACGAGTCATCTTGGGAAGACGATGATTCACAAATATATGTTGAATCATTTGGATCTGAACCTGGATTTTCTATTAAACTTTCATCTTCTAAGTTTTCATCTTTCTTTGACTTATTTTCACAATCGTTTACTACAATCTGAGCTTCGTCCAACTCCATTTTCTCCATAATGATGATATCTCTGCTCGTAGTAACTTTTTTAGTTCTTGGGTTATACAATCTATATCCTTTCACATTATCTGGATACCCAACTAAAATTAATCTGTCAGCCTTCTTATCCCATTTTTGTCGTTGTATTTTGGGAACATGCACCATTACTTTACTGCCAAAAATTCTAACATAGCTGAGGTCTGGTTTCTCACCTCTCAAATGGTGTCATCATGCCTAAACTGGCGGCTGGTGTTCTGTTCTTTAGGTAAACTGCAGTATTAACTGCTTCAGCCCAAAAACTTTTGTCGAGACCTGCTTCAAACAATAAACATCTTGCCCGTTACTATAGTTCTGTTGAACCTCTCTGAGAGTCCATTCTGCTCTGGAGTGTGAGGATTGGTCTTCTGATGGACAATACCTACTTGTTTTAAGTAACTTTCCATCTCACGTGAACAAAATTCACCTCCATTGTCGGTTCTCAGTATTTTTATCTTGTTTCCAGTTTGATTCTCAACTAAACTTCGAAATTCTTTGAAATGCTGGAACACCTGGTTCTTTTCCTTCAAGAAGTAGACAAAAGTCATTCTGCTGGCATCATCCACAAACAGAAGAAAGTACTTCGCCAGACCAATTGACTTGGTCTCCATCTGCCCGCATAAATCTGAGTGTACTACATCCAGTAGTTTTTCACTTCTATGGTTTGCTGATGGGAAAGGGAAACGTGATTGTTTTCCCTCACAGCACACTTCACAATTCTGTATCTGTATGTCAGCTTTCTTGTGAAAAGAAACTCCTTCTACTGCTCCTTCTTTCATTTTTTGTAAGGACTTACTATTTATATGTCCTAACCTTTTATGCCATGTTGACATTGCCGATAACGAGTTCTCGAATTTTTTTGTGTTTAACTTGTACACTCCATTTATCAAATTTGCTGTACCAATAAGCTCATTCACTTGGTTGTATATCAAACAGGTATCTTTTTTGAGTACAACTTTATTTCCTTTAGCTATAAGTTGGCTTACGGATAATAAGTTTGCCGTGAGATTCGGTATATACAATACGTCCTTCACAATCACGTCATACTGAGAACTGTTCACGCATGTCGTTATCTGTGTTTCACCAACACTAACTACAGGCACCGTCATTTGATTTGCCACTACGATTTCTTTAGGTTCGTGTACTGGTCGAGTTCGGAGTAAACATTTTTGGTTTGACGTCATATGCGCGCTTGCGCCTGAGTCGATGTACCAGTCTTCTGTGTTATAATAACCGTTGAAAAACGCCACGCTAAAAGCATTCAATTGTTTATTTGCTTTTAATTCAGGACACTTATTTTTGTAGTGGCCGATCTTCTTGCAATTATAACACTTTATTTGTTTACTGCTGGTTGACTTTGACATTTGCTTGTCAGTGTTGCCTTTTTTATTTCGCTGTTTTGACCAAAAGGCAGAGTCGATTCCAGTAGTGCCAACCTCCGAACACATATCAAGTAACTTTGTTTTAATGACGTCAGCGCTAATGGCTATTCCAGAGTGTTCTATTGCCATTATCATCGGTGAATACTTATCTGGAAGTCCCGCCAAAAGTAATGACCCAATCCACTCGTCTGTGATTTCGAAACCTGTCCCTTTCAATTTATGTGCTGTCTCAACCACTTGAGATACATAGGATGTCATGGATTCGCAATTATCGAGGCGTATTGAAATCAATGTACGAAGCAAACTTATTTTTCGTTGATACCCCGTGTCGTCAAATAACTGTTTTAATTTCTTCCACACACCGTTCACTGTAGTTTCACTTTTTATATGCACATATAATGAACAGTCAATTGTCATAACGAGTTTTGCTTTAGCTTTTTTCTTCTCAGATTCACTGATAGTTGCCGGTACATTTTCAATGTCAATGCCTTCAAGTAACAAGAAATTACTTGTTGCAAACGCCCAATCGTCGTAATTTTCGCGTCCTTTGAGTTTCGGCACATTTACTAAGTACCCCGACGTCGACATAGTTACTTTCGCACGAGAAAATAAAAAAGATTTTAGCAAATGTGGGTCTGGGCGCATAACCTAATAAAACGTGTACGGTAGTTGATCAAAGATTGAATTTATTTCTTAATATTAACCTTAGGTAGGTAGTCACAAACGATACCACATAGAAGGCGCTAGTAGTACATTAAATACATTATTTTGATATTAATTCTAACAATATATATATATATATATATATATATATATGTATATATATATATGTATATATATATATATACATATGTATATATATGTATATATATATATATATATATATATATATATATATATATATATAAATTAAAAACCAAAATTATATTTATATAGCAATGGCAATTGCAAAACTTCGTAGCCACAAATAAAAAAAAAGACATAAATTATAGATTCAAAGATATTAAAACCTATTAAGTTGGTATAACTGATAATTTGTCTTATTTGACGTTTAAGACTGTCAAAAATTACTTTATTTTAACGTAATTTTAAAAATGTATTTTAAACTATTTAATTTCATTAATTTCTAATTACTTTATGTTTGTGTCAAATGTGTAGTGTCTAATGGTAAATTTATTGTGAATATAGTGAGAAATAAACCATGTAATGTACAAATTTCGACATATTTCTGGTATTGTTTTTTTAAATGATTTTTTTATAATAAATAAGTATCCGCTGCAGAATTTCTTTCCTGATATATGGTTTTTAATGTATATACTTTCATCTGATTACAAAAAAAATGTCGACATGTTCCTGGTTGTATAGTGCATATGTTCCATATTTATATATTTACGACACACTTTATATTTTTTTATATTGATTAAGAGACCGATAAAAGTTCTTGTAGTGTCGGGCCTATGTGTTAAAATAATAAAATTGCACTCTTGTATAGAGGAAACAAAAATTAATTTTCTTAAATGTCTTATTTAAATAATCAGACAAATTAACAATTTTGTATTTTTTTAGAAAAGTGAGGTTATTTTTCATAATAATTTGTAAATGCTGCTCCTACGGAAGTCTTTGAAGCAGCACCATGAAACAAAGTACACATTGTGTCCTGCCTGTTACCTCCTCCATATATATGTCTAACTTTAATATAGTATCTATGTATCTAACATACTAATCCATGAAACCCAAATGCGGAATCGTCGATAAAAGCTCGCATAAAATTCACAAAAAGCTAAATATAAACATTTATTTCGACAACAAAAGAAATGTCAGTTAATAATTCATTTTAATTCTTAAAGGCGATGGCTACACTTCAAAATAGATTGAATATCAAAATGTTTTTGTAGTCGTCAATAAAAAGTTATTATTAGCATATTTACCGTTAGATTGTTATTACTATTTTTATTTCTTATTAACAATTAAATATAATTTACGCGAATTTATGAAAAATAATTTTTTTTTTGATTTTTCAATACTGAATTTTTTGGTTTCTATTTTTTGGAAAATATAAGCTTTCTAAATTATATTCTATTTCTGTAACAGCAGGTCCATTTTTTAGTCTCCTTCAGTATTTTATTTGCTTTAGAAGATGAAAATAAATTTTTGTGTGAAAATATTGCTTGTACAATTGTTTTAAAAAATATACATGGAACAAAAGTCATTAACGTTTTTATTTTTGCTATTAAATTGAGATAATTTTTGAAAGTTAAATTAATTTTAATAACTAGAAGAAAAAATGTACCCAAAAACCTATACAAAACATTTTAAAACTTGATAGTGACTTAAAGAAAATTTTCATGTACGTAAGTATTATATCATGTACGTAACTATTTACATTGTCTAACATAAATAGTGAAGTATATAGAGCAAAATTAATTTTGCGACATATTATTTAACACATTGTTGTTTTTTATCATTAATGATCACCATATTTTAGACAAGTGTCATAAGAAAAATATTTGTGATTAAAATAAGACATCATAATTTATCGTGCGCTATTTATGTTTCCTAATTGGCTTACTAATTACTAACATAAATAAAATTTTCATATTAACAATGATGCGAAATGAAATGTAAAATATCATACAACTAATATCGTTTCTTTACTATAGACTATAGAGTAAAGAGTGTCGACTGGCAATTTGTCTGTGGGCCATAAACGCAAATAGCATAGATAATATACGCAAATAGACGGCAGCTGTTCGACCATATTCGACGCTAAAAATCTTGTTATTGCCATAATAACTTTCGTAACTTATTTTGCGGATTGGGTTTTTTTATTTCTGTAATAACTGTATTAAACGTTAATTTGTTTCGAATTTCAGGAAGTTTACAATTTAATGTAGTGACTACTTACGGTCTACGAAGTTGTGGGTGCAGAATTTAGTGCCAAGTTAGAAGTAAGTTTCAACGTACGAAATGGTCGTCTAGAACTTTCGCTTCGCATCGAATTTAAGTCGAACAAACTATAAGACGTTGTGATATTGATAGACTTGAGTCGAGACTTGAAATGGGTTGTGCTTTGGATTAGGAACAACTAATTTAGCATCGGTTGTTTCTTTTGTTAATGTCTAATGTGATGATATAATTGGGCAATGGATTAAATAGCCATTTAAAGATTCTGATAGATCTTGTTTCTTCAGTGTGGTTTTTTTCATATTGATTGATACTCGTCATTTTGTTTAGTGTCTTCTTTCTAAAGAAATATTCTTAAAATATTAAACAATATATAATAAATATGTACTTCAAGAACATAAATTTCTGTAATTTAACTAATTCTTTAAATATTATTGTAAAAACTCAAATCAATGAATACAATGAAGCATTTCTCAAATGGAAAGCTAAATAATTGTAGCTTTATTAAAAAAATAAATTATATTTAACCCGGCATTTGCCCCTAGGCAAATACGAAAACAAAATGTCGTTACCGGGTAAAAATTACCACATTTTTCTTGGCCCCCTATTTAAATACAGGGGATTGATATTGAGCCTTGTTATTTTATTTTGTTTGTTCAAACTATAAGCGACAAATAAAATGTAATAATTATAATAAATCACGTAGCATCTTTATAATAGAAGTTCTAATAGTAAATGGATAAAAATCGCCACTCGAAAAATTTCCAGTCTTTATGTTCCGACCAAAACTAATTATTCTTCACTTTATTTTTTGGTAACGACTGCCACAAATAAGAATTTTATGCTCTCGGCATATTTTGTTGCATATTTCACAAGCTGCTTTTGTCTTCGATCTTTTTTCCAGTTGCAATCTTCACAGCGAGACGTGCATGGTGTCTGTCGATACCTAGTGGAGTCTGGCATATTGTCTCCGTTATTTCATCTAAACCTAGAATGAAGTTGATTTTTTTATGGCCTGTGGCATATTTCTAACATACAATTTGTGCTGTATAAGAGACGTCATTAAACCTTTGGCCACTTGGTATGGCCCTAGGCATACTACTTCTGGTTGAGCTAGAAATTGAATTGTTGCTTGCTGCGGAGAACAGTGTTTGCGGAGTCAGTGTTGCCATTGGAAAAAATATCGATTATGATACGTTTCCGATACTAGATATTTTATATTAATATATCGAGATGTTAAATGTCGCCAAATGATATTGATATAGCGAATAAAAAATATCTACACATCGATATTTTTTCTACAAGCCTACAAACACCCTCAGAATCGACTTCTTCCTTAGTATCACTGTTATTGTGGCTGTGCTCACCATGATCCTCCGTTTCCTATACGATTTCTTAGTCACTATCTTGTAAAATATCTTCTATTATATTTTGCAGTCTATCAATGGGAAATTCATGATAGTAGACGCGGGAAGCGCGTCTTTTATTTCTATGCGGAAAGATACCTAAAGTTGTGTTCCTTGCTAAATTACGCAGAAAAAATGTGTGTTTTATTACCTCTGTGGCGAGTGCCGTTTAATGAAATCTTATTTTTATAATTTATATCAAGAAATTTGTCTGTTAATTTGAAATAGAAGAAATTAAAACACAATACTTTGATGGTTATTTCGTAGATTTAGTGGGTTGGATATGTGATTGATTATACTTTTTCGTTAATGTTTGCTGTTAATTCGTATTTACTGTTTCATAAATTTATTATTATTTGTACCATCGCAAATATTTGTAGTTAATCATTTGAGTGGACAACTTTATCAAAACGTCTACAAAGTAATTTTGTTATTCCGAATGTCTTCAATTTCATAGCACTTTGTTGCTTTGATCTGTCGGTGACTGATTCGACCTATTTAGTCTAGAAAGTTTAACCCATATTTTGGATACATGATATTACATTCTATTCTTATTTTACTTTTTTGGAGAGTGGATCTGGTTAAATTTGCCAGGAACTAAAAGCAGAGTTCCTTTGTTTTTATTTAATTTTCCTCTTAAGTAAAAAAAAATCAGGGTTGAGACACCATGTAGTTTTATCTTGTGTTGATGTCCATTTTCGGTGTTTATGGCATAATATTTTGACACCAATTCATCAGTTGTAAAAGCTTTTGGTATAAAATCAACGTTGGACATAAGTTTTTTAAGGTAGTCTATTTAGCACATGGTAGGTTTCACAGTGAGTCCTTAAACCGATATTGGTTTTTAGGGTTGGAACATTATTTTTGAGTGTTAATTCAAGTAAATTTAATAACTTAATAGTTACACATTTCACAGGAAGATTTAGCACGATCTTTGAAGTGATCTATAATATATTTGCATTAATTTAGTTGGAGTAATGCTGGTGATAAGTAAAATTGGTAATAAAAATTCATTATTTTTGAGTGTTCATTCAAGTAAATTGAACGAATTTTAATGGCCAAATATTTCACAGGGAGATTTAGCACATCCTTGAAGTGACCTATAATATATTTGTATTTATTTAGTCGGAGTTATGGCGGTGATCAATAACATTGTTCATCATTTTTGAGCGTTCATTCAACTAAATTTAATGGTCACATGATTTAGCACATCCTTGAGGTAAGTAACCTATAATATATCTGAATTTATTTTGCTGGAATCATGGTCGTGATTGGTAACATTGGTAATAAAAATGAGTTATTTTTGAGTGTTCTTTCAAGTAAATTTAATGACTTTTAATGGTCATATATTTCACAAGAAGATTTAGCACTATCTTTGAAGCGACCTATAATATGTCTGTATTTATTTAGTTGGAGTCATGGTCGTGTTTAGTAACATTGGTAATAAAAATTAATTATTTTTGAGTTTCATTCAAGTAAATTGAATTACTTCTAATGGTTACATATTTTACAGGAAGACTTAGCACTAAATTTGAAGTGATATAATATGTTTGCATTTATTTAGTTGGAGTCATGGTGGAGATCAGTAAAATGGGTAATAAAAATTCATAGAATTATTTTCTATTTGTTCATATATTATTTCCTTTATTATTTCAAAATTTAAGTTAAATGAGTTTGCTTTAATTTTAATATCGGATTTGGCAAGTGACTGTCTTTCTTTAAAATATCCATAACATTCAGGCGGTATATCGAGTATACCAGTACCCATTATATCATTTTAATAAACATGAAAATTATTTGCCGTTTTCTAATTGTTGCCAAGTTTCCATAAAGAAATTTAGTTTCACACTGCTTTGTGATAGAAGTGACAACCTTGGTAATCATTTTACTTTCGCAAGTTGGGTTAGCAGAGCTATATTAAACATTAGTCATGTCACATAAATAGAATTGATTGCTAATAATTTACATTTCTTAGATTATCTAAGTTACAAAAATAGTTCTATCTCCAGTTACACCAATATATCTATTCGAATTAATCGATGGGGATGCTATTTTGACTGAACATTTCAGCGCTTATTATGTCCTCAATTTTAAAAGATGTGTAATGTACCAAAAATGTGTTGAAAGACGGTTCCAACACCGCCGAACCGAGCTGAACGTTTAGATCATGTTGAAATTAAATGGGATATGGAATCAAAATTATTGATCTTATCATAATAACGTGTAGAGAGAGGTTGAATGAGATTATGGCACTCCATATTGTTAAAAATATAATTTTGTTTGCAAAAAAACCTTACCGTTCCGAAGATAGTGTTCATGTTATCAAGGTGTGTCTTTATAAAGGAGATATCAATAGGAATAACCACACTGAGGTGAGTTTTAATGAGCCAACAGGATCAAAGTGTACACCAGGACTGCTCTTTATCGGTTGTGTAAAATCGACATGTGCCTGGACGATGGCACTGTAACACGTGTAAAGTATAAATGTAAAGGCGATTATTTGTAAAAGTTGTATAAAATACGTGTATAAGAATTATTTATGTATATGTCTAAATAGTAAAAGTATTAGTAAAGGATAGAGTGTTCCGCGTAAAGTGATATAATTAACTAAAGAAAACAATAATTAAATATTATTTAAGATGGGGGTAGCGTCATTTCTTCTTGCGAGTTTTACTTCGTCATAGTGGTGAACGACATGGCGACGATTTATTAATAAGGTAAAGACTTTCGCCCATTTATTTTGATAACTTCATACGGTCCTTTCCAAATAGGAGAAAGGGCTTTGCGCAGCCTGAGGTGGATTCTGAGATAGACGTAGTCTTCAACTTGATACTATACGGGACCAGAGTGAGAGTCATAATAGGTTTTTGATGTTTGCGAGAGCTTTTTCCCTAGAGTACTTAAGACGGTGTTGTAGCATTTTTATGGAGCCGAGTAAGTCGCGTCAGGGGTAGTGTCGTAAATAAAATTAAGTATAAATGGTATATGACCGAACAATAGTTCATGAGGAGAGTAGTGGGTGGTTGAATGTATGGCAGTGTTGCAAGCTAGCATCGCGGTATAAATGTATCTTGACCAATTATCTTGATTATCATTAATGTATGATTTTAAATACTCTTAACGTTCCAAGGCTCCTTGGGCCTGATATGGCGATGCCCATAATTGTTTTATTTTTAGGAAATCACAGGTTCTTTTAATAATATCTGATGTGAAGTTGGTCCACTGATCGTTGAGGATTGTTCTGGGTATACCGAATAAAGATATAAAACATATTAAGCACTCGCTAGTTTCTTCAGCGGCGATGCTTCGAATAGGATAGGCTGCTGAAAATTTTGTAAGATCGTCTTGTAACGTTCGAATATATTGAAGGTTTGTTTCTCCGGCTTCAGGTAAGTGTCACTATATCGAGGGCTAATCGTTGGAAAGGGGCGGTGGATGTGCTAGTGATTTGCATAGGTGCGCGATTTGCTTTTCTTAGTGCCTTATTTACTTGGCGCGAGGAACATTTCTTTACATAATTTTGGATATCTGTTCGCATATTTTTCCAGTGTACAATATTCAATTGTGATTTCAAGTTATAGGAATAGTCTAGATGGATAATATCTATGTGTGATTTCAAGTCATAGCAATAGTCTAGATAGACAAAGCCTTGAAAGCCGGAGAGAGCAGAATTTACAAGGCGCTGAAAAGTGGAAGGCGCATTTTTCAATCCAAATGGCATGCGCGTAAATTCGAAGTTTCCTCGAGGAACACTAAATGCGATTTTCGGCATGACAGCAGACATGGGGTCTGATGAAACCCTGAAGCGAGATCAAGGGTTAGAGATGCGAAATTCGGAGCAGATTTGAAACGTCATTAGTGCGTTGAAGTATGTGGGTTGAGGAGGAGAGATTTGTATTAATTGATAAACAGGTTTCAGTTTGCAGGGGAGTGAGGTGTAATTTTAAGTCAGAATTGACTGAAACAGATTTTTCAGAAGTATTCATGACAGAAATATTTATCCGGTTATTATCTTTCACTTGGACTATACAGTTTGCAATGGGAAGAGACTCGGAAATATGCTGATCGATACTACCTTTCGATTATTGTTTCACTGCGGGTTGGGGCGGAATTTCAATAGAATATTATAATTATATATTTTTAGTGTTCTTATATTATAATCAATGATGCATTCTGAGTCAGTCATTAAATAGTTGCATATGATGCCATCGTAATTTGTATTAATTTTGTCAACTGCATGAAATTTATATGTTTATTTTGATTGGTGGTTTCGTTAGTCGTATCGATGCCCTTTAATTTTATTTTGTTTAAATTTAGAGTAGGCAAGGTTTGTATTGAAGATTTTTTTATACCGATGAACCAGTATACTAAAATGATAAGAGGTGAGAAGTGAGGTCTGTTTTTAGGGTAATATAAGGTAAAAGTTTTTTGGAGTGGTTGGAAGCGATCTCGAATACCCTTTCGGAAATGTTTGAATTTTCTGTTTGTGAATCGATGTTTTGTGTTATTTTATTATTATTTTTCCTTTCATTACAAACGGCATTAGTAGCAGAGTGTGTAGTGCGAGTAGTATGGGTTGATTACCGTCTGGATTGTATTTAGTTGGCCGTGAGTTTGGGGCTGATTACCCTGTGCGTTGGCCTTATTTGGATTATTTTTTGATTGACCGTGAGTTTGAGGCTGGTCTTATTTGAATTAATTAAGAGGGTGTCGATTTTGGAAAAGGTTAGTCTTGCAAGACACCTTGGCGAGATATTTATTGGTTTAAATTGTTGAGGGTGTCGGCGTCTATATTTGGACTAGAAGAGTCGTCGTTATCTTTTAGGAAATGTACGCGGGGTTTAAGATTTCTGTCCGTAAATGGGTGGTTGTCCGGAATTGAAATTACTAGGTCCCGTTCTAAATATATCGTTATTATATTTTCTTAGATGGCACACTTCGAGAGTGTGATCTAACTTTTTACAGTAACGGCAAAAGGGTGTATCTTTAGGGGAACGCTGATTGTAGGAATTATTTGGTTTCGGCGGGTTATTTTTAAAATTTAAATTAGGTGATATTCGCTCAGTAGGATTTGGCTTTGGGATGTAGGGATTTTGTGAATAGAGATATTGTTGAATTTTCTCCTCTGAAACGGCAAGGTGGTGCTTCATTTAAATTTCTAGGATCTCGACACCAGATTATTTTCGAAATCTGAGGTTGAACACCCATAATGAAAGTATTTAGGGCCAGGTCTTCTATTGACGCTAGTCTTTTATTGCCATTGAGTTCTCTTTTAATATTGTTGGACCTCGGTCAAAAGTTTAGAGAGGCAAGTCTCCACGCGCAGAAAAAATTTACTTATGGACTCGTGACATTCTTGTTTGCAAGCTTGTAGATCTGTGAGTAAATGGGCGTAGTGTTTGCGTTCCCCAAATTGTTTTTTTAGAAATTCTTTCAAAGAGATCCAATTTTCGAATTCTTTAGCGAATGAATTAAAATTTAATGAATTGTAAGATTATGCTAAGAGGAATGTTTTCTATATGCGATTGTACGCCTAGCCGAGTTACAATTAATTACAATACGGTATAACTTGTTTAACCTTCCGTGAACCACGTGGATAAAAGTTGCGTCCAGCACTATGTGGGGTTAAGCATACCCCAACAATTTTATATTTTTGTAGGGAAAATCTTTTTAAAGTTTATTTTTTATGCATTAACATTGTTTTTGAACTATTGGGAAATAAAAATAAAATAAATTTGTTAAAAATAATAAACATTTTTAATATCTCTAGGGATAGTAACAAAAATAGTACTTTTTTACTAACTAAGAGGAGACTATCTTCTTTGGTTCAGCCTTATAAAAAAAAACTTAACTAATAAGTTCTGATTGACCTTCATTTCAGGCCCTAATGAGATAAGAAACAAAAATAATAAAAAAATAAATAAAACAACAAATTTGAAAAAAAAAATTTCACTGGACTTACAGTATGTAATTATGACTAATTACCTTAAAACTATTCGAAATATATAAATAAAATTGTTACATCACATCAGATTTAGTAGTGAAAGACATTTATTGATTTTAGTAAAATTCGTATGAAAGTGTGATATAAATTTTTATTCTGCATTAGAGAACATGTTTTTTTTCGAACGTTTGGCTTTTCTCTTGTAGCCAGTAGACACAGTGTCCCTCTGGAGGCTCCAACAGTAGTCTGCAAGCATGGCTGGCTCCCATCTACCCTGATAACGCTTCTCATTTTTTTGTGACATCGACAAAAGCCAACCATGCCTGTCTTTCAATGGGTCTGAGGCTAGATAAAAAATCGGGATCATTGATTAATTATCTTAGGTCAGGTCCAATAAAAATTCCTTCTTTAATTTTCGCCTCATTTAGCGTAGGAAATTTGGAAATAAACAGTTTCCACTCTTGTGACACGTGTCTGTGACCTAATGCTGACATTAATCCATCAATATTATTATAGAACACTAATCCATCTGCTTTTGAATAAAAGGTAGCTAAAGAAATGTGACGTTTACGATAAGTTGTAATTTTAACTCCAGCTTGTAATAGATTCCACTGTTTTAATCTTGAGCCTAATATTTCAGATTTTTCTTTGGTTCAATCTAAATCTCTGGCAAGGTCATTTAGTTCATATTGGTTAATCAAATGTGGTTCTGTAGTTATTTGATCTTGAAATACCTCTCCACTACTAGATGAGCCTGCTTCGTCGTCTTCTTCCGTACTCGAACTCGATGAACTAAAAAATCTTTCCGGTACTGGAATGTCTGGAGAATGTGGTAGCGGCATCGATATTGATGTCACATTAGCATATTTAATCGACTGTTTTGATTTTTTCGAAAAATCTCAATGTTGTCAAACAGAAGTAACAGTCGTCTACGTGATTTTTGGGTTCACGCCACTGCATTGGTACACCAATAGGCATTTGTTTTATAGTACCCTTGTACCAACCCGTCTAATATTTATAGCATCTTAAACAAGACAGTTTAGGCACCCACGATTTATCTTGATTTTTAATTGTAATCTTAAAATAATCTTCATAACACTTCTCAAACAACGTAGAAATGGTCTTTTTTTCACTTTTAGGAGTGAATTCACCACAAACATAACAAAATAAGTTAGGAGAATTAACACAAACACGCGACATTTTGTAGATTAATGAGTAATCTTAATGTTTTGTTGACTTTTGTACCCAGAAAAGATATATTTTTATGACTACCCACAAAAAAGTGAAGCAGAAAGTAAAAAAACTAAGATTCCCGTTATCTATTTTTTGTGACGTGTTATCCAAATAAAAAAGTGTTTTCTGTATTTCACTAAGTATGCTTTATACGAATTACCATTCGGGATACCAGTGATTTTTTTTGTGTTGCATAGTGATTAGTCTTCTTGAGATTCCAGTTGGTTTAAATCTGTACAATTTTTACAAAAAAAATATGCGTGCTCTAAACATATAAGTACTTCGCATCGCTCGCAATCGTACTTTGTCTTTCGACCTCTTCGCCTATCGCATTCCGAACATCTTGTTATACGTCTTGGCATCTTCTTTGGTGGTTCCACACTTGTTTTACCGAGTAAAACATTAATGCGCTTACGAGAATCCCTTGGAATTCGTGGATTATCTTTGCGGTTTCTCAGGTGCTCTTCAATCAAAGCCATTCCCAAATCACGAATAAACTTCCTCCTTTTGTTAGATTTCCCTGCTTCAATGCCATTATTGAACATATGTAAAATCATAGCGTCGATTCCTGCATGATTGAGAATCGAGAAAAATATAGTGAGAGACCAGCATTTGCTGTTGCGAGAAACGTCGTATGTTCTGGCGAGTTTGTCGACCACATCTACTCCACTTTTAGTTTCATTATAGAAAGTTATCATTGTTGGTTTCTGCTTGATTCCAGTTTCATGGTCGATTTCTTTATCGTGGTGAAGGGATGACATCATATGAACGTACTTTCGAGGCTTTGGAACATAACTAACGAGACTAACATCTTTATGAAAGCCAAACCGTGATGCATATATCTCTCGAGATTGCTTGAAGCATGGCGGAATGCAAGCTTTATTAGCTCTCAAAGTACCAACTACCGTTAATTTATGTTTCTGTAACAAGTTCTCAGCAGTTTCATGACTGGTAAAGAAATTGTCCATGGTAACATTTCTTGACGAGCCGGAAACGCAGTTCACCATACGATCTACTAAGTCAAATGGCTTATTGCTCAACATAAACGGACTGTTATCTGGCTGTTTACCGCAGTCAATTTCTAAATTTAGAGTATAAAATGTTTTAGCGTCTACTAAGACATATATTTTTATTCCATACTTTGCGGGTTTTGATGGGATATACTGCCGAAATCCACATCTCCCTCAAAAGGCAACCAATTCTTCATCAAGTGTTAGATGTTCGGATGGTGTATATGCGTTTTGGCAAAGCTGGACAAAGATGTCAAATATGTCTTGGATTGGTGCTAAACTATCAGTCTTCTCTAGTCGTAGCAGCATCGAATCTCATATTATTGAGTAGGTATGAGAATCGATTTTTAGACAGCGTGCACCGAAATATTTCAATTCCAGTACCATCTGAAGCCCAGAGGTCATCGAGGTTTTGTCTCCCAGAACGGTATAATACCGCTAAAAATAAAAGCCCAAAAACTGCTTTCATCTCATATGCAGTTGTTTTTTTATAGAGAACATTTAGCGGTTCACCGTCTGGTGGCTGTGGTCTCGAAAGACATATCTTTGCATTCGTATGTTTTACAATCGTTTCATGTATCTCATGGGAAACAAATACTTCGAAGCATTCTAAACTAGTTTTCTTGTCTTTATATTGACTTTTCATTCCCTGCAAATGTGTAATTATATTTTCTCGTCTTGTACGAACGTTAGTTCTCAGCGGCTCCTTTAGCCATTTTGTTTTGCCATCTTTACCAATATAAAAACCTTGCGAGCTAGAAGACTCACCACCTGAAGAAATGTCCCCGCCCTCTACATCCTCTTCAATGTCACTTTCAGATTGAATACTCAAATGATCCGAATCGGGTTCACTTCCGGATAAATATAGCTCATCTGTGTCACTCTTTATCATCCATAAGTGCCGATAACATTTCGTTTTCTTTTACACGGCGAGCCATTTTGAGCCCTGGAAATAAATTCACAAACGATTGAAGTAATAAAGTTTTGTTTTTCAAAATAAATAAATATTTTTTATAGAAATAGATGTGTTTTGCATGTCATACTGCTTACCTTTTACCCGAACTACGTGGGGTTTATGACACCCTGCCACATTTTGCGGGCGACCGTCCGCTGCGCCTGTGACGCTACAACTAAACCACTGTTACTATGCGATCTGGCAACGTCGCAACTCCAGCTACTCGATGTTTCGTGGAATTCGCGCGACCGTTTTAAAAGATACGACAATTTATGTTTCGCTGGGGTATATCAAACCCCACGTGGTGCACGGAAGGTTATTTGATAATAGTCACAAACGAAAAGTATTTAAATTTCGTACTTACCGATGAAAACATTCGCCGAAAAATTATATCAGCGCGACCGCAAATACACACAAACCCGTTTCTCTGACTTGCTGCGAGCGGACCACAGATCATATATTAAATAGATGGTCAACTTCAAGCAATTGTGCGAACGAGATAGCACTTTCGCGTTTCCAAGTACTAAGCCTCTATATTCCCCTATTGCCTAGTCTAATGAAGTTGCAGTGAGTGCACATTTGCTGAGCACTCGCTGCAACTTCATTAGAATATTTTTGACAGGTGTACTTTTTTACATTTTTAGGTTATAATTACGTATAAATGAAATGACAATTTCTAAATTATCATATTTTATTATACAATTCCGCCGGTTCGAAAGAGACCATTAGGAAGAACCGACAAAGAAACCTAATGGCCACATACAATTTCAATGAATGAACATTTACATTTTACAAATAATCCGCCGATTCTAAACACACCATTAAGACGAATCGAAAAAAGATCTTAATTTCTTAGCTTCAATTAATAAATAAATTGTTAACTCTAATGTATTCTAACTCGAAGTTTTTAAATACTAATTCATTTATTAAAATTAATATTTAGTATGTTGGTTCACATCTTAATAAAACAAAAGTGACTTTGTTTTGAATATAATATTTTTACGGTAGAAAACCAAACTTCAATTTTATGTTACAAAGAGAAAAAAATTACTTTTATTGTGTAAATTAATACTTCAGTCTTGTGAAGATATTAGATTTCAAAAAATGTTAAATTGTTATTTTCTATTTGTTTAATTATTTTAAATAAATGTAAACTGTCTTATGTAATCAAATAAAAATCATGTTTCTGCGCATAATCTTTGATTTTAATGATTTTTGTACTTATCATGAGCTAGTTTTTGTATTGTACTTAATCTATCATAAATGTTTCGTATGTTATCCACACCATGTAATAATGCATTAATTACTTTACACCAATAATTGATTTTAAATATAATAGTTAAATAAACAAAGTTAAATTTAATAATATCATAGTGGTTTTTATCTATACATTCTAAGAAACTAAAATCTAATCTAATCCATAAATACTCAAACAATCAATTAAATTATCTTTTTGAAAATTATTTTCTAAATAATCCTTTATTAATTGATTACATGTACTAAATCTACACATGAACAAATTACTAGGTCGTATTAATGAATTATTCTTATCTTTTAAATCAATAAAACGATGTTGTATATTAGTACTATTAGTATAAATCTTACTTTTACAATCTATACAATGTTTTGTTTTGAGAAGTTTTCGTGCAACTCACCCCGATACATATGCATCTGCATATGCAGTATTGCGGTTTCTAATCACATCTATGGAAGTTAAAGGCAATATTTGTGTTTTACCGATTTATCTTAAACTTGTATTCGGAAAGCTGACTTCATTATGGTAATCACTTGAATTGGGTACGGAAGAAATAAATTTAGTAAATAATAAATTTTTAGCACTTTATATCGGCTTGGGTTGCGTACCAAACAATACCATAATTCTTTTTAAATCCATAATATTTTTGGAAAAATCTACTTCACAATTGGAAAGTTTAGAATGAACAGTAATATCTGAAATAAGTAAAGCTTTCATAGAATTTTGAAACGATATACAAGACGGATTAATATTTCTAACACCATAAGAGCGAATTTTACCAAATAAATTTTCTAGAGGATCTTGATTCAAATTTCTTGGAGAAAAAAAATTATGTTCTTTGATTTCAAAAATTTCCACAAATGAATAAAACTTTTCAGTGTTATCCAATTTTTTAGACTTGAGCAAAATTTAACACTACCACTATTGTCAACAAATTTCATATCATTTAAGCGTTTAATTGATTCTAACCAAAAGGATTCATGATCAGTTTTAAATGTTACCCTAGTCCTTAACTTTCCTTGACAATATTTTTGCGAGCCATTAACGCTATCAAATAATTTATCTAAAAAGCCTACTATACTTGCAGTGTCCCCTGTAGTTTCACCAACAGTCTTAGAATTAATATCCTGTCTTCCAGCTGTAGAGACCAAAACTAAATCAGCCACAAACATTAAATTTATAGCCAAAACTAATTATAATATTTTCAAATCTAGTGAACCAACATTACATTTATGTACAGATGTCAAACTACTCTAAACTGAAGTAAATTTGCTCATATTTTTTTAAAACAATGGAAATTGAAAGAATAATGATAATAGTACGAATGTAAACAAATTTGAAGGAAGAATTGAGAAAATCGCATTATTATTACCGTGTGGTGCTTGCAACAATAGCCTACAACGAACCGTATCACTAAACACTTGCGCACAATAACTCACTTTCATCTTACGTATTTTACTAGGATACACATGCTCATCTGTCAATTTCTTCATCGTCCGTGAACCTCCTATTGCACAATCTCTTTCATAAACATCCATAATATCTTTCCATTTTGCACGCTTTCGATCCCTATCAAATAAAATATCATATTTCAACATATTATTTCTCAAACCTTTCAGAAGATGCGGTGGATCTTATATAATAAACAACTCTACGCCTGAAACCTTAACAATATACTCTTTACATTTTAACACTGCTGACATACTCATCTGCAAATAATTTATAGCTCCTCTATTTGTAGCAGCTTGATCACATACCAAAGTTAACGGATACAGATTACATTCTTTCACAGTTTTCACTACTTCTTTCAAAATAACACTCAAACGATGGGATGGAGTGGTACCCTCACAGAAATAATACGCAAACACTTGCTTCCATGACTCACAAACACCTCTTAACATAAATACTAACGCATGATCAGCAAACCTTTGTTCCCTTTCACCCTGCTCAAAATCCACAATGCCAACAATTTTCTTTTCCGAACAACTAAAATGAATCCCGGAAGATAAAGCTACCTTATCAAAAATTATAGAACAATATTTTCTACGATCACTCCAATTATTAGTTTCGTTTTTTAAAAAAGTTACGATGTTATTATTATTTAAACCCGGACCAAATTTAACAAATTTTAAAAGTGAACGCAATATACCTATTGACTGCATTGTTAATAATTTTTGGAGCAACTTGTAACATTTCGGACTATTCTTATATATTGCCAAACAAAGTAATTTTTCATCCATACTAAATCTGTAGCCTTTCTTTTTCACATTCTTACTTAACAACTGCATTCTAACAAATATCTTCTGACTTTCATTTAAACCTTCCAATGACTCATTCAAAAACGCATTGAATTTCTTACTTCGTTCGGTTTTCCCACCATTTCTTCTTTTTTGATGTCTTCTTCCACCTCGAACTGCAAATAAAATAAAAATTGATTATTCAACCTAGAAGTATATACTTAACATTTTAAGCTCCACCATAATTATCTATCGCACCTGGGAAAATGGAAAGTTTCTCTTAATTTCATATCCCTAATCGATCTATATTCTTGTACTAACAGATATGTATAACTTACATTAATATTGCTTTAAAATTAATATATTGATTTTTGGATCATATTCAAAAATATATTTGAAATGAGAAAACTTTCAATTTAACACATTCAAAAGTTAACTTACTAAATCTTCTATTTATTAACGTTGGCCTTTCGTAGGATTCAGACCATAAGTTGCAGGTGCCTTCTTGAGGGGGTCGGGGACTAGGGCTGCATACTTCTTGAGAGGTTCGGGGGCTATGGCTGATTATTTCTTCACATGCTGTACTTTCCTCAATCTCCTTATCTAAAATGAGTATTAATAAAATAATTTTAGATATAGTACTGTATGTTTAAGACTCAGTTTCTTGAAATACGAAATGTAATTTCGATGATAATGACAGTTTTAACAATAGTAACACTAAGAAAGTATAATAAACTAAATTCAACGAGAAGAATATGTAATATTTACCGAAAACTAATGGAATAATAGTCGGCACAGCCGTCCTCATTTCGGCATCAAGTGGGAATCCTATTTTAAATTAGATTTAATGTAACTTGTAATTGAAATTAATAAATGAATAGAAATAAGTTTCAACTTACGATGAAAATGGTGTAAAGGACATTTATGACCACAACCCAACACAATAAAACCGATCTACGGTCATAATTCTAATAATTACAAGTAAATATAATAGAAACAACAACAATATATTAAAGTTAAAACATAGTAATAATATAAATTTGAACTAAATATTACAATTAAACGTAAACTATTTTAGAAAACAAGTTTTCAAATTATGGAATTGTACTTCGACACACTTTGACAAGTCAATTCAAAAGTGCGCTAAGCGACGCTTAAAAGTGAAATGGTTTTCGTATCATAGAGTTAATGGCTTGCTCTATAATCCATAACCAATATTTATGTGTTATAGAATTTGTACTATATAATTTTTATATATATATAGATATACATTACGTGTGTGAAAGAGATAGGGCTTTCGCGTTTCAGTTCAAATATTTTTATGAAGTAAACCCACTTTGGACCGGACTAGCGAAACCTGTCACTGCCTGCTCCCGCGTCGCACCACCGCGCTTCACCTCACGTCCCGCGTCTCCACGCGCTGTCGTTGTCAAGTCATAGGTATGGGCGGCATTACCCCGTGAGCGGCGTTACCCCTGCTTACCCTAAATTTACTGACTTAATGGTCATATATTTCACAAGAAGATTTAGCACTATCTTTGAAGTGACCTATTATATGTCTGTATTTATTTAGTTGGAGTCATGGTCGTATTTAGTAACATTGGTAATAAAAATTAATTATTTTTGAGTTTCATTCAAGTAAATTTAATTACTTCTAATGGTTACATATTTTACAGGAAGACTTAGCACTAAATTTCAAGTTATATAATATGTTTGCATTTATTTAGTTGGAGTCATGGTGGAGATCAGTAAAATGGGTAATAAAAATTCATAGAATTATTTTCTATTTGTTGGTTAAGTTATTAGGGTGATTATACGATAAAGAGGATTATCCCCTTCAAAAGTTATCAATTGAATTAAATATTTGTTACATCAAAAGGTAACTTAATGTTTATTACAGTTTTACGAGGTCCAAAAGATATTGCTATTATTTTAGAAGTACAGGGAGAAAATTTGTTTAACATTAACACAAAATCTATTTGAAAAATAATAACTAACACTTAGAACGGAGTATTACTGTAGGTATAACTTCTTTTTATTCTAATAATAAACTATTATTATCTTTAACAATATCAAAATAAACTAAGTACTTGTAATTGAAATTATCAAAATATCCTGGCTAAAACGGTTTCGTATTGTATAGAGATACAAAAGAAATCGGAACTAAAAGTTCTCAATAAAAATAAAAACTTTCTGCTTTAAAATTAATATTTAAATTCCAATAAGAAGAGACCTGGGTTTTTGAGCAAAACATGAAGTATAAAAAAAATGGAAACAAAATTAACGTATTTCTTAATAGACTAAAAACAATACCTGTTTATTGATAACCTGGTTGATTATATCTGACCTAGTTTTTCTAATTTATAGACTTCCCTGTTACCTTATAAAACTATTTGGAACTGGTAATTTTTCTAAAATTTGTTCCCATTTAACATCTGAGATGTCATTCTATCTACTTTATAAAGGCTCCTAATTTTATTACGGATCTTTAGAAAAGTAACGGGGATCTCTCCATCTTCATAAAAAATCGGACGAAAAAAAAAAGAATATAGATATGCTGGTGTGTGACCAGCATATCTATATTCTTTTTTTTGTGCTAATATTGTATAAGAACAAAATCACCTTTATAACTGTCATTCATATCGGCGGTAGATTTTGAAGAGGAAGACTTGTTTGCATCGAAATTATTATCTTCAGTAGTATCTCAATTGCCAGTGTTTTCGTGAAGACATTTTTTACACATCATCCTCTGAATCGGTATACATATCAGCAGCATTCATTTTGCAGTATACTGTTGAGGAATAAGTAATGTTCGTCTTTGGTCTTTTATTATTCACCTTTTTAAATTTTATAGCTTAATCAGCTTTGACGGGTGTAGATGTTAACACTTCTGATTTTTGCCTCTTGTGTTTGCGACCTGTTTTAGGAGCATCTATAACTGGTATGGGTTTGATTTGCAATGATGTAAGATTCGCTGCAGATTTAAAAAATCTGAACGGGTAAACCTAAAAAACAAGCAATCTAATTTTTTTAAGATAGGCACATAACTCTCTTTCTTGTTCTGGACTAAAAACAGATGTGAACTTACCCAATTTCTTCGATTTATTTCTAGACTAAAGGTGTCTATACAAAGTTCTAAATGGAATACCAAATTTGTGTGTTTCTTCTGGCCATGCTGCTCGATCACGTTTACGTGTATATTTAAACACCATCTAAAATGAAGCAGAATTTTTGATTTATATGTTTTGATTGTAACTTAATCTAATATATAAGTACCAGTTAGGTATAAATTAAACGTATATCCGTATAAAATTAGCTGAAGTGGGTAAAAATACTGAAACGGGGCTTATTTAAGATGGACTAGATTAAAATACTAAACGGGCAAAACGGTTAGGGTATCCGTTTTGCCCAATATTTGTACCGATATTTGCAACAAGTGATGACTTCAAGTCATCATATTGCAAATATAATAATAATAATCACAAATTACCCTCATTTAATCTAGCAGTAGAATAAACAAATATTATTTATAAGTAACTGATTGGTAATATAAAAAGTTAGTGTTCAAACTTTTGCAAAAATAGTAAGAAAACGACGAAATTTTATTTTTTTTATCTCGACAGCACTTACTGTCATGGTTCTGCCGGTCGCACTTGCCAAGCCTAAATAAAGTATAGTAACGCCATCTATTATAGATTTTCACAAAAAAAACGATTATTATTTTTACCTGCCCTATGCCTCTTCCCGGGTTTCCCCTACCAACTGGACGTGGGATTGATGGTTTTCAATTATTGGTTTTTGTTATTGGATTTCCTTTTCAGAAATAATAAATATTTTAATACTAGGACAATGTTCTTCTATAACCTTAGCAAAATTGTCTATAGTAGGTATGTCGTCGGGTCCAGATGACAGACCTACTATAGACAATTTTGACAGACATTTTTATTGGTGATACATTTGTAGTGGTAAGTGGAAATGTGGAAAAAAACATGTCTATTCCGGTATTGTGACATGGGACCATCACTTAGAAAATGTATATTTTCTGCTGAACACAGCAGGAGAACCATTATAGTTTTAAGTTGAACCCAAATGACAGCTAGGTTATTCCTTACGTTTTCAGACGCTGTAGTGAAACCTTTCGTCCCCTCCTTCGAATATGTACATGATCACAGTGTGCATACTTATTTGGATGCCTGACCTACTAAAGTGGAAAGATTGAACTTCAAAATATTTCGTGTTGTAATTTAGTTAAGTTTTGATACTTTGGTATTGACGTACAATACTTGTCCCGTCCCTTAGAAAGTACTTTTGTAATCTTCAAGTTTCATTACAATGCCTTTTGAAGCACATCTTGACGTTTGTTGTTTTTTTTCGGATCTCACGGCTTTTTTTTTGGTTTTAATGTTTCTATGTCTAAAATCGTTGAACTCGTGATAATGTGTTGAGCGTATTCTGCAGTTTGTACATTATCGTACATTAGGTATTTTTCATTATATCGATCTGTTGTACCCTGTACTTGCTAGCAGTAATGCTTCCACACCTCATGATTCTCGTATTAACATGATAAGAGCACCCGGCTGCCAGAGTATCGCATTACCACGACAAGCCCTGTTCCCAGGCTTGTCAGCAAACTACATTCCCAGATGCCTCAGCATTTCTTATCCTTTATAAACCCTGGACGGAAACCCCGTGGAGTTCAGATAATCTTAGTTCAATCAGGTCCTTAGTGCGCGTCAGTTGTAATCCAGATACAAGTGCAACCAAAGTCTAACTAAATATTTTATAAAACATAATAATTAGTAAACAACTTGTAATAATTCGTAATAAATTGTAATAATCTGAGAATAAATTGTTTTTTTTAAATCAAATCTTGACGTCGTCATAACATTGTTCCCCGTTGAAGAGTAAACTTACACCCTTGTGTAAGTTTATGTCATAGAGGTTCTGATTCTAGGTACTGGTATCGGGAGGTTGACTGAGTTTGTTTGAGGCATGTTCGGATTCGACATTATTTGAGTTAGGTACAGGTCTACTAGATATTTTTTACATTTGAGTTTACAATTATAAATCTTATAGATAATATAGATTACAATGCTGAAGAATATACAAATAGTGGTATATGAATAATATTGTCCATATTCTGAAGTATGAGGTTTACCTTTGAATCTAAATTATTCGTGATTTCTTTGAATATTTTGTCATTTTCTTTAAGAGACTAAGTTAATGTTCTTTATTTTTACAGCTTGTGTATTTCTTCGAATTTTAATTTATTGCAAAATATATCCTTCATTATGTCACACTAAGATAACTGGGTTTGCTTTAATTTTAATATCGGATTTGGCAAGTAACTGTCTTTCTTTAAAATATCAATAACATTCAGGCGGTATATCAAGTATACCAGTACCTATTAGGGTAATTCAGGGTGATATGGCCGTATTTTTTTGTAGGTAGATTTTAATACAATATTTTTAAAAATAAAAGTAAAAGTGTACTTTCTAGTTAAACTTTTATTAATCAACTTTGGCTATACAGACTTTGGTTACGATTAATTAAATGAAATTTTAATAATAAACTTAAAAAAAACAGACACTGGCCATCTTAACGGACATATCTGTCTCAGATGGCCATAGCAAGACGTACAAGATGGCCATGTTATTTCTTCGTCCATTTTCCCTTGCCTTTTCCTTTCCCTTCATTTTCCTTGCTTTCATACTTTTTCTTAGCCTTTTTTCCACATGTATCATGAAGACAAATAATGCACTGAATCCAATCTTCAATTTTTTGTGTTTTATAGTAATTTTCACCACATCTTATACAGTCATACTCGCAATCTTTTCCCGCCGTATCCTCGCTATCCAATTGTATTATGTCTTCTTCTTCAGAACTCGATTCAGATTTGCTTTTAAATAAACGTGGCTTGCGATTTTGTGCTTTAAGTTTCTTCTCTAGTTTATCTTTCTTTGATTTAAGGGTCGGATGTATGCTATGAAATATTTGGTTTTCTACTACTACACACGCGCATGCGCCGGCCCCGGCCGTGCTGTGTGACTCTTAGTAGTGTGCGTTACACGACGCACTCGGCACAATGGGATCGATTGAGACGCTTTTTAGACTAATTATTAAAGTAAATCTGAGCTTGATTTCTGTGTTATAATTTCTTTGTAAATCTCTTGATACGGAATACGATTTAACCTTGGATATGATTTAGGTCGGTTTTTGAATGAATTTGGGGAATTCCAAAATGAACAAAATGTTGCACATATTTTGTGTAACTATTTTTTATGTATAATCTTTTTGTAAATTAGTATGGCAAGCGTAGACTAAGATAAGAATAAAATCCCTAAAAAAACTTTGTGCAAATTATGATAAAATAATTGCACTATCACATTTTTAAAGGAGTGACTAATTTACCGTATAGAATGATAATAGCATTAAAAATCTTTTTTTAGGATTTTTGTGCTAATATTGTACACCCACGAGCTATGTCTAAAGGAAAGAAATCATAATTACACGCAAACGAAGTAATGTTAAAATAATAAAACTACGTATAAAAGAAAACTTAAAGAAAATTTATTTGTAAATAAGAATAAGAATATAATAAGAAAAAAAATTAAAACCCGTAAAGGTTTAAAATAAATATACTTTATAAAATTATTAAAAATGAAAAAGCCTATATAATGTCTCCATTACGATGTTCCGTGAATCAGTTGGATAACAAACGTCTTAATATGTTATAATTGATTAAAATATTATTTCAGTAATTTTTCAATTTTACCCAATGTAAGTTTGTTAAATCTAAAATATTTTATAATTACATCCCATATGTATATCATATCTATGTTTCAACATTTAAACTTTATATTTAGATACTTTTAATAATACCATATGTCCTAAATTTTCTAAAACATTTAATTCATTTCAGAAATTTACATAAATTAAAGAAGAAAAAAGTAGCAAGAAAAAACAAGGTTTAATATGTTTCTTATCTTGGCTTTCACTGACAAGCGGTTAATTTTTTTAAGCTACGAATAATAATACGAAATCAAATCCAACATTATAAATATTTTTAATTTAAGATTTACGAATACGTGGTTTCTTGAAAATTCACTAGGAAACGCAACATTGCTTCCAGAATACCAAAAAAATTAACGAACAATTTATAGCTATAAGACAATTTTAGATCAAAATTAATGTACATTAATGTTTTATAGACTACATGTACAATTATAATTCTAATCGTAATTTAAATCTTTGAAATTAGCAATAATATAAAAGACCTATTTTATTATTTGGTACAAAAAAATAAGAAAAACAATTTAAAAATATAACATTATAAAAATAATACAGTGACCAAGATCGTAAGCACTTATTAAAATAAGATATATATAATATATGTATGGACATCCTTCTATGCAAGTCGCATGGTTATCATTCATTATTCTGAATAATTTTTTATCTATCCAGCAATGATTCCAGTCCGGTACACACACACGCACACACATATATATATATATATATATATATATATATATATATATATATATATATATATATATATATATATGCAAACCCAAACCGTTATCATAGATAAAAAATAACGCAGAATACAATCAAAGACATCTAACAAGAACTTAAACTATCATCAGTCGGCCTCATCTAACATGTTTGTTTACTCTTTTCTTCCATAGCACGTAAGATATATGGAGGATTCCGAATATCCATAGACCTTGGGATGCGCGGATCTACCAATTCTGGAAGTAAACAATTATTATAAAATTCGATCAGCTTTTGTTCCATTTTATCTTTCCAAAATTGGTCGTCTCTTTCAATCCGATAGACTTTAAGTGGTGTCCTCTCGCCAATCTAGACGGCAAACAGGCAAATGTGACTTTTGGTAATATGCAACTGTCCTTGAATTTGAAAATACCAGTCATGGTTTTTATTAATTATGAAATTGTTTTCTTTATCTAATTTCCAAAAAGAGTGTTTTTTCATGGCATCAACTACCTCAAGTTTGGAAAAAATGAAAGGACATTTATTTACCGTCTGGCGATGCTCCCAGAAAATAATATGTGTCATCTATGAACAAACCGCACTTCTCGATTATTTTACCTTCTTGGACACTTAGTTGTCTAATTGCGATTTGTTCGTTATCTTTACCATACCTTATGGATGGAATATTATTCAAACATTGCCATAAAGTATGGATTTGACTAGAGGCGCACAACTGGTAGCCTTTCCTCTCTTACAAACCTTCCCGAACCACGAAGACGTTAAAAGCTTTCTACGTATGCTCAACCAGTCACCACTACTACTCTGCAAAATCGTATTCCTCTCTAGTTGCTGGCGCTGGAGATCTGTAAACGACAATTTAGCCATAAAATCTGACTTCGCCTGTTCAAAACATTCAGAGCTCAAGTCAGGTTGTTGGCATTGTGGCCCATAGTGGGGATCGTTAGATACAGAGGTAGTGTGAGTAAATTTCTTCTTTTTAATATTTTTGTCAACTTTGTGTAATCTAGATTTCTCCACTCGCGATATTAAAGAATTGGCTTTTATGCCGAATATAACTTCATGAGTAACGGAATGAAGTGCTCCCGTATTAAAAGACACAAGACCACCAGCACATCGCCCGCCATAAGAACGTCGAAGAGAATAATTTATTCTTTTACCTCCTACGAATTTGGCAACCTGAGAATTATAGCTTTCTACTATATTACTCGTTACATTATACATTAAACTACGAGATTGTCGAGACAATTTACTACTTAAATCTTCTAATTTTGTTAGTACACCTGATACTTTCAAGTTATTAACTAAATTTACTTCATTAACGCGTCTACTTTCTTGTGAACAAAAATAAGAGGCACAATTTACATGGTTACCAAATACGTGATGTGGACCGTTCAGGATATCTTCAGCAAGTTGTGAAATTTTTTCGTGAAATTGTAAATTTTGCTCATCCCAATATCTGATTGCACATTCTACACCCTTTCTTAAACGTAAATACCGATCTTTTACAAATTTACGTAGTTCACTAGGATATTGCGTATCGGTTGAAATATTTAATAATGCCTTACAGTAATTTCGTAATAGATGGTTTTTACATTCAATTTTTTCAACAATAAAATCACCATATGGTCGCGAATCAAGAATTTTTTTATATGTACTGGAATCTCCGTCAGTTATTATTTTTTCATATATGAGACCGTATTCTTTAAGAGAACTTTTAAACCCCTCCAAAATTATAGTAGATTCCATCGCTGTAGATGAACCTGAATAGTTTTTATAGTAAAAATGCTCTGGAGGCTCCACATTCTTATTAGCAGAACGAGCGCAAATCATGCAATATTTATTTTTTATTCCTAAATATAAAACCTTTCCAAATTTATGACCTACAATAACAGCTGCACCGGATAAAGCGGAATAGTTGGTTCGATATGACCTTTTTGACCAACATCCGTCAGCAACTACTGTGATCATAGGTGTTCCATGCTTATTAACATTACCAATAGATATTGC
This sequence comes from Druceiella hillmani, assembly GCA_039881145.1. Classification (NCBI taxonomy): domain Eukaryota; kingdom Metazoa; phylum Arthropoda; class Insecta; order Lepidoptera; family Hepialidae; genus Druceiella; species Druceiella hillmani. Next base: position 6,257,525 of record JAYKKI010000035.1, read on the forward strand.
ATAATTCGCTTCTTGCTTGGCAGCTTCTGACATACAATGTGCCGCGGTCTTCTCCCACCACTCACACACAGTGTCGTGTACAGATACATACAATTTTGCACATATAGCCGGAATTTCTAAAGCAGCAGTAATAGTTTGTAGATGAGCATGACCAGAACCTACCGACATAATACTAGATACAGCAGCGTGATTTATGTCTATACCAATACCTTTCATTTCATCCGTACTCAAAATGAATTTCTCTCCAGACATGCGACATATCAAAACGAAATTTGAAATTAGTCCAACACGACTTTCTGAAATAATTTGAATATAACCTAAATTACAATCCATATTTCAGTGTGTAGAAATGTTTTTCATAAGATTGAAAAAATGCATAAAATTAACTATTCTCCTGCCTTCAATCACAATACCATTTCCTGCTGTTTCCTCTTCCATTTCAAGAATGAGATTTAAAGGTATCTGCAAATTAATTGTAAAGTTACATGTGAGAAATCTCTAAGTTTACGCACGAAAAAATTGTGATTAGGTGTGCAATCAATAGCTCAGTTAATAATTTTTAAAATAGTTATAATGAATAAAAATTAATTTAAATGTTACGAATTTCAACGTTGTCGAATTGAAATAGACACGTTACAAACAGAGTTGGAATTACGGCCAAAATACCAAACCGGAAACAGCACACATACACACACGCATATATATATATATATATATATATATATATATTTGTAAATTAATACATAAGATTATACTTTGGTTCATTATATACTTAGTCCTGGAACTATCATGTGGAATTAATAGGTTTAATCAGATTGGTGGAAAACATTTTCAGTTACCTCGGGAATATTATATCAGACTTACATTTTCTGCCCTAGTACATACCCCTTCTCTTTCAATGTTGCCCCCTGCAACATTATTTTCAATTTCGTCTACAGTATGGTTCCTGCAACAATTACGACGATTATTTTCTTTTAATGATAGAATAGAATTGCATCCGAAAAATTTGCAACTCAATGTCAATAATAAAAAACTAATAAAAAATTACAAAATTAGAAATAGAATAATTTTCTAGTAGTCAAATAATAATTTCTCGACGTTTAAACAAAAATTTGCAATTTTTTCAAAAATATTAATATTTTTGAACCCCTATTTTACCGACATTCATTTTATATCCCACATAATGAGTACGATAAAAACCCCATAAATTGCCCCCTCTCTCTACAAATCAACCTGAATTATAGTTTTATGTTTTACGTCTGCGTTTACCAGAAGCTATAAACATGTCAAATTTTATATCATCTTTCTAAATCAGCGTTCCCACGATAAATGGCTGTAAAATGCACACAAACAAACACAGAGTAGCAAGTATTTTGTTTTTAAAATGTTGATAAAATACTAAAAGAGAATCATTACAATATTCAATAAAATACGATATTGAACGCACAGATACATCTAAAAAACTTAAACCTTTAATATTTAAAAAAAATATACATCTTTACGTATACAATGAAATTATAAAATGTATCTCCCTAATATAATACTCAGTAAAGTCCAAATACCGATTTATTACTTCTAAAATACGAGTATATTTAATAATTCTTTATAATTCTCTATTATAAAATTTCTACAAACCTTTTGTTTAGGGCACGTAATAATTTTTTTTTTTCATTTTTGCTCCCAATACCGGACGCCTGTAGGAAATTTTACGTTTTCCCATTAATATCTGAAAATATACAGAATATAAACAAATATATCCACTAATTTACAAAACATTATGCATTTAAAATGTATCATAGAAGTATTATGTAATAATCATTTATACGTAATTTGCATTTTATCGTAACATACAACATAAAACTTACACTGTGTACAAGCCGTGTACGCGTTATAAATCTTTGGCACAGGTTGACGAAGAGCGACCGGATCACACGTCCTAACTGTTTGCAAGCGCAAACGGTACTGAATTCAAAATATGCGTGAGCGCCGTAGATAATAATCGTTTTTGTTTTCATAGAAGCTAGTATGGAAAATTCGCGCGCGGAGTGCCGTAAAAATTCGGCAAATTTGACCTAATACCAAAGGGTTCATATTTATGTCATAGTTAAATCCATATACAAGAACATAGCTACATTAATTAAAACTAGACACAGTAAACTGAAAATCGATGTATTTTTATGATATTATTTGAATATGCGAAACAGCGAAGAGCCTTTTTGGTAAACGAGGTTAATTTGAGATTATTTTTTTTTAAGTTTGAAACATAATTTAAAAAAAATGTCGCACAGTAACATAGTACAAAGGCCATTCTATGCCCATTTAATATAACGTCTACCTTTGGTAGTTATTGAGTATTTTGCGAAATCAAACACCAATTTTCGCCTATTTGCGAAATTCGCCCCTTAAATCAAATCTTGACGTCGTCATAACATTGTTCCCCGTTGAAGAGTAAACTTACACCCTTGTGTAAGTTTATGTCATAGAGGTTCTGATTCTAGGTACTGGTATCGGGAGATTGACTGAGTTTGTTTCAAAGGCATGTTCGGATTCGACATTATTTGAGTTAGGTACAGGTCTACTAGATATTATTTACATTTGAGTTTACTATTATAAATCTTATAGATAATATAGATTACAATGCTGAAGAATATACAAATAGTGGTATATGAATAATATTGTCCATATTCTGAAGTATGAGGTTTACCTTTGAATCTAAATTATTCGTGATTTCTTTGAATATTTTGTCATTTTCTTTAAGAGACTAAGTTAATGTTCTTTATTTTTACAGCTTGTGTATTAAATTTCATTTCTTCGAATTTTAATTTATTGCAAAATATATCCTTCATTATGTCACACTAAGATAACTGGGTTTGCTTTAATTTTAATATCGGATTTGGCAAGTAACTGTCTTTCTTTAAAATATCAATAACATTCAGGCGGTATATCAAGTATACCAATACCTATTAGGGTAATTCAGGGTGATATGGCCGTATTTTTTTGTAGGTAGATTTTAATACAATATTTATAAAAATAAAAGTAAAAGTGTACTTTCTAGTTAAACTTTTATTAATCAACTTTGGCTATACAGACTTTGGTTACGATTAAGTAAATGAAATTTTAATAATAAACTTTAAAAAAAAAACAGACACTGGCCATCTTATCGGGCATATCTGACTCAGATGGCCATAGCAAGACGTACAAGATGGCCATGTTATTTCTTCGTTCATTTTCCCTTGCCTTTTCCTTTTCCTTCATTTTCCTTGCTTTCATACTTTTTCTTAGCCTTTTTTCCACATGTATCACAAGTATTGTCAAACGGTGTACAATTTTCATGCATCCATTGAAGACAAATAATGCACTGAATCCAATCTTCAATTTTTTGTGTTTTATAGTAATTTTCACCACATCTTATACAGTAATACTCGCAATCTTCTCCCGCCGTATCGTCGCTATCCAATTGTATTATGTCTTCTTCTTCAGAACTCGATTCAGATTTGCTTTTAAATAAACGTGGCTTGCGATTTTATACTTTCAGTTTCTTCTCTAGTTTATCTTTCTTTGATTTAATACTTTCTTTTGAAGTTAATACTGATACTATTTGTTTTGCACGTTTTCTTGCAGTTATCAATTTCTGGAATTGGGGTTAACGCATCAAGAAATTTAGAAGGAGTTTCGTTAGTGTCAAACAGATTTTGACGTCCCTGGTTGAGGTGACTTTGACTCTTTGATGTTGGGGTCCACTGGTGGTTTATTTTGTGCTTCATCTTCTATCAAAACTTCTGATATGAAAGCATACTCTGGTATTATTGACGGATTAAAGGGATGTATTCCCGTAGCGCTGAAACCAGATGAACCATTTCTTTGAGTTGCAGATTTTCCCCAAGATTCTGACAAAAGAATACCAAATTGTGATCGGGTAATCCTTCACCCTGGATGATTATTAAGCCAATTACGGCATTGTTCATAAAAATAAGTTTTTAAAGACTTGAAAAACGCTCGGTCTAAGGGTTGTAGGTAATGCGTCGTGTGGCTCGGTAAACAAAGAAAAATAATGTCGTTTGAGCCAGCCAGTTCCAGAACTTCAATCGAACAATGCGATGCATGCCCATCAACAATCAATAAGACTTTACCAGTTGGTTTTCTAGGTATGAAATGGTCTTTAAGCCACGCTGTAAATATTTCCGCAGTTATGTAAGCTGATTTTTGTGACATGTACATAACAGAACCCGGAGGCAAACCATCCTCAAATTCAGCTTTTTTATTTTTGCCTTTCATTATGCAAACGGGAGGCAAACATATTCCTTCCGCACTACAGCAAGCTATCACGGTCACGGTTTCTCCCTTTTCAGTCGAAGTTATAGTTGCTACGGCTTTGCTTCCCTTTTTAGCAAGAACAGCTCCAGGGCGATTATTCAGCTGCAGACCAGTTTCGTCCATATTAAAGATGTTAGAAGGCTTAGCAAATAATTCGTTTTCCTTTAGAACAGTCTCCAAAAGGTTGAAATATGATTGTTTCATTATGATTCATTCCCTTTAAGCGAGCAATAGATATGCCTTCTGATTTACGGATTTTGATGTCTTCATTTCTATTTAAAAATCCACTAACAAAATCATATCCAGCCCTTTGCTTTTCTGTATTGAAATTATGTTTTAGATTTAGCTGCTGAGCAAATTTAAATACTATAATCCGCAGATCACTCCTGGTTAAGGGAAATCCCATAGACTGCATTTTCTGTATATGACGAGAAAGTCTTCTCTCATTTTCATAGCCGAATGTGCAGCCAGGACCCAAATGTCCCTTAATAGGGTTGTTATTTTTCAAACGCCGCTCTAAAGTTTTTCTAGGAATGCAAAAAATTATTGCAGCCTTGTAAACTGACATGTTCTCGTTTTTTATAGCATCTAAAGCATTTGATAATTGCTCTTGGGTCCAGTTACCACGGTTTGATGTTCGCACGTATTTTGGCATTTGAAAACCATGAATAATTTATTGGCTAGCACTTAAACATCTATGGCCATAATAGCCAAAAAAATTTGGCCTTGTTAACCAGACCTGCAGGATAAGATAGCCATATAAACAAAATTACCGACACTGTACAATAATAATGACGATTTTGAGGTTATAATATCAAGTAAACATCCATCCATCAGAAAATAATACAGTTAATACAAAATTGATTACAAAATCACATTCACAACGTAAGAAACAATGTGCATAAAAAATTGTTTAGGTTGTCATAACATAAAACCGATAAAATACTTACCTTTTTGTTTTTTTTTTGGCACAACTAACTGCAGTACGTGCGATCACTGACAAGTATCAATAGCTCACTGCCGATAAACAACGCCATCTATTAGAAAAATGTAAAATTGTTTCAACTGGCCATCTTAAACGAATGGCCATATCACCCTGAATTACCCTATATCATTTTAATAAACATTTTCTTTAGGGCAATCTATCGACATTTTTGAGAAATGATGAAAATTCATTGGTCGTCGTTTTCTAATTGTTGCCAAATTTCTGTAAAGTAGTTTCACACTGCTTTGGAATAGAAGTGACAACCTTGGAAATCATTTTACTTTTGCAAGTTGGGTTAGCAGAACTAGAGTATACGTTTGTCATGTCACATAAATAGAATTCGTTGTTAATAATTTTATAATCCCTTAGATTATCTAAGTTACAAAAACAGTTCTTATCTGTAGTTACACCAATATATTTATTTGAAGTGATTATAGTTACATAGGTTTTGGGGTTTGTTGTATAGATTCAATTCTAGAACATTAACTAATGGTATCTTTAATACAAATACAATTTTGTTGTTGGAATAATAGCTCAATATTTCGGATATGTTATTTGAGATATGAATATGATCTAAATCTAACGATACAGGTAATAACTTAAAGCTAGGTATGATTATCCACTAAATCTTGGTAGAGTTGTTTCGGTGAAATAATCGATGGATATAAGTAGTTATTTTTACTTTACATTACAGCGTTTATTATGTCCTCAATTTTAAAAGATAATGTGAGTAGACTATTTTCTAGCATATTTAATAATTCCAAATTCATGGAGAGGTGACGGGAACTATAGGCTTTCAGCAATAATTTATTCGCCGCAATGGTCAACTTTTTCAAACTTAATGCAATGTTTTCAACAGCGCTATTCAACTTTATTCATTAGTATTTATTTTATTTGGTATCTCTTTAAAAGCAGACAGGGTCGTTGATGTAATTAGAATATTTTCCTTCACGTATTTTGCTAACATTCTTTGATCTGTTTCATTTTTTGAATAGCATTGTTATATTCGATAGCGTCATCTTCATCTAATGTACCAAAAATGTGTTTAAAGACGGTTCCAACGCCGCCGAACCAAACGGAACGTTTAGATCATGTTAAAATTAAATGGGATATAGAATCAAAATTATTGATCAAATCATAACGTGTAGAAAGGGTTCATTGAGATTATGGCGCTCCATATTGTTAAAGATATAATTTTGTTTGCAAAAAAACCTTACCGTTCCGAAGATAGTGGTCGTGTTATCTTGGTGTGGCTTTATAAAGGAGATATCAATAGGAATAACCACACTGAGGTGGTCATTGATGAGTTTTAATGAGCCCACAGGATCAAAGTGTACACCAGGACTGCTCTTTATCGGTTGTATAAAATCGGCATGTGCCTGGACGATGACACTGTAACACGTGTAAAGTATAAATGTAAAGGCGATTAATTTGTAAAAGTTGTATAAAATACGTGTATAAGAATTATTTATGTATATGTCTAAATAGTAAAAGTATTAGTAAAGGATAGAGTGTTCCGCGTAAAGTGATATAATTAACTAAAGAAAACAATAATTTAATATTATTTAAGATGCGGTAGCGTCATTTCTTCTTGCAAGTTTTACTTCGTTATAGTGGTGAACGACATGGCGACGTTTTATTAATAAGGTCAAAGAATTTCGCCCATTTATTTTGATAACTTTCCTTTCCAAATATGAGTTGTATTAAAATGTGATTGTTCCGGTAAGGATTCCAGGAATTTGGAATATGACTCATTCAGGATGTCGTCATTAACTAAAGGATTAAGATTTTTAGGATCAGAGGGAGGTTCTACTATTATGCGTTAAGAAGGATTTGAGGATGGAACACGAGTATCGTTGCTATCTGGTTGAATAGGGTTTACAGGATGACGAGAGCGGAGTTTAATTTTCCCTTTCTATAGACAATTCTTCATATTCTTCTAGTTTCAAACGCCACCGTTGACATTTACTACTTGGGTCCTTATGGTTAAATAACCATTTAAGGGGGCGGTGATCAGTAACAATATAGAATGTACGACCAAAGAGATATGGTCGAAAGGTTTTACAACCGAAGATGATGGCTAACAACTCTTTTTCTGTCGTGTTAAGATTGCATTCACACTTATTAAGTTTTCGAGAAGTATATGAAATGGGTCGGTCTTTGCCGATTTCCCCTTGTGAAAAAATTGTGCTCATGGCATAGTTAGATGCGTCACAGGTTAGTAAAATCGTTATCGGGTTTCGTAAAATCTGGATAAGCAAGTAAAGGAGTAGAGATTAACTTAGATTTTAAAGTTTGTTGCTGCTAGTCTTCCCATAGAAATGTCACATTTTTTTTCAGAAGGCTTGTAGGGGGTTTTGCTAATTTCGAAAAGTCTGGAATAAATCTTCGATAGTAGGACACGGGACCAAGAAAAGATTTAACGTTTTTCGGCGATTTGGGTATTGGGAATTCACGCATTTGTTGGGTTGAAGTTTTAGATTGAAATTTCGTAATCGTTCAGACAGTAGAGGTAAGTTATCTATGTGTGATTTCAGGTGGAATGATAACGACGTCGTATAGATAGACAAAGCATCGAATGCCTTGAAGGCCGGAGAGAGAAGAATTCATAACCCACTGAAAAGTGGAAGGCTCGTTTTCCAGCCCAAATGGCATGCGCGTAAATTCGAAGTGTCCTCGAGGAGACTAAATACGGTTTTTGTAGCATCTTCAGCAGACGTGGGAATCTGATGAAACACTGAAGCGAGATCGAGGGTTTAAACATATTTGCTTTTACCTAATCGATAAAGAATTTCGGAAATTTGAGATATCGGATAAGAATCACCAATAGTGATGTCGTTTAATTTTCTGTAGTCGATAACTACTTGCGTTTGAGGCGTCTAATTTTTTTGGGACTATCCAAATAGGAGATGACCAAGGTGACATAGAGGGTTTGATTAATACCCTGATTCAACATTTTATTTATTTGCTCGTTTACTTATTGTTTGTGACATTCAGGAAATCTATAGGATTGGGTTTAGATTGGTAAGTTTAAAGTTGTCCTAATTGCATGCACAATGGCATTAGTTTTACTTATTGATCTGAAGGCAGATGAAATATATCGGAATATCGGGAACATACATCGTATAAGGAATTAATCTCTTCGTTATTAAGATGCGAAATTCGGAGTAGATTTAAAACGTCGTTAGCGTTGGAGTGAGTTAATAGAGTGGACTGAGGAGAGATTTGTATTATAGGGTAAAGGTACCAAAGAGTGCGCAGTTTTCAAAGATAATTTATTTAAAAAAAACAGCTTTTGAGTTACAGTCTCCAATTTTACTTATAATTAAGCTTTGGTTTTTTAAGAACACATTTTTATTCTTAAAATTAACAAAAGGTTCATACAATATTTAATAATTACATAAATCTAGGACTTGTCTCATGCGCACTCTTACGGTACAGTGATCTAAAGAGTGCGCATCTATGACTCTCCATACAAGTTAAGAGTACGCAAGAGACTAATTGAGGCTTTATCCAAAGTTTCACGTCTAATGGCAACTGTCACACTTAAAAACTCCAAATTCCAAGTAATCGGTGCACTCATCATGCCACCAAGCTTCACATCTGCTACATTGAATCCAGTCTTCAACTGGAGGATCAACGTAGACTTCAATACATAGGGGACAACTAATAATTTGTAAACCCGTATCTGTAACCACCGGTGCTGGTCTATTTGGTGTCGTAGATTTCTTTTTTTTTAATGTTGTCTTTGTCTTCTTGGCCTTCTTTTCCTTTTCTTTTTGATTTGTCTCTAATTGGATTTTATAAGGAGAGCTGGTAAGAATTTCTGATTTCTTACGTTTTATGTTACTTTTTTTTCTGAACATTTGATTTTGGTAATGGTAAGATATCCGCTGGTTTTATAAAATTTGAAACTGGAAACTCATTAGCAACAGCACCCAATAAGTTTTCAGGTGTTTGATAAATTTCTCCAATAACTTGAGGCACATTCCGCGGTGACGAGTGTTAGATTTGTACGCATTCAAACTGTTATTTAGTCATAAATTATAACAAAACTCTTTAATTAAAACAAAAACATATTAGAAATTATGAAGCATATAGATCCAATAATAGATTAAAGCCCTGTGACGGGTGTTACAAGTAGTCTTTTCAAAATGCTACCTTAGTAACCAATCATCAGAAGTCAGCTAAATTAGGAATTTTCATCACAAAATAAATACTTAAGTAGTGAGTTAATACACCTTCCTTTCTTATAACTGTTAAGTATTTTATGAATATATTATTTTTCTTGTCTTTTTTCTATAAGCAACGTTGTGACGGGTGTTACGAGTTTAAATAAAACAAAAATTTAAGTATTTTTTTGATATTATTTATTATTACAAATTTTAATTAAGTAATTCTAGTATTAAGTAATTGTAATTTTGGCCAATATCACACATATTGATTGAAATTTTTATCACTTTTCAAAAACGTTCACTGCTGAGGCAAATTTATAAAAAAATCCTGTTCCCCTTTGTTATTACATCGGGGACAGGCAACTTCTCTAAAATTTGCTCGAAAGTCACATCTGACACATGCGTATCATCTATTTTAAAAACACATCCAGAATTGTCACAAATTTTCAAAAAATGAGACAGTGACCTCACCCTACTCGTTGACAATGTTGTGTGCGATACCTGCATACCGATATTCAGTTTTTTATTATTAAACTTGACCAAAATATAATCGCCATTCTCATATTTCTGTACAGACAGACCACTGCATTCTGGTGTTCGTTCTTCCAGAGACCTTTCTTCAAGAGACTTTCCTTCATTGTTAGTTTTTGTCTTATTTTCTGTATTTTCTTTTACTTCGTTATCCTTTCTTTCTTCTTTTTGATTTCGTGAACTGCACTTTTGTTGGGCGGTCTCATCTGTATCTTTCTTCTTAGTACATTGTTTTTCGTTTTGTTTTTCTGGTTTTATAGCTTTATTGATCTTTTTTCTGCTCTTTTTATTTCTTGGTTTTCTTCATTTTCTGAATTTGAGTAGACGTCTTCGTATGCAACTTTGTCTTTGAACAAAACAGCTTTTTGGGTACTTGTACTGCTTGTAAGTCCACATGAAATGTAGTTTCCTCCTGAATAACAGAAATAATGTTGTTTTTGCAGTTGTGGTATTGTCCTTAAATTTTCCCATCTGGTCATTAACTGGTTTTCTCGATCAAGAATGTCCATTTCACTGACAAAACTGTATTTGACGCCTTTTAAGTCCGCAGACAAGTATTCATAACATTCTCAGGCTGTGTTGATGAAAGTTTTCCGAGACTTTATCGCTCGCCATAGTCTGCCTTTCGCAGTTGCGCCTTTACCGTGGCTGGTAGCGAAAAATGTCCACTCTAATTCAACTCCCCAGTCCTCCTTACTATAATAGACACTAGATATGGTAAATCTGTTCTTAAATTAGGCTGCGCATCCGTCTGAAAAAGCTGTAATTTTCTTCAGACCAGGGTATTGTGTCTTCAAGTCGTCAATAATTGTTTTCAAAAACAGCCATGCTGATATCTTATTATGCGATAAATCATTACTAATCACGACAAAGCTGACAACTAGGGATTGCAATCCAGCAAGGTTTTCAATCCAGCTGGATTTTTGCTGGATTGACTTAAATCCAGCTGGAACCAGCGCGGATCCAGCAAAATATGGAATGAATAAAAAAACATAAATTTTAATGAATTTCTAGTCTTTTTTTATATCAACTTTTTTATTACAAATCATGTATTAAAAAAATAAGGGGTACCTACTTATTTAGTAATTACTACATATTTTTGGTTTAGTTTTTTAATTCTTTGTCATTTGAGATCGAAACAATTATTGACTTCAAATTACACTTCTATTATTATGGTTCATGAAGTGAGAAAAATAAAATACAAAATCAAATGCAATGCTTCTAAGTAAACGATATCTTAAACAATGTAATAATCAATTCTACCGAGATTTAATGCTACAACTTCAACTACAAATCGCAAATATCAGCCTGTATTCCAAGAAGTCTCGAAACGTTCTTCTTTGCAGCCATTTCAGATATAATTTTGTATTACTACCGTCACTGTAAGCGAGATTAAGACATCTTATGAAAATCAAAAGCTTATAATCAAATTAGGAAGTTTAAACTCTGACAACAGAAAGATAAACTAACAAATTTTATCTATAGTCTTATCGCCTAACCTACTTCGCACAGAACTGCATATATAACCGGCTGCTGAGAAGGCCCTCTCGGCCTCTACGCTGGTTGGTTTCAAGGTCATTAAATAATCATAAATCATAGATAAATGTTCGCCCTTCACGCTCCCTCACTCTCAAAAGCAGTCATTTCCTTTTTTAAAATCTTTTCGTAGTCTATTTGAGAACCCCTTTTTTGTTTATAAATTTTTTTGTTTCTCTCGTTTTAGTTCATTCTCAAGCTCTTGTTTTAAAGTAAAATTCACGGGCTCCGGATTATTTGGCCCATCTTCTTCTAGTTCCATTATATCCTCTTGCACTGTTTCCACATCCACAATCACTTGTTTATTGACACGATTCAACAAATTGTTCTTCTCTTGTCGCATTGTACTTTTTTCGGCATTGGAAAACAGCCAGGATTTTTTACTGCTTCTTCATATTTCTTTGTATTTTGTAAGTACACTAACATACCTGTAACTTCAGGGAGGCGCCGTTCTGCTATTCTGTTTTGTAGTGCTTCGGACAGCTCGGAACTTAGGTTAGTGGTCTGGTTATTTAGTTTGTCTAAGGCAAATTTCAGAGATGTGCCAGCAGTTATCAAAGTGGACTCGCTTCTGCAAAGAGCTTCTACAGCCAGTTTCAACGGTTCAAGACTGTGGTGATCAACTCGTTGATTATTGACCACTCGTTGATTATTGACCACTCGTAAGCGGAGAATTTTATCTCAGAACCAATATCTATCAAGGTTTTATCAATGCAAACTTTTAGGCTGTACAAACGTTCCAGCATGCTTAGCAAACTGTTCCACCTGGTGCGGCAGTCAAGAATTAAACTTAATTCTTTGCCTTTCTCTTCCTGGACATATTTTTGCAAGAACTTGTCGTCTTTGGTAGTTGATTTTTTGAAAGTGTTCACAGCTTTTCGTACTTTCATGAGCAGATCACGGTAACGTGGAATCAATTCAACACGGCCCGCTGATGTTTGTTCGTTTGTTACTGCCAGTCCTTCATTCATTTCTGTCTCCGAATCATCATTTTAATCTTCATACTCGTCGCTTTCGTCTATTGGTGCTTGTTCTATTTCGTTTCTTTTTATACAACACGTCTACCACAGCCAACTGGATACCATGTGCGAAGCACAGTTGTTGATAGCAAGGCATGAGCTTGCCAACTTTCACCATAACGGATGCGCCGTCGGTTGTGATACCAATGATGTCGGATTCAAAGATTAAGCCAAACCTTTTTAGCCGTTCTGACACTAATTCAATGCAGTGTTCAGCAGTGCAGGATCCGTGAATTCTAATCAACCCTAGATTGAAATGTTTATCTGTAAGGTGCAAGTTGAGATTTATGTATCTGTGATTTTTTAGGGAGGTCCACTCATCGAAGCTTAACGAAAATTTTTGTCTCATACAAAATGTTTGAACTCATACAAAAACCATCTTTACAAATCATCCTAGTGATCACACCTTCCATAGAATTTTCTTTTTCAAAGTAGGAATCAATAGTCTTCTTCGACTTTTTACTCGGAACTACTTCTTGAGTATTTTAATTTTTTGACGTGTTTGCTGAGGCCGCTGAGGCGGTAATGGGAGCTGGTGTAATTGTATTAGTATGTAAATCTTCGGTGTTTGAAGAACTGACGTTGACATTGATACAGTGTATCTTGTTCAGATGGTTTTTTAAGCCTGTCGTTGAACAGTTGCTAATAAGCAATATTTTTGAACACAATGAGCATTTAGCACTTCGACCATTATCCAATTTTGTGAAAAAGTCCCACAAATTTCTTTTATCATCTTCAGCAGACATTTTTGTATATTACCGAACGATAATCCTTGGAATCTGAAAATTAAATAGATATGACTGTAAAATAAGATGTATTTAAGTGTGATTGAACAAAAACCTAAAATTCGACTAAAAGTTGTCTGTTTCCGTGAATACATTAACGTTTTTAGTATTGTTGTTATAGCGCCAACAGAAATACATCATCTGTGAAAATTTTCTATTGTCTAGCTATCACGCACGGTTCATGAGATACAGCCTGGTGACAGACGGACATACGGACGGACGGACAGCGAAGTCTCAGTAATAGGGTCCCGTTTTACCTTCGGGTACGGAACCCTAAAAATCAAAAGATTTCGCGATATTGGCAAATAAATCTGATTCTTATTTTGACTGTCGGTCGACTGTTTTTTCTTTGAGTAAGTTACAATAACCAAATCAAATCATGTTTCAATCATAATTCATAATCATTAATCATTTAAAATAAATACAGAAGTCAAATTACTTACTTATATATTCAGTCTCACGAACGACACGCACAGCAGGTTGAGAGCACTTTTTTGACGCGAAAACACTTTTACTAGCGAGAGCAGAATTTTTTGATTTACATCATTTATAATTAAAATAGGTAAACAAACAGAAGAAGTCAAAGGGTAGGCGGTGCATGGAGAGAGGAGGCGACGTTGCCGTTCAATCGCACTCGTGGCACGTACTACCAATTGAATGGCAACGTCGCGCATCGTTCGCCGACTCTGCGTGAAAGATATATCCGAACTAATTTCGAATATGATACGTTTGTGGATCCGCGCTGCTGGATCCAGCACGGCATGCTGGATCCAGTGGATTGCTGGATGCTGGATCCAGCAATTGCAATCCCTACTGACGACCTTTTGGCTTTTTTGTAACCAAACACAGCATGTAAATAATGTTGCTTGAGGATGACGCCAGTGCGCACTTTGTATTTCATCCTGTGAAATTATGGTGAAATTTTCTGCGAAGTCAATTTGCATGACAGCCTCCTCACCAGAAGTCTCTAACCTTTTTCGTTCAAAGAATTTTGCCTGTCTATTTTTTACAAAGCAATGCATTTTAAATTTGGGAATTATGCTCCGTAGTTTTTTCAATAATTCTTCTCTGGAACCTGTGTAGTCTTGAATTTGTAACCAGCCATCACTCGTCTTGTTCCATTGCTTCCATTTTGTTTCAACTTCTAAATTAGAATTTAATAAGATTAGATGTGAAATATTAGTCTGATTACATTGTGAGCATCTTTCGTTTTTCGTTGTCATTTTTGTTTGATCATTCTTCATTGTCAGTATCACAGCAAATTTCTTTCAATAAATCGGATGGCGTGTTTATGGAAAGTAGGATTTCCTTTATGCAATTTAGGAGAAATATGAAATTCGCGTGATAAATGCATACACAGACATTGTGCGGTGTTTCGGATATTGGTCGGACATGGAACGGTCTTAACTCGAAGAATTTAGTTCGTTTTATTTTTATTTCTGGGTATTTCTCTTTGAACAGTGTAAATGTTTCAGATACTGTCATTATCAAATGCCTTTTAGGTATATTAGTGATTTTCCCCCATCTGAATTTTTTACACGGACAACATCTTTGCGGTTTGGAGATTGTCAGCTGATGTCATCACTATTATAAAAGTCCACCACTTTCTGGATAACCTCATCGGACAATGAATCAGATCTCTTAACTTCTGTTACTAACTGTTTATCATTTATTAGGCCTTTCGGCAATTTTTCCTTAGCCAACTCCAGAAGAACAACGTGCTGTTTAGTTGGGCTTTCGGGTAGTGATTTTTTTAATTTGCAAACTGCTTTTCTAAGTGTTTGTTTACACTTGTATGTACCCAAAGGAGATATCTTGCAACTTTCAAGTACAGCATTCTTACCTTTAATGTTCTCCCTGTGTTTTCGTACTCTTACCCTGAATGACAGTCTGCTTGCTTCTAATTTTCTCTTGTTCTTCAATAATTATCTTTCCTCTAAGTGTAGTTATTGTCACAACAATGCCAATGTTTGCTGTCACTAAAACAGTATAACTGTCGAGGCCATAGTTATACAAATCATTCAGTCATTTTTTTAACTTTTCTCGACTTTTTCTCTTCCTTGCAGCCGCATCCATTATGTAAAATATTTTTTGGTAAGTCATACAATTAATCCAAATGCAATTGTACAAACAGTTATTATTTGCTTAAAAATTGCATTGATAAACACATCGCCTTAAAAAAAATACATAATTTTAGTCAACTACTCAACATATTACATATTAACATAGTGAACAAAATTGTGACGGGTGTTACCGTAATAAACCATCTTATATTTCAACTCAAAACCCTTATGAGGGCACAAAATACTTTCTATGCATTGTTTTAAACACATAACCTCACTTTCACAAGATCAGTACAAATACTGATTAAGTATAGCTCTTATAGGATAAACTTTTGTGTGTATTTTGTGACGGGTGTTACACAAATAGCTGCAGTCTCGTTTTTGTAATTAAAATGATTTGTACTTACCTAAATAACTCCAATTTATTCCCAGTAAATAATAACGAATTACAGCGCCGAAAGCAAATGGAAATGGCGCGTTGTCAAAGTAATTTACGTCAAAAAAGTGTTGCCATATTAATAAAAAAAAAAAAGTATATATATATATATAAATATATATATATATATACATATACATATATATATATATATATATATATATATATGCATATACATTTATATATACATATATATATATATATATATTTATATAGGATACAGTCGCCAAATATCGTGCCTTGTTTAAGAAAAAATTAATTAAACAAATTTTTGCAAACTCTGGACAACAAATAAAACGTCTTACGAAAGGTACTATATTCTTTTATTATTAAGAATATTCAAAAACTCTCTTAAATTGCAACAAGTGCCATAAAGATTTATTTAACAAAAACAGTCAAAATTATAAAAAAAATTCTTTGGGCATCAAATATCGTCCCCGGGGACGATATTGATATCACAACAATTAGTATGAAAAATATTAAGAATACTTAACAACGAACTAACATACGAGTAATACTTATTTCTCTTAATTGTAACATCTAGTCAGTCGTTAATCAGTCGTCAGTATTACTTAAAGAAAGCTAATTTTCCAGACAAGTTGCACAAATAAATGTAAGGCTTTGGTTATCAACACAATCCTCTTGCATCCACTGAAAGCATTTAATGCATCTTATCCATTTCTCTCCTTTTTTATCTTGAGAAAAATTTCTCTCACAGATTGGGCATTGAGCGTCATCATTTTCACTATCTTCCTCATCATAAAGTTCCAAAACTGGGTCATCATCGGATGTTTCTTCTTCAGAAGACTTTTTTTTTCGTTTCATGGTTTTATTTTTGTTTCCTGCCGTCTTTGTTTTTTTAACGCTTCTGACTCTTTTCTTTCCCGTCATCACTTTTTCATTCTTATCCTTTCGCTTCTTTTCTGCCTTGAACACGAGTACGAGATAATGATTCTGGCTTAAGGAATGACAATGCAGGATGACGAGCCATAAATAACTTCATCCATTTCTTGCCTGCTTTCATTTTAGTTTGAGAAAATGGGTGGGGTATATTATTCCTAATTGTTCTGTTTTTTTTGTGTAGTCTTTCAAAGTAGCTCTTGGGACTTGAAAACACTTTGATGCCTTCTTGTAACCCATTTCTTTTGCTCTTACAGCTTCAACAGCTTTCTTCATTGCTTCAGGGTCCCAAATATCGTCCCCGGGGACGATATTAGGTTCACTCCGGGGGACGAAATTAGGAATATGCTACAAAATAGAATAAAATTAATATCAACAGAAAACGCAAGTCATAAACTCAATATTTTTTAATCTATTTGAATCACATGAAGTAACAAACATTTCAATAAAATTTTCAATTCATTAAGTCAAGCATATCAATTTTTTGTAAATTTTAACAATATTCCAATAAAAAACTTAACTTTGGCAGATTTTTCTTTTTTAAAAACTTTTTCAAAGAAGCGAGGTATCGCTCTCAATTCTTCGCAAAGGCCGACTGACAGGGGCCCCTTTAAGTTAGTGACACGAAATCTAGATGGCGTTAGTTGGCTGAGGAGTTATGAAGGGGGACGAAGTTAGGTTCGGGGACGAAATATGGCGACTGTACCTTATATATTATATATAAAAGAAAATTTGATCAATCTTTGTTCGTTTTTTTTATAGATACTTTACAACTCTTCCCGATTTAAGATACGCGTTTAGAATTTGGAAAAACGACATTAGGCTACATTGTTCAAGAAATATGTAACTGCATATGAGATATTAAACATATTTATGAAAATACTATCAGAAAGTGAATTTGTTAAAATAAGCGAAGGCTTTACTATTGATTCAAATTTCCCCCACTGGGTTAGGGGCTGTGAACGAGAAGCATATCAGAACTATTAAACCTATGAAATTAATTGTTTGAACCATGTTTTGAAATAAGCATTTTTTTCAATTGTTTCCATGGCGGTCGTTGACACTAATTGCAATTTAATATTTGTTAACGTTAGTGCAAGGAATATGATTTAAAGGTTTTTAAAAAATCTTCCTTTCGGTGGTGCCTGTTGAATAATACACTCAATTTACCACAGCCTGCTATGGTGCCTGGGACAAATTATTACGTACCATACGTATTTGTTGCGGATGAAACATTCGCTTTCACAAAAATCTCACTTCGACCATGTAGTGGTCGCGAACTTGATGAAACAAAATAAATTTTTAATTATCGTCTTAGCTGTGCAAGGCGTTATCTCAAATTCGCTTTTGGTATAATGACTAATAAATGGAGGATCCTGCGTTGGCCATCAATCTATCTCTATTTGACAGCTGACATAGTAAAAATATGTTTATTTTAAAACTAAAATTTTGCAGAATATTTTATATCTGATCAGGGCAGTGTACCATGGCAACGAAAACATTATTTATATCTGTACTTAAAGAAATGTTTTAATAACAATTCAAAGTGCACAAAATTTTATATTTTGAGTACACACCTATACTTCGAATACTCTCGTAAATTACAGAATAAAAAGTGTAGAGCGTTTACTGTGTTTTTTCGGCATCTATCAATCCATTTTTAACCTCATCCAAATATGTTATACTAATATGGTACTTCCACTGAAATTTAAATTAGATATAACCCCGAAGTTCCCGGCCACCTGTGATAACTGCCCAAGTCTTGCAGTCATTTTAAGTTCCAAAATGCACGATTTCTCTATTTTTAAAGGATGTTTTGGATGCTACATGTAATGTTATAAAAGTATATTTTGGCAAGTGATACTTGTAATTTATGAATATTATGCTCTTTATTCTAGTTCATAATCATTATTTTGCAAAGTTTTTTTTTCATGATCTAACAGCTTGACTTAAAACATCGTCGTTCATTTTGCATGGGTCTCCAGTATTTCTTTTGTGTTGGTTAAATAGTCTAGCCGGTAAAATAGTTTTCTTCAAGTTCGAGGTGGCGAGAAGTCGAGGATCTGGGAGTTGAATTAACGCGTATATATTCTGAGACTGAGCTCGTAGATCTGGAAGATGGAGATGTGACAAGTAATTATTTATAAAATTTTGACACATAATAGCATTTGCTAATGGTAAACTACATTAATAGATTTGCCGCATCTCCGAATGTATCAAATTCATCTTAGCGGATATTTTGTGCCAAAGATTCGGACCTACCGACTGCTTCTGAAACAGATAGGTTTAATTTTTTGACAAGCACCGCAAGTTTCTTTGGAGATAAAAATTTTTGAAGTTATATTTCTTTAGGCGCGTTATGAAAAAATGATGAGAATGAAATTTGACGAATGCAACAAAAAATAAATTAAATGAAGTTGCTCACTATGCAACAAAAATATATCGGAAATCAGCAGGATGAAGTTGCTCACTAAACATATATTTACATAGTTTATTTGACAGGTGAGTGTGATACCATTTAATTTTTTTGCTGGCTTTCCATTGTAACCCAAAAAAATTAAGAAAACGATTTTTAAAAAAATATTTTAAAAATTGTTTAAAAAATATTCGTTTATTTCTAACCATGTACATCGAAATTTAGACCTACCTTTAAACTTCGGAACCCACTCCTTATTATTTTTAATAACATATTTACTTCCAAGTGCAAAGAAGTACTTTTAAAACAATCTAAATTTTCCTAAAATATTTTTTTTATTAGTTCGAAACGTCTGACACAAAATTTAGACACAGTACCAACCTTCGGAAGCGGCACCCTATTATTTTCATTACATTTAATATTTAAAAATGCAAAAGAGAAGTACCTTTAAATCAACCTTAAACTTTCATGAATATTTTTTTAAAATTCTAAACAGCTGGAACAAAATTTAGACCCATCCCCATCGTGTATTTTAACTAATGCTGTACCAAGAAGTACTTGTTTATTGTGTGAAATTGAAGATGTAGCAGATAAATACTGTACTCTTACGTTATTTGTACTGTCCGACATTTCATACTTAGTGTTGTTTAAATGTAATAATCGATGTGCATATATTCGACAAGATCCGAGGAGACGACATTGTGACGAATTATGCCCTTTTCGAAGGCAGTTCAAACATACATTTTATTTAGATACTTCACTATTTATTTTTCCATGGTCAAAACTCTAAATTTAGAACAATGGAATATTCTATGACCCTTTTTACAATATCGACAAACAGGGTTTTTGCTAAGGAACTTATTGTCACTTGATGATATTGCAAAATATTTTAATGATTGTTTTGCTCGAGTATTATTTTTATTAATTTTAGAATTATCATGACGCGTATTATTTGCGCTGTCATTTGTATTAAAATACAACGTTTCAAGCATATCTGTGCCATTACGTAAAAACATTGTGAAATAATTTAAGGAAGGATATTCCTTCATGTTATATTTAACTTCTTCACACTTGGAAAGGGTTACAGTATCTAATTTATTTGAACCCATGTATATTATTAATGTATCCCACTTGTTGGTCGGTTGAACCAGTGAATTTAAAGAGCGCAAGTTGTTTGTATTATAATCTACAATAGAAGGAAGGCTTCTATGAGAATCATGTTTTAAAGAATCAATGCTAAATAATGATTTTAAATGGTTATTTATGAGTACGTTAACATTATTATATTGTTCGCAAATGAGATTTCAAGCAATTTTATAATTTATCGGTGTAAATTCGTAACGTAAAATCTCATAAACCAATCTTTCATTTACCTGTAATGGGATTTATCATCTTGATTGAGAAATCATAGCCATTTTCACCTTGCCAAAATATAATGGAATATTGCAGTGCATCATATGAGCGATGTGTTTCCTTAATACGTTGTAATTGATTATTTCGACGATGTAAACCAATATCACGTGACTCCAAATTTTCTCCAACTACAACAATGGCAACTTCATGGATTCATTCATCGACCGAACGCAATGGATCTATTGACGGCATTATGAATATTTTTTGGAGCATCTTTTAACATTTCGGACTATTCTTATAAATTGCTAAACAATGTAACTTTTCCTCCATACTAAATCTGGGGCCTTTATTTTCCACATTCTTATTTAATAATAGCTTTTGAACAAATATCCTCTGACTTTCGCTTAAAGATTCCAACGGCTAGGCAAAAAAAAAATGAAATCTCTCTTTTGGTTCAGTTTTCGCACCATTTCTTTTTTGGTTTCTTTCAGCTCGAGCTGCAAATAAAAAAGATTATTCAATTTAGAAGAATATACTTAACATTTTAAGTTTATAAATAATTTGTTTTTTTAGGTTTGAAATAAATGCTCCATCATAATTACCTATCATGCCTTGGAAAGTACTGTTTAGAGAGTTTCTCTAAACTTCATATCCCTAATCGATCTATCTGCTTGTACTTATAACGTATAACTTACATTAATACTACTTTAAAATCAATAGATTGATTTTATGGGCGACATTGAAAAATATGTTCGAGAAAAAAACTTTCAATTTAACACACTCAAAAGTAAACTTACTATTTATTAATGTTGGCTTTTTATAGGGTTCAGACCATATGTTGCAGGTGCCTTCTTGAGAGGTCGGGGGCTAGGGTTGCTTCTCTCTTGAGAGGATCGAAAGCTGTGATTTACCATTTTTACACCCGGCATATTTTCTTCAATCTCCTTATCTAAACTGAAAATTAATAACAAAATTATTGCATGGATATTATTGTATTTTTAAGACTCAGATTATTGAAATGCAAAATGTAATTTTGATGGTAATGGCAGTTTTAACAATAGTAACAGTATAATAAATTCAATTGAATGAGAAGAATATGTAATAGAAAAATGGTAGGCACTGCCGTCGTCTTTAAAAATTTACACGCGTCTCCAAGATATTTTTCTTCGAAATACGAGTGGCAGATGAATTTTGACCTCAGTTGACGGGCAAATAATCGCTTCAGCTCTTCGTAACCGATGTCGTCCAACCAAATTCTTCGACGTTCAACATCAACGGGGAGCCCTATTTTCGATTAGATGTAATATACCATTACGTCTAATTGAAATAAAATATTAATAAATAATTTATAAGTATTTAAGAAATTAATAGAAATAAGTTTCTACTTACCATGAAAATGATAAAAAGGAGATTTATGTCCACAACCAAACACACAACAAGACCGATCTACGCGCATACTTCTAATAATTACAAATAAATCTAATAAAGACAACAACAAAATTGTAATTAAAATTTTAAATATAGTAATAATATGAATTGACTCTATATTATAATTAAACGTAAAACCATTTTAGAAAAAATATTTTCAGATTATGAAATTGTGCTCTGATAAGTCAATTCAAAAAGCGTCGCTTGAGTAATTTAAAATTATTTAAGAAATTGGTAGAAATAAGTTTCTACTTCCCATGACCACACAAGACCGATCTACGTGCATAATTATAATAATTACAAATAAATCTAATAAAAACAACAACAAAATAGTAATTGTTAGAATATAGTAATAATATGAATTGACTCTATATTATAATTAATCGTAAAACTATTTTACGTTATTTTTATTATTTTATTAACGTATATAAATATATATTTGTGTATGTGAATTATTATATTTTACTTTTCCTACCTTATTCAGAATTGTCACTTTCTCCTGTTGCGTCCAATGCAGCTACATAATTACTGCTATTATAGACTTGTCCAGTAGCTTTCATGAACTCAACCGTCGGGTCTAAATTATTTCGTCGGATTTAGTTTATGAACCTAAACTTTGCTAAATACCCTACGAAAAAATCTTTTACCCGACGATTTTGTGGCATCCTGTGCTTTGCGTTGCGCCATAGTCCTTCAACCAAATTGGTGTGGGCCCCCGTTTCCGGACTAACAAAGTTGACCGAATGGTTGACAATCAAATGACGATACTCTAGTTCCTGTAAAACGTCATATGATCGCCAACAATCTGATATTATTGTGGTTCCGGTGAGAATACATCTTTGTATAAGGGGTACGAGGGTAGCGGCATCTCTTTGCTCTACAGGATAAAGAAAAAAGTCGCCACTTTCCCTCTCAATGCCACCGAATACCCATTGGCTCTCGACGGAATGACCACGATAATATTTTCTTCGGCCAAACTTTGATTCGTCTACTTCAACGGTTTTCCCATGACCACCTAAAAGAAAATAAACAATGTATGTTATAATCTATTAGTTTATTTCATAAATTAGAATGTACTATAGAATTTTCATTTTTTTTACTTACCAATAGGGTTTCCATTATTTATGCAATAATGAACCACGATTTCTCTGCAAAATGAATTCCAATCACAAGCTGTGTGATAGGAAATTCTGAGTTCTTCTCTAATATTGCCGATTTCGGTGTACGTTACCCAATACCGGACATATAATAGTATTTGGGTGAGGGTTAGGTGGGATTTATCAAAAAATGTTTTGTGCCGAATTGTCAATTTATCATAACACCCCCCACCCTTTTCTTGGTTCTATCTCTATATCCGGCATTTTTGCATGCCCACACGAAACCACACGTGTTAATAAGTTGTCGTGGTTACATTTTATGGTACGGGCTATGGCGCCCCACTCTTGCAACAATGCTATCAAAGCTGCTGGATCTCTTCCTAATTCGTTAATTCCGGCATTTGTTTATGTATTCCGGCATTTGTTTTTATGGGGTAAATTATGTTCCACTCTCCTTCTCTTATCCACACTTCGTCGATGTCTATTATTGCTAAGTCCCCATTGAGGTGTTGGATTCTGGCGAAGGCCCTGATAAGTTTTCCTGTAACAATATTATTTTTTGGCTGCGAGTCGGACATAGGCATACAGATCTGCAAATACATTTAGGCTTGGAATAACAACCATCAGTCGCATCCTGAATGAGGTGTGTGTAGCGATTTGGGAAACGCTACATGATGAATGCATACCAACAAAAACCTCTGATGTGTGACAAGAGACAGCTGTAGGATTCCTTCAAAGGACCAATTTATTGAATTTTGTAAGGGCCATTGACGGCAAGCACATACAGCCAGAGGATTGTGGGTCCATCTTCTACAACTATAGAATTTTTATTCCATAATTTTCCTGGTTATGTGCGATGCAGATTATTGTATCAGTTACATAAACATAGAGGCATATTGGAAAAACTCAGATTCATCTGTACTCCAAAACAGTAAGCCTAGAAAATACCCCGTTAAATATACCAGGCCCTAAGCCTTTGCCCGAAACAAGTGATCCAGTTCAAAATGTCCTTATTTGTGTTGATGTTTTTGGAATATCTAAGAACATATTAAAGTCGCGTGAATGAAGTAATATGACCCACAAAAAATATTTTTAACTGTAGACTAAATCGCAGCAGAAGATACATAGAATCAACATTTGGTATAATGTCAAACAAGTTCAGTGTTTCATACATTTAAGAATGTAAGATTTATTGTTGCAAAGAATATTGTAAAAGCATGCTATGTGTTGCATAATTTTATAAGAGTTCGTGATGGATACAGGGTTAAACATACGCTTACAATTGAGTGTGGTATATGTACTATACAAAATAATTTGCCTACAAATGGGTCGGGAAACGCATTGCGAGGACCTTTCGAGTACTTTTTCAGTCCTACCGGCAGCGTGCCCTGGTAAGACTAATGTATCTCAACGCGTACGCCCGCGCACAGCTCAGCCCTGTCACTCGTCAGCGCTGATTGGTCAGTGATATTCAGGAACGCTTCATAGTAATACGTACATATTGACCTATCAGCAGCGAACCTAAAACCAGCCTCAGTGAGTTAAATTTCGTATAAATGAGACCGGCAAAAGTCTACAGTATTAGGCCCAGGTGTTACAAGAATAAAAATGACACAGTTATATCGAGAATTTTAAAAAAGCTCCTTAATAATTTTATCAAAATCGTGAGACAAAAAAGAAATCTTGTATTTTTTATGAAAAGTTGGGTTATTTTCCATAATAGATTGTAAATGTAATTTGTATGGAATTCGTTGAACTAGCTAGATATAACAAAGTACAGATTGTGTCTTGTTTTATCCTCCATCCACAGGTGTACCATATTAATCCATAATGCTCAAAGGCACGATAGGGTAAAAGTTACGTAAACCTCGATAAGAGGGAAAAAGTCATTTATTTTGACAACAATAGAACCATTATCAATGTTTGTTAACTGTTTCTTTTTAATTAATTTAGGCAATGGCACTCTAAAGAAAGCAAGAGGCGTTGATTATTTTTTGTAATCGTTTCTATAAAGTTATTATGTATTAATATTTTTTGTTATTTTTATTTCCAATTGACAATTCTTTATATTTTAAAAATATAAAATATTTTTTTAAAAAACCGACTTCAAAACAGGTTGGTACTAAAAAGTAAAAAATAATGAAATTAAAATACGTACCTACTTATTTGCAATAAATAACTAAGTTATTTATTTTTGAAGTCGGTGCCAGCACTGTCGACCAACTCTTTTTAAGTTATTTTAGAATTTTTCGTGATTAATACATTAATATTAATCATCAAAATTATTTTCTTTCTCAGAATATTGGATAATTATTAAAAGTCATGGGCAAAATCTAGTATATAAATAATTTCCTCTTTGTCTAAAATTGATTATTAAAAACATATAGAAATGAAGCGATAGTAGTCGCCGCCAATGGTTAGCTGTTAGCCGTTGAGGAGTTCCGTTCTCCATATACGGAATCCTACATCAGATTTTGCAAAGTAATAACTAAAGAAACAACTAACTAGTAGTATATATATTGAATTCGGATCGATTAAGGAGTTACAATATTAATTTTCAGAACCCATTATCACACATTGAGCTGGTCAAAACAACCAGTGGTAAATATCTTGAATTACGTTTGATTTACTACCATCTGATAAGGAGTTCCATTGTTCATCTCCAGAACGCATCATTACACTCCGACATGATTGACAGTGTAGTTATTTTGCAAAGTAACAACTACCGGTAGCAAATATCTTGAATCACTTTCAATTTACACCATCCGTTAAGGAATTCCATTGTTCATCTCCAGAACTCATCATCAGAACCTGACCTGGTCAACGGTGTAGTTATGTGGCAAAGTGACAACTACTAGTAGCAAATATCTTTAATCACGGCTGATTTACTAATGTCCGTTAAGAAGTTCCATTGTTCATATCCAAAACTTATCATCAGACGCTGACCTGATAAGTGGTATAGTTATTTTGAAAAATACCGTAGCAAATGCATTGAATAATAGTTGATTTATTGCCATTCGTTATGGATTTCCACTGTTAATTTCCGGACCTAGTCATCAGATCATCATCATATTTATATGGGACCGCACTTATAGAACCCTCTTTCTAATAAAAAGAGAATCATCAAAATCGGTTCACTTAGTAAAGAATTATCGCTGGACATACATAAAAAAAAATGATTCCGACGAATTAAGAAGCTCCTCCTTTTTTGAAGTCGGTTAATACGAGTAAATAACATAGGCGCTTTTGCGATGCCCTTTTTTGTTTTTTATTATGGTTATAAATTTTTATTTAATTTTTTTTTTCTTGATTGACCATAACTGAATTGGTTGGTTTTTTATATGCTAAAAAATACTAGTTTTTTCAAACTTATGTTTTATCTCTGTAACATCTAGGCCCATTTTTGCCGGTCTCCTTTATGTCTTTCTTAAGCATTTAATCACAAGTATAATCTTTTTTTTACATTTTAGACTTTATAATATATCTTGGAGTTCAATACAGCGTTATTTGCATTCAGTTAATTCAGTAGCTTTCGGAATTGATCCCGATATCTTTCAATGACATGAATTTCCAATGATCTACTCATATTTTCAAAGTGCTGATGAGGCTGAAATATAATCGTATACTGTTATCGATTAGGATGATATCGATTAATTTCGCAAGAGACGCACAGATGTTAGTATATATCCTGAAAATGAACTGTTTGTTTTTTAGTTATTTATTCATTCAAAGGCTCACGAAACAAGTTAACCGTCACATAAGTATATAATAAAAGGTCAGACTATAAAACTTTCCCCACGTTTTGCTTCTGATTCCGTCCTTTGTCAGTTCCGTTAAAGTTAGATTATAGGTATTTCATTTAAACTTGTAGTAGAATGCGGAACTATAACCTCTCGGACATTGGAGTACTGTTTCTAAATCAGAAATCACGACTTTATCATCTTTAGTTATGTTTCTCCGATCTCATTGCTTTTGAATCCTGCTTAGTGATTTTTCTTCTATTTGTTTATTAAATTTTTCTTCCAGTTCTATCTTTTTTCCGTCAATAGAGTTATTGTATGATAAACTTAAATTGCATTGATCCTTCTTAGACTGGAAAAAACTCAATTTTAATTCTGTAGTAAATATTTTTTAGTAAGCTATGGAACTTCCAAACTCTTTATTGTCTTTTTTGTTGTTTAACGAAATTATTATACAAATCTTTAATAGTTTCTCCACCATCAATATATTCTCCAAAGGAATAGCTTGTATATAATGAGTTTCTAACTTTGTAATACTCTGAATATTTATGTCCCTTACTAATTCCGAATTAAGACTCTTGTGTCTATTGTGCTTGCCTCTCATGTTTTCAAACATAAAGCGGTGGTCACTTTTGTTTGTGTAGTATAAATCATATGATCCAAAATATCCAGGGTAGAATTAAAAAAATGTTTTACAGATTCTTATTTATTATTGTTCCATTTTCGTTTTGACAAGTAATTTTGATATCGTTATTCAAAATAGCCTAGAATTGTACTAAATGTTTAATTAATTTAAAACCTCGTGTCTGCGTCTATTAAAGTCTTCAACATTGCTCACATTAACTGGTGGAGGCAATAGGATTTTTGTTTCTTTTATTTTATTGTATTCGAGTTTGGTTGAATTTTTTTTTTGATGATTTTTCCGATGACACATTTTCTTCACTATACCGTTTTTTCTTATTGTTTTTCTTGCTTCGGACATAAGTAAATTCTTTTACCAATTCTTCTTCATCCGCACAATATTCGAGTGCTTTGGACACTCACTTATATTGGTCACTGTTGATTATGGAGTTGACAAAGTTTTAATATGTGTTTCAAGTGAATTAAATTTCTGCTGTAACTCATTTATTGTTACGTATTGTTGTTGACATAAAGCCAATGGTTGTCGGTATGTGGCCACTACGTGTTCATGTGAAGTCATGTTATTCATGCGGATATAATTTCATAATTATAGAAAACAAAATGATTGCGTTTCTTGGTCTCGAACCCAACGCGCTTTCTGTCACGGGTTTGTGCATTATACGCTGCGCCACAAGTGCGGTATGCGGTGTGTGGAGTTGCAAATAGCGGCTGGCAGAGCGCCACACGAATATAAATAAGCAAAAGCCATGTTTGTAAACAAATTAATTTTTGACTTCAATAATTTCGTTCATAATGTCACTATGTAGTACGCTTATATTTATGTTTTAAGCTTTATTTAAGTAATAATGCACTATTAACATTTTAGTAACTTTAATAATCACATTATTTCCATTTTTCAACTAATAATATTAGTTTGTCGCAAGTATATATTAAATTGAATAGGAGCTAATCAAGTCACGTCCATATTGGCTGACGAAAGCAGAGAAATTTGACAACTTGACCGATTTAAAAGCAATATTCTGCACTATTGTTAACTTGGAGCAACAGGCACATAAATTTATTGAATATTTACACCTGGCAGCCAGTAAGACTACTCCCATCCTAAGAGATAAAACGAACAAGAAATAAAATTTCCTGCCGACACTAGAAATCTATTCAAGGAGAGGCGAAAAGCAAGACATGAGATCCAGAAATCCGGCTGACCATAGGATTTTTAATTAGGTGAGCAATCGGTTAATAGTCAAAGATTATAAGCAGAATTGCATCGATGTCTACCTGAGCGGACAGAGCCCTGTCGCGGACATAGACTATTCAATGTGGAAAGCGACTCGTAGATTCAAACGACCCCTTCAGTGGATAAGAAGAAATGAAGAGAAAGCAGAAGCCTTTGCTCAATACCTAGCATCAGTATTCCAACCCCATTGATATTCAAACCAGGATTGATTCTATGTATCAATCAGTAATAGTGATCAAACCAGTAACTCCAATAGAAGTAGCACAAGAAATAGATAGAAATCTAAATCCTAAAAAGCACCAGAATTGAAGAAATATCTCACGGTCTATTTAAGGAATTATCGCGCAAAGAAGCTATTACCATGCTAAGGTTTGCTGTTTTAGGTTAAAACATGTTCCGAAATGCTTCAAAATAGCGCAATTTAATCATGTTAAAGAAACCTGGTCAACTAGTAAAATAGATAACATCGTACAGACCTATATCACTGTTACCCTCAATATCCAAACTGTTTGGAAAATTATTGGTGAAACGACTTAAACCAATCGTGAATATCCCAATCGTGATTTCCAGTTTGCATTTAAAAATAAATATTTTGACCATCGACCAAGTCCATAGAATAATAACCATAGTCGAAGGCATTCAAGGAAAGAAAATATTGACCTGCAGTGTTCCTAGACGAATCACAGGCTTTTGACAGAATATGGCACGAAGGTCTCGTTCATAAAATTTTGTCAATTACTTATTATTATATATCTGATAGAAGGTTCAGAGTATCGCATGAAGAAGTGTATTCAGAACGTTATCCTGCCCAGGTAGGTGTACCGCTAGGAAGTGCCTTAGGACCTCTTCTCGGTCTACTGTAAAAAGTTGATATTCCCATTACAGAAAAAAACCTTCATAGGCACCTTTGCTGATGATACGATAGTAAAGGCAACTGCAGACACGCAAAGTCAAGTCACTAAAAAATTACAAAAAGTATTTGACGAAATAAACAAATGGACCGTTGATTGGAAAATCAAACTCAAAGAGTCACATTTGCATTGCGACGAACAAACAGCATTCTATACACTTGTTTTAACGAAATTCAAATTCTGCAAGCAGATACAGCAAAATATCTTTGACTGCATCTGGATAGTAAACTTAATTGGAAACATCACGTTAAAGTAAAAGCAGCGGAAATCTGATTGAAACAATGATAAATGTTGTGATTGGTTGGACATCATTCCAAGCTTAACCTCTACTATAAACAGTCGTTTACCTTTCTATCCTTAAACCAATTTGGATGTATGGTATCCAGCTTCGGGGTCATATCGATTTGGATGTATGGTATCCACTTTCGGGGTCATATCAATCGATCAAATCGTATTGTGATCCAACGAAGCCAAAACAAATTGTTGCGTATAATTACCAATGCATATCGCTATGTAATCTATCGAAAAATTCACAAGGACTTAAAAATAAAATGCATTACCGACGTTATCCAAAAATATGCTATTAAACACGAAAAACGACTCCTCAACCACAACAACGTAGAAGCTATTCGACTTTTGGATATTATCCATGAAATGAGAAGGTTAACTTCATGAATAAACTTATTGTGTGTGTATAATTCACGTTTTCGAGAAGTTGGTCACGGCCGAAAATCAACTCCATTTGCACGGAAAATATATTCACTGCCCGCCATACCAGCACGTCTTCGTATGTATATATTATGTATAAAAGAAAATTTGATCAATCTTTGTTCGTTTTTTTATAGATACTTTGCAACTCTTGCCGATTTAAGATTCGCGTTTAGAATTTGGAAAAATGACATTAGGCTACATTGTTCAAGAAATATGTAACTGCATATGAGATATTAAACATATTTATGAAAATACTATCAGAAAGTGAATTTGTTAAAATAAGCGAAGGCTTTACTATTGAGGCAAATTTCCCCCACTGGGTTAGGGGCTGTGAACGAGAAGCATATCAGAACTATTAAACCTATGAAATGAATTGTTTGAACCATGTTTTAAAATAAGCATTTTTTTCAATTGTTTCGATGGCGGTCGTTGACACTAATTGCAATTTAATATTTGTTAACGTTAGTGCAAGGAATATGATTAAAGGTTTTTAAAAAATCTTCCTTTCGGTGGTGCCTGTTGAATAATACACTTAATTTACCACAGCCTGCTATGGTGCCTGGGACAAATTATTACGTATCATACGTATTTGTTGCGGATGAAACATTCGCTTTCACAAAAAACTCACTTCGACTCAAAGTCACTTTCATTCAAAGTGCAGAAAATTTTATATTTGGTGTACAAACCTATACTTCGAATACTCTCGTAAATTACAGAATAAAAAGTGTAGCGTTTACTGTGTTTTTTCGGCATCTAGTAGGTCCTCAAAAATTTCTTTTAAAATTTTATATACGTCACGCCAGGCTTTAAAAGTCTTGCTTTTATCCGTATAGGATATCCTGTTTTATCTCACAGGAGATATCTTCCAAAAAAATGATAAATGTTTTAGGATTAATATCAATAATTGTTAACCTCATCCAAACATGTTATACTAATATGGTGAAGCGCTTCCACTGAAATTTTAATTAGATATAACCCCGAAGTTCCCGGCTACCTGTGATAACTGCTCAAGTCTTGCAGTCATTTTAAGTTCCAAAATGCACGATTTCTCTATTTTTAAAGGATGTTTTGGATGCTACATATAATGTAGCATCCATAATTTCCATGTAGCATCAATAATTATAAAAGTATATTTTGGCAAGTGATATTTGTAATTTATGAATATTATGCTCTTTATTCTAGTTCATAATCATTATTTTGCAAAGTGTTTTTCATTCCAGCATGATCTAACAGCTTGACTTAAAACATCGTCGTTCATTTTGCATGGGTCTCCAGTATTTCTTTTGTGTTGGTTAAATAGTCTAGCCGGTAAAATAGTTTTCTTCAAGTTCGAGGTGGCGAGAAGTCGAGGATCTGGGAGTTGAATTAACGCGTATATATTCTGAGACTGAGCTCGTAGATCTGGAAGATGGAGATGTGACAAGTAATTATTTATAAAATTTTGACACATAATAGCATTTGCTAATGGTAAACTACATTAATAGATTTGCCGCATCTCCGAATGTATCAAATTCATCTTAGCGGATATTTTGTGCCAAAGATTCGGACCTACCGACTGCTTCTGAAACAAGTAGGTTTAGTTTTTTGGCAAGCACCGCAAGTTTCTTTAGAGATAAACATTTTTGAAGTTATACTTCTTTAGGCGCGTTATGAAAAAATGATGAGAATGAAATTTTACGAATGCAACAAAAAATAAATTAAATGAAATTGCTCACTATGCAACAAAAATATATCTGAAATCAGCAGGATGAAGTTGCTCACTAAACATATATTTACATAGTTTATTTGACAGTGTGATACCATTTAATTTTTTTTGCTGACTTTCCATTGTAACCCAAAAAAATTAAGAAAATAATTTTTAAAAAAAATTTTAAAAATTGTTTAAAAAATATTTGTTTATTTCTAACCATGTACATCGAAATTTAGACCTACCTTTAAACTTCGGAACCCACTCCTTATTATTTTTAATAACATATTTACTTCCAAGTGCAAAGAAGTACTTTTAAAACAATCTAAATTTTCCTAAAATATTTTTTTCATTAGTTCGAAACGTCTGACACAAAATGTAGACACAGTACCAACCTTCGGAAGTGGCACCCTATTATTTTCATTACATTTAATATTTAAAAATGCAAAAGAGAAGTACCTTTAAATCAACCTTAAACTTTCATGAATATTTTTTTTTAATTCCAAACAGCTGGAACAAAATTTAGACCTATCCCCATCGTGTATTTTAACTAATGCTGTACCAAGAAGTACTTGTTTATTGTGTGAAATTGAAGATGTAGCAGATAAATACTGTATTCTTACGTTATTTGTACTGTCCGACATTTCATACTTAGTATTGTTTAAATGTAATAATCTATGTGCATATATTCGACAAGATCCGAGGAGACGACATTGTGACGAATTATGCCCTTTTCGAAGACAGTTCAAACATTCATTTTATTTAGATACTTCACTATTTATTTTTCCAGGGTCAAATCTCTAAATTTAGAACAATGGAATATTCTATGACCCTTTTTACAATATCGACAAACAGGGTTTTTGCTAAGGAACTTATTGTCACTTGATGATATTGCAAAATATTTTAATGATTGTTTTGCTTGAGTATTATTTTTATTAATTTTACAATGATCCTGACGTGTATTGTTTGCGCTGTCATTTGTATTAAAGTACAACGTTTCAAGCATATCTGTGCCATTACGTAAAAACATTGTGAAATAATTTAAGGAAGGATATTCCTTCATGTTATATTTAACTTCTTCACACTTGGAAAGGGTTACAGTATCTAATTTAGTTGAACCCATCTATATTATTAATGTATCCCACTTGTTGGTTGGTTGAACCAGTGAATTTAAAGAGCGCAATTGTTTTGTAATATAATCTACAATAGAAGGAAGGCTTCTATGAGATTCATGTTTTAAAGTATCAATGCTAAATAATGATTTTAAATGGTTATTTATGAGTACGTTAACATTATTATATTGTTCGCCAATGAGATTTCAAGCAATTTTATAATTTATCGCTGTAAATTCGTAACGTAACATCTCATAAACCAATCTTTCATTTACCTGTAATGGGATTTATCATCTTGATTGAGAAATCATAGCCATCTTCACCTTGCCAAATTATAATGGAATATTGTTTTGCAAATTGCAAATTTTCTCCAACTACAACAATGGCAACTTCATGGATTCATTCATCGACCGAACGCAATGGATCTATTGACGGCATTATGAATATTTTTTGGAGCATCTTTTAACATTTCGGACTATTCTTATAAATTGCTAAACAATGTAACTTTTCCTCCATACTAAATCTGGGGCCTTTATTTTCCACATTCTTATTTAATAATAGCTTTTGAACAAATATCCTCTGACTTTCGCTTAAAGATTCCAACGGCTAGGCAAAAAAAAAATTAAATCTCTCTTTTGGTTCAGTTTTCGCACCATTTCTTTTTTGGTTTCTTCCAGCTCGAGCTGCAAATAAAAAAGATTATTCAATTTAGAAGAATATACTCAACATTTTAAGTTTATAAATAATTTGTTTTTTAGGTTTGAAATAAATGCTCCATCATAATTACCTATCATGCCTTGGAAAGTACTGTTTAGAGAGTCTCTCTAAACTTCATATCCCTAATCGATCTATGTTCTTGTACTTGTAACGTATAACTTACATTAATACTACTTTAAGATCAATATATTGATTTTATGGGCGACATTGAAAAATACGTTCGAACAGAGAAAACTTTCAATTTAACACTCTCAAAAGTAAACTTACTATTTATTAATGTTGGCTTTTTATAGGGTTCAGACCATATGTTGCAGGTGCCTTCTTGAGAGGGTCGGGGGCCAGGGTTGCTTCTCTCTTGAGAGGGTCGAAGGCTGTGATTTATTATTTTTACACACTCCATACTTTCGTCAATCTCCTTATCTAAAATGAAAATTAATAGCAAAATTATTGCAGATATATTATTGTATTTTGAAGACTCAGATTACTGAAATGCATAATGTAATTTTGGTGATAATGGTAGTTTTAACAATAGTAACAGTATAATAAATTCAATTGAATGAGAAGAAAATGTAATATTTACCAAATACAAATAGAAAAATGGTAGGCACTGCCGTCCTCTTTAAAAATTTACACGTGTCTCCATGATATTTTTCATCCAAATACGAGTGGCAGATGAATTTTGACCTCAGTTGACGGGCAAATAATCGCTTCAGCTCTTCGTAACCGATGTCGTCCAACCAAATTCTTCGACGTTCAACATCAACGGGGAGCCCTATTTTCGATTAGATGTAATATACCATTTACGTCTAATTGAAATAAAATATTAATAAGTTTCTACTTACCATGAAAATGATAAAAAGGAGATTTATGTCCACAACCAAACACACAATAAGACCGATCTACGCGCATACTTCTAATTATTACAAATAAATCTAATAAAGACAACAACAAAATTGTAATTAAATTTTTAAATATAGTAGTAACATGAATTGACCCTATATTATAATTAAACGTAAAACCATTTTAGAAAAAATATTTTCAAATTATGAAATTGTGCTCTGATAAGTCAATTCAAAAAGCGTCGCTTGAGTAATTTAAAATTATTTAAGAAATTAGTAGAAATAAGTTTCTACTTCCCATGAAAATTATAAAAAAGAGATGTATTTCCACAACCCAACACACAAGACCGATCTACGTGCATAATTATAATAATTACAAATAAATCTAATAAAAACAACAACAAAATAGTAATTAAGTGTTAGAATATAGTAATAATATAAATTGATTCTATATTATAATTAAACGTAAAACTATTTTACGTTATTTTTATTATTATTTTATTAACGTATATAAATATATATTTGTGTGTGTGAATTATTATATTTTACTTTTCCTACCTTATTCAGAATTGTCACTTTCTTCTGTTGCCTCCAATGCTGCTACAAAATTATCGCTATTATAGAGTTGTCCAGTAGCTTTCATGAACTCAACCGTCGGGTCTAAATTATTTTGTTTATGAACCTAAACTTTGCTAAATACCCTACGAAAAAATCTTTTACCCGACGGTATTGTGGCATCCTGTGCTTTGCGTGGCGCCATAGTCCTTCAACCAAATTGGTGTGGACCCCTTTTCCGGACTAACAAAGTTGACCGAATGGTTGACAATCAAATGACGATACTCTAGTTCCTATAAAACGTCATATGATCGCCAACAATCTGATATTATTGTGGTTCCGGTGAGAATCCATCTTTGTATAAGGGATATGAGGGTAGCGGCGCCTCTTTGCTCTACAGGATAAAGAAAAAAGTCGCCACTTTCCCTCTCACTGCCACCGAATACCCATTGGCTCTCCACGGAATGACCACGATAATATTTTCTTCGGCCAAACTTTGATTCGTCTACTTCAACGGTTTTCCCACGACCACCTAAAAGAAAATAAACAATGTATGTTATAATCTATTATTTTATTTCATAAATTAGAATATACTACAGAATTTTCATTTTTTTCACTTACCAATAGGGTTTCCATTATTTATGCAATAATGAACCACGATTTCTCTGCAAAATGAATTCCAATCACAAGCTGTGTGATAGGAAATTCTGAGTTCTTCTCTAATATTGCCGATTTCGGTGTATGTTACCCAATACCGGACATATAATAGTATTTGAGTAAGGGTTAGATGGGATTTATCAAAAAATGTTTTGTGCCGAATTGTCAATTTATCATAACACCCCCCACCCTTTTCTTGGTTCTATCTCTATATCCGGCATTTTTGCATGCCCACACGAAACCGTCAATACAGGAAGATTTTGGTGTTAATACTTTGTCGTGGTTACATTTTATGGTACGGTCTATGGCGCCCCACTCTTGCAACAATGCTATCAAAGCTGCTGGATCTCTTCCTAATTCGTTCATTCCGGCATTTATTTATGTGTTCCGGCATTTGTTTTTATGGGGTAAATTATGTTCCACTCTCCTTCTCTTATCCACACTTCGTCGATGTCTATTATTGCTAAGTCCCCATTGCGGTGGTGGATTCTGGCGAAGGCCCTGATAAGTTTTCCTGTAACAATAAATATTATTTTTTGGCTGCGAGTCGGACATAGGCATACAGATCTGCAAATACATTTAGGCTTGGAATAACATGGTTGTTACAGTCGCATCCTGAATGAGGTGTGTGTAGCGATTTGGGAAACGCTACATGATGAATGCATACCAACAAAAACCTCTGATGTGTGACAAGAGACAGCTGTAGGATTCCTTCAAAGGACCAATTTATTGAATTTTGTAAGGGCCATTGACGGCAAGCACATACAGCCAGAGGATTGTGGGTCCATCTTCTACAACTATAGAATTTTTATTCCATAATTTTCCTGGTTATGTGCGATGCAGATTATTGTATCAGTTACATAAACATAGAGGCATATTGGAAAAACTCAGATTCATCTGTACTCCAAAACAGTAAGCCTAGAAAATACCCCGTTAAATATACCAGGCCCTAAGCCTTTGCCCGAAACAAGTGATCCAGTTCAAAATGTCCTTATTTGTGTTGATGTTTTTGGAATATCTAAGAACATATTAAAGTCGCGTGAATGAAGTAATATGACCCACAAAAAATATTTTAACTGTAGACTAAATCGCAGCAGAAGATACATAGAATCAACATTTGGTATAATGTCAAACAAGTTCAGTGTTTCATACATTTAAGAATGTAAGATTTATTGTTGCAAAGAATATTGTAAAAGCATGCTATGTGTTGCATAATTTTATAACAGTTCGTGATGAATACAGGGTGTGGTATATGTACTATACAAAATAATTTGCCTACAAATGGGTCAGGAAACGCATTGCGAGGACCTTTCGAGTACTTTTTCAGTCCTACCGGCAGCGTGTCCTGGCAAGACTAATGTATCTCAACGCGTACGACCGCGCACAGCTCAGCCCTGTCACTCGTCAGCGCTGATTGGTCAGTGATATTCAGGAACGCTTCATAGTAATACGTACATATTGACCTATCAGCAGCGAACCTAAAACCAGCCTCAGTGAGTTAAATTTCGTATAAAGGAGACCGGCAAAAGTCAATACAGTGTTAGGCCCAGGTGTTACAAGAATAAAAATGACACAGTTATATCGAGACTTTTAAAAAAGCTCCTTAATAATTTTATCAAAATAGTGAGACAAAAAATAAATCTTGTATTTTTTATGAAAAGTTGGGTTATTTTCCATAATAGATTGTAAATGTAATTTCTATGGAATTCGTTGAACTAGCTAGATATAACAAAGTACAGATTGTGTCTTGTTTTATCCTCCATCCACAGGTGTACCATATTAATCCATAATGCTCAAAGGCACGATTAGTTACGTAAACCTCGATAAGAGGGAAAAAGTCATTTATTTTGACAAAAATAGAACCATTATCAATGTTTGTTAACTGTTTCTTTTTAATTAATTTAGGCAATGGCACTCTAAAGAAAGCAAGAGGCGTTGATTATTTTTTGTAATCGTTTCTATAAAGTTATTATGTATTAATTTTTTTTGTTATTTTTATTTCCAATTAACAATTCTTTATATTTTAAAAATATAAAATATTGTTTTAAAAAACCGACTTCAAAACAGGTTGGTACTAAAAAGTAAAACATAATGAAATTAAAATACGTTCTTACTTATTTGCAATAAATAACTAAGTTACTTATTTTTGAAGTCGGTGCCAGCACTGTCGACCAACTCTTTTTAAGTTATTTTAGAATTTTTGGTGATTAATACATTAATATTAATCATAAAAATTATTTTCTTTCTCAGAATATTGGATAATTATTAAAAGTCACGGGCAAAATCTAGTATATAAATAACTAGCTGACCCGGCGAACTTCGTACCGCCTAACAGTCAAAGAATGTCGTGTTACCTTTTAGCTGAACTAATTTAGGCTTTGATGAACGTAATACAATAATACAAAACAATATTAATATAGATAGAAATATAAAAGTATTTTATTATGATGAATGATGATGAAAACATACAGAATGAGAAGAAAAATTTAAAAAAAAGAAATAATTAAGTTTTCCAAACACATGTCAGAAAAAAATCATTGAAAACTATGTTGTTCAGGTTGGGATACACTCTGATTAATTTATTAATCGGATTTTCATTCAAGCACCTTGTGGTAAACGACATTCTTCGTTTTTTGGTCAGGTGCAAGAACAAATAATGCGGATGGTTTGCCGACACGTGAGCATGGCACGTACAATTGACCATGAGAAAAACACGCATTTTCTAGATTGAGGCCACAAATAGTCAAGGATTGGCCCTGTGATTTGTTGATCGTCATGGCGAAGGCAAGACGAATCGGGAATTGAATTCGTTTGAACTCAAAGGGCATATCTGTTGGGATCATCGGAATCCTTGGAATAAGAACTTTCTCATCTTTAAATTTTCCTTTGAGTATCGACGCGTGAATCACATTGCTCATCAGTTTTCTTATCACCAAACGCGTTCCATTGCACAGTTTTGGTTGGTTTAAATTTCTAAGCATGATAACTACCGAGCCAACCTTCAGTTGTAAATTGTGCGGTGGTAAACCAGGCACATCCAAGGAGTTCAAAAATTCAGTTGGATAATTAGTGGCTTCTTCTTCGTTTGTTACACAGTCGATAGATTTGAATGAATACAGGGTACCTACGATTTGATTTTGAATTATAAAATTGAGGTCATCTACATCTTTATTTTTAGCCGCCAAAATTGCTCGCTCACTTAACCATTTAGTATTTTTGTGGTTGGCAATGATATCCGGAAATACTTTGTTGATAAGCTCATCTTTTGATGAGACGAAATTGCAAAAATTTGGAGGAAATGAAATCAAACCGCTCGATTCGTCAACAGGAACACGGCCATTACCGATATTCAGCAATTGCTTCGAGAAATCATCAGCAGATAGATCGTTCAACAATGCAACTCTCATATTTACAGACAGTTGAAGTTTGTTTACATATCGCCACAGATTTGATGCTTTGAGGCAAGCGTTTATTTCGTCGGCAGCAGTAGATCTTGGAATTACTGGTAGTGTTTGTCGGAAATCGCCAGATAATAAAATCATTGAACCACCAAAACATCTCGAGTCATTGCGCAGATCTTTTAATGTTCGGTCTAGTGCTTCCAATGCGCGTTTGTGCGCCATTGTGCATTCGTCCCATATGATAATTTTTGATGCTACTAAAACTTTGGCCATTGCGGAGTGTTTCGAAATGTTACATGTCGGTTGTTCAGTAGTTTGTAGATTTAATGGCAATTTTAACGCTGAGTGCGCCGTACGGCATCCGTCTAACAATGTGGCCGCTATTCCAGAAGAAGCAATTGCTACCGCAATTTCGGATCTCGCACGTACAGTGGCCAAAATCAATGACATGAGGAATGTCTTCCCAGTTCCACCGGGGGCATCCAAAAAAAATAAGCCACCATTTCCATCATCAATTGCATTAATCAGTGTATCATAGACTTCCCTCTGCCTAGGATTCAACAGTGGTACATTCGTTTGAACTGATTGGATTAGTTCATGTGGATCATATTCACGTTCACGTTCTAATTCTCTATTAAATGCGTCATTCATTCCGCGATCTGGCGCTGGCATTCCTAACCTAACTAACAAACTGCCGCATATGAGGTAACACATATCTTCGATCAAGAGCAAGGCCTGGTTATGCATCTCCTGATTCGCCTCAAGATCGGGATTTCTTGAGCTGACACGAATTCGATATAAAATGTCTTCTGACATGTTATCTTTGTATTTGTTCCACAGGTCACGTGGGTTCGATGGGAAGCATGTCGAAATGATGATTGCAAATAATGTGCGTATTTGACTTGGAGATGCAGAAATAATTGCTTCAGCGATTGTCGTGTCCCAATGAGTATCGTTTTCAAGCAAATTCAGCTCTTGACATGCTGCACGAAATGTGGGGCACACTATACTATTAACAGTTCGTATTGATTCAAATGATGTTGGCCCTCGAACATGTACCAGCAACAACCGCAAATAGAAACATTCATCATTCTTCGGATGAACTGTGTAAATACGACCAAGAGCATCAGCAGAACGCATATCTGGATGACCAGGAACTGCATCGCCTTGCTTCCGACGTTGAAATTTCTTCGATGTAGCGTTCCAAGTGTAATAACGTGGCATTTCCGAGTAAAGCAACGTTCGTGCAAACGGATCGTTTTGACAAATCGCAAAGAAACTGGTCAGTGTTGTCGCTGGAGGTGTTTGGGCACGTTGAGCAGCATTCGACGCTGTGAAATATACTCTCTGACCGTTCTCTAGATGCACCCCCAAATGTACAACAGTGGGATAACGTTCGTGAATAGGGAATGAGAATATACGCCAAATTGCTTCATTGCAGTTCACATATCTACCAACTTGATAGCGCGTGATTTCATCGTTGATATTGGATGTTTGGATACCAAAAACCGCCATGTCGCTCCCTTTCGTGACATATTTGCAAATGTATTTAATAGATTTGACCGAATTGCAATACTCAACATTACAATGTGCCTTGAATGTTTTGGAAAGAAGTGGCGAATATGGAACAATCCAACTGTTGTCAACTATGAAATCGTTTCCTTTCACTTTAGTTGTGATAGTACTACCATTATCATCGGGCGATCGACGCCGATACAATGGATAACCATCGTTGCCTGTAACGGTCTCTGCCGTGAATTTTCGCGGATACCGTTTGGAACACTTGCCGTCGACCATGCACGGTGATTGGCGGTTGATAGTGCCACATGGTCCATGAATCATATTCGTGATTACAACATCATGTAGGTCTGGATCGGTTTCAGGAGCAGGAATCTCCGCACATATGATGTCATCTATTTGATCTGGCCGAATTCTGTCTACTAACCAAATTAGAATGTGAGCATGCGGAAGCCTCGTTTTTGCCATTCGACTGAATACATCCAGCATCGAGTAATCCCAAAGACGTGTTGCTTAACAATGTAATTCATTAGTGACCGAATTTTTTGC
Organism: Druceiella hillmani; assembly: GCA_039881145.1. Taxonomy (NCBI): domain Eukaryota; kingdom Metazoa; phylum Arthropoda; class Insecta; order Lepidoptera; family Hepialidae; genus Druceiella; species Druceiella hillmani. Next base: position 6,298,836 of record JAYKKI010000035.1, read on the forward strand.
TTGAAAACCCGTGCGGTGATGTCGTGTCGATCACTTGATGTTTGTCCGGGAAGCAGCAATTGAATAATTTCCATCCATTTCGGATTACATGTAAATGTAATGAATAGAACTGGCCGACCATAATGACGAACATATGTCATTGCATCTTGCGCATATTCATGCATATGACGCGGGCTACCTGTGTATGTCGCTGGTAAAATAGTCAATCGACCAACATTTTCTGAATCTCCTTCTGTGCTTATTGCATCGCGTAAATGAATATACTCTTCCGAACGCAATTTAGCTTGATTCAAACGGATGAAAGTCAGGCGCTCCGTTTCGATTTTAACGTTTCGTTAACGTTCGACGAAATCGCAACAAATAATTGTCAGAATTGTCACGAATCATCAAACGATATGCGTAATAATTCATCGAACTAACCTTCTTGGTAGTTTCCTCACCTGAAACAAATACAGTAAAAATTGTATTTTAGAACCCCTAATAGGTTTACGACTCTTACAGCTACTCTCTACTAAATTAAGAGTGATAACCTTTTTGTGTACCAAAAGCAAACAGAATAAAATGTGTATCAAGATAAAATGAAAACAATGATATTGATCTTACCATTCAATGGATTAATCATTTTGATATTAAAGTGATATCCATCGTCTCCTTGCCAAAACATCAGCGGGTATTGTAACGCGTCATATGAACGGTGCGTTTCATATATTCTTTGTAGTTGCCCAGTATTGCGTCGTGTAAGCACAATATCACGTGCTTCCAAGTTTTCACCAACAATCAGGATTGCCACTTCATCGATTGTTGGAGCATTAAATGTGTGTTCATGTGTTCCAGCTGGTCTTTTATCTGCTCTGATTACAACTTTATAGTCATCACTTGGCATGCGCTCTAAAGCAGTCTTGAACAGCCTGACCAATGCATGATGTTCATGAAGCATTTGCTGCAAATCTTGGAGAATTGCTCTTTTCGTAGCTGTGTTGATCCCTTGACGCCGGTCAAGTTGTTCTTCCATATTGCCCATGAAGTATATTTGCAAGAATGTGTGCTGTGCATCTTCAATCGGTTGCAATGATCCAATGCGATGGCAAATCTGGCCTTGAATCTGTAAATTCAAAGCCATAGTTATAGTTAGATTTACAAACACTTTTTACAGAAATGTAACAAACTACATTCCAAATTTTTTTTACAATCATAGAAAATAAAATTTTTAACGTAAATTACCTTAAACGTCGGATTATATCCGTGTTCTTCAATAATTTCCGCCCCAAATGAAGTCATTTGGAAACAGGCATTGTATTTTTGAGTGTTCGCTAGAAAATGTCGTGATTCTAGTGTTTCGCCATAAAGCAGGGAACGCAATGGCTCTGGTGGCGGGACCACTAATGGCAATGTCACTTTACCACTAAGGCAGCATAAACGGGCGTTTCACCAGCAAACTTCAATGCGCCACAATGCTGGCAAACAACGTCCATTGGACCAATGCAAACTAAACGATGCAAGGCGTAGTCGATGGTGCAATCATATCGAAACGCTGATCGATTCAAATCAATACTTGAACCATTTCTTCTTGCACTTCGAAGATTATTCCTCTGTTCATCTGTACGATAAGCTCGACGATTTCTCGTTTCTAATCTAGCCGTTTCACGGGCTGCCTCTCTTTGCTCTTGTGTTTGAGAAGCACGAATTAAGGCCCTTCTTTGCTCCATACTAACGCGGCGCTCTTCTCGGGCGATTTCTCGTTTTTCGTCAGATAATTGAATCGCGATATTCCGTTGCCTAATTGCATTACGGGTCCGCTGGGAAAGATTAGATCTTCTAGGACGCGGCATTTTTATTAATAGTAATACTGAATATGCACTCGCACAAAACCACATAAAACAATCGAGACATAGATAATAGCTTATCTAGAAAAATCATAGACAACCTATGAAAAGACATTTACACTTTTGTTAACCTGTAGAATAAATCTTTAATTTAATAAATAATTTACACAAATTAATGTCTAAAACAAACAAATATAACAGTACCTACCTGAACTTTCGAGATATTTTGCACAAAATAAATTTCTGAACGCACACATAAATAGTTGTTACAGTATTTGACAGGATTGCACAACAAATGTTTGACATGTAATAAACAAATGAGCATTTATTGAAATGATTTAGTATAATGAATACACATTTCTGAACGCACGCGTAATATTTTTCAATCTTCTTTAAAAAAATACACATAATAGTTTATTCATCCATTTTAAATAGTTCTATGAACGCATGGATAAATGTCAATCATTACTTACAGATTTTGACAAAAAAATTTGTCAGCTCCGAAATTAAAGAACTTTTAGGGAAAATAACGCATTTTTCAAGTATTCGTCAATTTTTCAGTATTTTTAAGATATAATGGATAAATGTCAATCATTACTTACAGATTTTGACAAAAAAATTTGACAGCTCCGAAATTAAAGAACTTTTAGGGAAAATAACGCATTTTTCAAGTATTCGTCAATTTTTCAGTATTTTTAAGATATATTCTGCTATTCGGGGCGGAGACAAATCCAACAAATCAAAAACCATGAAAATTGGTCCAGCAGATCTCGAGTTATAAGTGTTGTAACAAACCCGACTTTGTTTTATATATATAGATTTCCTCTTTGTCTAAAATTGATTATTAAAAACATATAGAAATGAAGCGATAGTAGTCGCCGCCAATGGTTAGCTGTTAGCCGTTGAGGAGTTCCGTTCTCCATATACGGAATCCTACATCAGATTTTGCAAAGTAATAACTAAAGAAACAACTAACTAGTAGTATATATATTGAATTACGATCGATTAAGGAGTTACAATATTAATTTTCAGAACCCATTATCACACATTGAGCTGGTCGATGATGCAATTATTTTGCAATGTAAAAATAACTAGTGGTAAATATCTTGAATTACGTTTGATTTACTACCATCCGATAAGGAGTTCCATTGTTCATCTCCAGAACGCATCATTACACTCCGACATGATTGATAGTGTAGTTATTTTGCAAAGTAACAACTACCGGTAGCAAATATCTTGAATCACTTTCAATTTACACCATCCGTTAAAGAGTTCCATTGTTCCATCTCCAGAACTCATCATCAGAACCTGACCTGGTCAACGGTGTAGTTATTTGGCAAAGTGACAACTACTAGTAGCAAATATCTTTAATCACGGCTGATTTACTAATGTCCGTTAAGAAGTTCCATTGTTCATATCCAGAACTTATCATCAGACGCTGACCTGATAAGTGGTATAGTTATTTTGAAAAATACCGTAGCAAATGCATTGAATAATAGTTGATTTATTGCCATTCGTTATGGATTTCCATTGTTAATTTCCGGACCTCGTCATCAGATCATCATCATATTTATATGGGACCGCACTTATAGAACTCTCTTTCTAATAAAAAAAATCATCAAAATCGGTTCACTTAGTAAAGAATTATTGCTGGACATACATAAAAAAATAATTCCGACGAATTGAGAACCTCCTCCTTTTTTAAAGTCGGTTAATACGAGTAAATAGCATAGGCGCTTTTACGATGTCCTTTTTTGTTTTTTTATTATGGTTATTGGTTGGTTTTTTATATGCTAAAAAATACTAGTTTTTTCAAAATTATGTTTTATCTCTGTAACATCTGGGCCCATTTTTGCCGGTCTCCTTTATGTCTTTCTTAAGCATTTTATCACAAGCATTTAATCGTTTTTTTTACATTTTAGACTTTATAATATATCTTGGAGTTCAATACAGCGTTTTGTAATAAATTTGCATTCAGTTAATTCAGTAGCTTTCGGAATTGATCCCGATATCTTTCAATGACATTAATTTCCAATGATCTACTCATATTTTCAAAGTGCTGATGCGACTGAAATATAATCCTATACTGTTATCGATTAGGATGATATCGATTGATTTCGCAAGAGACGCACAGACGTTAGTATATATCCTGAAAATGAACTGTTTGTTTTTTAGTTATTTATTCATTCAAAGGCTCACGAAACAAGTTAATCGTCACATAAGTATATATAAAAGGTCAGACTATAAAACTTTCCCCACGTTTTGCTTCTGATTCCGTCCTTTGTCAGTTCCGTTAAAGTTAGATTATAGGTATTTAATTTAGACTTGTACTAGAATGCGGAACTATAACCTCTCGGACATTGGAGTACTGTTTCTAAATCAGAAATCACGACTTTATCATCTTTAGTTATGTTTCTCCGATCTCATTGCTTTTGAATCCTGCTTAGTGATTTTTCTTCTATTTGTTTATTAAACTTTTCTTCCAGTTCTATCTTTTTTTCGTCAATAGAGTTATTGTATGATAAACGAAAATTGCATTGATCCTTCTTAGACTGGAAAAAAGTCAATTTTAATTCTGTAGTAAATATTTTTTAGTTAGCTATGTAACTTCCAAACTCTTTATTGTCTTTTTTTGTTGTTCAACGAAATTATTATACAAATCTTTAATAGTTTTTCCACCATCAATATATTCTCCAAAGTAATAGCTTGTATATAATGGGTTTCTAACTTTGTAATACTCTGAATATTTATGTCCCTTACTAATTCCGAATTAAAGCGCAATACACACAGCGGGTGCGGGTCGGGCGCGGGTCCCACGCGTGAGACCCGCTCTTCGTTGACTTCACACACAACAAGGCGCGGGTGATCGACGGGTCGGGTCGGGCGCGACGCGAGCATCCATGATTCCATGCTAGTACAGCGGTGGCGATCGTCACGAGCAGTGCGATTGAAAATGTCAGCGGATTCGGATGAAGAGTTATTATTTCTTCTGGTTTTGAAAAGAAGATTACGGAAACGAAAAAAGATTTGGGTTCATGAAATAATTAAAAAAAGACTGCAATATGGAGAATATCATCGTCTGTGTAGAGAATTAGAAACGTACGAAGATCGCTTTTACAAGTATTTCCACATGTCAAAGACAAGTTTTGAAGAATTACATGATATACTGAGAACAAGAATATTTAAACTCGATACAAATTGGAGGCCAGCTATATCTACAAGAGAAAAACTCGCAGTTTGTTTAAAGTAAGTAAGCTTTCATTTATTGTATAATCAGAACTTTTTATAATTATAAAGCATAAATAACTAAGCAGAAACAGTTAGATTTCTTAAAATAGATAATTGCATCAAGTTGAAGGCACATTTGGTGACATGTAATCAAAGTGAATGATTGTACATTGTGCATAATATATTCACTCAGATCATTCAGATAATGCATATGCATTTCCTGAATGAATAGAGTAAATATTCAAGTGATTATAAACTGTTGCATTCGATAAGTCTTGTGGCGTTTTGTCTATCTGTTCTACATTTCCGTGAACAAATGAATTAACAGATGCTGTGCTAGCATCTTCAGGATTTATATTATCTGATATTGATGACATCACAGAATAAGCTGGTGATTGATGGACACTGTCAATCGGCATTTCGCTTAGCTCTGCATCGGAAAACAGCTTAGCTAAATCAACTTTAAGCATAGCTTGTTTCCGCTGCGATAATTTTTTAAATGTTTGTGCGTAGCTTAAAAACAAGTAGTCGACATCGTCATGCCTTGATGTTTCTTTTTTTTCCAAGTAGGTTTTTATCATTTCGTCGACATCTGACTCATATGGCTCTTTAGTTCTTTTCTTGGACCGTCGGGGTGTTTCGATTGGTTCGTTCGATGGGGGTAAAAAAGTCGATATAGCATTTGAAGATTCGAAGGATTCATTCTCGACGAACGACATCGTCGCTGCGCTATCCGAATTTTCTGTGGTTGGAGTTGGTCGGTCCCCAGAAACGTTGGATGTAGTTTCTCTGGGATTAATACCACTGTCTAAAAACGATAGTTGCCCTGACCATAAGAAATTTATAATTTTTTTTTCGCTCCCGGTGGTTCCTTTTATTTGCTTTTTATATTTAATGTATCCATCCCTTATACTTTTCCACCTCCTTTTTATGGTATCACCTGCAAAGTAGAAAAATAAATTGTTTTTTTTTTCAGATACCTAACGACTGGTGATTCGTATCAAAGTATAGGATTTTCCTATAGACTTGGAACCAGTACAGTTTCGAATATAGTAAAAGAAGTATGTAAAGCCGTATGGGAAGTACTGCAACCAATGTACATGCCTTCACCATCAGAAGACACTTGGAGACATTCGGAAGTCGGCTACAGAAAAATATGGAACTTTCCTAATTGCGTTGGTAGTATTGACGACAAACATGTGAATATTAAATGTCCCGATAACAGTGGTTCAAATTATTATTGTTACAAAAATATATTTTCAATAGTTTTACTGGCCATAGTAGATCCATTTTATCAGTTTACCATGTTTTTTTTTTTTTTGTTTTTATATTTTTTTGCAAGTAGATTTACAGTAAATTCTTTTGCACGTCAATATTTTTTCCTACCAGTACTTCGACCCGCTGAGAAGAAGCGCCGCAACAAACTCAACAGTAAGCCTTTTTTCAAAAGGTCAATGTTACAAAAATCTTAAAATGTGCAGGAGAGCTAATTAAAGTGTCCACAAATTTTTATCATTCAAATAATCTACTACTTTGTAATAACCCTTTTTCATCAGCTGACGTTTGATAGTCAATCTAAATTTAGGCAAAGGTAAGTCGATAAAGCTTTGTGGAAGCTTATTAAACATTTTTATGCTTAATCCAATAAAACAATTACCAGTCTTATGCAGTCTGAGACTTGGATCGGCAAGTCTATGCTTATTTCTGGTGTTGAAGCTATGAGTGTCTGAATTTTTAAGAAAAACATCATAGTTTTTACGTACATAAACAATGCAATCATATATGTACTGCGATGCCACTGTTAGTATGTTAATTTCCTTAAACAATTCTTTTAACGAGTCGCGTGGTCTAAGGCTGTATATTGCACGAATAGCTCTTTTTTGGAGTACAAAAATGGTCTGAATATCGGCAGCAGAGCCCCACAACAGTAGACCATACGACATTACGCTATGAAAATAGCTGAAATAAACTAATCTCGCCGTCCCAACGTCAGTGAGCTGCCTAATTTTCCTAACTGCATACGCAGCTGAACTAAGTCTTCCTGCCAAGGCCCACAATATGGGGTCCCCATTGCAGTTTGGAATCTATAGTAATTCCAAGGAAGGTAGTGGAATTGACTGCTTCTATAGGTTCTTTATTCATATTAATGCAAGTATTGACCTGCCTTACGTTAGGCATACTAAATTTAAGACATTTTGTTTTCTTTGAATTGAGCAAGAGGTTGTTAGCAGTGAACCAATGTAGGACTTGAGAAAAAGCATCATTTACTTCGTCAAGGACTTAAAAAATCAAAGAAGTGTCATCAGCAAACAATACTATCTCACAGAGGTCTTTAGTAAAGTACGGCAGGTCATTTATGTATATTAAGAACAACAATGGGCCCAATATCGAGCCCTGGGGCACTCCCATATGAAGGTGAGCGCCTGAAGAAAAAGTGCCATTAATATTTACTTTTTGAATTCGACCTGAAAGATACGATTCTATAAGGTTAAGCGAGTTATTTGAGACACCATAATGTCTTAGCTTTACTAATAAAGTCTGATGATCGACACAATCAAAGGCTTTGGACAAATCACAAAATATACCTATCGCATCCTGCTTATTCTCCCATGCATCAAATATGTGTTTCATGAGTGCAACCCCTGCATCAGTTGTACATTTGTTTTTGGTGAAACCAAATTGTTTTTCATGTAATAACCTGTTACTATTAAAGTGTAACCGTAACTGGTGAAATATAATTTTTTCAAAGATTTTACTCAAGGCCGGCAGAATTGAAATGGGGCGAAAGTTGGATGGATCCCTCTTATCGCCCGCTGTAAAAAGTGGAATTATTTTGCTATATTTCATTAAATCAGGAAACTGGCCTTCATCAATACATTTATTAAAAATAACAGCTAAGTGAGGTGAAATCATATTTATTATTGTTTTAAGAAGGTCAGTTGAAATACCCCATAAATCCTTAGTTTTCTTGACGTTTAGTTCTTTAAATGTTTTAAAAATGTCAAGAGGGGTTATGTAGTTGAACTTAAAAGAGGTTTTGCACTCTTCAACACTTGACTCAATTAGAGATTTTGCAAGATGAGCACTAGATTTTAATTGTTTAGTGGTTTCAACTGCAATATTTGAAAAGAAAGATTCAAAAACATTTGCTACCTCCTTATCTGTTTTTACAATGTTATTTTTTATTTGTAAACAGAATTCTTTATCTTGTGATTTTACTTTGCAAGTCTCTTTATTAATAATATTCCAAGTTGCTTTAATTTTACTCTTGGACTTGTTAATTTTATTGCGCAAGAAAATAGATTTGGCAGTATTGCACACCTTCTTAAATAATTTAGAATATTTCTTGACATATTCAATAATTTTTGGATCGTTAGTGTTTGATTTTAAATCATACAGTTCATAAAGTTTATTTCTACTTTTATGAATGCCTGGAGATGCCCAGTCACTAAAATTTCCTTTAAATTGATTTATTGTTATTTTCTTTTCGGTAAAAACAGAATTAAATTCAGTTTTTATTAATCCAAAAAGGTTCCCATACCAGTCATCTACACTTTTGTTCTGATGAAATGGTAATTTATTAATTTTCTGATCAACATTACATTTGAAACTTTCAACACGATTTTGAGTAACCGGTCTGCAATTTATAGTTAACTTGGTGTTAACATGATGGTGCTCAAATTTCGCAATTATAGTTAACTTGGTGTTAACATGATGGTGCTCAAATTTCGCCACCTGACCGGTATGGTCAGATTGTAGACAATTTATAATTGACTTATTCGGTAAGTTAGCATTTTCATAGAAAATATTATCTAAGCAGGGTAGCTGTAGTGGCTGTAATTCTAGTTGGTTCTATGAAAAGAGGAAATAAATTAAATGATCTGAAAAGGTTCAAAAATCTGACAGTGTTCTGTGAATTATCTAAAATATTCAAGTTAAAATTACCGCAAACTACTACCTTCTTATTTGAATTACAAAGTTTTTTTAATACTTCTTCCATAATGTTTTCAAATAGTATGTAATCAGACGACGGAGGTCTATACGTACATACTATTATAAATTGCTCTAACTCTGCACACGCTAATTCTATTGTTCGTTCAATAGACAGTGCTACTATATCTTTACGTTCTTTCGATTTAAACTTATTATGTAAAAGTATGAGCGAGCCACCCCGAATAGCCGACTTTCTTATGAACGAACTAACCAATTTATAATTGTCAATACAAATTAAAAATTCATGTTGTTTCAACCAATGCTCAGTTAAACATAAGACATGCACATCCATACAGTCTAGGAATATTCCTACTTCTAGCTCCTTGCCAGGTAAGCCTTGTATATTTTGATGAACTAAATTAAAATAAAAATAACTGTTAATCTTATCCTATATCAAAGAGATGCAAGAGGTGTCCTCTTTTGTCTTAATATCTAATTTAAATTATTTGGACAAATATCCAAAGTCTGACTAATATGCATGTCTTGTCCACTGGTCTGCTCAATAGAAGTAGACTGGTTAGCCAAATTTTTGGCTGATTTTGTAAATAAATAGGATAGCGAAATTGCTATCTGTCGCTTAAAATAATAAGGTAGATAACATTTATCTTTAGTCGCATATAAATTAATTTGTTTATGTCAATTAAATGAATGAGATTATTATTTGTAAAAGTCACAGTATCAAATGTCAAATTCAATCTATATCTGTGGTCATTTTCTTTTTCTGCTTGTGGAACATTTTTTAAGTAAGGTAGCGTAAACAAAATAATATTTTTCACATTTAATGTACAAAGATTATCTACATGAGTAATTCATTTCTTTTTGTTCACATTAACCCTATTTCCAATCAATATTATGAGGGTGGTATTGGGAACAAAATTAAATTCAAGTATTTTATCAATTATCTCACAGTATGAAGCTCCCGGCATACAGTGATTAACTACTGGGCAATTCATATAAGTACTCAATAACTGGCCCATGTTTTTTCCAATGTCGTCACTAAACATTATTATTGGATTACTACAATTTTTCCTTGAATTATTATTTGACGACAAATTATGAGGAGTACGGGGTTCACATTCCGGACTAGCATTTAATGTGCACGAAGTTCTATCCGAGTTAACATTGTTTAAGCTAGGGCTACTTCCGAGTGCCTTAATGGCCAAAATGTATTCCCTATACTCACTCTTTGTGCGTTCATACCTAGTAGTCATTATCTCTAGGCGTTCCTTAAGTCTACACATTTGAGATTGAACTGACTGTACATACCTCTCGTGGTCAATTATTTTATTTTCCAACAAGACTGTATACACGTCAAGTTCATTACCTAACCTAATTCTTTCTTTTATATTCTGACAATTTTTAAAGAATTGTTTTTGTTTTTTAATTAGCTTTTGCGTCTTCTTAATATACCTATTGATTTTAACATATTTTTTAAACTTGTTTTTGCTGCACTTAACAGTTCCTTCAGGGTGGATGGTATTTTCTGTGACTTCTTCTGTCAAATCAATTACCTCTGAAGGTAAATCAAATGCAGCAGAAATGTTGCTGGGAGCACTTCCAACTAATTCGCTAAAAAGACTCTGGTTTTGGTTAATTAACGCTTCCGTCTTCTCCGATTCCATGTGCGAAATTTGGTGCTGTGCTTCCTGGAGTTCATGCTCCAACATTGTGATACGTCGGAGGCCTCGCACAAAGTCGTCACTGCACTCGCCGAATCCATCAACGATGTCTTGTAATCTGTCCCGATCGTCTATAACTGATACGTACTGTGTATGTAATTCAGACATTTCTTTTTTTAACAATGTGTTTCTACTATAAATATCTAGCATTACTTTTTCATTGTCATCCCTTTCTGATTGTAAATGTTCAATCGACTCCTTGGCTGCCCTTAATTCCTTCAAAGCCAAATCGAGTTGACGAGCCAAGGCACCGCGAGTGTTCATCTCGATATTGAGTTATTATTCTGAACGTAAATAATGATATCCAAGGCGCCGATTAAGAACAAGTCATCTGCCTTTTTGTTATATTTGCCTTTCTTATACACCATCGTATCCTTCTCGTTTCAATCGCCATCGTGTTAACTTAGAATTTGTGTCTTTGATAGACTTGAGCCAGGTTAATGGCTTGTGGTCAGTATATATAATGAATTTTTCTCCATATAAATAAGGACGGAAGTATTTCGTTGCCCATATGATAGCAAGTAGTTCCTTTTCTATGGTGGAATAACGTGTTTCCGTATCTGATAGGATTCGAGATGCGTAAGCTACGGGTCTATCTGTTCCAACTTTTCCTTGCGATAATACTGCTCCTAGAGATACGTCTGATGCATCTGTAAGTATGAAAGGTTATTCAAAGTTTGGGTATTGTAAAATAGGAGAGTTTGATAGTACATCGCGATATTTAGTAAACGATTCTATATATTCCTTTGTATGTTCTATCTTGGAATTTTTTGTAATAATTTGTTTATTGGTTTTGTTAGTTTCGCGAAATCAGGTATAAATTTTCGATAGTAGCCTATTAGTCCTAGAAATGATTTTATTTCCTTTTGAGTTTTAGGTATTGGGAACCTCTTTATAGCTTTTATTTTTTCTTCGTTTGGTTGGACATCTTTATCCATTAATGTGTGTCCTAAATAATTAACTTCTTTCTGTAATAATTCTGATTTGTCTAATTGTGTCTTAAAATTATATTCTCGAAGTCTGTCAAATACCTTCTTTAATTTTATCAAATGTTCTTGTAGGGAACTAGAGTATACTAGAATGTCGTCTAGGTATACTAGACAAGCGTCAGAAAGATGCATTCTAAGAAAATGGCATTCTTAGGAATTCATAATGTTTATCGGTGCTGAAAGCTGTTTTTTCTATATCGTCTGGATCCATTTCTATTTGGTGGAATCCTGAAGCTTGGTATAAATAGTTAAGAAATATTGAGCTCTTCCTAGTTTATCTAAAATATCACTTATGCTAGGTATAGGGTATTTATCTTCCACGGTCTTATCGTTCAATTTCCTGTAATCGATAACCATTCGCCATTTTATTCTACTTGAGGCGTCAGCCTTTTTCGGTACCAAATGTACAGGGCTAGACCAAGGTGATATACTTTCTCTAATTATGCCTTTTCTTTTCAGGTCTTCAACTTGATTTTGTATTTCCATTGCCTGAGTTGGTGGTCGTTAATAGTTTTTGTATAGATAGGGGTTTGGTCCGTTATTCTTAATTTATGTTTCACAGCGTGACAAAACTCTCTCCTACATAAAATATATCTATAGATATAACATAACTTGTTAATTTCCCGTTTTTCTTCGTTTAAATGCTCTGTACGTATTTTCTTTAATTTTCTGTTCTATAGATTGTTCGCTACAATTTTGTGTTATTTTATTTACTTCATTACAATCTACTTTTCTCATTATCCCGACATCGTGTGTTTTTAAAGGAATTGTTTTAGAACATGTGATTAATCTTTTATATATATATATATATATATATATGTCACTTCGTATTCATAATTAATAAAATCCTCGAGTGGATCGTTTTCGTTGATCGATTCGATGTTAGACTTTATTTAGTATTGATCTTTGCATAGGTTTATTATTTGGTCCATCGCTATCCTTAGTATCGTTATAATTTCTCTTTATGTTTGAAATGGTGAATATTTAGTACATGGTTTGTTTATTCATAAAAGAAGTGGAGGGACCACGTGAATTATATTGATTAATAAGTGGTTTTAAATGTAGCTTCGGTTTTTCTGTTTTTGCATTAGTTTTCGGATTTTCGTTAAGAAAAAGATTTTTAACCTTTAGTTCTTCTTATCTAGCGCATTCAATCGCTATTTATAATGTTTTAGTTTTTAATGTTCATTCGCACCCCTAAACCAATTTCGTAGTTAAGATGGTCAATCTAGATAAGTATTTACAGCTATTACTTTATAGTATGCGCCGTCTTTGTTTATAAATCAGCAAATATACGTCTTTGTTTATAAATCAGTAAGTCAGTAAATACTGACAATAGTGAATCTAGTAAATCTCTTATGCGCTTACCGTATGCTTCGCATAATTCGGTTTTGTTCTTAGTACAACGCATTAATGTTTGTAATAATTGCATTTCCTTTCGATGCTCACCAAATTTACTATTGAGAGCAATTTTTATCGACGTCCAGTCCGACAAACTGACTTCTAGAGTTAGGGTTTCTAGAGCTTTCCATGTTAACTTAGATCTGTTCAAACTAGTGATCTTTGGATCGAGTGTATCTAAATCTTGGGCATTTAAAACACATTCTACATTTCTTATGCAACCGTTTAGATTTTAGGGCTACCATCAAAGCTAGGTAACATTTTGTAGATTAAATTGTAATATGGACTAAGGATTATCTCCTTTTGGTAAATGTTTCCATTTGATTCTGTTATTGTGTATTTAGCTTTTTGTAAGTTTTTAACAGTTATAAGTGATGCCTATTTGAGGTGATGCACTTTATATAGAATTACTCGATTTTAGAGGTAAATAAAGAAAATAATAAAAAAATAACAATTATTAGTGATTTCCGATTTAAGGTAATACACTTGATTACATAGAAATACTCGATATTAGAGGTAGATCTATTTTTCCAAGTTGGAACCTGAGTTAAGGTTAAGGTTATTAGGTTGAAGGGGCACTGTTAGTAACAAGGAAAATACAAGATCTGTTCCTACCTTCCGTACATAGCCAGTTCTTGCTCGGAACACGCCAGGGCTCTCTATGTTCCGCTTCCTCGCTGCGCCTCATCTGTGTAGATTCTTGTAGATCCTCTTAAGTCAAGACTATTCCCGCCATTTCCACCCGGGTTGTATCAGGGCCCCCCCTGTGGCCCACCTCATACAAAAAGGGGACCTTCGAAAGTGTCCTAATAGTGTCTCGTATCTACCAAAAGGGTCTGTCCCTTCTCAATGCATCATTTAGTACCTCCATTTTTTCTAGAACGCTTTAGCGAACGCTCTAAATGACTCAAAGATTGGTCCATTCTCAACCAGGTCTCGTTGACTAAAGATACAACGTTCTAAGTTACCACGTGATTCTACTCTACTATTTAGACCTATGCTCTCAAATAAAACTCTACATGCATCGTCGTGTTCACTGCAGTAGAACAAAACCCTCGTGACTCATGTCCTGTGTCTCAAATCAGTAGGTACACGCCGCGTTATCTTAAAGAGCAAATCTATATAAGCTGGCGCGTAATGCGCCATGCCCCGTAAGAAACTGAGAAGTATAGTGATCGGAGACGAGCCAGTTCTTAATCAACCACTTGGAGACGTCGGGGAAGAACAACCTGCTCGTTTACCGCCTGGAATCGAGGGAGGACCATCTAGACTGCCAGTGGGCAACGACGATCCCTAAAATACGCCTCTTTCTATAAACAAGAGATTCTTCAGACAAATACTCACAATGCAACGAACCCGCATCGAAACTCTTATCTCGCGCCAAGGTGAAATTTGCCGCGCGTTCCGTGACTGCGAGGTCGGCAGGAAGAAGACCCGCCAAAACAGACAACGCATCCGTTGAGCAGGTTCTATAAGCCTTGGTCAGCGCCAACAGCGGCGCAAGCTGCGGTCTTAGCACCACCCGTCTAACTTGCTGGACCCCGACGCCCAAACCGACGGCACATTGGCCAATATACCTAGGTATATTGCCATATAGGTCAGTTTGAGAGTCGAGGTGTTCAGTCCCCAGCCGGCACCGGAAAGCCGGGCCATGGCATGGAAGGCCACCCAAGCCCTCTCTCCAATGTACCGCGCCTGTGGCAAAAAGCTCCGCCGCGCATCGAGACCAAGCCCAGGTAGGTTACTTGATCCTGCACACCGATCCTAGCGTCGGTCATAACCACAGACGGCACCCTCGCCAGTCTGCCCTTAAAGTGGACAGCTTCGGACTTTTGGGGGCAAAGCTTAGCTTGTTCTTAGTGCCCCAGTCAGTCTGGCGAGGGAGTCGGCGGCCCGATTCTCTAACTCTACGGCTCGCTCCTCCGACCAACAGCAGAGTATCATCCGCATAAGCGATGGTCCCGCATCCCTGAAGAGGTATTGCGAGGATGCCATCGAACATGACGTTCCATAGAATTTGTCCAAGGACCGAGCCCTGCGGGCAGCCCCTAGTCATCGTTTTCCTAACAACTGTGTCTCCATCCTGCAAAAAGACCACCCGATCGCAGAAATAATCCATGATTATCCGGCGGAGGTCCGCTGACACTCCCGGGACTCCAACGAAGAGCTTCCTTATGACTATACCTTCTTTATGACTATATCTTTTTTGGATGAACTAAAATTCTAGGCTATCATGAGACTAGCACAATTATGGCTAATCGTGTGCAAAATCGACAACAGCTCAGTTTCAAAGAAGATGAAGGTTGAACAGAAGAGATATTGACCAAAGAGTGTCAAATCATGTAGTGTTAGTAAAATGGAAGGACAATAAGGCTGTATTAACTGCATCTAATTGCACTTGGGGCACACATATAAATATAGTAAAGCGTTATGATAAGAAGCAAAAGTGTTACATAGACGTTGTCGTTCCAAAAATAGTGACATCTTACAATGCGTTCATTTATGGAGTGTATGTATTAGACCAGTCAATGGAATTCTATTGAACATATATGAAAACACGCAAATGAACTCTAAAAGTTATACTTCACTTCATTTACTTGGCAATGGTAAATTTATGGCGTCTTTACAGAAATGATTCACTGGCAAAAGATATCCCTAAACCCCGCCTTCAAGACCTTCTTTCCTTTAGATTTGAAATCGCTGAGACGCTTCTTTGTAGCCCCGACAGAGAATGTCGTGAGACAGCGTCAGAGCCTGAACTCAAGTACAGACTTGGGTCAGATACAAACCGGCTAACAATCCGTCACTTGGAAAGAAATATGATGGCTATGATCACTTTCTATGATTTGATGACTTGAAGGCCCCGAGAACGATGTCGTAAATGCGGTCAGATGTTGTAAATGCGACGTCTATCTATGCATTAAGTTGTGAAAAAGACTGCTTTTATATTTATCATAACATAACAAAATAGGATGTAAAAGATCGTGTAATGAGACTGAGATTTAGAAATTATAAAAAGATTTTAGGTATATCAAAAATTGTTTACGTTTTGTTTATTTTCTTCAACGTCATTTTTGAGACTAACTAAGTTGTTAAGCTTATAAAAGCATATAAAAAAGACACCCAAAGAATGTCTGGAAGATATTCATTAGTATCCACAAATGAAACTGTGTTTATTGTGTTTAATTTTATTATAGTATAAATAAATAAAAATAATTTGCAAAGATCTTGTATTTTTGTTTCAATATCCCCAATTGAAAAAAAAAGTAAAGTATCTAGGTATAACTGAAGTCTTAAATTGGCAAAATATTCATAATTAATAGAAGTGCACGTTCGTAAGTAACCCTGGAACGTACAAGCGTGATATCACTTTTTCAAAAGTATAATTTGAGATAGTTTTTTTTACTATTTTTCCTTAAAACAACTTAATATACTCTAGTAGGTTTTGTGAAGTTTATTGTTATTTAACGAAAAGAAGTCTTAAATTGGCAAAATATTCATAATAAACCCAAATGAACGTTTTGTTATATATTCTATACATATGGAGTTTGCCTCACATTTATCTTACGTTGCACCTCTGGCCAACAACAATTGGACTTCACCAAGTCAGCGTTTCAAACAGTTCTCCAACTCCTATACTCAGTATCAGTACTTGACCAGTTAAATATAATTCTCAATAACAAGACCACACAGCGGTAAGCTGGCTTCCTTCCCACAGTCAGTCCGCCCGACACGACAGTTCATCACGCGCCTTTGATCTGACGACACTTACCAGATTATGATTTGTTAGTTAATTAATTAAAATAAATAAAATAATTCTAATTCAATAAAGTAATTCTTTTTTTAAAAAACCATACAACAAGAATCCTCTAACAAATCTGCTGGGGCAGCTTAAGAGATACATATATATTAGTCTCCTTGTTACGTCCCGTATCGTATCCGTGTATCCGCGTATCCGTGTTGTCTAAGCGTAATTTCGTCATAAATTCGTCAAATCCTAAACGTTTATATTTCATCTTCAACCGTCAACATCTCGTCGCTGTTTTGCTTTTGAAAAAAAAACAACTGAACTCTTGTGTATATCATCATCCAGCAGATCCCGAGCCAGAGTAACAACTTCACAGTCCTGGGTTAACATATTTCTGTTTTTCTCCTTCTATGTGTTTCTGTAAGTGAATATTTTACAGTGATTAGTGCAATTCAATTTCAAAATATTTCTGTGTTATTTTTAAGTGTTCTGACAGCAATATTTAATTTGTTAGACATTAAGTGTATACATTAATTTACAATTGACATCGCAAACTAATTGTTTTAATTGTTGTTAAACTGATAAGAAATAACATAGCGTCGCCTTGATCCAATCGTCATTGTTTACAACCAGCTTAGCGTTATCAGTCCAGGTAATATAAACAAGCTTTAATATCTTGTATACCGCTTCATTATATTATCTTTGTTTACTATTAACCTTTATTATGACTACAAGAGACGAATTCCGAACATTTGTTAAGGCTGAAGGGAGATTAAAACATTCAAATTAATGTATTATTTCAGTTCATGAAACCCTTCGATGGGTCACGAGATAAACTCAAGTCCTTTTTAATAAACTTTAATAACGCTTATGCCCTAGCCACTAAATCACAAAAAAAGGAAGGTTAGGCAAAGCTGAATCAGCCTGTTCCATCAAAGATTTTGATTTTGACTTGCCGACTTGCAAGACTGTCGACAATTAGATAACGAACCAGTCAACCAATTTGCATTAAAATTAGAAATATACCTCTCACAATTTCTAGACGAATAGCAGCTATGGAAGATTTATCTTTCCATACATTTTTATTAGGTTTAACACCCAGAATATCAAATCTCGTCTACTGCAAACACCCTAGATGGCTTTAAACGAAGCCATTAATTTAGCTATCTCAGAAGTACAAAAAATACGAAAACTCAGAACATACAATAGTCGCTGTATAAAAATAATCTACAAGTTCCCTCTAACCGCATTAATTCGATGTCACCGCGTCCAATTCATAAATTCGTATCTTATAGGCCTTCTATTGACAGTGTCGAAAGTCACCATATACCGACCTCAACATAATTCTGACACGTTCTATCTATATTGTAAAAACAATAGTTATACAATCGATATATGCAAAAAACGTGAATATAATAACAATCGATTTGAAACAAATTTTTCACCTAGAGCTCCGCCACATCCTATGCAACCAAATCCTCATATGTATTTTTCAAAACCCCATCAGGCTTTAATTTTGTAGACAAAAACGACGACAACAATTACACTAACGACACACAATCCGAACATAATATCTACGATGACTTTACTCAACATCCATCTCATGACCATTTAAACATGTCACAGGCTCACTACGGTATCTCTTGAGACCCCAGTCAAATTCAAAGCATAAAATCCGGTATAATGACACCCCTTCTAAATTCAAGGACCGTACGGGTAACTAGCCCCAAGCACGTGGCCCATATTCTGTATCCAAGGACTACACGGGTAACCAGTCCCAAGCAAGAATCCCATCTTCTGCATCGGAGGACCACACCAAATAAGAACCTCACCTTCCAAACCAAACTCTCAAGCTGATAATCTGTCTCAGTTTAGTGGTTCAAACGTCGCATCGAATCAGAGTTTAATAAATCAGGACGATTTTATTTACGAAATATCCTATGATCCTACCAAAATATCTTTGCCTAATATAATTGTTGACACATTAATTTCTAACAAAACCCTACGCCTACTTGTAGATATCGGCTGTTTTATCTGTCTCATAGAAAAATCTTCAATTCAGTCTTATTCTAATATAAAACTGAGAAACCAAACACTTAAATTAAATGGTACTGACAATAGCAAAGACACAGTATCAACTCGCGGCAACTTCGATTTTGACATCCAATTTTCAAGAAATCTATTCCGTTTACCTTCCATGTCGTTGAAAAAATCAACCTGACCTACGATGGTATAATAGGCAACAATTTAATAAATCACTATCAATGCAAAATCGACTATAATGACAATACTCTCCGTCTCAATAAAAATATATTGAAGCTTTTTCTGAATTGAAAATTTTTCTGATCCAATTTACAATCCATCTGAAATCATTATGGAATGCTTCGTGAAAAATCCTGAATTAAAGGAAGGAATCATCCTTGATCAACATATATCCGAAAATCTGTTAATTGCAAATTGTATAGTAAAAGTAAAAAATAACAATAGAATTACCTGCAGTCATAAACATATCCGAAAGACCTGTTAAATTAAATTCAAATATCCAACTCAAGGTGAGATAATTAAGCACTTTTAAACATATTTTGCAATAAAAAATTTAAAAACAAACTATGTAGTATATAGTTTTTTTGTAGACTGTGTAGTATATAGTTTTTTTGTGTACTATGTTTTTTGTTTGTTGTTTTTTTGTGTATTTATATCTAAAAATGATATTTTTCGATTTTTCAAATTTTTTGAGCTAGCCAAAAAAACTTTAGTTTAAGAACTAAATATTTTTTTGCATAATCACAATGTTTTCATCAAAACACAACTTTTGGTTATTATTACATGCAAATAAAAAAAATGTTTTTTCTCCATACATTATGACACACCCTAATATATAATCTAGAAAAAGATTGCAAGAAAATCAAAGATCTACCCTACTGTAGTAATATTGGCGTCATAGAAAACACTCAACGTTCTGATTGTATCCAGTAATTAATAACATATTAGGAATTAATTGTCAACACATTTTAATAAACTTAGCCATGGAAAAACTAGATGATGAAAATATACAAAACAGGATAACCAATTAGACTACTGCCATTTGAAATGAAGAATGTAACAATAAACCCAAACCATTAAATATATGAAATTTGCCTATTGGCCAATTAAAGGACTTATTTGATAATAACTACTTCATAGAAAGTAACAAAACAAATATTAACAAACATCTGTACTTGACTATATCAATCTAGCTCACGGTTTGCTGCGTAGTAAATATGTAATATTCAAAAGGAAGATAAAAACTTATTTAAAAGACAGACGCAGTTCAAATGCACAGACTCAGCCGATAATCCAGAAAACACCGAGGAACTAGTCAAGCTTTTCTTCACCAAAGTTGAAGAAAAGGCTTGTCGCTTGTGAAGGAGGTGTTAGAGACCTACTTTCGCAATCTGACAAATAAAGCCCTGCAAGGAACCAGATTACTAATAGAATATATATTAAAGCAATAGAACAATAAGAAGATGATATTTGTAATGACATAAATTTTTGCATTGTATAAAAAAATCAAAGCAAATCAAGGACCAAACTCATTTGCTCTGCATTCGTTTTAAAGTTAACGTTGCTAGATGTACAAATTGCCTTGGACAGCTATCCAGTAAAATCCTGTAAAAGTACAAATTGTAGTTTTGAAAATAGATTAATTTTGTAAATTATGCGCAGATCAAATAAATTTTATTACACATTAAATTGTTTTTAAAAACAATACCCCTCGGACACGCGTATTATGAACATATCATATTACGTTTTGAAGGACCTCTATGCTTACGTACAAGGAAAAATTAACTGCCCGCTCTCCCATTCAGCGCAACCTGGTTAAAAGGGATAAAAAGGACTCCTTTCATTAAATTTAAGGAAGTACCATTGCAAGCTTTAATATTCAAATATCCAGAGAAGATTTACTGGCCATCTACGTAGAACAAAATGTTCCTTTCATAAAACTGAAGTGTTTTACATTCCAACTCCACACGTCGCAAGATATAAAAGATTAACAAGCTTAAAATCATTATTATACAAAATTTTGTTAAGTCAACACCTTTGTATTTAGCTTCTCAATAAATATGTATACATGTTAAACATTTTTATTTATATTTTTTTAATTTAAAAATAACATCGAAACAATTGGCGCAGTATTACCGTTATTAGTTATCTGGTTCACCAGTTTACCGAAGATTCAACTTACTTCCCTACAAGCTAATCAGAATTGGAAGAAGCTGCGACGACCGAAGGACAGACGTATCCCGAGGTACTAATTAAGAAGGAACTAAGGACATGCACAGGCAGTCACTGTAAGTACGATCTTCTTATTTCACAGTCTCTTCCATCCCTTGTACCTTACCTATGAACTTTTTTTATGAATTGGTGTTAACTTTGTTAACTGTCATTTTAATTTTGAATTAACATATTTAAAAGTTATGTAAATTACGTAGTCTGATCCCACTTTGATCTCACTTATTACACACACTATTTGAATTCACATATTTCACTAAATTGTTTTTACACATACACATACAAATGGATAGTATTAATATATACAACGCAGCTCTTAAAATTGTACCCAAATTCAATGGCGACCCGAATAAATTTTACAGATTTTTGAGAACGTGTGAAGCTATTCTCCTTGAATATTATGATGATAAAAATTCAAACTCTTTCTCGTATACCACAAATACCATCTGGAAATAATCCTCCGTATAATAATCGTATGCCTCCCGCATACCATACTCAAAATGTAGGATAATAACACACGACCATCAACTTTCAAAATGTAGGACCGTCCCACTACTACGCACCTAAAAAACTACATATCAACGAAACACAAGAAATGGACCCGAATTATTTTTATCATTCAAAAAACCCTTTTCAGTAACAACATTTTAATGAACTATCATCACACGAATATTTAAAAAAAAAATTAATAATCGAAATTTTCCATTAGATCCGAATCAAAACAACATAAAATAATAGAAATAAATTCTCATATGAAGAGACAAGTACCCTATATACTGATACATAATCGACCCCTTAAATTACTAATCGGCACGGGAGCTAATCAATCGTTCATGTCACCTAAGACAATAAAAAAATATTTTAGTCTATATAGACTGAATTATGAACCATTTACAGTTACAAACGTTCATTGCACAATTCAGAACAATTATTCCATAGAAAAACCTACTATTGACGAATTTAACGTTTGCGATTTTTCTAACTTTTATACATTCAAATTTCAAAATATATTCGATGGCCTTATAGAATTAGAAATTTTAGAAAAATTACAAACTAAAGTTGATTTGCACAAAAAACTATTAATACTAATAATATTCACAAGCCATTAACCCTCAATCACATTAAATTTTGGAACCACAAATTTATTTGAAGCACTTATACGACCAGACAGTGCACAACAAGTTAATATACCTGTTAATACATTTAAAGATAAAATTTACATTCCCGAAACATACATAAATAAATGTTTTATTCCTATATCAAATCATGCCAAGGCTATGCTTACGTAGAAATAAATAACCCAATACATAACGACATTAACCTTAGAAAACTTTAACCTGTAACAATTTTGAAGCTTACCAATTTTCAACTTGTATAAAACCAAATTATAATAAGTATTTGAATATAGACAATTAGATTCGAACAAATCATCTTAATCTGGAAGAAAAAAAGTGAACTAATTAAATTATGTGAACAATATAAAGACATATTTTACAACGAAAATTCACCTTTAACTTTCACGAACCAAATTAAACATCGAATTAAAACTCATGAGGAGCTACCGATTTATATAAAAACTTAGCTTTACCCATTCATACATAAACAAGAAATTGAGTTCCAAATTAATAAAATGTTAGAACAAAAAATAATACAACCCTCAGACTCTCTATGGTCATCCCCTATCTGGATTGTACCAAAGAAAGCAGATGCATCAGGTAAAGAAAAATGGCGTATTGACGTAGATTACCGTAAATTAAATGAAAAAAGAGTAAATGATAAATACCCGATCCCTCTATAATATATATATATATATATATATATATACATATATATATATACATACATATATATATACATACATATATATATATATATATATACATACATATATATATATATACATATATATATATATATATACATATATATATATATATATATACGTATATATATATGTATATATATATATGTATATATATATATGTATATGTATATATGTATATATATATATGTATATATATATATATATATATGTATATATATGTTGTATATATATATATGTATATATACATATATATATACAACATATATATACATATATATATATATACATATATATATATATATATATATATATATATATACATATATATATATACATATATACATATATATATATACAACATATTTATCTGTAGCCGACAGGATTTCTTCCTTTATGGTGTTCATTTGAAGTTCCTTATGTATTTCGGCATTGGTAACAAACCATGGTACATCACATATAGATCGGAGTATAATATTTTGCATTCTCTGCAGTATCAGGATGTTGGAACTACTACAACTGCTCCACAGTTGTATGCCATGAGTCCATACAGGCTTAAGGATTGTCTTATATATTAGTAGCTTATCATCGATTGACAGAGTACTGTTCCGTCCAATCAGCCACGTGAGATTCTTATATCTAATGTTGAGTTCATCTATTTTGCTCTTTACATGGTTTTTCCACGTCATACGCCTATCCAGATGCATGCCCAGGTAGTTTACTCTATCTGTGTGTGGCAGAGTAATCTGATTCAGCTGTATGGGAGGACAGTCGCCCTTTCTCAGAGTAAAGGTGACGTGTACAGATTTTGTAGCACTAGTTTTTATTCGCCATTTGTTCAGCCATGAAAATACACTGTCCAGTCCTCATTGTAGCATCTCAGAAGCCACCACAGGATCTGCGCTGCTGGCCAAGATTGCAGTGTCATCGGCGTATGTGGCAGTAGTCACGCCATCTGTTGCTGGTAAGTCTGCTGTGTAGATGGTGTATAGCACTGGGCCCAACACTGATCACTGAGGAACCCCGGCTTGAATTTCTAAGAGCTTAGATGTGACGTCAGTTACTCGCACTTGGAACATTCGATCTGAGAGATATGATTTCAGCAATTCCACGTAGCTGTGTGGAAGGTAGGTCTTAATTTTGTAAAGTAGGCCTCTGTGCCATACTCTGTCGAATGCCTGATGTATATCCAGAAATGCTGAGGAGCAGTACTCTTTTTCTTCTAATCCTTTTCTTATCCTATCGTACACTATGTGGACATGTTCCACCGTAGAGTGCTGAGATCTAAAGCCAAACTGATGAGTTGGTATGATGTTATCCTCATCCAGTATTGGTTTGATTCTGTGTAGAAGAAGCTTTTCAAAGACTTTTGATAATACTGGGAGCAAGCTAATAGGTCTATAAGACGAGATGTCATGTAGTGAATTGCCAGCTTTGTGTATCATACGTATCTGCGATACTTTCCACAGCTGTGGAAAGTCTTGGACTCTAAGATGCCATGAAACAATACTGTTAAGAACAACACTGCCTTTCTCGGTAGTTGATTTAATACTTCTTTAGTAATTAGGTCGAAGCCAGGGGCCTTTTTATCTTTTAAACTTCTGATCGTTCGCCAAGCTTCATGAACCGTTACGGGGCGCGGGGGCTCCGACATCTGATAATCCTGAAGCAGAATTGAGTATTGTTGGTTGCGGTCTGGCGTAATTTTTGGTAAACTTCCACAGCGAGTAGTTTGTTTGTGGAGTAGGTGTTAGGGATTCCAATTGCGTAGCGAGCGTGTTGTTATGCCATTCTGTCAAGATCTCTTTTAGTTGCTTACTCGCTACATGGAAGTTCTGCTTATCTACATCGAGGTGAGTTGATTGCCAGACTCTGCGCAGTCTTCTCCTTTCCAGTACTACCATTTTGATCTCAGCAGGATAGTTAGTAGTCTTCAATTTTGAGATCTCCCAAGAAGTGTTCAACCAACAGGATTCCTGGATTAGTCTTGTGATGTATTCTGTCGCTTCGTCTATATCATCAACTGTCTTCAAAGCTACCTTCATTTGTATATGGTCTGTTATGTACTGCCCAAAGGATTCCCAGTCAGTGCTTTTATTATAGAGAGTAATGGGGTCCGTTGTCTCTATCAAACCAGAGCTTACCGTAAGTATAACTGGTGTATGGTCTGATGGACTGTCATAACATGATTCAGCCTTAAGATATTCCTTAGAGAGTCCTCTAGCGACAAAGAAGTCCAGCAGGTCAGGGAGTCTGTCAGAATGGCTTGGCCAATATGTTGGTTCTGCAGTTGTTATGGCAAAGCTATGGTGATTATCCAACATTGACTTTAATTGTCTACCCCTGGTAGTCGTCACTCTAGAGCCCCAATACATGTGCTTTGAATTCCAGTCTCCACCTGCGATGTAACGACTCCCTAGAGTATTGAAGAAGTCAGTGAACATCATCTCACTTATTGCATGTCTCGGCGGGCAATACACTGCAGATATGTTAAGGTAACCAGTTTTGTCTTCTACAGCTATTGTTGTAGCTTGTATATGTTCTGTTTTATAATCAGGCATTTGATGATATTTTATAGATTTCTTAATTATAATTGCAGTTCCGGCGTGCGCTCTACCATCTGGATGAGGTGTCAAATGACACTGATAATCTTTGAAGCTGAGGTACGTGTTAATGATACAATGAGCTTCCGAAATAAGGAGTATGTCTATGTTATGTGTCTTCATTAACAGTTCCACTTCGTATTTATTAGGTGTTAACCTATTTATGTTAATAGTAGCTAGACGTAACGAAATCATTTTGAGAGTCGGTCTACTAGTTTAGCTATGAGACTCATAAGAGTACTCATTTGTTGAATGATGAGGTCGAACTTTTCAGTTTGTTTTAAAAGTACATATTCCACTGATATGTTTGTCGCGGTTGTATCAGCAGTGGTGGTGTTCTGGTTGGTATCCTCTTCTACACTCTTTGTACTTTTATAAAGTTTTTGACTAATAGTTTCGGCATATGTTCTATTCTGGCGAGTGGTTCTGTTCTGTCTCATGTTATTCTCGGATCTGCCCATGTCTGCATAGTCATTTTTGGTTTGAGGTTGTTCAGTAGTTAGATCTCTTCTATTTGTGTTTACATTCCATTAATAATCATTCCAACGACTTAAGGCAGTACCTACGAAAAAATAAATACCTTTTTGCGTTGTTTACGGGACCAGAGTTTAGGGCAAATGCAGACTATCGGATTGGTGGCAACACTGTGAGTAAAAAAACCTTGCATAACTGTTAATCTTACGTACTTTAATAGTGACTGTCTTATAATTATTTATTAATATTCGCTCCAATTGTTTAATCATGGCGGGAAACGTCAAAAATATAAAGTTTTTAAATACACTTATTCCAATGTATGAGGGAGATTCTAGCGAATTATACACGTATTTAAATGCTTATGAAAATTTAGGCCATTATTAAAGAGTCACTATTGTGTAGAAGTCATGTCAAGTAAATTAACGTGGAGATCCCAATTGAAAATTTGTACTACAATTCATAATTATAACTGGGAAATTGTGAAACAAACACTTACAGACGCTTTTGGATGAAATTTTTTTCTACAATTCATAATTATAACTGGGAAACACTTATAGACACTTTTAGGGACAGACGTACAATTCAAACAATTCAACAAGAAATCATGAATTTGAAAATAAAATATGGGGAAACTTACAGAGTTTGCTAATAGAATAAGAAGTATTACTTATATTAATTCTATGAAACTTAAAATACAATATGCTGCACAAAATTCTATAAATATAGCATCAAATAATACTGCGTTTGCAACTTTCCTAAATAACTTACCATATAGCTATAGCATACCAATCAGACTTCAAAATCCACAAACTATATATGGAGCACTAGGTCTAGTTATCAAAGTAGAAGAGGCCAAGCATAAAATATTTTATAATAACAATGCTAAAAGTAATTTAACTTACGTAAATTCTAATACATTTTTTCGCGGAGAAATAATATGTCCGAAATGGAGAAACGTGAATGGGTAAATAGAAAGGTGGAGAAACGTGAATGGGAAAAATAACAACGGGTATCGTCATCATAACAATAACAATTTTAATTACAATGAAAATTGTCGAAATTCTTCTGGAATAAGTCAGCAGCAGTATAACCGCTGCCCGAACCATGCATCAATGAGAACAGTAAATAAACCGCCATCTCAGCATCATTATAGTCATTTTAACCATTCACATAATAAACAACACCTTAAATACATAGCAGAAGAACTATTTTACCAAAATGAACCTAAACAAAATTTTTCTCGCGACAATTCAGCCGAAAACCTAACATAATTAACTTAATCATTAATATTTGTAGCGAATTTCCATATGTGATAATTCCTGAAGTTAAGGTTAAATGTTTAATCGATAATGGTTTATCTAAATTATTTATACATCCTCGATTAGTTCAAAGATATTTTAAAGATTTTATTAAAACATAATTTTTTTGAGTCCGCACAGCTCATAGTACTTCGCAACAAAAATATGTCATTGAAATATCTTCATTGAAATCTTTTTGTTGCAACGAACGTCTTAAATTTCACATTTTTAATTTTAATGACCAATATGACGGTATAATTGACATACTAAAAAAAATAGAAGCTGATATTTTAATAGGAAATCAAATCTTAGAAACACCTCCGGTCGATAATATTATTTAATATAGAAATTAAGAACGAACTTTACAATTATAAGTTAGATGCTAAAAGTGTAAATATTTTAAAGATTCCAGTTGATATGTTAGTTGGCCCATATAAAAAAATTTACAAGTTTATTGAAACCCGAAGTGAAGTGTATGAAGCATACAATGGGTTCGTCTCTGTCGTAGTTATTAATACCACGTGTACTGAGGAATGTCTCAAAATTGAACACCTTTAAAGGTTTAGGAATTTCAGGAGCCAATATATTTAAATAATCTATTTAATATAAATAAAAAGCATAATGATATTGATGTAGCACTAAAACAAAATCTAAAGAATATACGTTTAGAACACATGAATGAAGAAGAAATACATAAAATACATAAACTATGCTTCGTGTTTAGAGATGTGTTCTTTTGCGAGAGTATCTCACTTAGTTTTACGAACAAAATTAAACCCAAACTTATAATGAGAGATGAAAAAACTATATTTAATAACAGTTATACACACCCACGTATAAAACTATAAAAATAAAAAACGTATAAAACTTCAATCCGAAATAGATTAACAGATAGAAACTCTTTATGAAAACAATATTATTCAACCTTCGTCTTCGCTGTGGTATTTTCCAGTGCATATTATACCAAAGTGGGCGCGACTGGCACGGAAAAATGGCGAATGGTCGTTGATTACCGTAAACTTAATGAACAAACGGTTGACGATAAGTAGCCAATTTCATTAGTTGAAGAAATTTTAGACAAATTAGGTAAATCTGAATATGTCTCTGCTCTAGACCTTGCATCAGGTTATCAGCAAATAGAAATGGACGCAATCGATGTTAAAAAAACAGCACTTTCAACGCACAGCGGTCACTGGAAGTTCAAAAGTAAACCCTTTGGCTTGGAATAAAGTACATTTCAACGTGTTATGGACAATGTGTTAAAAGGTGTAACTATAGATACTTGTATTATATACCTTGATGACACTTGTGTTTACTCAAGATCCTTAGAAGTGCATGTAATTTAATTAACTAAAGTGTTTGAACGGTTACGAGAGGCAAACTTTAAAATTCAGTTAAATAAGAGTGAGTTTTTGCGTAAAGAATTGTATTCCTCGGTCACGAGATTACTGCCGAAGGAGTAAAATCTAATAAAGAAAAAATTAAAGCAATTCAAGAATACTTGGTTGGCTTGGTTGAATATTATCGTAAATTAGCGCTGGGAGTGTTATCCCAAAACGATCATCTGATTGCGTATGGCTCGAGGACATTATCGGACACAGAAACCAAATATTCCACTACCAAAAAGAATTGTTGGCAATCGTTTGGGCCACCAAATATTTTAGACCTTATTTATACGGGCGATACTTTACAGCTATCACAGGTCACCGACCACTCGTTTGATTAAATAGTTTGATAAAACCAAATTTTAAATTAACTCGGTGGAGATTGAAGCTTAGTGAATATAATATGAAAATTGGATATGAAAAGGGTAAAGCTAACTAATGCAGACGCTTTAAGTAGGATAAAATTAAACTATAATGAAACGTCACCTAAAAAAGAAATTAAGATTTTAGATTCCCAACACATTGTAAACCTAGATAACGATAACTTCAATATAATTGATACGACTAGTATGTACCCTGAAAGCTCCGACGAAATTATAACTATTAATTCTGCTGAGGATGAAGAAACATTGGGTATACCTATTTTAGACGAAATGCTTAATGATAAAAAAAAATTTTCTTTAGATTAGAACCCCAGAGCAATATAGAGTTAGGAAAATATTTTGACATAAACGTTACCGTTAATAAAGAAAACAAGGATGAAATTCTCGGTACATTATTAAAAATCTTTCTTAAACCTAAAATTACATACTAATGTTATTTCTACGAAACCGGAATTTACGAACCTTTAGCCACTATACATAGACAATTATTTAACAAAACAGGACCGAAATTAAATGTTCAAAACTGGTAAATACAATTGCAGACGATGTCGAAAAACGGCAAATAGTAGAAACTTTTCACTATGGTAAAACTGCTCACCGTGGCATTGAGGAAACTTATAAAGCTATTTCAATGTATTATTATTGGCAAAAATTAAAGAAAACTGTTTCGGAATACATACAAGGCTGAAATATGTGTAACAAATCTAAATACCAACGACACCCAGTACCGATACCAATGAATCTCACTGAGACCGCAACTGCACCGACACAGCGTTGGTATATAGATGTATATAAAACTAACCATGAGGCATTTTTAAATATTATAACATTTCAAAATTGTCTCAAGCTATACACCTGAAAGTACGATTTCGACACACATTGCAGAAGCTTTAATTATTATTATGTCAATTGTAGGAATACCTAGTGCATAGTGGCAGATGGTAATGAAATAGATACACTCTACACTAGGAGAAATGACCCGTATTCTTGTGGAAAGATTACACTCTATACTAGGAGAAATGACCCGTATTCTAAAAATGGAGTACCCAAATGCCTCTATCATAGAAATAATAAGATTAGCCACTTTATCGTTTAATCATTCAATACATTCGAGTACGAATAGGACTCCTAACGAAATTCAAACATATAGGACCCCTAACGATATTGACAGAGAGAAAATACTTGTTAATGAATTCATAAAGTATAGACGTAGATTAAGTACATTCCATAGTTCCGTAGTTTTGAACAAAATAAGTAATAGAAAAGAGAGACTAGTTAATAAATATAGCAAAGATATCAAACCTACACCATATAAAGTAGGCGATCTAGTGTATAAGGACAAAAACAGACGAAAAATAAAAGGAAAGAAATTGTATGATGGTCCTTTTAAGATAGAAAGTACATTATAATTAAATATATATGTACTACTCTTAGAAGGAAAGTATATTAGAATTATATATATATGTACTCTTAGAAAAGAAGGTAACTTATTCAAGGATCATTTTAACCAAATAAAAAAAATACATTCCGGATATGGGGCCGTTCAAGTATTACGTGAGCACTATGGGGGGGGGCGGGGGGTCTTTGCTTTGCTTATTTTGGATGAGATGGGGGGTAGGGGAGTCCAAATGATGATTACGTCATCGGTAGTTATTTACTTGTTTACACGAATGGCAACCCTCACATTGTCTTTGCTTGAAAACGAAACGCATTTTCGGGGATTCCCGCAAATAATGCATACGTTTAGGCACTCGCTTTAGAACCGAGTAGGGAAATTACCGCGCGCTATTCACTTGTCTAAATTTCCTCTGTCAATGTATTGTTTCGTTTGGATACTATAGCGAGTAGACGTATTGTAAGCATAGCAAATCACGTTAACATTTGTGTTACCGTTGATTCCATTAGCCAAAGTTTATTGTTTAAATAAGATGTCGTTTCAAATAGACAAATCCAAGTTATACCAAAAATTGTTTGAAAGTTTTAAAAAATCTCATACAAGTACGAAAGTACAAAATGTGCAGAAGTTAGTTAACGAAGTGTGGCGAAATTATAAATTACAAGCAAAGTCCGACAAGGAACTAAATATTATTGTATCTAAGAGAATTGAAGAGGAATTGCAAGCGGCGACTAAGAATAAATCCAATCTACTACATTTTTTTTCCAAGGTGAGTGACGAATCTAACGTATTGTTTGAGGAAGATTCGATTTTTTATTGTTTTTTTTATTATTAGTTATTTTATGGATTAATTTAAACTAAATATTGGAAAATTACGTAGAGCTATTATTTAGAGTACATATATGTCAATTATTTAAAAAAAATATTTTTTTAATTTAATTTTCAATGTTTAAACAATTAAATAAAAAAATACCCGAGTCTCAAACAATACGTTGATATATATATATATATATATATATATATATATATATATATATATACATATATATGTATATATATATACATATATATATATATATATATATATACATATATATATATATATATATATATAATATATATATATATATAAGTTAAATATATAGAAAGTTTTTATTTTTAGGCAACGACTACCTGTAAACCTGCAGAAAAAACACAAATTATACAGCCAGCTTCAAATATTAAAAAACAGGAAGAAGATAAAATAAAACCCGGTAATGAATCACAACAGCAATGCGAAAATAATGAAAATGCAGATAAACAGAGAGCAAAACCTTCTCAGGAAGCTATGAAAAATAAGATTGCTCTACTCGAAAAAAATCTGAATGCTTTGTATTCTGCCAGAGATACTATGCCAAACCGTGCTGAAGTTGATAAACAGATCATTAAGTTGCGCGAGGAAATAAAAACGGTAAAACAGTCTTTAAACAGGAAGGTTCAAAACGCAGTTGCCTAGAAGAAACACAGGGATGGTATGAAAAGAAAGTTAGGAGATATTTGTCATGAAAATCCAGAAATAAAAAAAAGACTATCTCTGAGGGATTCAGTGGGACGTCCTAATCTTGAAAGCAATTAACCATCACTATTGAAAACAATTGCAGATATAGCTTTATTTGGTGTGCAGCAGATGATAGAAGACGAACGGAATCTATTCGCAGGGTAAAAACTCTTGATGAACTCACACAAGAATTACGTAAAATAGGATTTGACATTAGTCAAAGTGGGACATATCTTCGTTTGATTCCCAGAAAATCTAATTCTGCAGAGGGACAAAGACATGTATGGACAGTCCTTGTTAAGCTCATTCGGGCTCAAACTGATCACCACAAGAGCCACTTAGATAGCAAGTTCGCTGAAACATCAATCCATTATTTAGAGAACATAGCATCCATACTTGGACCAGATCAAGTATTTTTCGTATCTCAAAATGATAAAGCTCGAGTCCCTATTGGCATAACTGCGGCAAATAAGCTAGCACCTCTTCTAATGCACATGGAATATAGAATCAAATTGCCTGATCACGATTGGGTAATCGTTGAGCGTCATAAATTAATACCATCTGTTTATGCTGGTATCAAAATCACTTCCAGTATGCTAGGACCGCATTGAAGTGGAAAAAACAGACCCCGAATGAGGAGTGGATTCGCGTCCAAAACAAAAGGTCACGAAACCGTTTCGTTGGGAAGCGTGGAAAAGCAATTCCTGAATCTGGAATTAATTTTATGGCTGTGGAAACTAAAGTTCCTATATACGTATATAATGTGGCGAAAGGCATCTCCGTGTGTGACGTCAGTAACTATATTATGAAAAATGTTAACATTGAAGTTAAAATTGAAAAAGTGGACATGAAGTTAGCGAAGGATTATGAATCATATAAAATATTCGTACCTAAAGAATTGCTAACAACTTTTCTTAGTGATGACTTCTGGCCTAAGGGGGTGGCCTATCGTCGATTTATAAACATGACCAGGCGTTATAAAGAAAATGTCCGTGTGTCTCGCGAGAATGTTATCAGTTCTAAGTTATGAATAACGTCAATATAGTACGTTTTAACTGCAAAAACATGATTAGATCTGTGGAATGTGTTAGAAAACTTTGTCGCTCGGCTGATATTGTGGCGCTGCAGGAGACGTGGCTATTGCCGCACGACCTCGGATACCTGGCCTCCATAGACAGTGACTTCGACTGCACGGGTACTTCTGCAGTGGATACCGCGGCAGGTGTCTTACGTGGTACGCCCTACGGCGGTGTGGCCCTACGGCGGTGTGGCCCTACTGTGGAGAAAAATGGCGTTTTCGACGGTAACGGTAGTGATGTGCAATAGTGTTCGTCTTACCGCGATAAAAATCAAGCTCAGTGCGCATTCTATGTTGTTATTTTCCGTGTACATGCCTACCCAATCTAATGAAAATTTAGTGGAATTTACCGAGTGTCTCAGTGAAATGGCCGCCATAATTGAGTCACAATGTGGACACGGTGTTTATGTTAGGGAACTACAATGCGCACCCCGGTGAGCCATTTGCAACTGTACTATTAACTTTTAGTGCGGAACAATCATGGTCTTGTATAGACATGGAGCTTATGCCGACGGACAGTCATACGTTTGTCAGTGACGCGCATGGCTGTCGGCGCTGGCTCGACCACTGTCTGGTGACTAGTGCTGCGAGGCCTTCCTACTGGTCAGATCATTACCCTGTGTCCATTCAATGTAATTTTGATCTTGTTAAGCCTAAGTTTTGTTTACCTACTAATTGTATAAATAGAATAGTCTGGGGTGAACGTGACTTGACGCAAATAGCCCAATTTAAAAGTATTTGTCTCTCCAGACTATGTGAAATTCATTTTCCTCCAAATCTAACAAACTGTTTAGATAGTATGTGTTGTAATATGAGTCACAAAATTCTGTTAGATAATATGTATAATGATATTGTTTTTTGTGTACTGTCGGAGGCCGCTATATGTAGCTATAATGTTATTGAAAGGCGTAGAGGCAAATATATTACTGGGTGGAACAGACACGTTAGTGACGCTCACAGGGCGGCTCGCGTATGCTTTCAGTCCTGGTTTTATGGAGGTAAGCCCCGGGCGGGCCGTCTGTATAATGATATGTGTGAGACTAGGCCCATTTTCAAATCTAAGTTAAAGTGGTGTCAAGACAATGAGCAACAGATAAAAATGAATACTTTAGCCGAACTTCACTCAACCAAAAAATTCGCTCAGTTCTGGAAAAACACCAATAAACCAAATCATAAGCCGGGCCTCCCTCCCTGTCAGCGTGGCTGGTGTGCACGAACCTGGTGAGATCGCGAACATGTTCTCCCGTTATTTCAGGGTGGTCTCTCCGCTGGGCTAATCACAGCAGGTGCTCGATGCTGAGGAGGTAACTAAGCGTAGTGTTTCCTTTACTACGGAGGAAGTATCATCGGTAATCAAAGGCATGGTGAGGGGCAAATCCCCGGGTCACGACCACCTTAGCATCGAGCACCTGCAGCATGCAGGTGTACATCTACCCAAAATGCTTTCCACCTTTTTTAATCTATGTTTGGAGTGGCCCTACTTGCCTGACAATATGATGCGTACTATAGTCGTACCAATCATAAAAAATAAAACTGGTGATGCATCGGATGTGGATAACTACTGACCGATCTCTCTAGCCACAGTGGTCGCTAAAGTGCTGGACAGTCTGCTTGGTCAACACCTGGATAAACACGTCTCGCTAAACGACGCGCAGTCCGGCTTCAGGCCCGGTCTTTCCACCGAGAGTGCTATTTTGTGTCTCAAGCAGACTGTACAGTACTACAGGAGTAGGAAGACCCCGGTGTATGCATGCTACCTCGATTTATCGAAAGCGTTCGACCTTGTTTCGTACGATGTCCTGTGGAATAAGCTAAAACAGGAAACTGGTTTACCTAGGGAAATTGTACAATTATTTATGCACTGGTATAGCAATCCAAAGAATTTTGTGAGATGGGCAGGATCTCTGTCGTGTGAATACGGGCTGGCTTGTGGTGTGAGGCAAGGGGGATTGACCTCTCCCACCCTCTTCAGCTTGTATGTCAACCGACTGATCGGTGAGCTCAGCAGCACGGGTGTCAGATGTCACATAGATGGAGTATGTATAAATAACATCAGCTACGCAGACGATATGGTGTTGCTGAGCCCATCGATTGGTGCCCTACGAAGGCTCTTAAAAATTTGTGAGTCCTATGTGGTGACCCATGGTTTGAAATACAATATGAAGAAAAGTGAAATAATGATTTTCAGGCCGGACATCAATCGATATACTTTTGTTCCTAATTTCACTCTCTGTCGTAAAGTTCTAAAGAAAGTTGAGGAATTTAAATACTTGGGCCATTGGGTCACCGAGGACCTTAAGGACGATAAAGATGTTGAAAGAGAGCGCAGGGCGCTGTCTGTCCGATGCAATATGTTGGACCGCAGGTTTTCACGGTGCACAGGCACTGTCAAAATTGCGCTTTTTAAAGCATATTGTCAATCATTTTACATCTGCAACCTGTGGGTCAACTTTACGCAGCGGACATACAGCGACCTGCGTGTGCAATATAATAATGCGTTCCGGGTGTTGGTGGGACTGCCGCGCTACTGTAGTGCTTCCGCGATGTTCGCTTTGGCTGACACAGGCGGGTTTGCGACCATTATGCGCAAACGGTGCGCTTCCATTATGCACCGTACGCGCTGCAGTCCCAATAACATCATGCGCGCGCTGGCAGACGGGTGGGACTCTCCGGTGCTGGCTCGGTGGATACGGCTGCACGCAGTCGTATAGCCGGTCACCATCATCGGGGACTCCAACCGGGTTGTCATTTACTTATTATTATTATATTATTATCACTAACATTAGTTTGTAAGTTTGCTATTGTATCTACTAACATTATATGGATGTAAAAATCTATTATTATTATTATTCAAAATTTAGAGCACCATGATGTTGAATGGCTCGATGAGAACGACGTAGACATTCCAAAATAGGATGAAAGTGAGCAGACTCACAACCCTGAGCAATCCAAGCAATCCAATGTCATCGAAAACTTAGAATCATGGATTCGGGTTTCATGGACTGAAGACTGTTAATTTGAATTTAATATGTGCACCAGAAATTTAAAATAAGTTTGTAATGTTCGTAAGATTATAATATTTTTGTCGCTTACTCTATGTTGAATACCGTATCAGTAAAATCTAATCTATCCTAAATATATTTTTTTGTTTTTAAAATTATAATTATAACATTAAAAAAAACAATACATTAATTGAAAAATGTTTACGTAAGCATGGGGGAGGGGGTAAAAGTTTTAATGGGGGGGGGGTAAATAATTGTAATAAATCTGCTTACGTAATACTTGAACCGCCCCTATTCCATCGCGCTCGAAACCGAAATTAAATTAGAAGAAATAGCCACATGTTCGAGTATAATGAAAAACCAAGTAGAGGAGTCTCGGTATAGAGATATTTATATTAATTTATTAGTAAATGTGGAACTTTTTATTAATATATTAGAAAGATTGGAAAATGCTGTGGTCTTTGCTAGGTCGCGTAAAATGCATAGTAGTATAATGCATTTAGATGTGCTACATAAAGCCATTCAGAAAATATCTAACGATATAAATACCAAAATGATATCAACAGATCTTGCACTTTTGGAAATATTAGTTAAAGATAGAGCATGTATGACTAAAGTGACTGTCACATTTCTGGTTAAAGTGCCTATGGTACAAGTGAATTCTTTCCGTACTCCCACATTTATTCCATTACCATCCCAAAAAATAAATACTTTCAAGTACTTCCATTCTGAAGAAGTTACACATTAATTAGCCCAGATGGCTATAACCAACTTAATGAATCTTGTACATACATCACACAAAAACAATTTTATTGCCAAGATGCTTGGATATAAAAATATGATGGAAATTCACCCTGCGAAATAAAAATTTTGACAAAAAATTAAGACCTAGATAACTAAGCAACGATACCAATGACTTGGCAAGGACTGTGGGAAGAACAAGTAAAATGAAACAAGACAATGGATTATCAAAATGGAAACTTCGTGGATCATATTTAATAAAGTTAGCACAAACTTGCATACTATAGATAAAAAATGATACTCTAACAAGCAGACTTACTTTATCAACACAGAGAACTTTACAATTCCCTGATATAATTTTTAAGGAAGATAACTACTGCCTGATAAGCTTCAAGAATTCGATGACATACAGCCAAATATTAAAGAACTAGAAAAAATTTAAGAGAATATATCCATTTCAGTCGGAAGTTCAATTTTAATGCTATTATCAATTTTTATTGCTATATCTTGGATTCTGTACAGAAACATTAAATCCTGTAGTAAAGAAGAAGCTTCAACGCTGGTTGCGTTGAGGCTTCTTCTCATCTCTTCAATACCAGAGTTATCAGATCTGTCAACTAACCAAAGTAAATATATTTAACATATTAATTTCTTTTCAAACATTATCTGTACGTTATCTGTAAGTCCTAGACTATAAATACTCAATAATTAAGTATAAGAGACACACTTCACTTGTAACACGTGTACTAGTAACATCTCTGTATCTTTGTATATTTCTATTTTCTTTTGTAATAAATTAGTTTAAATTAAAGTATTGTTTTTAAAAAGTCAATTTAACATTCCAGCGCATAACAATTTGGTGAAGTCGGTAGGATACATGTTTCAGCTGCATAAAGACAAGGTTCAACGTGCGTTTAGGACGAGCATCGCCAACTACGTACGGTACTCGAAGAGAGACTACCTTTCTGGACCAGCATGCGCATCCAGATATACTTATTCTAAATCTTCTTCCTCATCCAATCCTTATAATTATAATAAGTCAATATATATTACCTGTAATAATTTCCCTATGGCTACCTTAAGTTCAACTAAAACTTCCAATATGCAGGATATATTAGATCAGAAACTCCCGACCAAAACGTTGAGTCTAGGCTCATTAATAAATTTAATACCTAATTTGAATACAGAGCACAATACAGAAATATATCGGTTCATTCGCTCATGCGACGTAGCATTCGCGCTTGCTCCATTATCAGCACATCAAGCCTTATTATTTACGCCCTAAATAAGATAATAGGCTCCAGAGCTGCCGATGTCCATTCGAAACAATTTCTTTCTTGGGAAAGCTTAAAAAATTTCCTCATAGAAAAATTTAAAAATATAAAAACCTTAGCTCATTTAAATTTAGAACTACAAGCTATGTTCCAAAAACCCAACGAAACAATAACCGATTATTTTCACAGAGTTGGTCTATCTAGAAGTAAAATCATAGAAAAGATCACATCGGAAGTAAATGTTAATACCCTCCCGGATAAAAAAGTATGTACCGAAGAAATAACACTGAACGTATTCGCAAACGGTCTCTTCTCTGACATTGGTATAATGCTTCGAACGAAAGAGTTCACTGGTTTATCCGATCCAGGTGGATTCGCGATGCAAGAAGATTCGCTATATGAACCGAGCGAAACAATTCCTTTATAAATTTAACTTGCCTAAAAAAACCGCAGACCCTTACTACCTCCATCCTTTTCTAATCAGAATCCACTTAGATCACAACTCCCGGTTTCTACTACCCCAAACCCCCTAAAGTTTTGCAATTACTGTAAAAACCTTGGTCATGTCATTGCCGATTGTCGTAAACGTGCCTACAATAATTCTATGCGACAATAACAAAACTCGCGAAATTCCAATATAAATTCTTTAAACTCACAAGCGGACTTCGAAATGGACTCACAGAATATCTCACCTACTCCAATCATTGAAAACCTTCAAGTGAACCAGTAATTACAAAAAAGATATTAACCTCTCGTGAAAAACCTACTCATGATAATATAATTATATATAAAATACCAACTCGCGACTTTTCAACGCAAACCACTGAATCAATCTCGATTCTTTTAGCTCACGAACAGGGTAACCACCTCAAATCATGAGCGTAGCTGAAAGTTTGGGGCTGGTTACCCTGTTCGTGAGCTAAATGATTCGTGATTGATTCAGTATAGCTGGGAGTTTGAGGTGGTTACCCTGTGAGACTGACTACACTGAATCAATCTTTAGCTCACGAACAAAGGGGTAACCAGCCCCAAACCTTCAACTACACTGAATCAAATTCTAAATCGAATTCTACTATATCTAAATTAAAATCCAATTCCATTTCAATTAGCAATTCAAATTCTTTTAAATCAAAATAATTACACATTACATCAAAGACTATATCTAAATCCCATTCAAAATCTAAAACTTAAAACCTCGCAATGAAAACTTATAATATCTCTTTTAATATACCACCTGAAAATCTATTACATTGTAAGATTCATGTAGGCGGCCAACCCATAACGTTACTTGTAGACACGGGTGCCGCTATATCAGTTATAGGTCGTGAAAAAATTGGCAATAACATTCTCGATGCGTCGAATACTGTCTCTATCGTAGGTGTATCAAATCAGCAATCGACAACCCAGACGTACGGTACTGTCAATCTCTCATTAGACTACCTTCCCTCACATAAATTCCATGTAGCAAATCTAAACATTGAAGCATACGGAATTCTTGAAAACGACTTAAGGTTTAATGTCATATACACGTAAAATCGAAAATAATGCGTGTTCATAATCGATCGTGTTAATTATTCCTTTTAGGAGATAATAATCAAAGATCAAAAGAAAATAAACAAATTCTTCATAGCCGGGCAGAAACAATAATAACATGTCTAAATTCATTGGATTTCGGAACGGCAATTGTAGACGAACAAAATATCGGTGACGGTATTTTTATCCCCAATTCATTAATAAAGGTGAAAAACAATTCTTTTGTTATCACTTGTATCAATACTAAGGATAATGATGTGGTCATTTCAACGCCCATAGTAAATGTTTATCCCTATAACTATTTTGTAAATATGCAAATACACAGTACTAATTATCTACCCTTCAATTCTTTCAAGTCAAGCAACACGTTAGATAGAAAATTAGAGGGATATTATGAAATGTGAAGCAGAAACGCAAGACGGAAGCACAACTATTCAAGAAATCAACTTGACTAGTAGACTACTCTCACTAAGATAAGGAGTACATTGCAAGGGTTGAACTATCGTGAATGACTCCTGGAACTGCTCCTACTAAAATCGTAAGTCAACTAACTGTAGAGGACCAAAAGATTGTGGACAAATTTCGTAATGAATTTTACCATTGCTTTTCTGAGGATAGAATGGATTTAGGTAATTTTAATACTAAGATGATGATTAACTAACTGATGACAAGATGATAAACTACAGGCAGTGCTTTGTCTTTATGCCTTTCCACGAGAGAGAGAAAGAGAGATTGTAAAAAACACTGTATCGTAACTACTGAATGCCGATATTATATAATAATGCAGATCGTCATATGCGAGCTCAGTATTACTCGTGTGTAAAAGGAAGATGGATATCGCGTGTACATTGATTACTGAGCTCTCAATATGATAGCTGAAAAAGAGAGATATCCTTTGCTGGTAATACAGGATCTGCTGGATAGGATATAGTAGAAATAAGTATTTAATCCTTTTACCTCGCAAATGGCTGCCATCAAGTCAGGATCACCGAGAATTCATGACCATTGGCCTGCTTTGTCACAATATCGTATGATGAGTTTCGGGCGCTATAACGCCCCATATATATTAAGGGAGATTAATGCAATACTGGCTTTGATCTTACACAAATACATAGAAGCTTCAATTAATTACGTTATCTTTTGGGGTAAAGACGTTACTGACTGCTTCAGCAATCTCAGAAAGATTCTGGAGCTAATCGCTTCAGCGGGGCTCAAATTAAAACAACACAAATATTAATTTATTATCAACACCGCTGAATACCTAGGCCACGATATTTCAAGAGGAGAGTTACGTCCATCTCCTCGAAAATTGTCTGCTGTGGAGGGCTTCAAGGCTCCACGTGATGTACATGGAAGGCGGAAATATTTAGGTCTGAATAGCTATTTTTGTTAAGTTCGTGAAGAATTTTGCTATCATAGCACGACCACTTACAAAATTAACAAAAAAAGCATAAACTAGAACTGCACCGCTGAACAGAATGCTGCAATTTTAACCATGAAGAAAGTTTTAAAGAGATCTTATATTTGCCATTTACAGACCAATTAAGGAGATGCAGATGTAC
Source organism: Druceiella hillmani (assembly GCA_039881145.1). NCBI lineage: Eukaryota > Metazoa > Arthropoda > Insecta > Lepidoptera > Hepialidae > Druceiella > Druceiella hillmani. The sequence continues at coordinate 6,340,057 of JAYKKI010000035.1, forward strand.
AAGGATATTTTTAAATTGTGTCTCGGAGCTGTACTACTCCAGAAGCAACCGGATGGTAATTTCAAGACGCCAGACTACCGCGAATGAAGGTAATTATCATATCTCATATTGCTTGTATAGATAATATCATACAAATAATCAAGTCAACCAAAAAAACACATGAATTGGCGGTGCTAACTTCTATATAAGACGAGATATTATTATTACATCTGGACAAGCAACGAGCGCTTCTCAGTAAACTGGAAGCTGCATGCACATAACCAAATGGAAGAAAGTAAGGAGATGAGTTTTTAGATTATTTTAATACTACAAGTTCGGAAGAAAAGACCATCGCCAAGATGAATACTGATATTGGATAAATTCACATGTCGCTCCTTATACCTTGGTAAAAGGAGACGCAGTTAATAAGTGCTTCCATGCATTAATTAACTTTTACATGAAAAATAGGGTGGTTAAGAAAAAATTACTTGCTGAATTCGACAAGAATAGCTACACAATCGGTAAAAACTGGCTGAATCTCCTGCAGAGGGCTTCCAAAGACTTCTTATATCTAAGATACCAAAACGGTGGCTTCAACCTGTTCCCATTAAGTGCCTTAGCAGACGTTTGTCAGATCGTGCATGGCGCTTCCCCTGCTTCAACTCCTCGAACCTTCGGGTCTGGCGTTCACTGTGTTCGAGCGTGTCATACAGAGACGAATGCGGCGACTCTCTGCGACATTCGACGTAACTGAATACCTGAATAGCAGTATACAAAGTGACTTTCAACATGAAAGACCGGACAGTATGTGCGTCTGGACACGTCTTCGCACAGCAACCAAGAAATTCCGCAATACACTCCGAAGCATTAGTTGATTTACCGGGGCCGATGCAAGTAAGATAGCTCCCGTATAATTTAAAATATAAAAATGTCAAGGTGTCTGCTTTGGACAACGTACATTTAATTGGTTCAGATGATACAAAATCAATTAATGTAGAAGTGGTAATAAGTACTACAAACTAAATTTAAAAGTCATTTAATAAACATCGTGATTGCAACTGTGATTTGATATTGATAAGAAAAAATGGGTGGTCTGTGATTTTAAATCGGTGCCAAACGTGTACATAAACTTTGTTGACAACCGCACGTCCAAACGCCAACCAACTTTCGCGGTTGCGCGCAGCATATTCGTGGCTTGCGCCCGCGGCCCTCTGTCGAACAGCGGGTGACGTGAGCTTCCGGGTTCGAGAACAGCTAGCGCGCCTTTTTTTATTTTATTTTATATTATCTTTGCTTGGAGTCGAACAACACCATTGCCGCTATCTAGTGTTTATAAAATAATTTTTGGGCAAAAATCTATAAACTTATGAAGTTACAGATTAAAAGAAAAATATATATTCTATTACCCATTTTTTTGTATAAAAAACAATTTAAAAACTTGTAAATACTAAGGAGCAAAAAATTGAAATTTAGTGCATAAAACTACATTTTAATAACCACGCACTCGCCTAGTTCGTGACACGTACTTTATAATTGCGATTATATATATATATATATATATATATATATATATATATATATATATATATATATATATACATATATATATACATATATATACATATATATATATATATATACACGCTATGTATAGGAAGGAGACTGTCACTTCAACCGCTTGTCCCATTAACCATGTGTAATCCGACAAAATGTTATTTTTTTCAATTAGTCGCCTAGTTTATAATTAAAGTTTAAATTTTGTATAACATAACAATTATATTCAAAATTAATACCCTATAATCTATACACTAAATATAAATTAACTTGCGAAGAATATGTTGTTTAAACATAAAATGTAACTAAATATATAACTAATATAACATAAATGTAATTATATACATAACTATCCAAAACGTCTAGTACGTCTTTCTAATAGCTTATTTTTCTAGATAGTAACAGATCCATGTAGAGAATTACTAGATATAATTTAAACATGCATTTATAATAGTTGAATAATGCTTACATTTTATTAAAGCAAAAGATCTAATACTGAGTGTGATTTTAGGAGCAGACAATGGATACACATTACTCCCATTTCCTTTAACACTATCTAATAACGTTTTATTATATTCTAGACGCGCGACGGACAGATATTTAAACATGCTCATATAAAAACAAGAAATTTAGTGATTGGAAGAAGAGATTCCCATGTCTGAGCCGTGTTATGAGTAGTAAGATGACTACCATCGTCAACATTATTATTAGCTATGCTCTTTTACGTAATATAGCTATTTTATGTAATGATTAGCTTCCCAATTAGAGCCTGCTGTATTAAAAGGAGCTATTGACGTCCCAGTTCCCTGAAAACAAACCTATGATTTACGAAGTGACAAGACTTAATTAATTCATATTTGCAATCAATCACTGATTTTGCTAATAATCTAAAAGTTATACACTTGCAGATTATCAAACTTTACTCATAAATATGACAAGTTTTAAACTGTTGTAACTGATTCATAACAATATATGTAATGATGCACATTAGAATTGGGAAGAACTGGCTTAAAATTTTTGGCAAAACGCCCAGAATTATCCATTAGAAAATTTGAAAATATCTAAGCCGCAAGAACTGCATGTATTAACAAGGCAGTCATCGTTATTTTTTTAATTTTTTGACGAACGCTTGCAAAGTATAAACTTACTCATGATCGAATATATTGCTGCTGTGACACGGTTATGTCAATGGTATCTAAAACCAGAGAACAAACAAATGCCGAAAACAATTATGGACAAAAGTGTCTACTGAAAGACATGCAACTATTAGAGTCGAAAAGACTTGAGTTTTTTTACTAAGTAAGAAGACGAATAGAATATGGGAGAGAGAGGACGAATTCAAATGCCAGCTTATGAAAGAAAAAGAGAATGACAAAAGTATTAATTTGTCATTATTTTAGCGAGTAAACACCTTAGCTTGCGTCGTGAATTTTTGGGCATTTATTAATAAATCCTTTGCACAAATCAATGAAAAACATTTGGTATGAGTACTATAGGGGAAAGTGGTCACCATTCGTACGCGGGGCACATTCGTACAGTTAGTATAACAGAAATACAAAACGGCACACAAACACGCCTTTGCTTGTGTGCATAGACACATCGGCCGCCATGTTGCTAGCGGAGTGTCGCGCCAGTCGCACTACGGTGTATCAGCTGACAAGACGTAACGTGTTTTCGCGTGCGGTGAGTAAATTTTTTACCTAAATTTAGTTCGTAATTGTGAGTAGAATTGTTATGTTTTTGACAAAATGCTGATGATTAATTAATGTTAACATTGTTTATTTTGAGTTTTAATTGTTATATTTCTCAAACTAAATTAGAATTTGTATAAAGTTGCATTTTAATTTTGTGCAAAGGCATGGGGTGCATTCGGAAAGCCAGACAGGGGGCACATTCGTATGCGTACGAATGCTCTCGTTTAGATTTTATTAACTACCAGTATATTAAAATTCAATTTTATGAAATAAAATATAGTATACCTTTTAAAATTATCGTGTAGACAGCAAAATGACATATTTTTCCTTTTACAAAGTATTCTTGTTCTAACAAAATGAAATATTTTTATTAAGTCAACCTTATAATTATTTTTTTATTGCAGAATCATGGTGCGAAAATAAAAAAAAGGGTACGCGTACTCAAGAAGTGGATGAAGAGTCCATGAATTTAGTAATTGATGATGTCATACAAGGACGTTGTCGTATAGGAAAACCGCGTTAAAATACAACATCAAAACATCGACGTTGGAAAGCAGAGTTAAGAAATTTAAAGATGGCTCTATGGCCGATGGACCCTCACGAACTTTTCATTCAAAATTCACGAGTCTACAAGTATTCTCATTGCAAGAAGAGGCACGCTTAAATGACTATATTACTAATTGCTGCAAAATGCATTATGGGCTAACGATAGTACAAATTCGGAAATTTGCCTACGAATATGCAAAAGCGTTGAATTTAAAATATCCAGCGAAATGGGACGAAAATCAAATGGCTGGCTTAGAGTAGATGCGTAAATACATGGAACGAAACACCAACCTCAGTCTGCGAAAGCCAGAGAACACTAGCGCTGCTCGATCATTCGCGTTTAATAAAAATGCAGTCCAAGGGTTCTATAATAATTTGGCTGAACTGTTACAGCGACATAATTTTGCTGCCGACAGGATATTTAACTTTGACGAATCCGGCGTGTCTACTGTTTTAGAAACTCCTAAAATTTTGGCTCCTAAATAACAGAAACAAGTGGGGCAAATCGTGTCAGAGGAAAGAGGCGAATTGATAACATTTGGTGCTATTATTTCTGCAAGTGGAAATACTATCCCTCCGCTATTTGTATTTCCACGGGAGCACTACAAACACCATTTTCTTGAAGGTGCGCCTGAAGGAAGCCGCGGAGCTGCTAATAGAAGTGGATGGATAAATGCTGACATATTTGTTTCAGTATTAAAGCACATTCTGAAACACACAATAAGCTCTAAAGAACATCCGATTTTACTGCTATGTGATAATCACGAAAGCCACAGCAGCTTACAAGCTAGATAATGGCATAATTTTTGTGTCTTTTCCGCCGCACACAAGTCATCTATTGCAACCTTTAGACTTTGGAGTGTTCGGCCCATTCAAGGCAAAGTTGAAAATGGCGTTCAATAATTGGCATATATCGAATCCTGGCAAAACAATCAACATTTATAATATTCCTAAACTGGTAAAACTTGCATATTTCGAATCTTTTACCGCAAAAAATATTACAAGTGGATTTGAAAGCCAGGTATATGGCCGTTCAATGAAATGGCCTTCAGCGATGAAGATTTCGCTCCCATTGACGTGTATGCTTCAAATAATTCGGTAAATACGGTAAACCTGGAAACAAGTACTGTCGCTCTAGAACCACAACCTTCCACCGGCGTGCCATCGACTGATATGAATGAGTCAGATATTTGTGAGCAGTCGCCTTCTTTGCTCCAAAAACCTCAAGATATTGTTACCGGAACTGGCGAACCTTCCACCTCTACGGCTAATGCACAATCTGAACCGAGTTCTTATCTTCCCATAACACCAGAAGTCATAAGACCTTATCCTACAGCTGTTAGAAACAGAAAAACCAATAAAGGAAGAAAATCGGGTAAATCCCGTATATATACAGATACACCTGAAAAAACTGAACTAGAAGAGAGACATAGAAAAATAGAACAGGAAAGGAAAGCCAGAGCCAAAACAGTGAAACGAAGTTTGAAGGAACTTAATTCAAGACAAAAGAAAAAGAAAGGTAAGAAAATAGAAAGCGATGATGATTCAGGTGAATCTGAAGGATCGCAATTTAGCTTGCGGGAGAGTTCAACATCTCCAGTTGATTTAGAAATGGACAAAGAGACTGATTATCATGGTCATTCTTTTCCCCTGATATAGAAGACATACACACTTTGTATATCAGTGATGTCGCCTTGATCCTACCTGATCCTCAACCACGAATGGGCTGTACATCCAGAATGACTAGAATTTTTACTTTTGCAGTTAATTTAAATAATTATAATGTGCAATAAGTTCCAAAGTAACAACCAAATGTCTAATTACCTACTTTAAGTTTAAATTGTCAAAGACTGTACAACGATGTCATACAAAATTATTGTAAACATCTAATTTAGACTGATTGTAAAGCTTAGAATTATCAATAAGTAAACTAAGGATGAACGATATTATTTTTGTTATTTTTCTAAAGAAAGATTTATCGACTATGAGTCAAGTCACAAATTATTAAGTTAGTTCCTTGATAAATAAATATTTTTATAATAAATAATAAAAATTTAACGACGTTAATTAGCTTTTTAATTTCCTGTATGAATCTACCTCATGCCGTATGAAAGTACCCCGCCTACTGTACGAACGTACCCCATACGTGAGGTACGTTCGTACAAAACTAATATATTTGTTATACTTAGGTACATAAACTAGATAAATTCGACAATTAATCATAAAGTAAAAAAAATAAATCTAAAAAGTGTACGAAGGGTAACCACTTTCCCCTATATACGGTATCTGGGAGTTATGATTGATGCGCGACTCAGCTTCAAACAACAGGCGGAGCACGTTACTGCTAAGGCGTGATAGTGAGGGCGTCACTGTCAAGGCTGATGCCTAACGTGGGAGGCCCGAAACAACGTAGGAGGATATTGCTGTCGTCAGTGGTTACGTCAGTATTAACTTACGGGATGCTGGTACCTCGAAAAAAAAATTAAAAAACACACACACACGCTATCTTTTTCTACTTCATTGACTGCTTCAGAAACCTACTATGGAATTGTTGAATAATTTGTAATTGTTTATTAGTAGAAAGGAACTTCCCCTTTTTTGCAGTAATGTTTTTAATAAGATAAAATAGTATCCATCAATGTATGTATTAATCATGCTTAAATATACGATCCACAAATATAATCTTGGAGTGTGACCCTTCAAACACCTTACATATATAAAATATTGTTATAGTTACACATTTTTACAAAATGAGCACTTTGCAGCGTACACTTCTGTTTTCACTAGACTTCTTATTGACGCTTCTGGAATATGGAACGACCGTAGAAGAGACAAAGTTGGGATGTGGTGGATCGGTTATAAGTGAGAACTACGTGTTGACAGCCCACCATTGCACGAATGCCATTTTCTTTTATATTGTATATTTATAATTCTTGGTGTCATTCTTTATCTATTTATCTTACAAAGAAATAAACGATTTTGGGAAGATTTTGATAACGGCACAGAGCAAGTGTTATCCAATGACTTTCCAAATACTGTATTTGTATTATAAATTATTATTGCCGAAACACTCTTAAATAGATGGTTTGAATGAAAAAATGTACAGCCAAGACTTGTCCAAAAAAAATGGGTTAAGTATATTATGAAATTTGTTCCAAGCGAACGAGTTCTTTTTTCAAAAATGAGACAAATTATAACTGAGAAAAGAAATAGACTTAAAAGGAAAAAAAAACAAATAATTTTCCTAATTGCCAAATTAGGTTGCTTATCTTATTAACTTTCATAGTGCTTATCTTATTAACTTTCATAGTGCTTATCTTATTAACTTTCGTAGTGCTTATCTTATTAACTTTCATAGTGTTTATCTTATTAACTTTCATAGTGCTTATCTTATTAACTTTCATAGTGCTTATCTTATTAACTTTCATAGTGCTTATCTTATTAACTTTCATAGTGCTTATCTTATTAACTTTCATAGTGTTTATCTTATTAACTTTCATAGTGCTTATCTTATTAACTTTCATAGTGCTTATCTTATTAACTTTCATAGTGCTTATCTTATTAACTTTCATAGTGTTTATCTTATTAACTTTCATAGTGCTTATCTTATTAACTTTCATAGTGCTTATCTTATTAACTTTCATAGTGCTTATCTTATTAACTTTCATAGTGTTTATCTTATTAACTTTCATAGTGCTTATCTTATTAACTTTCATAGTGCTTATCTTATTAACTTTCATAGTGCTTATCTTATTAACTTTCATAGTGTTTATCTTATTAACTTTCATAGTGCTTATCTTATTAACTTTCATAGTGCTTATCTTATTAACTTTCGTAGTGCTTATCTTATTAACTTTCATAGTGTTTATCTTATTAACTTTCATAGTGCTTATCTTATTAACTTTCATAGTGCTTATCTTATTAACTTTCATAGTGCTTATCTTATTAACTTTCGTAGTGCTTATCTTATTAACTTTCATAGTATTTATCTTATTAACTTTCATAGTGCTTATCTTATTAACTTTCGTAGTGCTTATCTTATTAACTTTCATAGTGATTATCTTATTAACTTTCATAGTGCTTATCTTATTAACTTTCATAGTGTTTATCTTATTAACTTTCATAGTGCTTATCTTATTAACTTTCATAGTGCTTATCTTATTAACTTTCATAGTGCTTATCTTATTAACTTTCATAGTGCTTATCTTATTAACTTTCATAGTGCTTATCTTATTAACTTTCATAGTGCTTATCTTATTAACTTTCATAGTGTTTATCTTATTAACTTTCATAGTGCTTATCTTATTAACTTTCATAGTGCTTATCTTATTAACTATCATAGTGCTTATCTTATTAACTTTCATAGTGTTTATCTTATTAACTTTCATAGTGCTTATCTTATTAACTTTCATAGTGCTTATCTTATTAACTTTCATAGTGCTTATCTTATTAACTTTCATAGTGTTTATCTTATTAACTTTCATAGTGCTTATCTTATTAACTTTCATAGTGCTTATCTTATTAACTTTCGTAGTGCTTATCTTATTAACTTTCATAGTGTTTATCTTATTAACTTTCATAGTGCTTATCTTATTAACTTTCATAGTGCTTATCTTATTAACTTTCATAGTGCTTATCTTATTAACTTTCGTAGTGCTTATCTTATTAACTTTCATAGTGTTTATCTTATTAACTTTCATAGTGCTTATCTTATTAACTTTCGTAGTGCTTATCTTATTAACTTTCATAGTGATTATCTTATTAACTTTCATAGTGCTTATCTTATTAACTTTCATAGTGTTTATCTTATTAACTTTCATAGTGTTTATCTTATTAACTTTCATAGTGCTTATCTTATTAACTTTCATAGTGCTTATCTTATTAACTTTCATAGTGCTTATCTTATTAACTTTCATAGTGCTTATCTTATTAACTTTCATAGTGTTTATCTTATTAACTTTCATAGTGCTTATCTTATTAACTTTCGTAGTGCTTATCTTATTAACTTTCATAGTGTTTATCTTATTAACTTTCATAGTGTTTATCTTATTAACTTTCATAGTGCTTATCTTATTAACTTTCATAGTGTTTATCTTATTAACTTTCGTAGTGCTTATCTTATTAACTTTCATAGTGTTTATCTTATTAACTTTCATAGTGTTTATCTTATTAACTTTCATAGTGCTTATCTTATTAACTTTCATAGTGCTTATCTTATTAACTTTCATAGTGCTTATCTTATTAACTTTCGTAGTGCTTATCTTATTAACTTTCATAGTGCTTATCTTATTAACTTTCATAGTGCTTATCTTATTAACTTTCATAGTGCTTATCTTATTAACTTTCATAGTGCTTATCTAATTAACTTTCATAGTGCTTATCTTATTAATTTTAATACTTTTATTTAAAATATTTAATATATCTATTTAGCTAGATACTTTTTCATTATATTTTTAAAGACAATTTTTAAACATTAGTTAGGTGTATATCGTAAGCCGCGCGTGTTAGAAACCTACTTACATCAAGCGGACACGCGGCGTAATTAGCGCAGTCGTGCGGATCTTCATGCAGAGCACCGAAAATAGTGAGCTCTCTTCGTTTCAACGAACTCATTGAAGAATCCACAAATATAATCGTGCTGTCAATTGTTTGCATTTAGTTTGATTCAAAAAATAGATCATTCCTAATCCACAAGTAGACACATACGACACAAAACACATAAATAAATAAATACATTTTTATATATAAACAAATTTATAACAGAAAAATATGGAGGATATCGCGCTCTATAATGCGGCTCTTAAAATTGTGCCCCATTTCGACGGAAATCCCAATAAACTCTATCGACATATTAAAGACTGGCGAAGCCATCTTAAAACAGTTTTACAACTTTAAGGCAACTCGTTTCCACAATACCATTATACTAAATGAATTTATTGGGAAATTAGAAAATAAAGCCCAAGAGATAATTAAAATATAAATGGCGTTGAAACATGGGCCGATATAAAACTAACCTTAATTCAAAATTTCTAAATCGTGATCTCGTAAATACAAAACAAAGAAAAGGAAACTCCGCAAGCATGCTACAAAAGATGCTTAAGTCTACAAAATACAATTACAAACTATATTGATATTCACGAAGGAAACGAAAACCTTCGCATTTGCACACGCAAATTCTTTTCTAATCAAACTTTAAGAACTTTCTTTGCTAGTTTAAAAGAGCCATTAGGTTCACCTATAAGGGCCATGAGACCTGAAACATTACCTATCGCCCTACAGTACGTAAAGGAAAAAAAATACAACAATTATTCTTGCAAAATAAACCTAGTCTAAGTATGCAACAAAAACCTTGGCATCGACAAAAATCAATTCCAATAAGTGGATTATCGCACATTTCTTATAATATACCATCACCACAAAAACAACATAATTATTTTAAAAATACTGTTCACTCGCCTAATTATATAGCTGAGGAATTCCACCACAATTCACTAGCTTCTAACGATGAAACGTTAATACGGAAATATACCCAGAGGATACAATTGAATATCCCACCAGTCATCAGCAGAATCCACCAGCCACCAGCAGAATTTCCAGCCATCAGCAGAATCGCAACCATCATCAACTTTGCAGGTGAAGATCACAACACTGTGAGTGTGACCACAACACTGTGATTACAGAGATAATTTAGAAAACATCCCTCAAAATATTGATAATCAAAATTTTCCCCCAGGCTTGGACCTCCACGACAACCCGTAGTCGAAATAAACGCACAGAACAAAAGACGTTTACTGCACAGACAAATATTAAATGCATCATTAAAACTCCTAATAGATACTGGAGCAAACAAATCGTTTTTATCGCCAAAGATAATAAAAAAATATTTTAGAAATGTTCTTATTACATATGATCCATTTACAAGTACAAATCTGCACTGTACTACAAAAAATAAGTACTCTATTAAATTACCACCCTTTTCATGAATTTAATAACCTAAATAATTTTAAATATTATATTTACAAGTTCCATAATGTTTTTGATGGCCTAATTGGATTAGATATCCTAGAAAAACTGAAGTCAAAAGCAGACCTTCATAATAAAATTGTAATCACCGAAAATACGGAAATATCAATAAAAATCTTGAAATCCAACAATTGCAATCTATTTGGAAGAACCATACATAATCATTCATTTGAGATAGTTAAAATCCCAGTTAATATGAAATAAGCAATTTACATCCCCGAAACTAAAATAAAAAATTGTTACATACCTAGAATATTGGCATCAAATAAACAATAGAAACATTAGACTAAATAGTTTAAGAGAAACACTTTTAACTTTCATATAAAAAGGGGCTCTTCCAAAGGACCCATGCATTCGTTCGACACCTGTTTTTAATATAACATTGTAACATTTGTTAGTACAATAGAAACATTAGACTACATCGTTTAAGAGAAACACTTTTAACTTTCATATAAAAAGGGGCTCTTCCAAAGGACCCATGCATTCGTTCGACACCTGTTTTTAATATAACATTGTAACATTTGTTAGTACAATAGAAACATTAGACTACATCGTTTAAGAGAAACACTTTTAACTTTCATATAAAAAGGGGCTCTTCCAAAGGACCCATGCATTCGTTCGACACCTGTTTTTAATATAACATTGTAACATTTGTTAGTAACTTTGTCCTGAGCAAGCTACCCAGTATGAAAATTGTAGAAATTATTAATTATATTAAATATATTTTTCAAAATAAATAAATATTATATTTTTCAAATTAATTAAATAAATAGTCTTTGATAACTTATGGACAGTAGAATTAAGCTCAATTGAAGATTGTATTCACACATAAAATAAATTTATTACGAATAAAAGTGTTTTTTTAAAACATAACCGCTCGGACCGCCGTCGTAATTCGCGGACCCGATTGTTACGAAATGCGAGAGGCGCAAACCTAATGGTATAGTGTTTTATACAAATGAAAATAATGAACAAATATATGTTCCGATGTTATTTTTCAATTAAAAAAAATAAATAAAAATGTTTAACACGTATATATATTTATTGAGAAGCTAAATACAAAGGTGTTGACATAACAATAATTTTAAGCTTGTTAAGGACGGCTTTTATATCTTGCGGTGTGTGGAGTTGGAATGTAGAACACTTCAGTTTTATGAAAGGAACATTTTGTTCTACGTAGATGGCCAGTAAATCTTCTCTGTATATTTGAATATTTAAGGCTGCAATGAGACTTCCTTGAATTTAATGAAAGGAGTCCTTTATATCCGTTTTAATCAGCATGTGCTGAGTGGGTGAGCGTGCAGTAAATCTTTCTTGGTACGTAAGTATGCATGCAGGTCCTTCAAAAGGTAATATGATATGTTCATAACACGTCGATCTACTAGAGATCTACTTACACCACTTGACTCAGACTTGCAAGTAGACAATAGAAAACTTATTAAAACAATAATGTAATTAAAAGCGATATTTTCCTAATCTACTTACACCACTTGACTCAGACCTGCAAGACAATAGAGAACTTATTAAAACAATAATGTAATTAAAAGCGATATTTTCCTAATCTACTTACACCACTTGACTCAGACCTGCAAGACAATAGAAAACTTATTAAAACAATAATGTAATTAAAAGCGATATTTTCCTAATCTACTTACACCACTTGACTCAGACCTGCAAGAAGACAATAGAAAACTTATTAAAACAATAATGTAATTAAAGGCAATATTTTCCTAATCTACTTACACCACTTGACTCAGACCTGCAAGAAGACAATAGAAAACTTATTAAAACAATAATGTAATTAAAGGTGATATTTTCCTAATCTACTTACACCACTTGACTCAGACCTGCAAGAAGACAATAGAAAACTTATTAAAACAATAATGTAATTAAAAGCGATATTTTCCTAACCTACTTACACTACTCGACTCAGACCTGCAAGAAGACAATAGAAAACTTATTAAAATAATAATGTAATTAAAGGTGATATTTTCCTAATCTACTTACACCACTTGACTCAGACCTGCAAAAAGACAATAGAAAACTTATTAAAACAATAATGTAATTAAAGGTGATATTTTCCTAATCTACTTACACCACTTGACTCAGACCTGCAAGAAGACAATAGAAAACTTATTAAAACAATAATGTAATTAAAAGCGATATTTTCCTAACCTACTTACACCACTCGACTCAGACCTGCAAGAAGACAATAGAAAACTTATTAAAATAATAATGTAATTAAAGGTGATATTTTCCTAATCTACTTACACCACTTGACTCGACAATAGAAAACTTATTAAAACAATAATGTAATTAAAAGCGATATTTTCCTAATCTACTTAAACCACTTAACTCAGACCTACAAGAAGACAATGGAAAACTTATTAAAACAATAAAGTAATTAAAAGCGATATTTTCCTAATCTACTTACACCACTTGACTTAGACCTCCAAAAAGACAATAGAAAACTTATTAAAACAATAATGTAATTAAAGGCGATATTTTCCTAATCTACTTACACCACTTGACTCAGACCTGCAAGACAATAGAAAACTTATTAAAACAATAATGTAATTAAAAGCGATATTTTCCTAATCTACTTACACCACTTGACTCAGACCTGCAAGAAGACAATAGAAAACTTATTAAAACGATAATGTAATTAAAGGCAATATTTTCCTAATCTACTTACACCACTTGACTCAGACCTGCAAGAAGACAATAGAAAACTTATTAAAACAATAATGTAATTAAAGGTGATATTTTCCTAATCTACTTTCACCACTTGACTCAGACCTGCAAGAAGACAATAGAAAACTTATTAAAACAATAATGTAATTAAAAGCGATATTTTCCTAACCTACTTACACTACTCGACTCAGACCTGCAAGAAGACAATAGAAAACTTATTAAAATAATAATGTAATTAAAGGTGATATTTTCCTAATCTACTTACACCACTTGACTCAGACCTGCAAAAAGACAATAGAAAACTTATTAAAACAATAATGTAATTAAAGGTGATATTTTCCTAATCTACTTACACCACTTGACTCAGACCTGCAAGAAGACAATAGAAAACTTATTAAAACAATAATGTAATTAAAAGCGATATTTTCCTAACCTACTTACACCACTCGACTCAGACCTGCAAGAAGACAATAGAAAACTTATTAAAATAATAATGTAATTAAAGGTGATATTTTCCTAATCTACTTACACCACTTGACTCGACAATAGAAAACTTATTAAAACAATAATGTAATTAAAAGCGATATTTTCCTAATCTACTTAAACCACTTAACTCAGACCTACAAGAAGACAATGGGAAACTTATTAAAACAATAAAGTAATTAAAAGCGATATTTTCCTAATCTACTTACACCACTTGACTCAGACCTCCAAAAAGACAATAGAAAACTTATTAAAACAATAATGTAATTAAAGGCGATATTTTCCTAATCTACTTACACCACTTGACTCAGACCTGCAAGAAGACAATAGAAAACTTATTAAAACAATAATGTAATTAAAGGCGATATTTTCCTAATCCTATTACACCACTTGACTCAGACCTGCAAAAAGACAATAAAAAACTTATTAAAACAATAATGTAATTAAAGGAGATATTTTCCTAATCTACTTACACCACTTGACTCAGACCTGCAAGAAGACAATAGAAAACTTATTAAAACAATAATGTAATTAAAGGTGATATTTTCCTAATAATTCATTTTGCATTGTATAAAAAGGTTCTCCTTCAGAGACTCAGAGTATTTGTTCTTCATTCGTTTTAGAATTAACTTTGATAGATACAAATTATCCTGGATAGTTACCCAGTAAATTGTACAAGTTAAATAAATATAAATATTAATTAAAATTGTAAAAAATCATTGGCTTGTGTTGAAATCCTACGGACATCAAAGAAATTTATTACGCCTAATAAATTGTTTTTAAAAACAATACCGTTTGTACGCGAGGCATAATTGGTGCGGTCGTGCAAATCTTCGAGCAGATCACCAGAAAATTGTGAGCTGTCTTCGTCTCAACGGAGTACCTCAACTCATACCGTCTCAACGAAGTACCTTTCCTCAGTCATTTCTCACATATGAGAAATAGATCTAATTGAATTAGCAAGGGAAAATGGAGTAATTCTCGTATCAATACCGCCACATTCCTCTCACAAACTCCAACCGCTTGATGTGGGATTTATGTCACCTTTTAAGACATACTATTTACAAGAGATAGAGTCATGGCTCAGGTCTCACCCAGGGAGGATAGTAACTGCCTATCAGATCTCTAATTTGGTAGGGAAAGCCTATTTACGTGCTGCAAGTACAGATATAGCTGTTAAAGCATTTGAAAAATGTGGAATTTGTCCCTTTAATAAAAATGTGTTCAGGGATTTACAGTAGATTGTCAAGAACCCGATAGCATGATTGAAGAATCTGGATCTGTTGTATCCGATTCTGGTCCTTCAGTTATAAACAGACCTTTGACTCCTTTACCGTCAACTTCAACGGATGATGTGCCTAGTGAAACTTCAACTAGAAACACATCTTTGACTCCTTTACCATCAACATCTAAGGATGACATGCCCTATGAAGCTTCAACTGTAAAAAGACCTTTGACTCCTTTACCCTCAATATCTAGGAATGATGTGCCCTGTGAAACTTCTACGCCAAAGACAAGTGCGCGGAATAGTTCAAAATTACTGGTATCTCCTGAAATGATTAAACCTATTCCGTCCATTAACAAAAAAACAGGCAAACAAAGTAATAGACAGACAAAACCCGCGGTTCTTACAGCATCGCCATACAAATATGAGCTTCAACAGGTAACTGCTAGAAAGAGAAACGAAAGTCTTACAAAAAAGAAAACAGCAAAATCAGAAAAACAAAAGAAGAGCAAAGACATGAAAAGAGGAAAATCGAATAAGCGCCGAACTAATTATGAGTCTGAAACTGATGAATCTGATATTGAAATGATTTTAGATAGTGATGGGAACAGTGGAAATAATGACGATGTAGAATGTATCTTTTGTAATGGAGCCTATTCTAATGATAAATCTGGTGAAAAATGGATACGTTGCATAGCGTGTTACAGATGGTGTCATGAACTCTGTGCTGGTGTCGAAGACAGAATAGATTTTATTTGTGATCTCTGCATAAAAGGTTAAGAATAATTACAATCTGCAGATATGAAGATATGTTTAGATATTTTACTGTAAGAGAAAGTTTATAGATTTTATTTGTGATCTCTGCACATAAAGGTAGCTATGAGTAAACAAAGGCTGAGGCTATTAAGACTGACATAGGTAAAAATAACGGTTGTTTAGATATTTTTTTTAAATTACCCATTATGAAAAAGTTTTACATTTTATTTGTGATCTCTTATTGTTATCTCTGCATACGGGTTTAGATAAGTTAAGAGTAATTGAAGGCTGTGGCTATTGGATACTGACATAGGTCAACATAATGTTTATTTTTGTTTGTGTTTGTTGATTTTTTTCTAGTTACTACTTATGATTTGTTTTAGATTGTAAATTTTGTGATCTCTACGTAACCTACACTACCTACAGACAGGGTTAGTATAAGTACTTAGTATTGACAAATTGAAGGCTGTATTCTATTTAAGAACAAGTTTTTAAGCGCTAAACTACATTAAGTGTTAGGTATTTTTAAAGAAATTTTATTAAAATATTAAAAACAAAAATTTTAGAGCAATAGTACACTTAATATGGAAAATTTTAAAAAATAATATAATTTGTTTCGAAAACATGAAACCAAATGTAACAACTACCTAGTAAAGTAAATAAAGTGACATGATTTATAATATAAAACTGTTCTTATCTATTACAATTGAGTATATAATCTAGGTTTCATAATATCGGATATCCGGTATTAGAAGCCTTCTTTTTATAACCTAAATTTTGCATTAAAATGGAAAATTAAAATTTGTGATTATTTTTACAATTCAATATCGAATTCCTTTAAAGTCCACATAATGTATGAAACTAAGCTTACGTATACCAATTTTCATTCGTGTAGGGTTATATTTCATACCTTTTTTTCGGCATTTACAAAAAGTATCCGATATTCGGGTACTTTCCCCTAATAACTACTTAGCAAACTAACTTAGCGAACGAACTAAGCGAAGATAAAGTGAACTAACTGGAAAAAAAAGGTTAAAACATATTCTCTCGCAAACAAAAGTCATCAAGTATGAATTTTTTTTATAATAAATAATCGTCTGCTGCAGAATTTTTTCAAACGTATCATTTTCAATGTAAATTCTTTCATATCATATCAAAAATTTAATTTTAGATAAATACCTACTAACAATTGTCAAAATAGCATTGGTACTAAAACGCATTCATACCAATATTTTAATATTCTTATTCTTTTGGTTTATTGGCATTGATATCGATAATAATGTTTAAAACACAAATATATTTATATCGAAATGATCTTCACACATAAAAACATTTGAGTGAGCTACAATGCTGTTTAATTGTGGGCTAATTGCAGCCACTTTTTTGTCTTTTAAGATTTGTTGCCATTGAAACGAATGCTTTATGTCGACTTGTTATAAACGTATTTGTACATTGTGTCACTACATACTATTTATACACCATTTTAATATGAAAATAAATAATAATCCCCTTCAGCGGGCAGGACTGTTTGTTTACATTGTTTGTGACGTCACATTAGCCCCCATTACAGAAATTGCGTTTTTAGCGCAAGTTATAAAATTCAAACTTTAAAAGTGATTTATATAAAAATACGGCATATATCCTAGAAATATAAATGTAGTGTGCCTATAATACAGAATAGAACAATTTAAAAATTCAAGTAAAATAGCCTATCATATCTGTTTTGCAAAGCAATGGACAAAAATTAGTAAAAATGGCAAAATCAAGCGACAAGTATTTAAAAAACAAGTTGGATAGGATTTATTTCGATTGAAGATGATTTTAACTTAGCCAAAGAGAGGCGTTAAATTGTTTTAAGTTAATAATACCTAATGTTGATTGTCTACCAAAATTTAATTAATAAGCCTGAAAGAGATGCTCTATTTTCGTTTGCTTAGTTTTTTTAATGTTACATAATACGTGATGTTTATTTTCTACCAGTTTAATTAATAAGCTTTAAAAAGAGCTCAACATTTGTTTTATGTTTAGTTTTTTTTAAGTTACAAAATACCTGACGTTGATTTTCTACCAAAGTTTAATTGATAAGCCTGAAAGAGTAGCTCAATTTCTGTTTTAAGTTAGGTTTTATTTTATTTTAAATTATTTGTGATATTGATTCTCAATCAAAGTTTAATATTTAAGCCTTAAAAAGGTACTTAACAAATTG
The DNA here is from genome assembly GCA_039881145.1 of Druceiella hillmani. Classification (NCBI taxonomy): domain Eukaryota; kingdom Metazoa; phylum Arthropoda; class Insecta; order Lepidoptera; family Hepialidae; genus Druceiella; species Druceiella hillmani. Next base: position 6,358,217 of record JAYKKI010000035.1, read on the forward strand.
GAATTACATTTATGTAGGATAGTTTAAGAAGTAATTAAAAAGATTTTTACAAAAAAATTTTTTAGATAATAGCGAACTCCAAACAGTAGAATATTTACCTCCAATCAATGACTCTCCAACTTCCAAATATGTGGTTCACCAAACTCTTGAATTGGCAAAAAATATTGCTGAGGAATGTAATCAAAAGCACATTATTGTAACTTATGATTTGGCCATAGCAAAAATGGCTATACAAATTCAGGAAAATAAAAGTCCTGAATTTAATAACATTTTCGTCAACTTAGGAGGATTTCATATGCAAATGGCTTTCTTTAAAGCCATCGGAAAATACATTGAATCATGTGGTTTAGTTGATATTCTCGTTCAGGCAGAAGTTCTAGCTGCAGGTTCAATGCATAGTTTTTTAGACAGCAAACACTTCAATCGCTGCAAAAGGATTCACCCTCTTACGTCAGCTGCATTGCAAATAATACATTTAGAACAATATTTAGCAGAAAGTAACATAAGTCCGGAAATGTTGTGCCAAAATTTTGAAAACCTACTAAATTCTTCTGATGAAACACTTTATGGCTTAAACGACGCTATGGAATTGCCTGAATTAATTGAAAAAGTTGTAGAAGGTTACAAAGAGTATTGCCAAGATACAATAAACGGAAAACATGGCAAGACAGCTCAATTTTATTTACAATACTGTGAGTTCATCAATCTGTTTCTACGATTTTCACATAGCATACGAAGTAATAATTTCGAATTATACTTGGATTCAATATATGAAATGTCTGATTTATTCTTCAGCTTTAATCAACCCAATTATGCTAGATGGGCTGTCAAGTATTTGAGTAATCTCATTAACCTGAAACTTCAGAATTCACCCCTTCTTCAAGAATTTCTTCATGGAGCATTTGGTATTAGACGAACCAAGGCTCCTTTAGCAAGATCACCGGTGGACTTAACGTTAGAACAAACCGTGAATGCAGATGCCGAGAATCAACTGTCCAGGAATTATTCGGCTAATTCAATATCTGCTCGTCAAAGGTGGGCTTTGAGCCACTCCATGCGAACAAAAATTTTAACATTCGTCAAAAAAAATGTTAAACTGTCTCATATTGACGACAGTTCAGATAGCTTACAAAAATCTCGGATTACAAAAGACAGAAAAACTCTTGATGCAATTTTCGAAGGAATAAAAAATACACTCAATCCCTTTGATGTTACAGTGGATAAAGAAATTCTGTTCAACATTACGAGTGGTCGAGCTGCTCCTCCTGAAGTTACAAACTTTTTATTAAATTCAAAGACATTGGGCAGTGAGCAGAAATCAAATTTTGTTTCAGAGTGTGCGTCTAATCCCGATAGATTTAAACAGAGTATAAAAAGGAATAAAATTTTGAATTTTGAGTCATTATGTATCTCTAAATCTCAAAAAAGTAGAGATAAAAGTAAAAAAGTTATTTTAAAGATGGAGCGTGATATTTTTGGTAGGTTATTAGCAGTAGCTCTTGAGAAAAAAGTGGATTTTGAACACTGCTTCTAATTCCCTTTAGCACCACTACCACCAGCCCTCTTCTCGTGCACTGGTGAAATGCTCAAGACAGACAAGTCGAATTTAGCAAAAATTTTGAAACAAAATGTTCAACAGATACAACCTCTCAGCGTGGATATTGAAATAATTGATGGATTCTACTATCTACATCTCATTGGGGCAAGTTTGCCAAAAACATTCGATAAAGTGGCAGAATCAATTCTTATCAAGCTTTGCTCAACAAGTGCTTCTGAAATTCATATAATATTTGATAGATACTTACCCGATTCTATCAAAAGTTGTGAACGCAAAAATCGAAAAGAATTTGACACTCCATATTCAATTAAAGGTCCACTTCAGCCCCGGCCAAATGATTTTTTGGGACACATGAAAAATTATCACTTCAAAAATGCAATAGTCAAATTCCTGTCAGATTATTGGGAAAATGATGCTATGATCACGGCTTTGGGAAACAAAAAAGTTTTTTTAACAGTCGAAGAAAAATGTTTCTCCTGTCGTGTTCAAGATAATCACGTAATTAAGTCAGAAGAACTAAATTTTCTTTGTCATCATGAAGAGGCTGACACCCGCATAATGTTTCATATTTATAAAGCACCTGAAAACTCGAAGATATTAGTGAAGGCGACAGATACTGATGTGTTGATCATTATTCTAGGGAATATACACAAAGTTTCGGACAAAAAAATTTGGCTAGCTGGCTCGTCTAAAAAACAAAGTAACAGAGAATTTAATTGTATTAACTGTTCCGAGTTAGCGTCAACACTAGATCCTCAATTGTGTCTTTCACTACCTGCATTTCATGCCTATACAGGTTGTGATTATACTGCAGCTTTCTATAACAAAGGGAAAGCTCGTCCTTTCAAAATTTCTCGAAAAGTAATAAATATCAAAAAGTATTTGCCTCGTTAACAGATGATGCAGACCTTTTCTTGGAAAAAAAAATGGAAGCTGTTCAGGAATTTACGTGTTTAATGTATGGAGTAAAAAACTGTTCCAGTGTTAATGAAGCTCGATATCGACTTTTTCAAAAAGCTTATCCGGCTGTTAAAAATAATGATAAATTTTTGAAAAAAATTAAAAATTTGGATTCAACATTAATAACACCATGCTGGAAATCGCTTAAGCAAAAGATTTTGAGAACGATATTTGTAAACTACGTGTGGTTAAACGCGCCTGATACAGACTGTATAAAACTCAATCCGGAGGAGTGTGGTTGGTTTATGGAAGGTCACTTAAAACCTCGATGGTTTGTGGGAGAGGCTGCACCACTACAAGTTGAAGATATTATAGCAGGAACAATTAATGATGTTAATGATAACGAAAACGATGACACCGAAGCAAAAACTTAGACGAAGATCAAGATGATTGTGTGGCAACTTCTGATGAGTCGGAGGATGAATAGATCATTGATTTTCGGCTTACATTTGTTTTACACTTAATTTAATTTAAATATGATTTAATTACACTAATTTTGTACTTTGTACCTTTTTTCTATTATAATAATAATAATAATAAAAGTAACGAACATTTAAAACCTATTCTTTACACTGACATTCTAAAATTTAAAAAAAATTATTTTAGTGCTTAAGAATTACAATAAAGAAATTTTATAGAAATAGATTCAATAATAGAAGCATCAAAAAACTACACGGTAAGTGTAGAATATTAAAAAATATATTAAAATATTGCTGTTATTTTTTTTAGAGGTACATTTTTTTTTATTTCTTTTACCGAAAATCTCTAATTTTTAAATTATTTTTTCTGAAATTAAATATTGCACTAAATTCGAGAAATTCATTAAATCATGTACAAACTTTGAGCTATCGTTCCATCTTTATCTTTCTTATACTTCACTCTCATCTACTTTCTCCATTTCAGTACGTTTAAATGGGCCTATGATGCGCGCGCATGAATTCTTCGCTTTCCTTGTTTATTGAAAGAATTTGTACTAGTCTATCTCTCTCTTCGCATCGAGCTCCCACTGTCACCGTAAATTTTCATTTTTATTATTTATCTCTGACTGCATCAGCTTTTTACATGGTAGCCAAACATTATCGTGTTTAGAATTCGACGCGGTTTAATGTAGCACTTAAATTTTTTAATTAACATATGAGGGAAATAAGTTAAATTTATCTACCTGTTCTCACCTGGCTGCAGGTAAGTGTAGCAGTCATAGAAATGGGTGCCTACTACAACAAGGTTTATAATATACAATATTTACATTTTCTGCTTGGTTCATGCAATTAACATGTGAAAGTAACAATTATAAATAAATTAACTGTTAATTAATTAATTATTATTAATTGTAGCAGACCTATGCTGGCAGAGGTTGTTTACTTACATTCATTATATTGAAATATCCTATAAAAAATTATTTTATTCAATTAACACATGAGGGTATATTTTTTTAATGCCGGATCTTAGACTATTATCGCGATACGTTCGATTAACACAGCAATACGATCTAATCAACCGTATTATATTTTTAACTTCGATCCTAGTCTGCACGACGTTGAAACTTGGTGCCAAGAGGTAGATCGTGCCAAAGCAACTAATAATTCGAGTGATAATGAGTGTCTTTCTCGGATCGGTAATTATTTGAAGGGTGATGCTCGAACATGGCTCAATGAGTGGATCACAAATGATCATAGTTGGAGTAATTTTAAGAGTTTAAACCATTGTGTCCCAAAAATGTTAACGTTGCTAACATTTTATTTGACGTGATGAATCCGATAATAATGATGATTTGTGAATACCGCATTCACAAATCCGAGTAACTGTAATTAATGCAAAGTTAATGCCGTGTGATTTAGTTGAATTTTTATCAATTTATGTTAAACCCAGGCCTAATACTTTTATTAGAGACACATCTCGATTTGTGTCTCGTAAACAACGTGATATTTCGAAAGTGCAACATACCAATTTTGGTAAGAAACGGCGCTTTGAGGGTAACAAATGTTTTTCGTGTGGACTCTCAGGACATGTACTTGCTAATTGTCATAGAAGACATAAAATCAATTCTAACATTAATTGTTTTTCTACTACACCGAAATCTGACACTTGTTACAATTGATCAAGACATAACAGAAACATGTTTCTTTTGTAAGAAACCTGGCCATAAGATGGAAACCTGTTTTGCTTAAATAAAATCTGAATCTCAAAACAAAAATAACGTTAATTTCTGCTGCGAAAAAAATTCTCGTGAAACCGATATCGCAGCTGCACCACCCGCTATCAATCAATACGTCTACCAATATACAGGGTATATTGGTAGACGTATTGATTAATAGCGGGTCGACCATATCTCTTGTTTCGTCTTCTTTAGTGAAACATGTCGATTGTCCCCGGAAACCGGCCTTTCGCATCCTGAAGGGTATTGGAAGTCAGGAGGTAGAGTCTACACATTATGTGACCCTGCCAATAGAGTTTGACGGTATCGCATTTGAAATTAATTTGTTTGTGATTGAAGCGAAGTATATGAGCACCCCGATCATAGTAGGGACCGACGTACTTTTCCGCGAGTGCGTCACATATGTACGAACTCGAGAACGACAATGTATTACTCGTAGGTTTGAGGGGTCCGCTAGGATTTTAAAGGTTTAGTCTCATGGGCATATCCCGATAAATACGAGCCTTGTCGGCGATAATTTAAATAAATTATTGGCCATCATTAGTAGGGTTTGTATATCGGAATATTGGATTTGTAAAAACCGGGATTTTCGATATTTGCAACGTATGCAATGTTGCAAATAATCATTACAAATTAATTTTATTTGCATATTTTTTTCAAAGTATCAAATGACACGGGGCGCGTTATTATCACAGTATTAAGAACAATAAACAATAATAAGACTGTGGTATTACGTCGAGTGCGTCTAGCGCACCAAATATGGTAATGTTGCGAGTATTCGTCGCTAATTGGTCGACTCAGGCGACGCGAAAGCGACTGGAAATTCGTCGACGGTTCCAGCGCTAGCTCAGCAATACTAGTCTTGTAAACGGTGGAAACAATTGTACCCATTGATTATTGTGTCGTGCTTTGTAATTTAATTTAAATGTAGGAGGGTAAACAAAATAAACATAATATAACTAATAAACACATGCGTGGTTTGGAAGTAAGTACTTATATACCTACATTATCAATTATTTTGTATTAACATTTTATTTATTTATTTTATGATAGACATGTCTTCTTGATTTAGGTACCTGTTATAAAATAGACCTACCGACCTACCAAAATAGTTTTTTTTAATTCTTGCTTACCCTAGATGCCAGTGCTATGCTAAAAACGGAAGGAACAAGGTGAAATATTTCAGTCTTCCCCAGATATGACGAGAATTTTGATAAATAGAGAATTTTCTGAAGAAGAGGAAACTATTTTGTTAGATTATTATAAAGAATGTGCATTAATGTTGCTTTTGAAATAGCTAAAAAAACAACTTGAAAATGCCACCTACATGGAAACAGATGGTTTGGCAGGAATAGAATGGTTTCTGTTCTTCAAAAAACGGCACCCAGACATCACAGTAAAAAAACGTGAACCTGTCAGCCTTTCAATAGCAACGGCATTCAACATCGAAAGCGTTAAAGTGTTATCGACCGACAGCCACAATTGTCTGATGGAACGCGAATATTTAATTTGGAAGAAACTAGCACTACGACCGTTCAAAAACCACAAAAGGTTGTACTTCCAAGAGGCAGCAGCGTGGGCAAAGTTACGAGCGGTGAAAAGGGGACACTGGTTATTACTTACTGCATGGTTAGTGCAACAAGATTTGCTCTGCCCCCTGTTATCATTTTCTCCGTAAAAATGTCAAAAACATAATGTTGAATGGAACTCCTCCCGGTAGCTTGGATCTGGCTAATCTAAGTGATTAGTTGCTGAGCGAACTTTTTCTCGAAGTTATTAAACATTTTGTTAAACAGACTCGAACATCCACCGAAGATCCATCTCTACTACTTATGGATAATCACGAGTCATATTTGAGCATCAACCCTTTGGACTATGCCAAAAAATCAGGTGTGACTGTGTTAACGCTTCATCCACACACAACGAATTAACTACAGACTTTAGACGTGGTTTTGATGGGTCCTTTTAAAACTTATTATTATTGAGCGTTGGGGTCATGGATGCTTCGTAACCTGGGAACGCCTGTCACTATATAAGACATTGCTGGGTTGTTTGGACAAGCATATCTTAAAGCTATGACTACTACAAATATATTATCTGCTTTCTCCAAATGTTGAATATGACACGTCCTTACAGAAATTGTTTTCTTGCCAAGCAAAGTCACTGATCGTCCAGCACCTGCAAATAATGATCCAAATTCAGAAAATGAAGCTCAACATGAGTAAAACAATTTCAAGTCCAAGATCACAACGTAATAATGTTTCAATTATCGAAAATATTTCAACTCCCGAAACTCTTTTAGGCTCAAATTCAAAAGAAAATAGTCCATCACTATTATCCTCTAAACATTTTACTTTTGAAGCTGATGACGACAATAATGAGAAATCTGTCTTAAAAGAAAGAACAAAGTCCCCAGTCAATTTCATCTCGCCGAATGACTTTCGTTCCCCAATTAAAGCAGGACCTAGATCTGATAGAAGAAGAAAGTCAGGAAGGAGTATTATTGCGACTGACACTCCAGAAAAGATTTAATTGCAGCAAGTAGAGCTGCTACTAAAATGAAAAACAAGCCGCTACAAAACCAGGGAATTTTGAAAGAAAAATTTTGGATGATATCCAAAGCAATCAAGCATCTACAAGTGGAGTGAAGTCTGTGAATAAAACAAAATGGCCTAAGAAAGATAAGATAGAAAGTGATGAATCTATAGAAGAAATAATACTGGAAAGTGATACAGATGTGGATTTTACAGATGACGATGGTGACTGGGTGATAGGTGAGTTTTAATTTTCTTTAAATTAAAGTTTAGAATTTTCCTCCACTACGTCAAAAACCAAAGCTTCATGAATTTGTGTTAATTTTGCTTGAATCTAAGAAACAAGCCGTTTCTTACGTCGGTAAAATATTGGATGAAGAGTCAGAAAATGAATATTCAGAAAAAAAGAGAAGAACAGTTGTGTTTTAGACCTTTAGAACTGGAGTTAGCAGTTTTGAGTTTGTCTGATATTAAATTTATTTTTTCTCATCTAAGAAGCTCAAGTACCAAAAGGCTGACAAAAATTTTTTTAAAGCAAGTTTTTGACATTTATATGTTAAATTAGAGTTGTTTATTAGCTGACGTTAATTTTTGATTTATTATTTGACATTAATTTTTTATTAAGAAAATTTTTATTTTTTGTTATTACTTATCAAACTCAAAAAATTATGGTGGTCCATTTGAACTTTACCACCCATTTGTTAATTAAGAAATCAGCAACTTCTCTGAAAGGAAGTTAATTTTTCTCATATGAATAGGTTTATTTGTTATTATTGTTTGGTTTTATTATGATTAAGTGAGATGAACATTTATTTTTAAATAAGGAGACTGATTTTTCTTATGAGTTCCTAAGAGCTGTTTTTTTTGTTTTAATGATAAGTGATTTTTTTTTACATTATGGTTATGTAAGTCAATAAAAAATGCATTAATATTAATATTATTTTCTTTTAATTTCTTGATTTTTCTTTGAGTAACCTCCTGGTTCACTGTACAATATGTACTGGTTCAGTGTGCAAGACAAATGGTAAACAGTGAACCATTTCTCGGTTAAAAAAAAAAAGAATCTGTGGGGTTTATGTTTTTATTTAAAGGGCTGGGGTTTATTTATATGATACTACAATATATTTGCTACTTACAGTTAAAAGTTTGGAACTGAAAACACTTAATATTCCAAGATCTAAGTCTCAGAAAAAAATGTGGTTCACTGTTCGACAGCCCACCCTATATAACAGAAAATTTCTTGCAAGAAATTTACCCAAACATTTAAATTGTCGTTCGAATTTTATTAAAAATACCAGTAGTACACCCTCCGCTGAAAAGAACTTTTCAAAATTAAAACTAATAAAAAAATATTTAAGAAGTTCAATGGATCAGGAAAGGCTTTCAGTATTGGTAGTTTTATCTGTTGAAGCGGACGTAGGATCTAAGCTGAATTATGATATTATCATCAAGGAATTCATTAAGACTAAAAGCAGGAGATTTCTTTCATTCTCTTTTTTATTTTTAAAATTCAAGGAAGGCAGTTTGCATTTTCATTAATAAAAATGTAACAGTTTCAAGTGCTTTAATAGAAATGTACCTGAGCCTCGCGAAATGTACCTTGCCTCACGTAAAATTGACTTTACAGCGGAACTTACAACACAGATTACAGCCAAATATTGAATAATTAAAATAAAAACTTTATCAGTGAAGTTTTGCTGACTGTATTCTTGATTTCACGAAAAAACTGGGCGTCAAGTATATTTGAACAGCTAGAAAAAATATGCTTATTATCCTATTTAGGAGATCTTAGGCCGGGCCTAACTAGGTTGTGGTTGGGCGAGTGGACTCGATGTCACTCGCTAGGCCAGCAGGCTCTAGGTTTTACCATCCCTTGGCTGGCTGACGACGAACAAGAGGCGGGTTTTTCTGAGACTAGATCTGAAGGTCAAATCCCCGTGAAAAACGGCACATTGTTTACTTTTAGATTAAAATAAATCAATAGATACATACTGCAGGCAACAATCCGTTTAAAGAAATACTCAATCCGGCATTTACTACATTATGATTACCTCCTTTCAAAGGTGGAGATAAAAACTATGAACTTAGTAAACCAAAACCCCGAAATTGAATTAATCTTAATACGTTAAATAATTTTTTGATGATAATATATTCCCTAGAGTCAAACAACTTGCTTTAAATAAAAAACATCTCCAAAAGTTATAAATATAATTGGTACAAACAAGACTTATTCATTTATAAAAAAATACTAATGAACCACAAACATCAACTTCAACCATTCCAGTGGCGTCAAACCTATTAATATATGGGACAATTCCGAAGACGAAACTACAGAATTGCAGTTGAAATTTATAAAATTGCGTTAAATTTATACAATTACGTTTAATTTATACAATTACGTTAAATTTATACGATTACGTTAAATTTATGCAATTACGTTAAATTTATACAGTTACGTTTAATTTATACAATTACGTTAAATTTATATAGTTACGTTTAATTTATACAATTACGTTAAATATATACAATTACATTGAATTTATACAGTTACGTTTAATTTATACAATTACGTTTATTCAATACAATAAAAAACACTTGAAATTGAGTTATGTATAAATATTTAATTGTCATTGTACTCGTGTCACGCGTTTAAGACTGATTAACTTTTCTTTTGTTGAATAGAATTGTTAGTTTTCATATTCTTACCGCCTATTACCTGAGTTGCATCCAGTACATTACAAACATCGACCTAATGACAATTCTCGAGGCAAAGGATGGAATCGAATACGCTATTGATGACCTAGTATTTATTCCCCCCGCGACACACCAGACTTATATAAGTCTGAAGGCACAAGCTCAGATGATCCCTCGATCTATGCTTGCTTTCCGTGCTTTATTTGGATCCTATGTTTTCTGTCGACCGGTTGCGTCTAAGCAGGATTTTAGGAGATGGATAACCAAAAGGTATTCTTCCTTCATGGCCTCAATTGGACTGACAGCCGAAACCAGTATTAATCTCACCTTAAGTAATGGTGGGAATCTTGTAGTTCATTTGAGTTCTTTTTTGTGTAAATTAAGAACACATTCAACTATTTTTAACTTTTGTTTAAAAAATACAAGACTGATGGATTTTATTAATTTTAAAACTTTATTTATTTTGCCTGCTTATTATTCCACAATCTATCAAATAAACCAAATTCAGCAGAGTACCCTAGCAACACTTAACTTTTAGTGTTGGCGACGCTGACTCTAGACACCATTAAAACAGCACCAAAGGAAAATAGTTATAGATGACGCTGAAAAAACACCTTATTTTCACTTTCCTGTGAAACGAGCCCTTGTCTCTTATATTAATTTATTCTTCTGGTACCGATATACCAATATGTTGAAACATGATTTGTGAAACTGAATTTGCATACAGAGTTATTTTTCCGTCTTAAAATTTCCAAAATTCACATCTTACACAGAACAGCATTTCTCAGAAAAACTTAATCTAGCAACTGAAAAACAAAATCGTTGAGCCAAATAAGAATGAAATTAACAACAACATTGTTATCACTCTATTATGTTTAAGAGAACTTAAAGATTAAAAAGACTGTATTAAAAACTGTGAAATAAAATGCGAATTCCGAGTAGACAAACTAACAAAATTGTTCATAGATAAACCTACATAACATTCCATATAGGAACCTAATAAAAAAACTGGGAGAAAAAACTTATGGCAATGAACTGTGAAGTATAGACATCTAGCGTCAAAACTTGTGAACTAAAGCATAGACCGACGATGATATAGAACAAAAAAAATATATAGTTTTCGTATCAAATTAACCGCTTACTTATTTTCCTATTAAAGCTAGTTAAACAATAACTACAACGTTACATGGCGTCAGAATTATCTAAAAAACGTGCTAAATAAAAAAAAATACGTGAAAAAGTTGTAAAATGGCTACAAACGACGCAGTTACTGATGTGTCAACTCGATGTACTAACTCGAGCCAACTCAAGTTGAGCTTAGCTCGAGTTGAATTCTCTTTAACTCGAGTTTTAATAATGTGGGTATTAAATGAGATATCAAGATCTACCTTCTAGTACAAGTAATCCCAGTCCTCCCGTCACTTTTGCTGCTGTTGCTGATACATCAGATTCGGATAAAGACGACAATTGGGAAGTTGTAGATAAAAAAAATCATGGAGAGCGGTGCTAAGCGAACTCCACACACTTCAGCAGCTTTAATGGTAAAACAATATATTGAATTACCATACCCGGATAGAAAGTGCGATCCACTTGAGTTTTGGAACGAGAAGATATGTTTGTTTCCGGTGTTATATAAGATTACCCACAAGTATCTTTGTATACCGGCAACATCAATCCCTTCAGAGCGCTCATTTTCGAAAGCCGTGATTTTGTGCAATGATAGAAGAAACCGTCTAGCACCAAAAAAAGTTGACCAAATTCTATTCCTAATAACATGCAATAATTTTTTTTATTCCTATGAAACAGACAGCTATAATTGTCGATATTTTTTATTTTTATATAAACAAGAAATACTTAATATTTCGTAAATTTTTTTATGTAAATTATAAGAAGAAAAGAATGTTATTATTTTTTGTTGAAATTACTTATGTACATATTTGTACGTAAACTTAAAAGAAGTTTATTTAAGTTATTTTTATAAGATTTTTCTTTTTCGTTATGAATAGGTACTGAAAAGTAGTGAGTATAGTACTTTAACTAACAAGAAATTATTTTTCGTTTTTTTAACAATACATTTTCTTTTATTATTAAGTAAAAATAAATACATTATAAGTAAATGGTCTGTCTTGTAACTTGTTGATTTACCTAATAAATTAATTTCTAATTTGAGTACAAAGGAAAAAAGTCAACGTAGAGTATGAATAACCTACTACCAAAATAATATTTGTGATAAAATAGCTAAACAGCTAAATTCTATTTGAAGCTTTAAACTTTGATTGTAACAATTAAACAATCATTAGCATAAGTAAATATCTATGTACCTACGATATAAAGTTAGACTGATATTATTTGGTGACGACAGCTACAATTAAACATAACTAGTTTTGTTGTTATTTAATGTAAATACTAGTTTATTTATGTCACGAAGATTTAATCCAAAATACATAAATACATGATAAAAAAATTCCTTTTTTATTTAAATTCTACCTACTTTAATTAATTATAATGGTTCCCATCCAAATTTATGCTGAATCTGTTCTAATTTTTTAAATATTGTTACGAAGCTGAGTTAATAAATTATTAATTTGTGTTACGTCAATTTCAACTCGAGTTAACTCGAGTTGTGTTTTTTCCGAGTTGGCCGCCAGCTAACCTACAAATTGACTCTGACAAATCAACATGTTGGAAAAAGTGGTTACAACAGTTTGACTGGTATGCTATTGCTATACAATTAGATAAAAAGCCAGCCGAAATCCAGGCAGCAACATTTATGGCCGTGATAGGCTCAGAAGCGATCGAAATATACAATAGTTTCAATCTCAGCAATGCAGACAAAAATAACCTGCAAGTCATTAAAGACAGGTTTAAAGAGTATTTTGCACCAAAAACAAATATATCCTTTGAGAGATATATATTCTTTAAGATTGAACAAAACAAAGACGAACATTTTAACGAATTTTTGACAAGAATAAAAACCCAGGCAAGCAAATGTGAGTTTGACAATTTACTCGACGAAATGTTAAAAGACAAGATAGTGTTTGGCACCGTTGCCAGACGTCCCGATTTCGGCGGGACGTCCCGATTTTTAAATCAAAATTAAATGTCCCGCGCGGGACAGGTTTGGGTCCCACTTTCGGGGATAACTCGACCGTGCGTGCAGCGACCTGAGGAAGTGCGGCCGGGTGGCACGGACAACTGTGGACTGGCCGCCCGCCCGGCGCATAATGATAATGATACGGGAAGCGCGCGGGAGAGGTGTGCGGTGCGCCACGCAATCGGTGCGTGCGGCCGCGACATCTTCTGTTTCACTCTTTTCTTATTCTCATTTCTTTATAAATTTGAATTTCTCGAAAACGCACGATTACATACGAAGGAATAACAAATACCTATTGCATTTGTTTTAGTGCTTGGATAGCAGTGAGTTGAGTAAGTAGTGAGTTGCGTTGCGTGCGTAATTTAGTTTAATTACTTGAAACAAACAAAAGTTTAAGTTTTTTACGTGTTTGTTTTTCTTAAATTAGTGGTGTTTACTTATTATAATCGTTTAAAGATGAATTAAGCCGATAGTGATGTTTCAGATTGCTCGGAACCGGAAAATATTGCACCCAAGAAAGCCAAACTAGGAAAACATCGCTTCACGAAATACAATACAAATTGGCAGAATGATTATAATTGGTTGTGTATTGTGACGTCGGATGAGTATAAAGCTTACTGTAAACTGTAAAAAAGAGCTTACTGTTTCTCATGGTGGATTAAATGATGTTGTGAAGCATTCGAGAACAAGTAGTCACTCTAAAATCACGAGTTCTCGTGCTGCAAGAATCATAACTAGCTATTTCCAAGCACCAGGTACTTCCACATCTGATCGTGATCTCGATGATATTATGTACAAGACGTCAGCAGCAGAAATTACTTCTATATATCACACCGTTAAACATTCGTTAAGCTACAATAGTATGGATTGTTTTCAAAAGTTATTGCCTCTCATGTACGCCGATTCTAAGATAGCCAAAAATGTTAAAAGTGGTAGGACAAAGAGTGAAGCGATAGTCTGTGAAGTATTAGCAAAAGAAGCTTTGAAGGACGCAATTCAAAATTTAAACGAAGATTTATTTTTTTCGATTTCTACGGATGCCAGCAATAAAGAAACCGGAAAATGTTTCCAATATGTGTGCGATATTTCAGTTTGGACAAAGGAACACAAAACAAATTAATAGATTTTGTGGAGAGTAATGACGAAACTGCCGACCAAATAACGAAGGTACTTTGTGAAACATTGGATAAACATAACTTAAAATTATCGCAAATAACATCATATGGTGCTGACAATGCTAATGTTAACTTTGGTTCAAATCATTCTGTTTTCACGAATCTCGTTGCCAAAAACGAAAAAATATTAAAAGCCAATTGTTCAGTTCACATCTTGCATAACATGAGCAAATTTGCATGTGATAGATTAAGACATCGATGTAGAAGCTATCATCTTAAAAATATACGGCCATTTCTCACATTCAGCTAAACGTCGTGCGGGATTGATGAAGATATTTGAATCTACGGAAACAGAGTGGGTCGAATTATTACGTCACGTAAATACAAGATTTCTGTCGCTCTGTCCTGCTGTTGAGAGAGTAATCAAGGTTTGGCCTGCTTTGAAAAGTTACTTTAATAAGCAAGAATCATGTGCGAAAGCCATTGAAAAGATTTTTTACTATGAAGCAGAGGAAACAAAAACTCTAGCCTACTTGCATTTTGTTCATAATGTGATGAGTGCTTTTGGTACATTAATGAAAGTCTCAGGGAAATGATATTGCCATAACAGAAATGCATGAGTCATTATGTCTCTTCCGCTCAAGGTTGACTCAAAGGCTAAAGGATAGGTTTTTTGGCTTCCAGACGAAACAGATTTTAAATAAATTGGTTGAATCTCAACGGACCAAAGCCATCGAAGACTTCAACAATTTTTACACAAATTGCCAACAAAATTTAGACAAACGTTATAATTTTTCAGATGAAAATATTTTTTCTAGACTTAAATTTATAAACCTGGAAAGTGAAGTTAGTTTTGACACGATTGAAAATGCTGTATCTTTAATAAAATTGACAAGCGATAACTTATATGAAGAATTTAACTTGTTGAAATCATCCTTGGACGTATTAGTGGGAAATTTTAAAGACTGCTGCCACTGCAGCACAGAAATGGCACCAGCTCTTTCAACAGTTTCCAAAAAAAGATACCAGGAATATGTTTAAACTAGTGTCTTTCATATTAAGTATCCCAACATCAAACTGCTTTCCTGAACGCGTTTTTCCCCAGATGAATTTAAAATGGTCGGATGCTAGAAATAAATGCTCAATAAATTTAATGAAAGCAGAACTACTCATCCAGTTTAATCTAGAGCTATCCTGTGTAGAGTTCTTCATCTTTATTAAAGAGAAAAAGGAAACTTTAAAAGAAGTTAAATCTTCACAAAAATATCATGTATAAGTAATTCTTATACTCAAATAATTATTCTCTTAATTACCATAAGAGACTCTTATGGTAAGTTACAATTTATAACACTCACTCAGACTATTATTTGAAACACCAAATTTTTCTAATAAATAAAACTTTTTTTGACTTTGATTTTATTATTTTCTCTTTTTCAGAAGGCTAAGAAGACTCAACTACCTAAAGATAGGGTTAATCTGATTTAAAATATCATATTTTTATTAAAATACATTTCTATGGCTATTTTAGCTATTTATTGTCACGTAAACGTAATTTAAAACTCAAATAAAAAAAAATATTTGAAAACTTCTGATTATATACGTTTTTTTACTATGTCCCGCTTTCGACAATAGAATCCCGCTTTTTTCACTCAAAAAGTTTCAAAATACCGAATTGGCAAAAAAAAATCTGGCAACGCTGGTGTTTGGCATCAAATCAAACCAAGTAGGAGATAAATTGTTAACAGAAGATAGACTAGACCTGACAAAAGCCATAACAATCTGCAAAACGAGTGAACAAGCTTCCAAACAACTAGACGAGTTTGAAGGTAAAAACAAATCAGAGAAAATATTAGCAGTAAAAAATAAGTGTCAAAAATAAACCAAGCAGAAGAAAGCTCTTCAAGAGACTTCCTTTTGGAGTGTCATCAGCACCTGAAATATTCCAAGAAATCTTAACAAATTTGCTCAGTAAATTTAAAAATGTGAGAGTAGCAATAGATGATATTTTTATCCAGGCAAAATGTAGAGAAGAACTACAGAAAACAGTAAATGAAGTCATAGATACGAAAATAAATGAAGTCAAGAAATCAGGCTTCAAACTAAATAAAAATAAATGCATTTTTGAAGCAGAAAAAATTAAATTCCTGGGCCATATTGTTTCAGTGAATGGACTAGAAGCAGACCCAGAAAAAGTGGAAGCTATACAGGCAATGAAGACACCTACAAATAAAACAGAATTACAGCGACTACTTGGAATGATCACATACTTAAATAAATTTATTCCGAATATGTCAGATCTTATAAATCCATTGAGAGATTTATTACACAAAAATACAAGTTTTATATGGGAAATTCATCATGAAGAAGCTTTGAAGAAAATAAAACAAGTTCTTCAGAGTCCTCCAGTATTAAGACTTTATGATGTAAACAAACCTGTAACATTAAGCGTAGATGCTAGTCCAAAAAATCTTGGAGCAGCACTTCTTCAAGAAGGACAACCAACAGCCTATGGAGCAAGAGTGTTGACCAAATCTGAAGAGAATTATCCACAGATCGAAAAAGAAGCACTCGCTATACTGTTTGGATGTAAGAAATTCCATGAATACGTTTATGGCAAAGAACTGACCGTGGAATCAGACCATAAACCACTTGAGACGATCTTCAAAAAAAAAACATATAATCTGCTCCAGCAAGATTGCAACGCATAATGTTTAATCTTACACCATACTCGCCGAAAGTCATATTTAAAAAAGACTTTCTTAGTCGAGACTGTGATGCATCTAATCTGAAATATGAACAAGAAGAAAATTTAAAAGTTGCAGTTATACTACCCATGTCATTAGACGCTAAAGAGGAGTTAATTACAGCTACAAAGGAAGATTTGCATTTACAGTTACTACTTAAGACAATAATACAAGAATTTCCAGAAAAAGCCAGTTCAGTGGCTTTTCTGGAAATTCTCCTACAGAACTACATTACTTTAACTTCAAAGAACTAAGCTATCTTTATGGAATAATTTTCAAAGGAAATAAAATTGTAGTACCAAAATCACAGATTCCTAAAATGCTAAAGAACATTCATCACGGACATCTAGGTATAAACAGTTGCTTGAGAAGAGCACGACAATTTCTTTACTGGAAGGGACAATATGATGACATCATAAAAGTAGTTAAAACCTGCTCCGTCTATGAACAAACACAAAGAGACAATACTAAAGACATAGTGCTAGTTAAAAAGATTCCTACACTTCTATGGCAAATAGTTGCATCTGAACTATTTGAATTAAAAGGGCAAAAATCATATGAAGTAATAGAACAACTGAAAAGATGGTTTGCTGTGCATGGAGCACTAGGAGAGCTACAAACTGACAATGGAACACAATTTAAGAGAATTTAAGATCTTTCAAAAAGAATGGAAGTTTAATGTCACATCCAGTCCACATCATCATCAAGGCAACGGGCTAGCTGAAAGAGCAGTTCAAGTAGCCAAGAACATATTAAAGAAATGTAGTATCGACAAGTCAGACGGACTACTCGCTTTATTAAATTGGAGAAATACACCAAGAAATGACATTTTAGGCTCACCCAACCAACATCTGTACAGCAGAATTACCAGATCTCCAATACCTATAAAAGATAATTACTTAAAACCAAAAATAATGCAAGGAGTAACAGCTGAACTAAAAAGACTGAGAGAAGATCAAATCAACTACGGTAATAAGCATACTAAGAGACCAGACAATTATGAAATTAATGATAACATCAGACACAAAGTTTCTCATCGACATGGGAAAGAGCAAGGGTGGTAGAAAAACCTGAAGGTCTTTCAAGATCAGTAATCGTTCAAACTGATCAAGGCTAAATCCTACGCAGAAACTTTAGTCATCTGCACAAGACACAAGCAGACATAACCAGCAACAGAGTGTTAGTTCCTGAAACTAAATATACAAATGAACCAGCAGAACAACAAGTTCCAGCACAAAAACAATCGCCAGCTGTTCCTGAGTCACTCCCAACATCAAACCTGGCTCAATCTGCAACAGCACCAAGATCATCAAGATTTGGGAGAATCATTAAACCAATAAATAGACTTGATCTATATATTTAAAGTAATAATTACTTGCAATACTAGTTTTTAAGACACATTATGTTGTGCTGTGCAATTTATGATTATAATATGTATAATTAGATTACTAGTAACATAATTTCATGTTTAAAAAAATAATAATAATTTAATAATGGTAATGTGAATTAAAATTCATAACATGTTGAGTCAAATTGTAATGTTTTGAAAACATTGTTTTTAGTTTACAAAGGGAGATGTGAAGTATAGACATTAACGTCAAAACTTATGAACTAACACGTAGACCAACAATATGTAAAAAATAATAAATATATAGTTTGCGTATGTCAAATTAACCGCTTACTTATTTTCCTATTAAACCTAGTTAAATAATAACTATGTTACATGAACCTTCAAAACTGTAATCAAATTTAATAATTAAAAAAACTTATTTATTTAACAGGATAATTCAAAATAATCCACAAACCATCATAAACATTTCGATATCATGGGTATGATCAATATTCATAAGTATGCTACTATTAAAATCATTACAATGAAACTGAACCGAGATAAAAAAAAAATATGTCAAAAGATGAAATAGTTTATGGAATAATAAGTGAAAAAACAACTCGAATTAGTTTCAACTTCTAAAGTAGCAAACAGAGACTTATAAATAATTCTCCAAAGAAATATTCGACTATATTATTGTTGGTAGTGATATAAATCATATTTAATCGTAACCAGTCCCTCTTACAAAACCTAAATAAACATTTTCATCAACTTGCAGGACGCAAAGGTCAAAAAGTATATTTGGCTTCAATTTTTCCTTTAAAAATGTACATGTTAGTATTAATAATTATTCCATTACAATATTGTCATTTATTATTTGATTTTCCAAGCCACTTTCCATTTTTCATTCGAGTACCTAAACTCAAATTCTCATTTATTAATGTAACCCAGATAACTTTCCCAATTTTTCATTGTACTTATAGATATAAGCCTTATTCACTTTTTCTTAAATGTATTTCTTCCTTGTGACATTATTTTGCAGTTATTTTTACTTTTAATTAAATTCAGTACATACATTGTAACCAGTTTATTTAACTGCAAATTAATTTTTCCATCTTCCAATCTTTACCACTTCGCTCTTTCAGTTTATATCTGGTATTTCTTCTAAAATACGTTTTATTCTGAACCATGACTGGCTAAAAAGTTTTTTATACAATCTCACTAGACAAACGTGGAGTCGTGGTGAACAATAAATATTGTTTTCTTCGACAACTTTATAGTACGACAGTCTAGACATATAATTCAATCAAATATCTTAATTGAAACATATTTTATAACAGTACTATTATTTATCCAATGCATAAAAAACACAACGCCATTTTTAGCGAATCGTAAAGTGAAATGTGACAGCAAAGACAAAATTTTTTTTTTTTTATTTATGGCCGAAAAAAACTTTATTTCATCTGTGAAATCAAATATTAATAATAAAAAAGTATGAATTATGCACATTTTTAATATTATCGAATGTATAGCTAACAATCTAATACAATAAAAAAGTAGTGAATCACTGCTAAACAATTTTGTCAATATCCAAATCGATAATTGATGTTACAATAATAAGTTACACTTTATCCTTTTATCAATTTTTAAGTTTATTTTCATAACTGTTCTCTTCACTTTTATAATCTATACTTATTTCATAAAGATACAAATACATTTTATATTTGTTTTACTTAAAGATCGATTGTAACTAAATTTTACGAATAAATGCAGATTAAGTCAGGATATTATGACCATGTGAAACCACAAGGAAACTTCAAATAAAAAGCTATGTTAATGCTTACATTTTTTATTAAATTTTTATGTTATAACCTTTGTAAATAAAATTTTTCTAAAAATTTAAGATTGTTAACGAAAAAGAATAATTTGTGAAATATAAGTTAAGTTGTAAAATTTTGTCATCACCTTATTGGACATTTGCAAATAAGACGTCCACTCAACTCAGAAGAAGTCGTCAGTCACAGAATAGATAGTCATCATTAACGTAGCCACTTGTTTTGTTTGGCTCTTTTTTTTTTCATCTGGCACTATTTGGTATTGCTGGAATCCAACATTCCTTTATTTTTTTACTTATAGTATCTCTCTGACGTATGCCAACAGTGCAGGAAGCAAATTGAACTGTTATGTTTTTCATACCATGAAATAGAATCATATTAATTTATCATTTTTATATAGAAATATGCACAGAGCATTTAAATATATATGGCTATATCATATTACTGTAATAATTGGCCATCTTATGACAATGTCCGATGATACGGCCACATCTTCAAGTATAACGTCGCTTCAAACTTTAAAACTATTTTCTTAAGAAAAATCAACGTTTGCAACAGCTCATATAAATGATTAGCCATTGTTTACGTGCACTGATAGAAAAAAAAAATAGCTTAACTTCATATGTGTCTCCCTTTCCGTAAACAATTAGTACTCAATATAATTTCATATTTTTACATCCGATAAATAACTGATGAGGTATTTTGAAGGAAACTATTTTAAGACATCTTTGTCCCACCTTTTCTCATAATATATTAATTTAACATAATATATTCTTTCAATTATATTGTGTTCTTCTGGAGCAGGCACTCATATGGAACAAGTATCTCATATCAACGTAAACTGCCTAATTTTTTAATCATTTTATTTTTACATTACCTTTCAATTATATTGTGTTCTTCTGGATCAGGCACTCATATGGAACAAGTATCTCATATCAACGTAAACTACCTAATTTGTGTTCTTCTGGATCAGGCACTCATATGGAACAAGTAAGTATCTCATATCAACATAAACTGCCTAATTTTTTAATCATTTTATTTTTACATCACCTTTCAATTATATTGTGTTCTTCTGGATCAGGCACTCATATGGAACAAGTATCTCATATCAACGTAAACTGCCTAATTTTTTAATCATTTTATTTTTACATTACCTTTCAATTATATTGTGTTCTTCTGGATCAAGCACTCATATGGAACAAGTAAGTATCTCATATCAACATAAACTGCCTAATTTTTTAATCATTTTATTTTTACATTACCTTTCAATTATATTGTGTTCTTCTGGAGCAAGCACTCATATGGAACAAGTATCTCATATCAACGTAAACTGCCAACTAACAGTTCAAAAAGAATTCATAAAACATAAAAATGAAGAGTATCCATCGAAAAATATGTTTTAATACTTTGTTCTGAACATTTCAATAATTTTTTAATATACCAATTCCCTTATTTCAATTATAACATGAAAAAAATGGTGATCCACTATTGATCGTATTAGGTGACTGATAAATCATAAACTAAAGGAAAATTATAACCGTGCAAATGATAGCCATTATTCTGGCTAGATACATCTCAATATGAGATACAGCTTAAATTTAGATTGTGTAAAAATCACCATTTCAATTCAATTTGTCACAGAGAAACGAGTTATTGTCGACCATATTGCAAAATTATAAACAAAGTTGTGACACTTTTTGTTTATGTAAAATTCCCTTACTAAATACCATCATTAATCGTTTGAGTGCCGACGAGCTCCATTGCGCTCGTGCGCGTACTAACTAAATTTGCCATGAGTGCGATGGCGCTCGCGAAATCAGTTGCTGTTTAGCGTGCGGTAGGGGAGGTCGCTCGCACGCATCACTAATTTTATATCTTTCTATGTGTTACATAAAGTTCAAATTATAATATTATTAGTAATTACAATATAAAAAGGATCCAGGAAATGAAAATTTTTAAGTCATAATGTCGGAGTACGAAAATAATTCGAGTGCAAATGATCTTTTTCAAGTTATGAAGAAAGTGATAGTGGGAGTGACATTGTGGTGTGCTCACAATTTGGCGTAATGCAAATTTTGAGTGATAGTGATAATAGTGACGATAACAATTATTTTGCTGATACGGAGGATGTACCGCACTGCGAAAATACGATGTGACCTTGATTTCAGTTTTTGTTATAATTTTTGTTCACAATATATATTTCCATAATTTTCTTTGTATTTTATTATCCTTGTACAAGTTTTTATTAAGAAAACACCGAAAAAATTATTAAAATTGGATAATTTTTGGAACAGATAGTTTTTTTTCGAGACAAGGGTAAATGACATCAAAAACAAAATATTTCTTTCGGCATTTTTAAGTATATATGAGTAAAAACAATGGCACTAAAACGGTTAATGAGATAATGTTGAGTTTAGTGACTAAGATTTTGTGATGAAAATGAGCATTGTTTTTAATGGAAACTTCGCTATTGCTCTTTTTATAAGTTTTTCTACTTTACTAATAAGATAATGTCGAGTTATAAGGTCTTATATATGTTCTTAATTATCATTTTACTTTGTTGAATATATTTGGCATTAATTCTATAGAAATTCATTATTCACAATTAAATGAAACTACGTGATGTAGTATTATTTCTACTTTCTTTAAATTCTTTACCACGACCTAGGTTTCCTTGTATTACCACATCTTCAGGTGGGTTATTAGCAAAGATAGGTCGCGAAACCTAGATCTTGGTAAAGAATTTCAATAAAGTGGAAATAATATTACATTACGTAGTTTCATTTATTATTTTCGACAAATGTCCTTTATCGGGCCCTCAAAAATTCACTTAAAAATAGTTATGTCTTTTTGTTAAATCCAGCTCAAATACGCGAGGTTTCTTAGCTAAGACACATGTGTCCCCCCTCCAGCCAGGATTTAAACGTATCTGCAGTTCCGAAAGGGTCCACTCCACCTTCTTTAGTTGGTAAAGAATCACACAGCCACTTCAATAGATGCTGTTTTTTCTTCACACAAACAAAAGTAAATAAAAAAAATTATTAAACATTAAAACTATTTGCATCCAAATCATTTAATACATAAAAATTATAATGAATTAATGAGAATTTGCTTATCTTTATTTTACTCGCACACATGCGATACAATAACTACTGGCAGTTATTCCACGATAAGCACCTTATGAGCCTTCGGTTCCTGAAAAAAGTGACATTAAACAATATTAATCTATAACTATAATAAAATTGTAACAGAGTCAATTCTGTATGTAAAATATTTTAAAGACTGATTTAGCATATAGAATAATACAAGCTAGAAAACATGTTTTTTTTTATGTGCTTGTTATTTTGTTTTTTTGTTTGTGTAAATTTTTGTCTGTGTGTTAATTTGTTTCTCAATCACAAGAAATGTACTGAACGGATTTTGATGAAATTTGGTATGGTAACTCGAGCAACATACAAGGTAATTTTTATCGGGATATTAGAGATTTAAAAAACCCTGACTTGGTGAATATTACGATATTGGTACTGCTAATGTCATCTATTAGGGTAAATTTTATGCTTATAGATATTGCAAAAATGAAAATAGAACTAAAAAATTATATTATTAAAATAAGAGCTAGTAAGGTAAGGTCCCATAACTATTTTTTTCTAGTTTTATTGCTACTAATGTTATTTTATATATATAATGATATCATACTGCCAACGCAATTTATTAACGTTTTTAATGAAACTTATGCTCATAGACATTGCAAAAATGAAAATAGAACTAAAAAGTGATATTATTAAAATAAGAGCTAATATGTCCCATAACTATTTTTTTCCAGTTTTATTGCTACTAATGTTATTTTATATATATATATGTAATGATATCATAATGCCAACGCATTCTATTAACATTTTTAATGAAACTTATGCTCATAGACATTGCAAAAATAAAAATAGAACTAAAAGTGATATTACTAAAATAAGAGCTAATATGTCCCATAACTATTTTTTCTAGTTTTATTGCTACTAATGAAAATTTTTAGTGTCCAATTTTAAAATTTTTTGATAAATGACAAATTACAGAAAAATATAGTTTAAAAATACTATTCAAGGACCCCACCCCCGCATCTGCAGATATGAATCTACACCCCCGATCAGTAAATTCATAAAAACTTACGACAGTATAGACGGCCGGTCTTATAAGTGTGAAAAATGTCTATAGATAGTAGCATATGGTAGTGAAAAATGTTTATTGAAAAAGTTGATAAACTTTCTTTCACAGCCAAGCGAACAAACAACTACCAAACATTAGGGAGTCGAATAAATATATGTTATAATTTTTGTTCACAATATATATTTCCATAATTTTCTATGTATTTTACTATCCTTGTACAAGTTTTTATTACAAAAACACCAAAAAAATTATTAAAATTGGATAATTTTTGGAAAATACAGCTTTTCTCCGAGACAAGGGTAAATGACATCAAAAACAAAAGATCTCTTTGCCATTTTTAAGTATATATGAGTAAAAACCTATGGCATTAAAACGGTTAACATAAGCAAGGCATCTTTTTGCTAAAGCGATTCCAGAATTGCCAGAATGATAAAAAATTTGCAGTAACAAAATAGAACAATTATCAAAAATTAAAACAAACCTGGCTTATCATCTTGATTAGTCGTATTGTCCCAGCCCTCGCCGGTGCCGTCCACCCAGCTGTCATCCGCCTCCTTATCCTCTTCCATCGCTTCATTGTCTTCATCTTTACTCTCTTGTTCATCTGCTGTGATAAATTCAGAATAATATTTAATAGAAAAAACGAAAAATTCTAAAAAACTTTTACTTTATTAGAACTTATCAAAACAAGTTAAACAAGCCAAAACTCAATGCGTCTATATTGACCATCAAGTAGATCATTTTTCCATCTTCCATCGTCAGTACACGTTGTAGCTGCAAACAAGTATGTGGCAAAGTTTCAAGTCTAGCACATAGGGAAGCATGTGAAATATCGATTACAAAATTTATAGCAAACAGACAGACAAAAAAGCGAGTTAAATAAAAGTTTTTAAAACAATTTTTCATATTATACTGATTTTAATATTCAACTCACAAGTCAATATTGAGAAATTTAAAAAACTTATGCCCTTTTACTAAAAATAAGTCTAGCACATAGGGAAGCGTGTGAAATTTATAGCAGCCAGACAACAAAGCGAGTTAAATAAAAGTTTTTAAAACAATATTTAATATTATACTGATTTTAATATTCAACTCACAAGTCAATATTGAGAAATTTAAAAAACTTTAAAGACTAAAAATATAAATTGATATTTCACAATTTTTAAAGTAACATAATACTTCAATAGCTATAAAAGTAATGTACACAGTATTTTATCGACATTAAATTGGCTATTTGACTAATTGGCTATTTTTCAAGACTAGTTTTTAATTCACTTATATTTCAAAATATTGTACGAAAAATATCAAAATTTAGAATGAGTCAACTACCGTATTGTACTTAGTTCAAAAATAAGATCAAAAATAATGTTTTTTCAAATTGAAAAATAAAAAAGATGGTCATTTCCACGTAGAACCCATGGCTTTAAGGGTTCCCGATCATCATATTATTGCAAAGCTTTGTAGGTAGGTTTTTGGCATATATAAAGAAAATTGAAAGTGAAAAACTAAAAAAATTTACATAATTTCATGTGGAATTACCAATTAATTATTTTCAAATATTTTCTTTTACTAGTGATATTTCTCGGTCAACAGGACCCTTAGTAGTTTGATGAGTTTCTAAATATCCAAGTATGTGATATTTGAAAGGAAATCTTTTTATTGAGCTAAGTAGGAAACTTAAAGTAGACTAGTGAAAATGGATCTGGAGTTATGGATTAAAGATTTAAGAAGCTAATATTTTTTAGAATAAAAAAACCAAACAATTCAGCAACTGACAATCAGAAAAGAGGGAAAACTACGATACAATTTGTAATCATATACCAAACCATAAAAAAGCTATATTCATAAATAACATGTACTTTTATCATAGACTTTATATTTCAAGAATTTTTAATAAGATTTGACTAAAATGATAAAAATCTAACAAACGCTTTTTAAATGTGTAGCCATTGCCTAACATAATTAAAAACAAAACTGTTAACTGACACTGACACTTATTCTATTGTTGTCAAAAAGAATGTTTTGCTCTTTACAAATTTTTTGTGGCTTTTTTGACAACTCTACTGTGCCTACAAGTTTTATGGATTAGTATGTCATATCCAAGTATAGAGGATATAACAGAACACAAACTATACTTTGTTTCTTCGTTCTGGTTAAAAAAAAGTATGTGGAAATAGCAAAGTGCCATTTAAAACTTTTGTGACTTAAGTTTTTCTTGATCTTGGACAGTAGACAAAGCTTTCAGTAGACGTATGTAAATTCAACTTGCATTCAACGAATATTTTATTTTAGTTTTTTTTCTATAAAATACAAACAATCATATTCGTGCTTTATCCTTTATTAAAATTAAAAGTCCCAAAATTAAAAGGAATAATTATGTCACTTTTTTGTATTGCGTTTGTAGCTATCAAAAAATCACATTGATTCGTACTCCGTAGCATATTACTTCGTCCGTGTACTTTTTCAATTTCAAATAACAATTTCCCCAAAAGAATGATAAAAAGTTGCCTATATCATTTCCTGGCCCGCCAACTGTCCATGTACAAAAATCACGTTGATCTATTGCAACGTGAAAGAAGGACAAACACACTTACACATGTATAATATTAGTTAGGATGCAATTTCACAGGTTAAAAAAGAGTTTGTCATTTCCCGGCCCGTCAACTATTTTTGTGCAAAAAACTACATAGATCCATTGTGCCGTTGCAACATGATCGAAGAATAAACAAACACACTTTCGCATTTATAATATTAGTTAGGATAGACCTATATAAAGATCTAGATACTGTTAGAGAATTGGTATATCTGACAGACATACAACAGCGATAGTCATTAACTGTTAGAGTGCCAACAAGCGCCATAACGCTCGTGCGCGTACTAACAAAATTTGCCACGAGTGCGATGGCACTCGCGAAATCAGTTGCTGTTTAGCACGTGGTAGGTGAGGTAGCTCGCAAGCATCGCTAATTTTTTATCTTTCTACGTGCTACATAAGTTCAAATTATAATATTATTAGTAATTACAATATAAAAAGGATCCAGGAAAAGAAATTTTGTAACCCATAATGACGGAATACGAAAATAATTCGAGTGAAAATGATCGTTTTCCAAATTGTGAAGAAAGTGATAGCGGGAGTGATATTGAGGGGCGCTCACAATTTGGTGTAATGCAAATTTTGAGTGATAGTGATAATAGTGACGA
The DNA here is from genome assembly GCA_039881145.1 of Druceiella hillmani. Lineage (NCBI taxonomy): Eukaryota > Metazoa > Arthropoda > Insecta > Lepidoptera > Hepialidae > Druceiella > Druceiella hillmani. Next base: position 6,385,595 of record JAYKKI010000035.1, read on the forward strand.
TAATTATTTTGCTGATACGGAGGATGTACCGGACTGCAAAAATGACGATGTGACCTTGATTTCAGTTTTTGTTATAATTTTTGTTCACAATATATATTTCCATAATTTTTTCTGTATTTTATTATCCTTGTACAAGTTTTTATTAAGAAATCACCAAAAAATTATTAAAATTAGATAATTTTTGGAAGAGATACAGTTTTTTTCGAGACAAGGGTAAATGACGTCAAAGACAAAAGATTTCTTTGGCATTTTTAAGTATATATGAGTAAAAAACAATGGCACTAAAACGGTTAAAATTAATTGTGTCATATAGTTTGAGATTCTGTGCATATGGATTTTACTCAATTTCATATTATTGCCCTGTAACTTTTTTACCCATAAAAGCAGATTCTTTAAAGCAACTGTGTGAATCGAAACACAAAAGTTACAATCATTAATCCTGTCGAAATACTAAATAACCACAATTTTTAGCAATACCAATCCAAACTATAAAACCATATATAACATACCATTGTCATTTTTGTTTTCGTCTGCCTCATTTCCAGCTTCGGCACCTTTTCCGTTCTTAGCGCCATTCTCTTTAGCACCATTCTCTTTAGCGCCATTCTCAGCCTCCGACTTATTTAAATCTATAACAAAACAGATCTTTGATAACAGATAGATTTAATTTAGGGACCCGTTCACAAAATATGTCAGGCAAAATCCAGATATTTCCCCCTTGTCATATTTTGACACATTTTTTAGGTCCACTACCTGTAATTACATCACAATACCACAGACATAATCCCCAATCTTATTAAAATTTTTATAACATTATATTTGTTAAAAAGAAATTAAATATTGTGTCTTATTCTTTGACGAGTATTGACGAAGTATTTATAACAGTATATTCATTCAAAAGAAAATAAGTATTAGGTCTGTAAAATCAAACTTTATTAAAATTGTTATAACATTACATTTGTTAAAAAGAAATTAAATATTGTGTCTTATTCTTTGGCGAGTGAGTATTGATGTAAGTATTTATAACAGTATATTCATTCAAAAGAAACTAAGTATTAGGTCTGTAATATTAAACTGTGTTCTTTGGTAAAATCATCATCACAATGTAATTAATTTATTATTCCATTACGTAATCATTAAACTACTCATAAAAACCCTAAAACTTTATTAAAATTGTTATAACATTATATTTGTAAAAAAGAAATTAAATATTGTGTCTTACTCTTTGACAAGTATTGACGTAAGTATTTATAACAGTATATTCATTCAAAAGAAGATAAGTATTAGGTCTGTAAAATTAAACTGTATTCTTTGGTAGAATAGTCATCGCGATGTAACTAATTTATTATTCCATTACATAAACATTAAACTAGTCATAAAAACCCTCAAACTTTATTAAAATTGTTATAACATTATATTTGTTAAAAAGAAATTAAATATTATGTCTTACTCTTGATGAGTATTGACGTAAATATTTATAACAATATATTCATTCAAAAGAAAATAAGTATTAGGACTGTAAAATTAAAGTGTATCCTCTGGTAGAATCGTCATCGTAATGTGATTCATTTATTATTCCATTACATAATCATTAAACTACTCATAAAAACCATCAAACTGTTTAATATGACCCTTTAAGCGCCGGTAGTTAAGGGATTCCAGCAAAGAAAAAATCTGAGAAAAATTTGAAGTAATTTTTAAAAATAGGCCTTCAATTATAGATTAATTGATAATTTATCAATAGTTCAGTGTAATTTACCTATGAGAGGTACAAAACAGCCAAGATAAGATACCATTCAAGGAGAATAGAATGAAAGGAAGGCACTGTACAAACTGTGTATGTGAGTCCAGTTTTTGCACCCGACGTCACACTTTGAACACACTCAATATGCTACCTCGCCGCAGTACAATATTATGACTTAGACATGCTACATCTCCCATTTTATTCATAAGAAACTCTTGTTTTGACTTGCAAAAATGGTAAAATGTACTATGATATTTGCAATAACAATCCAAGAATATTTTATAAAGGTTTCCACGACGTTACGTTCCATAAGTAATTATTTGAAGATTTTAAAAATCATAACTGTTCCTTCCTACGGGGTGACGCCGCTTGCTTACGCATATAGATGCATCAATACGCAGTATATATTGTTTAAGCTTCGCTTCTATTGGTCAAGTGCACTCAATATGATTGGTTATTTACTCTCTCGCTCTTTAGGAAAGTGACACGCTTTGCTTGTTAGAAATTACTGCATATGGCATATCTCCTTTCTTCTTTATCTATGATGCTATTATAAAATATGAAGCATGGACAATTCTAGTTTGATTTATTTTCAGAAAAGAAATACAGAAGACACTAGTTAAAATTAAGATAATTGATAGTATTTTGGAGATGGTGTAGATCAGTTTACCAATCTTGTTGGTGCTGGAAGGGCTAATAAACTCAACTTCCCCCTTTTTGAGAAGGGCCAGGGTTCCAAAATTACTCGTACACGAAAGGGGGATGCACACAATGGAAAGTAAACAAATATGACCAAGATTCCACTCACCTCCGACCTTGGTCAAGTGGAGTATCTTATTCTTCTCCTTAGTGAGATGCTTCTTGCCATTCTTGTGCGACAACATTTGTTCGGCGCACGTCACTGTTATCTGAAAATCGACAAGATGGTAATATACATTAACGTCTGACTAAGGTTTCGTCTTTTGACACATCCATAAAAATTTGTAACCATTACTCATGCATCATTGCGTCGCAATTTTCAGCCAAAATTTCAGTTTGTCTTTTAATATATTTTAAATATAATTTTTTATTAATTATAACTTTCTTTAATTATAACTTTTTATATTCATCGACCACTTGAAAATTTCAAAATGTAATAAACACAAGTAATTTATTATACCACTTATTTTCACAGCACACTTATGCACGGTTCTTATGTTCTGTTGGTAATTTGAAAACAACTAAAAAAAATTTATAAACTATGAAATAAAATTCTTGAGAAAACTTACACATATGAACGCAAGCCTCCAAACACATAGAAATAAATATAAAATGAACAGCAAAAAGCTCTGATTTAGTTACCGAGAACAATATTTTATCATATGTTATAATAACATAATTAGGCAGTGCCCGCCCGCCCGCATGATGACCAGTGGAGTGTAAATGCCATATCACCCCGATTCTTTGCGGGTACAAATAAATAGGTTAATTCAACGACTCAGTTCGCCATTGGTAAATATATAAATGCCATACGTTTGTAAGTATATAAATACTACACGTTTGTAAGTATATAAATACTACTATTTGGAATTAATTACTATAACAATACGAATAACATAACATTTACTGTTGGAAATATTCTTCCGGGAGGGTTGGAAAACTTCTTTTGTTCGAACTTAAATTTCGGAAAAGAAACTGTTATCAATTATGACTAATTATATAAATATCTTAATCACAAAACAGTAATACTAAAGGTAATAATCAAGTAATTTAGGTTTATGTCAATATTTGTTAATGACAAATATTGTTTTCAATGATATTGAGCATTTTTATTACGTATCTCATTGTAACATTTAAAATAAAACACAAAAAAACTTGGCACTTAAAATATGGCAAGAATAACTTGGAATTGCCAGTTACACTAAAAAGTTAGAACAAATAGAGAAACGAGAGGAAACGAAAGGTAATAATCAAGCAATTTAAGTATATGCCAATATTTGTTAATGACAAATATTGTTTTCAATGATTTTGAGCATTTTTATTACGTATCTCATTGTAACATTTAAAATAAAACACAAAAAAACTTGGCACTTAAAATATGGCAAGAATAACTTGGAATTGCCAGTTGATAGTTACACTAAAAAGTTAGAACGAATATAGGATTATTACGATTTCCAATTTCGTATGAAAAACTAATTAACAGAACCGTTCAAACGTGAGCACAGTGACAATGCTGACACCAATGGTGTTCTACGATAGCGACCCATTGGAGATTATGCGTCAAACTAGCAATTTTTTATTTCATATCAAATATTTAGTTTTAATCTATTAATTACTAATGAGCATAAATAAACATCAAATGCCATTAATATATACATTAATATATACTAATGCCATTAATATATACTAATTTCATTATCAAATATTTAGTTTTATTCTATTAATTACTAATGAGCATAAATAAACATCAAATGCCATTAATATATACTAATATATACATTAATATATACTAATGCCATTAATATATACATTAATATATACTAATACCATTAATATATACTAATTTCATTTTCAAATATTTAGTTTTAATCTATTAATTACTAATGAGCATAAATAAACATCAAATGCCATTAATATATACTAATGCCATTAATATATACTAATTTCATTATCAAATATTTAGTTTTAATCTATTAATTACTAATGAGCATAAATAAACATCAAATGCCATTAATATATACTAATATATACATTAATATATACTAATGCCATTAATATATACATTAATATATACTAATGCCATTAATATATACTAATTTCATTATCAAATATTTAGTTTTAATCTATTAATTACTAATGAGCATAAATAAACATCAAATGCCATTAATATATACATTAATATACATTAATATATACTAATGCCATTAATATATACTAATGCCATTAATATATACTAATTTCATTATCAAATATTTAGTTTTAATCTATTAATTACTGATGAGCATAAATAAACATCAAATGCCATTAATATATACTAATTGACCCATGTGAATATTCACAAGTCACCGAAGGGTAATATAGCGTGAAAAAGTCTCATTATAAAAAATTGTTTGAAAATAAAATATATGGAGAATTTAAAAATGTATTTTAAATTGTTTCTTTATTTTCGTCATTAGCGGTGAAGGTAATCTTCAAAATGATAACTCAATAATTGGTTTTGATGAAGTATAAAAGGACGTATGGTGACCAACAAAAAAACATCTTTGAGAAACAATACATAGAGATATGGAATTAATTTTCTATAACAAAAACGAGCACATATGACAATAACAAAAACATGTATCAGAAATTTTCAGCCACACCCGGGCATATAACTAAAGTTCGGCATTGCACAGATGGCCAAAACAGGTCACTGTACAAATAATTTCTATGACGCAAGCGGACTGCACTTTCTACTATTCTATGGACACAGTTGCGAACGAAGGCGACAGTTAACGTGCCTTTCTATTGTTTCGCTCATAAAGCAACACTATAAATAACTCAAATGTTACATTTATCTCATTATTACGACTGACACATTTTGTACGTGCCATCGTGGATAAATCAATTAATTGTAATCGAACAGACAACACCACAATCAAAAACATATGGAATGATTTATGATTCTGTGTTAAGTTAACACATATTCAGTTAATGGATCTCACATTCAAATGTTTTTTAATGAAATGATGTACGAAACTGTTTCGTATAATAAGTTACTCTTTATAGCAAAGTCTGTTCTATTCGAAAAGCATAAAATTGGGAAAATGTTATGAATCAATGATTCAGAAGCACTTTTAGAGGCATAATAAAAGAAGGTGCCTATAATTTCATCACATCTACCCATCGGACTCTGCCTTATGGTTTTTACGGGTTTATAGCTACATGCGCAAAATTATTGAAATAAATGCTTCAGATAGCGATCTCAACTAATATGCAGCAAGATTTAAAAGAAAGCTAATATAAAATACTAGCGTGACCCGTGCGAAGTCTTTGCATTATTTATTCCATTATGAAGCTCAGATGACAGATCAAACAAATATTTTACTAAAATTGACATATAGAGGCGCAAGTATCAAAAGCATTGAGCTAAAGCGCCACTTTATTTATACGTGAGTGGATTTGAAATTAAACAAAAATTTTACCGACCGTCAATCATATTGACATTGAGCCGTTAGATGGCAGCATTGCTGTTTTGTGTATATAATTTCAATAATTAATTAATTTGCAAAAACAATAGCAATAATAAATTTTTTAGTTGTGGATGCCGGTAGAGCAAGCAATTATCTATAAAATTATATATAAATTATGTGGATTAGTTGTGAGGTTTTTTCTAAAAAGGGAGTGTAACATCTTAACCTTAGCGTATTAATATATATGATGATGATGATTATGATTAAAGTAGATAGTTTGAAGGCGAAGATACCTTAAAAATGTTGAAGATTACCTTTAAAAAAGATTATGATTAACAAAATTGAAGTAAGCTTTCAAAGTGATTAATAAAGTTAATAACGGGAACTATGCTTCATTTCGTTCAAAAGAGAATGTTTGTAAACAAATCAAAATGACAGTTCAGGTATTGTAAACCTTTTTCTTGTATTCACATTAGTGACATAATATGGATTTATTTTGTGTTCGTGTTAAAGAATATAATTGTTTCATTACGTTGTATAATATAATACCAATATAATTTCTTTTTTAATTACTGTATCTAACATTAAAAATATTAATAGAAAAATACAGTCAAATAGGAGCAAACGCAACACTGGCATGTACTATGCGTACAACACATTATGTGTATTAACATTGCGGAATAACACTAACACTTATTTGGAAATAACATGTTACAATTTTTTTTTTTTCACTTTCCTTACGCCAAATACCCTGTATACGCAATATATATTTGTTGTATAGCACTAATGTTCTGTCTCATTTACTTCTCCTGCCTTGCTTAAGCATCACACTAGAAAGACAATCGAATATTGTCTATGTAAAATTTTATTGCAACTGTTTCACTCCAATGCATTATAAATCTGAATTTCTGAGTTTTGCGTAATTGGTGCCTAGGGTTGACCACTTTTTCTTCCTTATTTTACAATTCATATTAGTGAAATAACACTAATATATATTTATAACATTATTTAGCGTGACAATTCATTAAGTTAATATAGTGATTGTAGTACATAGTTTAATAATATCACATAACGAGTATTGTGAATAGTCCTTGGCGGATTGAAAATTTATTTGTGCCAACCCTATTTTCACTGTCGAATTGGTTTGTTTACAAATATTCTCTTTTGGAATGGAATAAAGTATAGTCACATTTATAAGTGGTTATTTGTAGTGACACTAACTGAGAACAACATAAGAGAACAGCTGTGAATTTGGAGCATACTAAATCCTCAAGGGTAACGAGGAATTGACAAAAATAAACAACAACTCACATTGCATATATCGCAGTACAGTTCCGGTGCAACATTCTTGGCTGCGGCACCGTCCAACGTTGCAGCCGTTGGCTTGACTGTTTCGCCCTTTGCTTTTACACGTACGTTCAGCAGTTTCCGCTCGCGGCGTAGAAGGAGTTCCCTTTAAACAAACATGCTCTTTACAATGACTTCATAAAAATCAGCATCTTTCCTAGTAGATGTGGCTTAATGAGTGAGCTATGCCGTAGATGTGGCTTAATGATGAGTACAGCTTTAATTAAACATACGGAGGCAATATCAGAAGATTTCAAATCTTCCAAATTTCTCCTATCATTACGTACTGGTGTCCGAAATACATATTGATTGCTTTCAACAAAATAAAACTACATGTCAAATGATACAAATAAACTTAATTTATTTGAAAGTTTTCTTGAATTCATAGTTACAAGAATTATTTCGATGTATACATCCGTTAGCAAGTTAGCCTTTCCATAAAGAAACTAGCGTCATCTGTTTTTTTTTAAACTTACACCCCTCGCCCTTATAAGGCAAGGAAGTGTTGTGGGTATTAAGACTTGTTGCTATGGGGTTGAGAATAAGTGTACAAAATTTGAGGTAAATCAGTTGAATATTAGAGAAATAAGCTTTATATAAAATTAAGATTAGAAATTGCAAACAATAATAAATAGTTATTTTATTAACAGTAAATAGTTTCTCTTCATTACTCTCACTATTACAATGGGCAAACTTTAATTAAATGCAATTTTCCTCAGCAGTCGTAGTATCAGTACTTATATGTCTAACCACAAACCAGTATAAAATAAAATACAAAAATAGTCATTTGATTAACGTTAAATGGTTTCTCTTCATTATTCTCACTATTACAATGGGCAAACTTTGATTAAATACAATTTTCCTCAGCAGTCGTAGTATCACTACTTATATGTCTAATCGCAAACCAGTATAAAATAAAATACAAAAATAGTTATTTTATTAACGTTAAATAATTTCTCTTCATTATTCTCACTATTATAATGGGCAAACTTTAATTAAATGCAATTTTCTTTAGCAGTCGTAGTATCAGTACTTATATGTCTAATTACAAACCAGCATACAAAATGTCGCGCAGAAGTTCTTTATAAAGAAAGCATTCCAGGACGATCAGAACGTAAGTCTATTAATATACGCAAATTTTAATTAAATACAATTTTCCTCAACGCTTGTAGTATCGGTATTTATATGTCTAATTGCTAAACAGTGTAAAATAAATATAGAATACCGTATAGAAGTTCGAAATTAAAAAAACATTCAACTAATACAATAGGCAAATTTAAATTAAATACAATTTTCCTCAATGCACATAGTGTCAATATTTATATGTCTAATTGCAAACCAGTATAAAATAAAATATAGAAATCCATATAAATTAAAAATAAAAAAACATTCTACTACGATCAGAACACAAGTACCTTCTATGTCTTTACTCTCACAAATTAAAATATAAGTGATCCGCCTTATACCACTGTTCGACATACCCAGATTCTGTGGGTGGCAGGAGTCATGCATGCTCCATTCCCAGAAGTTACGTGGATGAAGACATTTGTCAAAAATTATGGATAAGATGATAATTGAAACAGTTTTCCATGGAGGCAAGGAGCACGAAGTAATGAAGTAGAAATAAAAATTACCAATAATTAGCAGCCAATTGATTCGTTCCACGTATCGCTTCAACATAATTTCCCACTCTGCTTTGGTTGAATACAGCATAATAACGTAGAAACTTATTTCATTAGAACAGTATATTTATTTACATACAATTCATTATACAAGCTAAAAGCATATGAAAATTGATATAAATGAAGGAACGATACGTATTGGGTAAGTGTGACTCAGCATCATGTAACGTCACATTACAATACAGAAATTTAACAATCGCATTCGTAAACAATTAATAATAAAAAATCCCTATTGCAAAACTCGTCAAATATTTCTGAATTTAAAAAGATTAAAGTTATAACATTTAATTGTTAAAACTTCTTTTGAAAGTTTGCAGCAACTATCAGCTTTTTTACATTTTTTTTATGTTTTTTATAGCTTTTTTTTATACTATAAGCCATTAATAATTTTTAAACATAAATATCAACTTATGTTTCACATTACAGACATCCAAAGGTTGCTTACTCCAATACATTAATGACTTGTAATAAAATACAATTAAACAGTATTTCAACTCACAGTCGGTCAGCCTTTTCGGGTCCATGAAGAGCAGAATTCTTGGGTGCCTTTCTCCCCAAAACAATACTAAAAAGAAGACAAGAATAATTATTTATATGAGATTCAATCACTCAAGGTATGTCAGACTTTAGAAAAACAAACTGGCGTTAAAATAATTTTGTACGTATTTCTCAGAACATGCCTTGAATGAGTCAGTACTACGCATTATTCAATTTGATTAACTTTAAAAATCAATTTTAGCAGTTGAATAAAAAAGTCAACCGGATAGGATAGTAGTTTCCACTTTATCTAATTAAATAATAAAAAGCGGCAAAGTATGATGTCAGGGCCCCAAACCAACAATACCTAAAGTCTCATATACTTTGCTATTATATATGTATTTTCATTTAACTTTTCTTCAATATTACGTTTAAGCACATGAATATAGCCCTTACACAATTCATTTAATGCATTATTGTAGACGATAAGAGTAGAAATTCTTGTATGTATTGCTAAGAACTTCAACAATATTATTTTAAGTCCAACAACATTACTTAAAGTCTTGTACATTTTGCTATTACATATGCATTATATTGAACTTTTTCTATATTACATTTAAGCATATATCAATAATATCCTATATATAATAATATCCTATTATATATAATAATATATATAATATATAGCAATATAATAATATCCTATTATAGCAATAATATCCTTACACGTTATATTTATTGCATTATTGTAGACAATAAGAGTAAAAATTCATGTTTGTATTACTAAGAACTTGAACAACATTATTTTAAGTCCATCAACATTACTTAAAGTCTCGTACATTTTTTACTATTACATATGCATTATTTTTAACTTTTTTCCATATTATGTTTAAGCAGATGAATATAACCCTTACACAATATATTTATTGCATTATTGTAGACGATAAGAGTGAAAATTCATGTTTGTATTACTAAGAACTTGAACAACATTATTTTAAGTCCATCAACATTACTTAAAGTCTCGTACATTTTTTACTATTACATATGCATTATTTTTAACTTTTTTCCATATTATGTTTAAGCAGATGAATATAACCCTTACACAATATATTTATTGCATTATTGTAGACGATAAGAGTAAAATTTCATGTTTGTATTACCAAGAACTTCAACAACATTATTTTAAGTCCAACAACATTACTTACTACATTTTACTATTACATATGCAATATTTTTAACTTTTTTCCATATTATGTTTAAGCAGAGGAATATAACCCTTACTCAATATATTTATTGCATTATTGTAGACAGTTAAGAGTAAAATTTCATGTTTGTATTACTAAGAACTTCAACAACTTTATTTTAAGTCCAACAACATTACTTAAAGTCTCGGACATTTTACTATTACATATACAATATTTTTAACTTTTTTCCATATTATGTTTAAGCAGATGAATATAACCCTTACACAATATATTTATTGCATTATTGTAGACGATAAGAGTAAAAATTCATGTTTGTATTACTAAGAACTTCAACAACTTTATTTTAAGTCCAACAATATTACTTAAAGTCTCGGACATTTTACTATTACATATGCATTATTTTTAACTTTTTTTTCCATATTATGTTTAAGCAGATGAATATAACCCTTACTCAATATATTTATTGCATTTTTGTAGACATTAAGAGTAAAATTTCATGTTTGTATTACTAAGAACTTCAACAATTTTATTTTAAGTCCAACAACATTACTTAAAGTCTCGTACATTTTGCTATTAGATATGCATTATTTTTAACTTTTTTTTCCATATTATGTTTAAGCATATGAATAATCCTTACACAATATATTTATTACATTATTGTAGACATTAAGAGTAAAAATTCATGTTTATATTACTAAGTACTTCAACAACTTTATTTTAAGTCCACTAACATTACTTAAAATCTTGTACATTTTTTTATTACATATTGATTATATTTTAGTTTTTCTCCATATTATGTTTAAACATATGAATAACCCTTACACAATATACTTAATGCATTATTGTACACGATAAGAGTAAAAATTCATGTTTGTATTAATAAGAACTTCAACAACATTATTTTAAGTCCAAAACATTATTTAAATTCTCGTAGATTTTGCTATTGCTATGCATTATATTTAATTTTTTTTTTCATATTATGTTTAAGCATATGAATAACCCTTACACAATATATTTAATGTATTACCGTAGACGATAATAGAAAAAATTTATATTTATATTGCTAAGAATGTCAAACAAACTATTACAGGTGAACGTTAGTAATTTTTGTATAACCACAGTATACTTACAATATCGAGCAAAAATCTCAGTTTTTCAAATATTAAAGTAAAGTTTTGAGTTACCCGCAAAATTGGAAAACTTACGCATTATGTGCCTTTCCAAAGTAGTGAGATTCCGCATGCGGCTTAGACGTGATCGCAACATCGCACAGCTCGCAGTACAGATTGCGCGCCTTCAACGGCTCCTATGAAATAATTGAAAATTCACTTTAAATTATACTATGCTGGGAAAACTTAACAGTAACCTTCTTACACAAATAATATTGCGTTATTATATAATTTTATTAAAGAAATAAACGGAAAAAACTATAGATGTATGTTTCGAAACAATTGTAAATATGTGATTGAGATGGTAGTACGGAGATTGTAGATACGTGAAAGATAAAACTCGTATCGAATAATAAAATTTCTTAATAACACCATTTTACTAACTGTTGAATATGAGACAAAAACATCATTGTAGGGACATTAGTGTGTTAAACACTGAAAAGAATAAACCATTGAATGATGATTTATGCAAAAAAATTGAAACTTAAAAGAGTGTACGTAGTATTGATAGAGCTAAAGTCATGTCTCTTCGACAAACTAGAAAAAATATTGTGAATAATTGAGTTTGATTTTATGGGTAAAAAAAGTTTAATGATGATGTTGTAATCCGTTTATTTACATAATACAAATAGACCCGAAGCACACGAAATGTGTCAAAACCTGTTATTTATATGTTTATCATCACTCACATTAAAACATACGTATGTATACAAAGATATTCATTCGTACCTCTCACACACGTGACATGTCATTTTACACCATAGTTTAAATCTGCTCACCGAGATAGACATTTCTTTAACACACAACCCTGTACATGTCGTATTGTAAGATAGTTTAGATCTAAGTTCTCTAAAATATTTGTCTCTCACAAATCAGGATGTTTTCTATTGTAACGTAATTTAGATCTATGTTCTCTAATGGTATAGAAATAAAGCGGGCTGGATGGAATGTCAATGGGGACTTCACATACAATGCACTCAGTCGACTATCACTGACTGACATCTCTCATACATATCAATACGTTACAACATGTAAAAGGCAACCGCGTTCTATTACTGTCCCAACCCATCTGCTGTGTACTGATACCATTTTACACATCTGTTTCTAAATAAATGTAATTTATTTAATATGTTGATCTTATGCTTCAAATGTTACTTTGATCTTATTTGCGTTATGAGCGGTGTTTTTGCACTTTGGAAATAAGCATGAAATAATATTGGCTCCCACAAACTATGATTTCTCTACAAACTCCCGTTAATATACAAACGTTCGCAACGGCTGGTGTAAGCAACTGACTTAATCAGACACCGAGTTGTACGCATTACACAAAATCTATTATGGACGTTTTTTGTGTGCTGGGTCTATCTAGTATTATTTATAAGTTATAAATAAATAAAAATTCAAAGAGTTACTACACAATTCACCCAAATCGTCAGCAGACGGCTCAGTCATCTGTGGAGAAACTTATAAAAATATACAGTCAAAATTCTAATTTCCAAAAAAGCCAGAAGGCACACAGGCTACAGGTAGACTCCAACTCGATTGTCGGATGACTTTGTGAAGGATTTAGCCACCCTAAAAGTGAAAGAATGGAGAAAGAGGATTCGAAATCTGGAGAAAGCATGTTTTTGAGGCAGCCAAGGTCTGTGGCAGACTCATGTGTTGGTAAAGAAGGGTAAAAAAACAGTAATTAGGATTGATCAAAAATTTAAATAAAATTACGTAATGAAGGAGTTATAAGAGAAACAAAACGTTCAAATTATTCAAATGTATCTTAACCATTTGAGTGCCGACGAGCGCCATCGCACTCATGCATGTACTAACAAAATTTGCCACAAGCGTGATGGCGCTCGCAAAATCAGTTGTTGTTTAGCGCACAGTAGGGGAGGTCGCTCGCACGCATCACTAATTTTTTATCTTTCTACGCGTTACACAAAGTTCAAATTATAATATTATTAGTAATTACAATATAAAAAGGATCCAGGAAAAGAAAATGTTTACCCCATAATGTCAGAATATGAAAATAATTCGGATGAAAATGATCGTTTTTCAAGTTGTAAAGAAAGTGATAGTGGTAGTGACATTGTGGTGTGCTCACAATTTGGCGTAATGCAAATTTTGAGTGATAGTGATAATAGTGACGATAAGAATTATTTTGCTGATACGGAGGATGTACCGGACTGCGAAAATACGATGTGACCTTGATTTCAGCTTTTGCTATAATTTTTGTTCGCAATATATATTTCCATAATTTTCTTTGTATTTTATTATCCTTGTACAAAAAACAATGACACTAAAATGGTTAATCATATAATGGAATCAGAAGAAAGAAAAATATGTTGATTAGTATAAATGATACAGTACCGTGTGATTTGTTAAATAGCCTGTAAACAACAAATAAGACGTAAATAATGTAATATACTTTACCTTGAAACTATAACTTAACAGAAAGTAGAATGCCATACGAAAAATATATAACCTTAATACCGATCACGTCATTATATATTTTTCTATAAGACACGAAATGGCTATTTTGACAAACTATCAAATCTACTTTGTCTATGATCATCAATGAAACAATTTGTTGACGTTTTTCCAAAGAGAATAAAAATGATTGGTTCAACGACAATTTATAATTAACTATCGAACTGAAACACCTTACGTTCACAAAGACGGAACGTAAAGTGGAATAATCGGTCTCTCTTCTATATGTTTCGTTTGACGATTCCATTATGCAATAACTGAAAAATTCACCATCAAATGCAATGCGTGGAAAACCTGTACTATTCCAACATTTTCCCGCGACATGGAAAACTATTGAAATGTATTACATTTTCCACTCCTGTCACAATTTGAAATTTTAATATTGTCATTTGGCATACAACACCTCAAACGTTACTTTTAGAAAAAAACAAATAATGTTCCCTGAATGTTTACCTGTTGAACCACATAAAAAATAGTTCCTTAAGTAAATTTTTTCATTTAAAAATATCAACGATGAGTAAGTCGTACGAAGTCATTTAAACAGCATGTCTGCTAAAATAAAGAAAAGTGTAGCGTACCAAATGACAATGCACCTGTGTAAAGTATGCTCTCCGAAAAGTAGGAGTGATTAAAATTTGATGGAGAATTGAATAATAGAATATAATAATAATGAATTGTTCCCAATATATATAATTATTATATGAAGAGAAACATTTTAAATATTCAGTCTAATTTAATTTATTCCTAAATAGGGAACTTATAAAAAGATTGAAGTTTCTCTCATAAGTTAAGCAAAAAAGTCCTAATGTCTTAAAAAGATATTTTCTAAGTGATAAATTGGAAAATCGTAATTATCCTAAAACTTATTAAATCCTTAAACATCTTATCAAAACTCGCCGTAAACAACGAAACATAAACGGCCGATTATTCTATATAATAGTACCGCGTTGGTCTTGCGGACTTTTGCCGGAGCTAACTCCGTGGTATCATTACCTGCCTCTCTATCGACGCAATCGACTTGCCTGTTCGCTTCGACCAATCCTGTAGGTACTTCATAACTTTACCGAAATGAAGCCTCGACGTGTAGTGGAGACGCGCTGAGAAAATTATTATTTTCGTTTTAATATAATTTTATAGTTCGCTCCAGCAATATTGTTGAATATAAAATTAATTTATTTTGTTAGTTAAATTAACACTTACGAACAATATTCTTTGAATCACTCTGAACGAAACATCCTCTTATTTAGGCAATCAGCACAGTTTGCAATAATACGAATTTGTTAAAATTTGTATGCTCAAAACACCATTAAATTTTTTGACACCAGATCTATGCAATTTGGATATAATCTCATATCAAAGTCTCATCAGGATTATTGTTCAGAATGATGCTCAGAGTATTGTTTAAATATATTATTTGTAATACCAAAACAGAGAGACAAACTTAAGCAACATATTAATTGAAAAGGACATTCTGCAGCGGTGTACCACCCTACAAATGCTTTGATTAAACATACCGAAAAATTTACAAATCTTCCTCAAATACAGTCAGTTGCAAGAATATGTGTTATGGTTCAATAAACGAGAAAACTACATTCTTGAATACCTGAACACATTACTTTACAAAATACGTACTGGATAAGTAAATCATTCCAAGTTAGCATTTTTACACAAGTAACTCGGAAGATTGGGAATGAGTTATTTAATAGCTGTCCGACTTATATAAAAGCCACAAAAAGAAGTGGGAGAGTTAGTTTAGAGAGCAGGTTCGTCAATAGCCGTCCACAAATGGGGTACATCACCGCAACAGCCGAAATAGATTCTAAACTCATCACGTAGCATCGCCTGTAAAAATTAATGAAACCCGACTAATACTGTTTCTCCAGCACTCCAAAAATTCTTTCACAGGTTTTAGCTTTTGTTTACCTTTATCGGATAATCTTAACACAGAAAGAATGGTGAAAATCTACCAAAAAGCATTATAGAAGTTTGCTAACATCTGCTGCTTGTGCAGCAAGTAGAAACCTGAAGACAATACTTTAAATCTAAACCCCACAATTACCTTATAAAAACCCATAGTAAATACCTATTCATGGAAATGACATTTAAACAGATATTAGAAAAAATACTCTACTGCTAATTAGAAAAGATACTCTGAGGTACCAATCTTTCCATCTGCCCGAAAACCTAATAAAAAGCAGATTTCTACGCTGCCAGGTTACAGTAAATGGACAGAATGTTAGGTAAAAACATTCTCTAGTCTAGTGAATAAATATATTTGGGTTGGTATTTAAAGCTAAATTTATTCATAGAAGTCGTGCCTAATATGCTCTTATGCCAACGTATTTTTCGTTCTTCAAAAGCATTAAGTTCAGTGAGAATTAGTGACTGAAAATATTATTATATATTAAAACAACTGAGAATACCAAAAACCATAGGTTCTAGTACTCATTTGCTTCATTTTAACCAATGAAAGTAGCTTAAAATTATGTAACATTAGATTGGCAGCTAACAGTCATCTCAGTCCGTCAATAATAGCTCATGCGGTAGCTAAACAATACATTTCCACTTCTCAAAAACACAGAGTTATTTATCTATTGTAGCAGAAAAGCATGGGAATAGCTCTGCCAGATAATGCGAACTTAATATGAGATCCTTCTCAGCTAAGCTTTCGAAAGAGTTCGAAATTTGCTTCTTTAAATCTATGGAAACATGCCTGGCTGTGCCATTGAGCCGAGAGCATACCTTCACTCATCATTCACATATATGGCGCGTTGCTTCTTACGCTTTTTGCCCTAAACAAAATTCGTTAAGGAAAAAGCACTCAAAGTTCCTTCAGTGAAAATTCCATATCTTGTTTCTTCTTTAACTGCTGGAACTCAGTTGGTAACTGAACAAAAGATAGAACCTCAACACTCTTTATATACCTCTCCGAGGTAATTGAGAAGTTTTTATAACATTCCAAAAATCACAGGAAAACCGTGGCATTTTTATTAATTCGCAGCGCTAGAAGAAAAATAATTCTATTGTTTATGGATTATATTTTAATTTTCAACTCCTTTATAAAGACTATCGTGATCTGTATACCCTTACCTATCTCGTTTTTACTTATCTTAATTAGCTCGGCAATTGTTCTTAATTGCATTTGACGTGCAACGTTACAATGCACAGCCAGACATGGTGCATGGTTTGTAAATTTCTTATTGACATATTAGTAATTCTTCGTATAATAATCAATTTTTTACTTTAATTAATTTCCAAATGTTTTTATAATAGACTTTTTAACACTTGTGTAGCATACATACAATTTTTTGTACATGATTCATATTTCTTTCATAACTCTGTCACTGCAAGCTTGGAATTCCATTAAACATAATTTTCTGCATGACTAATGCAGCAACAATGCTACAGAATTATTATGCATGTGCGAATACAATTTCATTTTCGCAATATTAATTCAATTGATGAATAGCGAATAAAAATACGTTATTCTATTCATGAATGACGCTTAACGAAAGTTTAAGACTTATTTGTATGCAGCAATAGTAATGCTTTTATAATTCATAAAATACTTTTTATTTATTATTATAAACGGAGTTAAAATACGTCATTGTCACCGTGGTGTGTTGGGTTGATCACAAGGCATACGGCCTAAATTTATTCGAAAGTTTAAAACTTAGACGAAACGAAACGAAAATGAAAGTTTAATAGTAACGCTTTTATAATTCATAAAATACTTTTTATTTATTATTATAAAATACTTTTTATTTATTATTATATATAACGCGAGGCGCACCGTGGGAACCCGTGTTCGAATCCCAGTCGCTCATTGAGCGGAGCTGGACCGGTGTTCTGGTTGGCTGTAGCAAAAGCCCTCGTTTACAAAATCTGTTAAAATTAATTTCACAACACAGGCATAAGATTCGAACTCCTAAACTAACTCGTAGAGCATTCTCTTTCTCATGTTGATTATGTACGAACAAATGCCAGTACCAGACTACCACTACGTTGGTCTTGCGACTTATATAATAAAGAGATGTTGTCACTTGACATCCTTGCCAAGTTCACGTCCCCAATTTTGGTCAGATGTGAAGAACAGGCTCTGTTAAATTCATGCACAGTGGGTGGATCAGTTAATTTTATATCTATTAATTTTATATCTTAATCAAAAAAATATTATTTTTCTTATGTGAATTAACAATATCACATTTATAACAGTATTTAATTTGATATTTTACACAAGCTTATTTAATGTTTAGAGCTCATAGAATAATTCAAATAGTTGGTATTTGTTTTTTCCTTTTACATAAAATAAAATTTAACACAATTTTTAAAGTTTCAGTTAAAGCAGGTAGTGTGAGGTAAACCTTAAAATCATAGCGCAGTAATAACATCAAACGTGAATGATATCTCTTTATTCACGGACCATAAATTAATTAGCGATGCAATACTTTAATTAAATTTGTTATTTTATCTTATCTACCAGAATCAAAATTATAGTTTGTTTATTGTTAAGTTTGTACCTTTTATTCTATTTATTATCTTGATTACATAGTACAAATAACAATTTTAAAACATAGTTGACTAATCATGAGTTAACTCGAGTTTACACTTGTCATTAGCTAATTAATTTTTTAGAATGACAAGTAAAGATATTGATCCACCCGCTGTGCATGAATTTAGCGGAACCTGTTCTTCACATCTGACCAAACTGGGGGCATGAACTTGGCAAGAATGTCAAGTGACAGCATCTCTTTATTGTACAAGTCGCATGACCTCCGTAGCGGTAGTCTGGTACCGGCGTTTGTTCGTACATAATCAACATGAAATAAGGGCCGGCTACGAGTTAGTTTGATAGTTCGAATCTTATGCCTGTGTTGTGAAATTAATTTTAACAGATTTTGTAAACGAGGGCTTTTGCTCGATTGCTCGGAATAACAATCATCACGTAAAATAATGTTTAAGCAATTGAGAAGTTAATAAAAAATATAAACGATTAATGAATTTTAAAAAAGATACGTAGAAATTAAAAATTACTCGCATATTATAAACGATGTAATAATCCTTTAGGTAACTTGAGAAGCTAAGAGTCCCAGGTTATCGGGTTGCTATAAGAGCTACTTTATAACGACAATTTGGTCGAAATGCAGTTGTGCGCATGAGTAGATGAAATACAAATCACCGACATAAAAATGGCCTGCTAGAATATTTCAGAAGCATGTTTTTATCACAATTTTAGTATTGTAAAAATTTCAACTAGAATAGATTATAACGATGAAGAACTTTTCAATGAATTATATCCAAGGGTTTTCTGAATATCCGAGCGATTTGGGAATATAGGTCAGTGATTTGGAATTAGAGTATGCTCTTCAAAAGAAAAGTGCACAGAAATATGACATTTCAAATACGACAGTTCTTCAAAGAAATACGACATATTTGCAAAACTTGCTGCGTTTCATTTCACGTACATTATTCCTAAACAGATTAGTAGTACGCCATAAAAAATAATTATTACGTAATATAAAAGATTTACAGAAACTTTCATTAAATTTTATTATGCGTAAATAAAGCACGTTACTGATGTTTAGGTAGATCATGTCACTTCACACTCAATTACGAAAGAACAACCGATGATGTGAGATAGCTACTGCGTGAAATTGCCGTGCTACGTGTTAAGAGTCAAAACTACATGCCAGCACTAACAGAATGAAAAAAAGGAAAAAAAATAAAGACGCAGTTCATGACATTAGTCTGTGCCATACATATATATGTCAAAATGGTCATCAATGGTATATATATATATATATATATATATATGTATATATATATGTATATATATATGTATATATATGTATGTATGTACGTACGTACGTACATACGTACATACATACATACATACATACACATACACACACCACTATACCACTATCATACATGAAATATTTGGTTTGTAAAATTTGTTATATAGTTTTTCTGGAAAAATACTGAAAATTTTCTTTCAGTTGATTGGAATAAAATGAAGCAAATGAGCGGTGGAATCTATGGATTATTTGCCTTTGAGTCTTCTGCGTTATATTGTTTACATTTGGAGAAAAGTTAAAGTAAAAGTTATTTCATTCTTTATGACATATGCATTTTTAAATTTGTACACACCCTTAAAATTACTGCGACAAAAAAAAGTTTATTTGAATTTTTCTAACATAACTTTAAAGATTTTGCAATATAATGTCTGCAAAATTGACACGAACCTAAAATAATAACCGGCGAAATGTTGCTCAAGGATTTGGTTTAGTATTACATTTAGAAAGCGATAACACACTCTGGGAGATACGGAGCACTCACCAACGGGGAACGATTCTATCTTTACGTTGCAGAGGAAACAATTGTCGGGCGAAAACATCTTGATCAAATCCTTCGGGAGCTGTTTAATGATTGACTCGTGCACTCCGCAACCTACAAACCAATAAAACATTATTTGAAGTGATTTACATATTATCTCGTTTGACTTGCAGCATTTACAAAAACAACAGAAAAGCAGATCACAAAAAAGTATAACAATAAATATTGAATTCTGTATGAACATGAATGTTCTTAAAATATAGGGAAAAAAACGCTACTTACAATTATCTGGGTTTCATAATTATTCTTACCAGGATGATTTAGAAAATAAAATATAAAAATTTTTAAAAACGAAGTTCTTTTTTATTTTTTCTTACTAGCAACACTATAGTTTTATGTTAATATATTATGTTAGCATGGTAATACCAACATTTGAAATAAATTATAATGGTTTCAAGTTAACGAATAAAATTGTCAATTAATTATAATAGGCGAATAAAAAATAAACAGGGACAAGATTATTTAATTTGTTCAAATAAAATGACTAATTTTAAATTTATATCAATGAAAATTCATAACAAAGATAGTCTTATAATTAAATCTATAATATCACATAACAATGTATTCCTACTAGCAACACTATAGTTTTATGTCAATATATTATGTTAGCAAGGTAATACTAACATTTGAAATAAATTAAAATGGTTTCAAATTAACTGATAAAGTCATCAATTAATTATAATAAATGTATAAAAACTATACAGGGACAAGATTGTTTAATTTGTTCAAATAAAATGACCAATTTTAAGTTTATATTAACATAAACAACAATGAAAATTCACAATAAGGATTCTCTTGCAATCAAATCTGTCGTATTATATGTCAATTATGTATTTATACAGCTACCATAGTATATTTCACCTATATATCTTCTAACTTTAAGTCAAAATAATATGACTTTGCTGATTCGAAAAAATTGGAAATATATCCAAAATGCTTATTTTGTTGTAAACAATTAGCAATTAAAATTTCATAGTTTAAAGTTTGTAGGGTACAAAGTTAAGTACCAAAAGTGCTTGTCACCTTTTCAAATATTACGGAGTGATCGATCAGAAAACAAAGGCAATAACCATTTAATTATGAGTTCGCAATAGATTGTATATCACCAATACATACAGAAATACATGTATTTTTAAGAAATATGCAAAAAAATAACAAATATGCAAAAAAATAACAAATATGGTGATTCTACTGACCTCTGTTATACTAGCATGTTTGATTGCGTATACCATAAAAAATGATTGTTACTTTTTGCATCTACTTGGAGCGCCGCCACGAACGTCCCAGGCATTAAATGTGACATTTAATTAGAGATGTCCACAATTTTCCTTTGTAGCAAATATATATGGTAAACATATCGCATTTCATTGTATTGATACACGATAATATAATTTTGTATCGACACTTTCGATGTATTCTATTGTTTTGTTAATTTTAGGGGTGTGAAATAAACTAAATAAAAAATATACCTGCTTGATTTTTATTTATAACAAAAACGTTACAACTGCCTTTTTGATGTCAGTATTCTAAAATGAAAATAAAATTATAATAGTAAGTAGAAATTTTTTAGCAGTCATTTTTCAAAAACAAACCTGTGTTTTAACAGTAACTTTTGTAAATGTAGTTAATATTTGTTTATTAGTGACGTCATTAGCCAAACTCGTAAAAACACTAAAGGTAAACCTACTAAATGTGGGATGAAACAGTGCTAACCATGAAAATTGTTTCCAGATTTACATGAACAGGGAAAAACGGATGGAATTAACTGCAAAGAAGTCATCGCAAATGACCAGATTTACTAATTGTTCAATCAGAAGCGTGTACTCTTGCATAAGTAAATGCATAGCGAAGTGAAGTTTAATCATTAGAGTGTCGATGAGCGCCATCACGCTAGTGCGTGTACTAACTAAAATTGCGCGTACTAACTAAATCAGCTGCTGTTTAGCGCACGGTTGGGGAGGTCGCTCGCACGCTCGCTAATTTTTTTATCTTTCCACGTGTTACATAAAGTTCAAATTATAATATTATTAGTAATTACAATACAAAAAGGATCCAGCAAAAGAACATTTTTAACCCATAATGTCGGAATACGAAAATAATTCGAGTGAAAATGATCATTTTTCAAGTTGTGAAGAAAGTGATAGTGGGAGTGACATTGTGGTTCGCTCACTATTTGGCGTAATGCAAATTTTGAGTGATAGTGATAATAGTGACGATAACAATTATTTTGGTGATACGGAGGATGTACCGGACTGCGAAAATACGATGTGACCTTGATTTCAGTTTTTATTATAATTTTTGTTCACAATATATATTTCCATAATTTTCTTTGTATTTTATTATCCTTGTACAAGTTTTTATTAAGAAAATACTGAAATAATTATTAAAATTGGATAATTTTTGGAAGAGATACAGAAAAAAAAATTTTCGAGACAAGGGTAAATTGACATCAAAAACAAAAGATACCTTTGGCATTTTTAAGTATATATGAGTAAAAAGCCATGGCACTAAAACTGTTAAAGGACGTTCGTGAATATCAGTTCATACAAACTTCATTTGCACTGCTTTCGTAACTACTTCGTATTGCTTAAGTGAATGCATAGCGTAAGAGTTGTTTATGTATGGTTGTACACCCGTGTTGGGTGTCACTATTGCCATGAGTGCCAAAATAGCAAGAAACAAATTGCTTCATAACGACTTTGTGTAAAGCCTACCACCCAGTGTACTAGTATAATAGAGGTAAAAAGGCGAAAAATGAAAAATTTCTAAAATACAATAAAACATCAACTCAACAAATTACCCAAAGAAACTACAAGGGATGAATGTTCAAAAACAAATAAAAGTAAAAAATCATTGTACATAAAACTCAATTTATATAAGCATGTATGCATATTCTTTACATTCTCCTACAATCATCATCATCATATATATTAATACGCTAAGGTTAAGATGTTACTCTCCCTTTTTAGAAAAAACCTCACAACTAATCCACATAAATTATATATCATTTTATAGATAATTGCTTGCTCTACCGGCATCCTCAACTAAAAAATTTATTATTGCTATTGTTTTTGCAAATTAATTAATTATTAAAATTATATACACAAAACAGCAATGCTGCCATCTAACGGCTCAACGTCAATATGATTGACGGTCGGTAAAATTTTTGTTTAATTTCAAATCCACTCACGTATAAATAAAGTGGCGCTTTAGCTCAACGCTTTTGATACTTGCGCCTCTATATGTCAATTTTAGTAAAATATTTGTTTGATCTGTCATCTGAGCTTCATAATGGAATAAATAATGCGAAGACTTCGCACGGGTCACGCTAGTATATTATATTTTAGAAGTGTATAAAAAATAACTATATGATATAACCAATATACTCGTATATCCAAATGTACAAGTTTCACCATCAGTTATAACGGCAAACAGAGAAAGAAAACGATGTGTTCCACAGAAGGAATACGTTATACTAAATATAAAGAAAAATAAAATTTAAAAACCAGAAGTCTAAAATACTAGTATAAAATACTGGCTGTGCCCCACAGTTTTGCTCATGTGAAATTCGAAATAAGAAAAAATGCTGCTGTTGTTTATAAACTATTACCATACCAAATTTCATCAAAACCCGTTCTCAGTAGATTTTCCATAATGGACACACAAAAAAATATTG
This sequence comes from Druceiella hillmani, assembly GCA_039881145.1. Classification (NCBI taxonomy): domain Eukaryota; kingdom Metazoa; phylum Arthropoda; class Insecta; order Lepidoptera; family Hepialidae; genus Druceiella; species Druceiella hillmani. The sequence continues at coordinate 6,409,926 of JAYKKI010000035.1, forward strand.
GGTGTGGTTGTGTCATGGACACGGCCGTGTGTTGTACGTGAATACGTCTATTTTATTTATGTATTTAGGATAAAAGCAAGGAAACAAATAATTATGTGTTACAATAGCGTATAGGCAGACATTATATATTTTTGATAATATTTTTTTATTATAACACCTATTATATTCACTGTCATTACTTTAAAGTAATGTTTTATATACAATCGATAGATTTTGATGACAGCTGACGATTAAAACTTAATCATTGTAACTTTTCCGAATCAAAAGTTATACTAATTGCAAATCACGATATGCAGCAAAATAACCTCAAAATGGCGGCGCTTCCCCCTCCAACGCGCGCGATGCGTCACTGTTCTCGCTTATCGTAATGAATTTTTTGATCCTTTAGCAATCCAGTGGTATAATTTAATTTTTGATGTAGAGGATAGATTCGAAACTGCAACGCCAAACTGTATCCCCCTTAACATTTAAACTATTTGTTATCATTAGCATTTTTTGGATTGCCCCCGTATGGTAGCAAATTTAAAGACGTTTTCACGTCAAAACAAAGATACAGACAAAAAAAAATAAAGTTGGCGAAGCCATTAATAGTTAAATGTATTATATAATCCGAATTATTCCTTCATCATTATTTTTGTCTTGTACTTGTTGTTGTATTTTTTCCGATACTTTATTCGATTTACACCATAAAAAAAGACAAACTTACGCAACAGAAACTTTGTGACTGCCTGCCGCCTTGTCTCGTTTGGTCTCGAACGAGGGAATCCAACTCCTTCATAAGCAGGTCGCCTGTTGATTAAAATGATTAAACTCCATCATTTAATTGTACATTATAAACAACTCACAAAATAAACAATCTCGGAAATGGTAAAACGTAACTAAGTGGCAAACAACCTTATAAAAAGTAGGTTTACAAGAAGTGAATAGAATTTATTTATATAAAGCCAACAAACAACTTATTGAAAGAAGTTTTCTTGTAAAATAAAGAGAAGAAAAATACTTAATATACACTTTTTTTCCTTTCATCAAAATGATGTAAGTATTGTATTTGTGTCCAGTAGGTGTCCACGAAAATCAGCGAGGTTTTAGAGCAACATGATAGAAATAACAGAATTATGTATGTAAGTATTGTATTTGTATCCAGTAGGTGTCCATGAAATTCAGCATGTTTTAGGGCAAAATGATAGAGAAAAACAAAATGATGTAAGTATTGTATTTGTATCTAGTAGGTGTCCACGAAAATCAGCGAGGTTTTAGGGCAACATGATAGAAATAACAGAATTATGTATGTAAGTATTGTATTTGTATCCAGTAGGTGTCCATGAAATTCAGCATGTTTTAGGGCAAAATGATAGAGAAAAACAAAATGATGTAAGTATTGTATTTGTATCTAGTAGGTGTCCACGAAAATCAGCGAGGTTTTAGGGCAACATGATAGAAATAACAGAATTATGTATGTAAGTATTGTATTTGTATCCAGTAGGTGTCCATGAAATTCAGCATGTTTTAGGGCAAAATGATAGAGAAAAACAAAATTATGTAAGAATTGTATTTGTATCTAGTAGGTGTCCACGAAAATCAGTGAGGTTTTAGGGCAAAATGATGGAGAATAACAAAATTATGTAAGTATTGTATTTGTGTCCAGTAGGTGTCCACGAAAATCAGTGAGGTTTTAGGGCAAAATGATGGAGAATAACAAAATTATGTAAGTATTGTATTTGTGTCCAGTAGGTGTCCACGAAAATCAGTGAGGTTTTAGGGCAAAATGATAGAGAATAACAAAATTATGTAAGAATTGTATTTGTATCTAGTAGGTGTCCACGAAAATCAGCGAGGTTTTAGGGCAAAATGATAGAGAAAAACAAAATTATGTAAGTATCGTATTTGTATCCCGTAGGTGTCCACGAAAGTATATTATAAGTTTTGCTCAGAATTTTACACACGTCAGTCGACAAGTTAGCGGGGAGGGGACACACTGTCTTAGATTTTAAAAGTGTATATCTCACCAACTATCGACTTAAAAAAAACTTATTTGAGACCTCTGCATCATTTTTAAGACCTATCTTATGGTACCCCACACGCCTATGTGAAATAGATTTTTTCATTTTCAGTTACATGTATGGAATGCCACCCCTAATATTATATTTTCTTATTTCATTTTATAGCGGTTCATAGAAGACACCTACCATCATACCAATAAAATGGCTCTAACAGACGGACAGGTTGAAATTATAATAGTTCCCTTTTTGTCATTTTGCAATAGTCAGGCAATGTCAATTACCAAAAGCCCCAGTGAAATACTTATTTTAAGGATGACAGATCTTATTACATTGAATATCTAGGAAAACGGATTAAAACGACGCCAAATTTTGTTACTTCTGTGAAGATCAACATGTCTTCCGTGAATCAGGCAAATATTAAAAACTACAAAAACCTTATAGATTACGTTCTAAAAACTTTTGAAAAGTAATAAATTCGTAGAGACGATCATTATTTAACTAAATATTATTTTATTAATGTGAATATGCAAAAAATATAAATTTTTTAAATGTCACTTGAGTACACCTTCAATCGCATTGTTGAAAAGTAGTAAATTCTTAGGGATGATATTAAATTAATTATTATTTTAGTCTATTGTTAATAACAAATGAACATAAATTTTGTGATTGTCACTTGAATACACATTGATTCGCACACTGCTTTATAAGCGAAGAGTGCTTACGCAAAAGCAATCGTAAAAATGTCAGAAGTATTAAATATGAGGATCATTACTTTCCAGACTCACATAATTTATTAAATAAATTAAGGTGGTCAAAAAAAACACATGTGTCGTAAGTAAAAATTAATTTATGTACTCCGCTAATACATTCGCGAGAAAAACTTGTCATTAGTAATAAAAATAAACAAATTACGTAGCTAGAAGATAAACAAATTGCCTAAGCAGCAATGCTCAATTGTACATTCTAACACTTATTGATGAGTACCATTAAAACAAAAAAAATATGAAAGAATATGAAAACAGCACATCCTCAAGTCTCAAGGTTTAGGCAGGCAGTACTCCCATCAGTATCAGGATCCAGGAGTTGGAACCAAGAGTTTAATAAGAGAGTTTTATTTAAGACCCAAAATACTATTTTAAAAACAGTCGATTCTCAAGTCTCACGATTCAGACAGGAATTACTCTTGCAGCATCAGGATTGAGGAGTTTGAAACCCAAAATCTAGTGATAGGGTCTCTGCTTGAAGCCCAAAATATTGATTTAAAAACAGCAGATCCTCAAGTCTTACGGTTTACACAGGCATTACTCTGCCGCATCAAAACTGAGTAGTTGGAACCTAGAATTTAATAACAGAATCTCTGCTTGAGGTCCACAATCTTATTTTAAAAACAGTATATTCTCAAGTTTCATGGTTTAGGCAGTACTCCTGCAGTATCTGGACTTAGGTGTTGGAACTAGGAGTTTAATGCCAGAGTTTTGCTTGAGATCCAAAATGCCATTTTAAAACAGCAGATCCTTAAACTTCACAATTCAAGCAGGCAGTACGCTGCGATATTAGGACGAGTTCGAACCCACATTGTAGTAGAAGAGTCTCTGCTTGAGGTCCAAAATAGCAGATATTTAAGTCACACGGTTTAGGCAGGCAGTACTCTTGCCGCATCAGCTCTAAGGAGTTGGAACCCAGAATTTAATGACTGAATTTCTGCTCGAGATCCACAATCTTATTTTATAAAGAAATACCTTAAAGTCATATCCAGTTTTAAAAAGTCAGCATTTCATTTTGACTACTGCTATTGTTAAGAGTATTTTAAATCCGAAATACGTGAAATAGAAAAACGTAGACCTAATAAGCCACGTATAACCTCCAATTCGTATATTCAGCATTGTTTACCGCGTATGAAAGTCTAAACTTCTATGAAATTAGGGTTGAATTAAACAGGTGTACAATAAATAAAATCTTAACAAAATCAATATGCTCAGGTGTCACTAAAATTTGGCACTAATACATAGACAAAATTTTCAATAACAAAACCATTGTTCGCGTACTGCGACGTAGACTATGTGTGAAAATCCTTATTGCTATTTTATTTGCGTCTTTGTAATATATTCTAACCCAACAGGTGTTCAAACTTTACTGACTTGAAGAGTTATTATTCTAAATTGATTAAGGCCAATGCGCAGACTATGTCTGTTATGTCAAACAACTGAAAACAAGGTGATTAGTTAAGGTAGTTAGTGCGAGACATAGTTTCCTATTGTTAGACCTAATATTGAAACTGATTTTTAAAAAATTACGCGAGACCCAGCCAGATCGGAACGAATGGCTTAAAATAAACACAACGCTCGTTTGTAGCCCTTCTGATTGAGCTGGTGATGGAAACACATTTCAGATGTTAAATTAATCATCATTTCTACAACACACAAACTACATATTACTAAGAGCTCGAAAAAATACTTCTCAACACTGTATGACAATATTCTTTCCAGTCTTTAAGTGTTACATATAGAGATAGGGTGATTCTCAAGGAACGGTCAAATAACGACTAATATTAAGTAGTATAATCATACAAGCAAAAGCGAGTTTGTTTATTTGTTTGTCTTATTTCACATCTCAATTACTCAACTGATCTCATTAAAATTTTGCAAAAGTAGAGCCTGTGTCATGAAGGTGATATAGTTCTTATCACGGAATAGAATTTTTTTTAAGTTATGAGAAAACTCACCCCGATAGGGATAAGAACATTGCGAACGGGTTACAGCTCAACTCGAGCAATGGATCAGTGATAAGCTACTGTCAGTCGCATGTTCCATTCAAGTACGACGTCACCATTGGTGGAACGTTCCTGTACTGACTTTTTGAGAAAATAAATATCGGAATCAAATCCGATTCACATCCGATTTGTTTCGAGAATGTTTGGCAGATATAGTGAAAAAATCATTCGGAAAAATTTGATTTGTATTACGTAACATCAGGGATTCCTGATGTGTTTTTATGCCCGTTTTACTGTAAAGTAAGTTAGATACCCGCTCAATTATTTGGAGTCTGCATGAAAATAAATACAGTCCCATAAAAGAATGTGTGCCAAATGACATGCGTTACATATTTGTAAATGAGATAGTATAGTTACTTCCCTTTTCTATTTCCTACTGTATTTCTTCTGGGTATACTGAGTTACCATTCTTTGCAGCACAAAATGGAAATTTCAAACGAATTTTCCACATTATTAAATGGAGAAATTTCTTAACCTATTTTATTGGAAAAACTGATAACTTCCTGCAATTGCACAGTCATCCTTTTTCCACAGTACACAATCGCTTAATCACCAGGTGGGTGTTGCATCTGAAATAGCCTGAGAATAAATCTCTTGAAAGAAAGTATCATTGTGTTAATGTCGTAGAATATATAAATTGTTGTATTTGTAGATATATTATAAAAATCAGTTATCCTTACTAAAATGTACAGATGCATAATTATGTTTCTTTAACTGCATGGAAGTAAATAAACAAATAAAATACAATAAGGACCAAAATAACATGTTTACGATTATCTGAAAATGTCCCTCATTCATTAGGTATATGAATATATAATTCATTATTGTGTTTGACTAGATCCAAACAAATATTTAATACCACTCACCCATATCCCATACCAGGTGGATCCATAAACATATCATTTCCAACACCACCACCACCGCCACCACCCATAAATGGCAGAGGAGGCCCTCGATTAAATCCGAGGGGAGCAGGGTTAGGTCTGAAGCCTGTGAACCCATCGTCAAAGCCTCTTGGAGGGCCAAATGGCCGATCAAAGTCTATAGGTCCATAGTCATTGTTGAAAGGCATCATCATAGGTGGACCGCGATTCATTGGTCTCCTTGGTTGCGGTCCGTAGTTCTTCTCGGCAAATGAACCCATGAAAAAGGGTTTCGAAAAGTCTTTTCGTGCCATAGTAGAACCTTTATATGGACAGGTAATAAAGTTTAGTAACCTATATGAAAATGTAATACCAATTCAAAAGCTATGAATGATAAACCCATCAAAAAGCAATGTAAGATCAAGGCTTGATATTTGCGCAAAGTTTAATTACGATAAATACCGCTCGTGATTATTTAAAAAAAATCATTTTAACACTATCGTCAATTTTCAAATGTTTGTTTTTTATGCTTATAAACTTGTATTCTTCTTTGTCTATTTAACATTTTGACACGAAAAAGGCAATTAAGCCAAAAAAATATTAACAAGCAATTAGATGCAAAAATCAATTTCATTTGACAAACGTGACCAAACCAACGTAGCCGCTGTCTTTGTATTGTCGAGCAATTGTTGGCAGATGCTCGTAGTCCAAATCTTTTTGTATTTTGTAGTATTAAATATATTATTGAATAAATTTGTTGTATAAATATAGTATAAACATAGTGGAAATTTCACTTTAAAAAAAATATTGACACTCGTGATCAAGAATAGTTCAAAAAGTAGCTTTACTGCTAACAAATAGCTGCTAATAGCAATGTATCTATGCTATTCCTTTTACTTATTTAAAAGTTTCTGAATTTTTTTATCAATTCGTGTTTGTATTTGCATGTGTAGTGAATTTTTTTAACGATAACAATTCAATTTAAAAAGAATTTATAGTCTATTTTATAAATGCAGTTTTATGCGGAAAATATAAAAGTCAGATGCGCTTGAAAGTAAGCAAAGTAAAATTTAGTGCAAGTTTTATCTCAATTAACGAAAGACAAATATAAAAAAAATCAGTCATTCCCAAATATTTTTAAAAAATAAACAGTGAGCGGCTACTACTCAAAACAACATTTGGCACAAGTTTCCTTTCAATTAAATAAGAAAAATTCGCTTTATCCACTGTACTAGTCACTTGTGCGTTTTTGAAGAATTAGAGCAGTTTATTGCAGGGAATAATGTAATATATAAAAAAATCATCGATCGTGTAAAACATTGATATTAAATAATAAACAAAACCAAGTACCTCGATTTTTTATATTAAATAATTTTGTTTAAAATTAGCAACAAAAGTATAGCTTGCCAAAAGGCCTCTAAATTGTGCGAACTTAAAGCAAATGTGGACGCCAGAAAACAACTCGCAAAAAACACCTACAAAATCGTAGTTTTTGCATAAAAACCATAGATTAATTAAGCAACAATTCAGACATTTAAATTTAATTGTATCGAAGGCAAAATAATATTTAATTTGTCTATATGCCGGATTTATAAAAATTCGGTTTATAAAAATTTAAATAAAATCGATGATCAACTGATAGATTATTTAAATTATTAAACTACAGATTTTACACTTTATTTACAATAATTACATTAATATTTTGAATGATGGGTTAACATTCGACTATTTTAATTAAAATAACCGCATAACAGTAAATTAAACAAGTTAAATTTTCAAGGGTCAAATTTTAAGTCGTAAGAATGGCGTCTAATTGACACTGGGATGCCGATAAAAATAAACAATTTTAAAAGCTATTTTATTACATGCAATGAATAAAAATTATTATTACCAAACAAACAAATATATTTACTTTATACAAAAAATACTATAATACACAATTGCACAGGGACAAATAAATTTGTAATATCCTTCACTTCGACGCTAGTAAAACCAAAGACAAAGTAGATCATAGACAATATAATTGATGATGAGTAAAGCAATGAAAACAAAGCACAAAAAAATCCTTATGTATTTCTTTAGTTGACCACAGAATAGAGTAATCTTAACGATATCGAAACCAAAGTACACCTACTTATTTAATTTAAATATATTTATAAATAATCGAAGGAATCCCCTGACTAAGAAAATATTAAATTATGAAAATCTAGTAAGTAAATAAATCAATTTTTATTTTTTATTACATCTCATTTAAATTAACTTAATTACTCATATGAATTCTTTAAACTCAAACGAACTTTTATTCTTGTATGCATGTAGTTTATCTAAATAAAATATAAATGATGTACATTATCTGTTACGATTTATATTTGTGTTCCACTTACATATAAATATCATAACTCTATACTCAAAGTGTAGTAGATATTTTTATAAAGAAAAACAAACTAAAGGATGTCTATAAATATCTCAAAAACTTCCTGTGACAATTAACACACAAATAGTAATAAAATTGGATATTAAACGTAATTAGTTTGTTTTATTTCAAACTACATGCAAATCGTAGAATTACAAGTACATGAAACAAAATATGAGGAGCCATGGAGAACCTTTACCAGTAACATGTTTGCGGGAGGAGGAGAGGGAGGGGGGGGGGGGGGAGACGAGGCAATTCTGACTGAATTTTTTCCAGGATAACGTCGTTGTTGCTCATAATGAGAATATAATTCATACAAACTACGAAGGAAACAAAAATCAAATAAGAGATTCAACCCATTCTAGTTCTCCAGGGAACACAGAACATTCCTCAGGGAGGCGAAAATGAGCCGAGTGAGAGGTAGCTGGGAAATAAAAAGGCGCACCAACATAGGCCATTTTACAGTGTCTTTGATACGTTTGTGTATATTCGCGTCCAATCATCCAAAAATGTTTCAATATAGATTTGAACAGTGAATTGGCATTTGTGGACTCCTTGCTAACTCCGAAATTCAAATTTGTATTTGGCTTGTGAATTTCCCAGTTAAATGGGAAACTATAGAGATGGGGCAAAGAATTTTGATAGACTGGATTTGAATCTCTGGGAACTAAGAGCATGGAAAATATAAGTTTTGGAACGCCAAGAAAACACATTTTCAGTAAGTTTAGAAACGAGGGTAAGTTTTTTGAAAATGGGATGCATGGTAAACTTTGCTGCCTTCGATAGATAATAATCAGCTAGCTAATGTCGCCGGAGGTGTAAAGAAAGATCAATACCTTGAAGATGGGTCAATTTAATGGCATTGGTTTTAGTTATGAGATTATGGAGGAATTACCTATAATTTAGATGACTGCGTACCAGAGTATTATAGATTAACTTCGATGTGGATATGTGTGAGCTTCATCACTCTCCAGAAACCGCGCGGAAAATATCAAATTAATCTGATATCGGGAAATAACATGTACAATGTGAGTGTTTCAGGGTAATCACGAATCTAGGAACATACCGAAAAATTTGTATTGGAAAAAATAGGAATTATATGAAATAAATATAAGTGGAGAAATTCCGCTTCTAGATAAAATCACCACAGCGCTTCTAGATAAGGATAAATCCATACCGCGAGAGATGACTCTTTTCTTTAATTTCAAAAAGGCAGGGTTTAAAGTCTTTTCGGTAATCATTAATGATTTATCAGAAGAATATAGAAGCAAATCATCAGCGTATGGCAAAACATGGTCAGAAAAGGTTTACCAATGTGTCAATCTTATAAGAGAATATTGAAAAGTAAGGGATTTAGAACAGAAAATGCTTGGGAAAAGGGAATAGTGTTTTATAAACCATTTCAACTAATTTTTAATCAAGTTATTCGATATCTGCACTAAAACAATAGAACTTAAGAAACTATGAAATGTTTCGTGGCTGCCAGTGACAGATATTTAATTAAGGCCTAGAAGTCGTATAAAACAAAGCAGTGAACATAGAGAAATTGAATTGAAGAACAACGAGAAACACTATTTAACGTTGCTTTGCGTTTACAAAATTTCATTTCTAATAAACATGTTTTGCATATATTATAACAGTTTTATTGTAATAATGACTCTTCTAATAATAATATTTCATTTAAGGTGAGGAATTCACCATCCGTTTTGTAGGAAGCTGGATAGTTGTATTATGCTGCATACATTTCCTGTGCAGTATTCACTTTCATTCATCGAATAAAGGTATGATTAAACAAAACATTGGAACCAAAAAAAATATACGTCAGAACTGTTGGCTGGCAGGGACGTAGGTACATTTATGCGTTAATGAAAGAGCAAAATACTATGCAGGATACCACGACATTGACACTTCTGTACGGTAGCCGGCAAAAGTTGAGCTTAACTTATAGGATCACAATAGAAGTTCATCTTAAAACATTATTTGCCCGAAGTCCTGATAGAAGTTAATCTACCGAAAACTTATAGAATGACGCAGTTTCCAAAATGAACTGTGAATTGTGCACTTTTTTTATTATCTTAACTTTACGATTATTTGTGATGTACATTTAATTTAATTATTCGTTCAGTATGAAATTAACAGTATTTCATTTTTATAAAGGAAAGACAATATAAATATATTTATAATTTTTGTTCTATTAAAATATAAATAAAATATAGTGTAGTATGGGCAATTCAGAGTTATGATTCTTTCAATTTGCTCAAATCTTGTTTGCAAGAAAGGAATATGTGTATTTAGGAAGTATGAATAGTTTTCTACGACTAATAAATCATATGTAAACTTCAATAATGGCGACCATTACACGTACGTCACCTTAGAAATGTCAATAAATTGGATTTTACTTTAGTTTGAAAACAATAATAAAGAACTGGTAAAAAATGTTTAAAAAACTAAAGGATAAAATAGCAGAAGAAGTCAAATCGTCACCTTCGAGAATACATCAATTCGCACAAGCTGCGCAGGTAAACATCGAAGTAGGTGTGTCGTTTATATGGATAAGTTTGACCCGATTAGTTTATCTTGATAAAATTTCGTGTTTATTATCTACTGTGATATTTGCTATTTCAGGCTGCAGTCACATCAGCCTCTAGCAGCATTTCGGACATAACGAATAATGATTTATTCACCATAGGCGGAGACGGTAGGTATTAATTTGTTGGTAGTTTGTAGTTATACAGAACTATCGACTTTAATTAAATAAATATATGTTTTAAATGTTTCAAGTTATAAATTATATGCTATTTCATACACAATTTTCTTCAGATTTTTGGTAAAAAAGTTCAATTGTTTATTTCAAGTAGAAATTTATTATTTTGTTGTTCCAAGTAGTACAAATATTTACATTGACATGCTTATTAGTCTATAGAGATTCACATATTGTATGAACAAATTTCTTCTACTTATTAATTCATTAAATCACTTATTAATTCATTAAGTCACTTATTAATTCATTAAGTCACTTATTAATTCATTAAGTCACTTATTAATTCATTACGTCACTTATTAATTCAATAAATCACTTATTAATTCATTTAGATGATTCAAATGTTTAACTTTTTTATATAGTGTTAAAATGCTAATTTTCAGTTTTGTTGTAATGATACTGTCTATGTAATTTGCTAGTATTAATAATTACCAGATAGAAATGAAAAGAACTACAGTTAAACTGTTAATAGTGGCAAAGAAGTTTCAAAATCTAATAATAATAATAAAATTGGGATTAATTGAACTGAAAAGTCAGTATAATAGAGATTCAATAAATTGGCTATTAACTTGATGCTATTAATGACAGTTTTTCTGGGTTTTGCGACATAGACAATATAATCTACTTACTACTTTATATTTTATCTACTTTATACTTTTTTATTTTATTTTAGCCCACCTGAAGATGTTGTAATACAACGAAATCTAGGTTGTGGTAAAGAACTTAAAGAAAGTAGAAATAATACTACATCATATAGTTTTATTTAATTGTATATTTTTAATATTGAAACCTATTTTATGACAAAATTGACTATTTGTGACTTAAAAAAGTAAGATCAAAATTATATAGAGACACATTCATATGGACTCTCATAAATTTAGTCCACCTTTGTGAAAATAGTGATCAGCTAAAAAATATTTATTATAAATGTATTAAAAGAACTATTTGGCTTTACATTCCAGAAACACCTCAGAACTCCCCCTTGAGAGGTCCAGCAGTACCGCATTTGAATAACAATTCGCAGGAGAACGTACAGAACAACTATAGCAGTTCTACGTCCAACCAGAATACATCAGCCCGGGAACCTCCGCAGCTTGCCGGTCATTTGAATGTAAGGGTTTTGTGAGTTGTTTGTTTAATTGTAATATACTTTTTTATTTATTTACTTAATTACCAATTGTGAGTTCGTAGACTTTTGGAATATCTAGTGACTTGGAAAAGCTTAAATTTTGTGGTGATAATCCAATGCGTGTAGATTTTAACAGCAAAGGAGAGTATTAAAAAAGAAAAAACCAAAGTTTTCGTACCTAACTTTGTTTCAGGATATTCTTCATTTTTGGTGCCTTATTGAGCTATTTTCTCATGTAGGTCATATTGTAAGCAATTTCTTTCTTATATTTTATAGTATTTGTTTCCATGATTTCTTTTGACTTTAAACTTCAGGTTTTGTGAAATAGAAAACATCTTTCATAAACTAAAAATATTGTGTACCAAAACTTTTTGGTAACAAAGCTTCCTGGCTTCTTGTACTGAAATTTATTGGGAAATGATGTCTGAGAATGTATTATCTTTGCATCGTGCTAATGAATGGTTTTCAATATTAATAGCCACTCGGGAAACTTTATTTTTGTGTCTTTTTTGGTCATGTAGAAACTACAACAGAGAATTTTCAATAGTGATTACAATTATTTGTATCTGTCAGCGAAGTAGTATAATGAAATGACATTGAATCTAAATCTACGACCATCAAGTGGATAACGCAATAAATACAGTCAAAAATGGTTCACCAATTTCTTCGTACTTGAGGATTTTTCTGCAGTCCAGGCATTCTCCAAACATCTCCAATGTCCTCTTTTATAGTTCTGTTATTACAAATAAATTCTACAAAATGTGAAGCATATTTAAAATTTGTACTACCTCAAAAATGTGCACATATTAAAAAATTGATTATTTGATTGCATGGAACGTTGATGTTATTTGGATATATAGTGATTATAGTAGGTCGATTCTTATTCATAGTATTATTTGATGATAGAAGTGAAACTTATTATTCTCCTATTAGGTATACCGACATTCGTTTGCTTTCTTCATGTTCCTTTTGCGTCCTCAACTTTCAATTCATCTTGCATCTAGTTTATACATTGATTGAATGCCATGAGATGCATACAGCTTACTGTCTACACTTATGCGCCTTTGTCAGTCAGTCGTCATTCCAGTTTTTATAAGGTACGATGGACGAGTGTGAACTTGTAGCTGTCTATACCAAGTTCTATATCTTGTTTTTAACATTTTTCACATCAAAATTGTGTTTTTGGTCTAGAGAATTCAAAGCATTGTTTCTTATTGTTTCATTTGTGTAATCTTTATGCTTGTTGTCCCATAATACTTGATAACTTCGATAATGTTCTATAAATCCCAATGTTTTTACTTTATTTTCCTCCATCTTGTCTCGTAAAATACACGGAATATTGCACGTGGATTCACCAGCGGCGGATGGACATGCCCTAGCAGCATGCGCTGCCATTCAACTAGTTTTGATGAATGTATTATTGCATGAGCTATGGAGCTTTATGCATTTATTAGAGGAAGACACAAGAATATGAAAACGCACGAGTGTGGACGTACTAATGAGTACCAACGATGCCTCACATGATCATGTAGAAAAAAAATTTTAACCTCTGTAAAGATATGTATGGAAACCCCACAAAAATATAATTTTAAGTCATTTTAAATACTAATTCTAGATTTGAACCAAGAAAATAAGCCTTATGCAGGCTGTACACTTTTTTCGAGACACCCTAAGGCATGCCGAGTACAAGTATGTACATGGTGATTTTGCCCCATCTCACTATCTCGTGGCTCGCATTGCGATCTCTCAATTGCTTGTTAGTTATTTGCGCCTAGTCAAAGAGACTTGTTAGTTCTCGTGGGGAATGCGAGAGTGGGCATGTTCACTCTCTTTCATTTAGTTGCTGTGAGCGTGATGACATTTTTCATTATATGGTCTAACGAATGCGAGTCATAGTTCGCCACAGCTTAGTAATTTTCAGTATGGTATATGTGTAAAAAATTATAATAATAACATTACAAAAACAAAAAGCAGTAGCTGTTTCCAGGTTCATTGTGGCAGGTATCCGCAGTTCAACCGATACGAAGAGTCTAGCTGAGACTTTCACGCCCAAGACTCTCGGCGAGAGGCTCTCGACGAGTATTTATAGTTGGTGTTATATGTGATTTTCACGTTTATTATTTTGTTTAGAAATCAGAGTTTGAAAAAAAAATTTTTTTACGTTCTACCCTAATTTGTGTCCGTAAGTGTGTATGGAACCCCCATAGAGTGAGTTTTATTTGAAATTGTGAGTTTTTTAAATTTTCTTGAGCATTGGGTAACGTTTTTGATTAGCTTCTAATTTGACATTTAGCTCTCTTCTACTTTTCTATGGTAATGTTGTCTTTTTAAAACTTGCCCTGTATGTGTTAGTAATGTTACCATAAATTTGTATTCTGGTTTTCGTCACCAATCAGCCCTGTGTTGTATCATTTACTTTACTTAACATATATATTAATTAATGCATGACAATGATGCCTTAAACTATGCTTTAAAAAGTGGCATGTTGTATCACACTAGTATTATCCTTGTCTTTATTTCTCATTAAAGTTTGGTGGCTTGAGAGTAGAGAAAGCATCACGTAATTTTACAATCAGAAAGAAAAGGATAGAGAATAGGATTACATCGGCGATGACAATTCTGTATTTTGATGACATGTATAACAGGAGATTTTATAGGTTATTGTTTTGTTGCTTTTTGTTGTTTTTATGTTTTGTTGCGGGCGAATTAAGGTTTATTTGTCATGTCACTTTCAACATTAGCCACAAATTGTCAAAATTTTGTTATGTCTTTAGATAGTAGTAGATAAGTATTTTATGAAAATAGTATTTGGTAAAGTAAATGGATCTGAGACATCCCTCAATTCTTGAGTACGGATTATATACGCATTTCTGCAAACGTTTGTTGGTATCTAATTTAATACATTGTAACTATACAAATTAGTCTTTTTACTTTTCGGTTTGCTCAATTAAATATACTAATAGGGGTAAATTTACTAAATTACCAAAAGAAATATTTCAATAACCTATAAAGTCAGCTGTTACATGAACTGTTTAAGGTGCCATTTTGAAATATGTAGCTGTCAAAATAAAGGTTTCGTAATGATACATCATGCCAACATCTGGTTAAAGGCCTTTAATCCCGTAACGTATACATTATTCATAAAGTAACATGATACAACCAAGGGCTGACTATATTACTATTTTTACTCAATATATTACAACGGAAGGAGTTTCCCGCACACTTTCAAAAGAAACATGCAAAATAACAAATTACTTAAAATTATATTGTTATGGGACTCCGGTACCTGTAAAGGAAAGACTGAAATGTTTTGCTTATGCATGATCATGTGCGGCATTGTCAGTATGAACTCTTTTAGTAGGGCATAAATGTCAATCAGAAATATCATTAAGCAATAACTGTCAATTTATTCTCAATCCTGTATTTAAACAACAAATCCTTTACTAAGCTTACATTTTAGTTACCATTTTACATGCAGTTCTACTGAGCTGTATGTAAAATGGCAACAAAGTTATATGCAACTTTTTTTCTTATACCTTAATATACCTTTAAACTGTTCTTGCATTTCTCAATCTTGTATTTACACAACAAAGCCTTTACTAAGCTTATATTTTTCTTACCATTTTATATGCAGTTTTGCTGAGCTGTATGTAAAATGGCAACAAAGTTATATGCAACTTTTTTTCTTATACCTTAATATACCTTTAAACTGTTCTTGCATTTCTCAATCCTGTATTTACACAACAAAGCCTTTACTAAGCTTATATTTTTCTTACCATTTTATATGCAGTTTTACTGAGCTGTATGTAAAATGGCAACAAAGTTATATGCAACTTTTTTTCTTATACCGTAATATACCTTTAAACTGTTCTTGCATTTCTCAATCCTGTATTTACACAACAAAGCCTTTACTAAGCTTATATTTTTCTTACCATTTTACATGCAGCTCTATTGAGCTGTATGTAAAATAGTAACAAAGTTATATGCAATTTTTTTCTTATACCTTAATATACCTTTAAACTGTTGCATTTCTCAATCCTATATTTAAACAATAAACCATTTATTAAGCTTATATTTTTGTTACCATTTTACATGCAGCTCCATTGAGCTGTATGTAAAAAACCAACAAAGTTATATGCAACTTTTTTTCTTATACCTTTAAATTGTTCTTGCATTTCTCAATTCTGTATTTACACAACAAAGCCTTTATTAAGCTTATATTTTTGTTACCATTTTACATTGCAGCTCTATTGAGCTGTATGTAAAATAGTAACAAAGTTATGTGCAACTTTTTTTCTTATACCTTAATATACCTTTAAACTGTTGCATTTCTCAATCCTGTATTTAAACAACAAATTCTTTACTAAGTTTATATTTTTGTTACCATTTTACATTCAGCTCCATTGAGCTGTATGTAAAATAGCAAGAAAGTTATATGCAACTTTTTTTCTTATACCTTAATGTACCTTGTACTGAGAGACTTGTACCTGACAGGTTAATTTAAATATTCCAACTTATTATTATACTTCATTCCATCCAAAAAGAGAATGTAAACAAAGTAAAATGACAGTTCAGGTATCGTAAACATTTTTCTTGTATTCATGTTTGTAGTATAATGTGGTTTTTTTGATATTTGTGGTTAAAAAAACATAATTTTTTTATTGGTATATACATTTTAGCTGTGTAAATAATCTTTAATTTGTTTTATTCAAAATTATTGGTATACTCATTTACATTATATAATATAAAGCCAAAGTCCATATAAATAATGATGAACATTGACATTAAGTTTTTTCTATTGTTGATTTTTTTAAATAAATATGTCTTAACATTAAAGATAATCTTGGAAATATGCAGGCAAAGAAAAGTAAAAGTTTAATTATTATAAAAAAGGTACTGCTGTTGTTTAAAATATGTATTCTATATTGCAAAATAATACTATTACTTATTTGAAAATACAACGTTTCAATTGTTTTTTTTCCCTACCCTTAAGCCAAGTACCCTTGTGTACATATAATCGTTATATAACACCAATGTTCTTTCCCTTTACTCTTTCTGCCTCGCTTAAACATGACGCTAGAAAAATAATCAAATATCGTTAAGTCAAATTGAAACTGATTTATTAGAAGCATAAATGGATATAGACTTCGTACATGTTGGAATATCTAATATTTTTCCAAAATGTTTTATACCTCTGTGCTTTGTATGATTGACAGCTAGGGTTGTCAGTATTTCTATTGTAAATTTCACAATTCATATTAGTAAAATAACAGTGTAATATCAATATTTATCACATTATTTAGTGTAATAGTTTATTAATTAATATAGCGATTGTAGTTTATGATTAAATGATATTTTGCATATAATAATAAATTGTCGAAACTATGTCTCACATGTTCTAATCGATGGAGCGTGTTCACCATATGTTTCTACCATCAAGTGATGACTTTCAACAGCTTTTTTCTTTTGATTAAATAAGAAAAGCAATGTGTGCCGCAAATGTTCTTTTTCAGGCACAAAACTCGACATGATCACTGAACGATAAAACAAAGACGCTAGTTTTTGGCAGACTCAACTTGTGTGTGTTTGTAGTTTTATGTCAGATGAACAAAATGACGTATGTGTCAAATTAATACGCTGCGTACTTTTCGCTGGCGCCATCTCTTAGTTAAACCGGAAAAAACTTATGCATACACCTGGTATATTTGTGCCAACCATATTTTAATTGTCAAATTGGTTTGTTTACAAACATTCTCTTTTAAAAGGGAATGGAGTATAGGTATAGCCACAAATACAGGATTTTCTCTGTTTTCTAAAATATTTCTACATAAATTTCGCTCTTGTTTCAGAAAGCATTTTCATAAATGGTAACTCTTTATTTGGTTTGCTTTTAAAAATGATACCAATTTTGCGTTATTAATGTTGCCATTGTAATTATTAATACTTTTTTCAAATTTGAGCATTTTTATGTATGATAAACGGGCCACGTTTCGGGACAAGGGTTGGGACACATAAAGTAGGGGTTGGTAATTGTCTGCATCTCTTAAAATTGGTAATTGTCCGCATCTCATAAAGTAGGGGATGGTAATTGTCCACATCTCTTAAAATCGGTAATTGTCCTCATCTCATAAAGTAGGGGTTCATAATTGTCCGCATCTCTTAAAATTGGTAATTGCCGCCTCTCATAAAGTAGGGGTTGATAATTGTCCCTATCTCTTAAAATCGGCAATTGTCCGCATCTCATAAAGTAGGGGTTGGTAATTGTCTGCATCTCTTAAAATTGTTCATGTAAGTTAATCGAAATAATTGAATTTCAAAGCTTTAATTAAATACTAGTAATTAGAATTTTTTCAACTTTTTTAACTTTATTTTTTTTGTCTTGCTGCCAGCTCCGTACATGTGCGGGGTGCAGGATGCCAGCTGCCCCTCTATAATTTCTGTATTAACGTTTTTGAGTGTACGTGTATGGACTGGAGACATTTTGTTTTTGTGACTCAGTTTGTGGCTGGCTCTGCGCTTGGCATATTGTTTATTAAGTTGGCAGCGAAAGGGTAAAGCGTAGCGTTTCGCAAACGGAGTTGAAAAATGAAAAATGGTTGACGGAACGTAAACACCATAGTATTGCTATTAAGCTATGTGTAAATATTATTTTTCGTCATGCGATATATTGCTTAGTATGTTTTGACAGGTGTAAAAATATTCAAAAAGTATGAAATTCAGACATTGAGTCTATAGTTTACGTTAAACAACTAGCGACACTGTTTTTCCATAATTTTGATTAGCAGTTTCGGAAACGGGGATGTCATGTTTTTTGTAGACATCTTCAGCAATCTTCATACATAAAATTGTGAAGAAAATTTTCGAGTATTTTTTTTGTTTTCTCTATAATTTTCATATAAATGTTTTTTAGTGTTGCTATTGAGGTTTATATTTAAATATTGCGTTAATGTAATTTATTACTATGCCAAAAGGACTGGAATTTTTTGTCCTTGACTATGACAGTTTTACGACTTATTCTTCATGATGAACATATAAGCATTTTTGTATAAATCTAAAATTTTTATAAGCGAAAAAAGTCATAATATTTTGACCTAAAGTAATAAGACAAATAAGTGAAATATATCATGGAAGCCATTAAAAATTAATTAACATTTCGCACGACAGGTAAATCTCTTGTAAGACGATTTTTATTGCTGTATTATGTATTAATATTAATTAAGCATTAATGTTGTAAAGCAGAGTTCTTATAATTTTTAGGAATCTTTAGTGAAACAAGGATCCCTAGTAATCTCGTCATGTCTGTCCATCCGTCTGTCGCAGCCTTACAGTTTCTAGTTCCTTTTTAAATTTTATATGCAGTAGCTTCATATAGAGATCTCATTTTTAACAGGTAGCAAAATATTAAAAAAACAGTTTTTGATGGGGTAAGGGGGGACCTTTTAATAATTTTTTTTCAATCTCTCATTGACTGGGTTATATTAAGTTGTATTTTTATAAATACGGGATATATTTTTTTAATATTTATAAATAAGTCCCATTTGGTAAATATTAAGCAATAAAGTGATCTCTATTCAACTATTCTATTTCAAGAAATATAGAATTTTATGGAATTCTACATTGTGTGTTCCGACGCAGTATTATGTTGAAAATTGGATAGATATTTGTTTTTCACGTTTGTAACATGAAAAGAAATGTTTGAAAACTTTCACCAACTTAATGCGAGTTACATTGTCTTCACGTTTCCTTAGCTGTATTATAAAAATAGAAGTTTTATAATTTCGTTATGCGCGTTTGTCCGTTTGTCGCAGCATCACAGCTGTTCCAGTTTATTTATTTATTTCACACGTGGGAGCTTGTGAGTTTTATGTTAGATACACTTTGTATCTCAACATTTTCACATCCAGATGCTAATCTACGTTGAGTATTGATTTATGTATTAAAATGCTATATAGCAAAAATACAAAAAGTGAGTTACAGTGTTCTTGAAAAAGTGAGATGTTGATATATCGTCTAGTATATTCATATGTCTTTCACAGGCGTAATAAAAATAATTGAAATGACATAAGCCTCTTTTTTATGCAAATTGACCTGAAATAATTTTATTTTATGAACCTTTTGGAGCTTTGTATGTCTCGAGAAGAAGTAGCCAAGAATTTGGAGTCTTGAGAAAGAATTGAACGATGGAAATATAATTGTAACTTAAAACCATGAAAAAACACCATCGCGCTCGTGCGCGTACTAACTAAATTTTCCACGAGCGTGATGGCGCTCACGAAATTAATTTGATGTTTAGTGTGCGGTAGGGGAGGTCGCTCACACACATCGCTAATTTTTTATCTTTCTACGTGTTACACAAAGTTCAAATTATAATATTATTAGTAATTACAATACAAAATGGATCCAGGAAAATTTTTAACCCATAATGTCGGAATACGAAAATAATTTGAGTGAAAATGATCATTTTTCAAGTTGTGAAGAAAGTGATAGTGGGAGTACATTGTGCTCCGCTCACAATTTGGCGTAATGCAAATTTTGAGTGATAGTGATAATAGTGACGATAACAATTATTTTGCTATATACATACATATATTTAATTTATAACACATTCGAGTGAAATAGCTGCAATGGGGCTGTTTTAATTTGGCATAGACGATGTTCAATTGTCTTATATACAAATAACAACACGATAATGTTTATATAAAAATCTTACACCGAATATCCTGTACATGTAATATAAGATATTTGGTGTAAGATTAATGAAACAAAAAAACATTGTTTTGGTATTTTCTTTTGAAATAAGTGTTGGTATTATTTTGTAGTATAGGAAACATGTTTTGAATACATTATATGGTAGTGTGTTTTTTTATAAAAAACTTGCTCTTATATTTTCGATAATTATTTTTAATGTTAGAAATATTTATGTAATAAAATTACATTATAAGAACTTTAAAGTGAATATTTGGCATTATTTATTCGGCATTATATATGCTGGCCGTAACCACAGAGGCTAAGACTCTAGCGACCGTTTTAAAGCCTATGTGTTCGATTTCCAACAGGGTGTTTAAACATTCATAAATTCTGTTTAATCTAATTGTGAATGATTTATTAGACTTTGTACTAAAAAAATAAAAAAACCATTAGCAATAAAATATAATTTTTTTTAATTACAAATAAATCCGTATTATATTATACAAGCAAAATTTTTAATAATTATTTAATACAAGCAAAAGGTTTACAATACCTGTACTGCCATTTTGCTTTGTTTACAAACATTCTCTTATGTATAAAGTATAAGTGTGTACCAAACTCTCTAATGCAAAAATTGCTCATGCTTAATATGATTAACTTTTGTTTATTTTGACAAATAATCATGGCATTTTAATTGTATAGTCATTGAAGAGTTCTACATTAAATTATTGTGTAATAGTGTAATAAATATATTGCTTTAATCTTTGCAGGCAGACAACCAAGTGCTGAATATGGACTCGTCACGGAATCGGAGACTCTCCAACAGTTCGATAGCAAGCGATATGTCATTTCGTCTGCCTAGCTATGAGAGTCCATCATCAATGTACCATTTACAGGTATTGTTAAGAGTGTAAAATTACCTATGCGAATAAATCTTCTATTGGCATTATAAACGTCATTGAATGCAAAGAAGCGAGCAAACTTTTTATTTCTTGGGACAAGTCGAATGAGCCTAAGCTTTATCATCATTAGATCATCCTGGTTACAACATGTAACTAAAGGACTTATTCAAACAAGTTAAATTAATATAGACCTCAGGAGTTACTATTGGCCATTGGAAGTGCTAATGACCACTCTTCTTCATCATCTAATCCTTTCAGGTACAATATGTGATCAAAAAGTTTCAGTGAGACAAATCAAATGAGCCGAAACATGATGCATTTACTGTTAACCGTTGAGAAGTTCCTGCGAACTGCTCCCTCCTCTGCCGTCATATCAGCTTGATGGTATCACATTACTGTATTGTCATCACCATTGCATAAGTTTGCAAGGATTCAAATCAATGTTACAATTAGAAGTGGATAAAAACTTAATTTGCTGGATTTGTTCACATCAGCGACGGATTTAGATCTAGGTCCGTGAAGAGGATAAATTATTAAGATGTATAATCAGACGTTGCTAGAAAGGTGGCATATCGGCACTGGCTTCGAGCGCCATCACAATCAAATCCACTTCGTTTTTACGTATATCTGTAATCATAATATCTAAAGAAATGAAAATAAATAAATGCATGTATATATTTTAAAAATAATAAACATTTTAAAAACAAGATTAACATTTATTAAAAAATAAAAACCAATAATAAAAATACCAAAAGTATTCAGGTAGTTTAAACTATTTATTTGAATAATAAGATTTGGTTTGTAATTAAAAAAAATTTGCTCATATCTATTAGGTTTGTTTGTCAGCTTGTTTCTTACCTTAAATAAATTTGCAATTAAATAACGAATCGCTTTCAAAATCATCACATTCCATAGTTCACACATAGGCGGCATAACGCACAAGCTTTTGTCCAAATAATATAATTATTACAAGACAAGAAAATTGAAATAACTAATATGTGTCAATAAATTAATATGTGTCAATAAATGGCACAACTTATATATTAACTGTCTGTTCACTTATCTTGAAAGCTCAAAGCCAGCATTTAAATGCTTACTGCTTTCGTTGGAAACTCCTTGGAAACAGCAAGCTTTTAAATGCTGGTTCTTGCGATTATGATTGAGCATTTGAAAATAGATTTGAATTAAGGATTTAAACCATATTTTTTATTGCGGCAACACTTTTATTTATGACAACACTTATATTTTAAGTAATAATATTTACTTCAGTATATAATTAAAAACACTTTAAAAAATTAACAAAATGAATGATAACTAATGTATAGACAATTATGACTGTACGAATATATTTTGTCATTTAGCGAAACAGCTTAATTGACGAGGAACAAATAACCCCAATTTTGAATCAGATTGTATTGACAGTGAATGTTGAGTACATGTTGCCGTAATTGCAAAACAGTTTGAAGAAAGTTTAAAGCACTATGTGATTACTGTCTACTCCATCTTGCTGAAGCACTTTAAATAAAACAAACATTTCATTATTGCAGTCAGACATGGACATATCAGCTAGCGAAGCCGAGGATCGAGGGATCCTGTCACCCTCGCCTGGTGCTGTCGGTGCAGCAGCACTAGAACGAGTGACAAAGGAGCAGCTCTACGCTGCATATAGAAGGACCCAGGACCGGTACAGTAAATACCGTGGGCGATACGCAGACTTAGCGAGGCATTATAAGAATTTAGAACGTGAGAATGCTAAAGCTAGGGTGAGTATATTTTTGTTAGAAAATTTTACTATTATCTTAAGTTAATAATTTGGATACAGGCGAAATGTTTCTTTGACATACTTAAAAATGAAAAATCGTTACGTTCAATTACATTGATTGTACAACAATTACATCTTGTTTGAGAAGAACTTGATAGTGAAACTTGAAAATTATTTGGTATTAGAAAAAAAACAAATTTGCTAAATGATATAAGCTATGACATCGTTTTATTAGCTAGCATTCTTTTGTGGCTTTGTTCGTGCAGAATTCGTATAACAGGGTGTTCTGTGGTTGTGCTCCGTCCCCACTATAATGTCCCCCGTACTCATACCCACTGCCGATGTCACTGCCTTGCTGGTCATGCAGCTATTTATTTACGAATATTCATTGATTCAATATTCGGATGACGTAGAGTTAATTATTTATTTATATGAAATAGTATCACATGAGATGTTTACACTCTTTTGCTCTTCGTTGCAAATGTGATGTTTCTTTCACATGAGACGGTTCATAAAAACTCTTCAGAAAGGTACTTTTGAAGCAAAAAAATATTAATATGAATTTGTTCTTGTATGGGATTCTTTTTAATAGACTACCCATTACAGCATTTTGATTATTGTTATTAAAGCCTGTATCTTTTGGGTGCTTCCTAGTCTTCCTAGATCGGCCCTCTCCTTTGATTGCTGTATCCTTTGCTTCTGGTTATATTTTCGTCTCATATGGGCTAATATTTTTGAAAAAAATGTCAGTCATAAAATTTTGATTATTGGTATTAAAGCCAATATTACTTGAGGTCTTATTAGAATAGTTAAGGGTTTTCTATGGTTCATTATTTACAGTCAACGTGTCACGAAATTCGGTATAATTTCGTTGTATTGAAAATTTCGACTTGGCTATCAAACCGAATTTATAGACGTTTCACGTCAAAAAACATCTGATCATTGTGTGTTTTCTACTTTTGTAGTCTTGATATGCAAGGTATTTTTTGTCAAAAGACACAGTATTTAAAAGGAAGTGTCTTGTAGTAATCAGAACAGATCAACGTAAATGAACCAAATTTACGTGTATATATAAAAACATTTTCAAAAATCTGATTTTTTTGAAATGATTCAGATTATTTAGAAATAGTATTTAATGAAGCACTCACATTTTCTTTCTCTGTATAATTTTGTCAGTTTTAGCCATATTTAAGTTAACAGGTAACATGCATGATAAGGCTCAGGAACACCCATGTAGTTAAACTTTGTACAACGGTCACTATCTACATCAGAGTTTTCAATTTGATGAAATCAGCAGCCCTTATTGTGACTGATTTTCCATACTTTGAATAAGAAACAGCATGCTGTAGTGCCATCGCAGATGTGATTGACTTTCGTACTGTCACAACGTACTGTTCAGAAACTCTTTTGAGCAAACAGGCAATGTACGAGGTTTAGTTGCGTATTGAAAATATTTGGCGTTAATTTTGTAGAAATTCATTATTGACAATTAAATGAAACTTCGTGATGTAGTACTATTTCTACTTTCTTTAAGTTCTTTACCACAACCTAGGTTTCATTGTATTACAACATCTTCAGGTGGGCTATTAGCAAAGATTGATATATCTTTGAAGAGGATTCATATATCTTATGATTCTTTCTTTGCTAATAGCCTACCTGAAGATGTTGTAATACAATGAAACCTAGGTTGTGGTAAAGAACTTAAAGAAGTAGAAATCTTAAAGATTGATATGTCTTATGATTCTATCCTTGCTAATAGCCCACCTGAAGATGTTGTAATACAATGAAACCTAGGTTGTGGTAAAGAACATAAAGAAAGTAGAAATAATACTACATCACGTAGTTTCATTTAATTGTTTAGTTGCGTTTTATCTATGGTACTCACTGATTGGTATATCAATGTGTTAAATAGTAAGACAAAAATATGTATTCCATTCCGTCTGTACCAATGTTATCAAGAGAAACTCTGTACAGTCGCTCTGTATATTAGAATTCAGAAGTTAATAGTAGAATATCCCCATTTTACTCGTTTACTGTTTTTAGGTTACGTTATTTTCGAATTCACCTTCAAGTAAATCTAGAAAAAGGGTTACCATGTATTTTTTTTTTTTGTTTATCTGTTAGTTCATTTTATGATAACATCACATTCCTTAGGACTGCATTACTTTTTCATTCCGTTTTAAAAATATTTTTCATACATTGCGTATTACGCAAAATTCGTAAATACGTCTCATCAATTGGTAACCGTTTGCTTATTTATCATTAATGAAATGTATAGGTTTTTACTTTAACGTTTCTGTAATATGATGTTAATGAATAATTAAATATTTACTTAATCATATTGATTAAACTAAAATTAAATGGTTTCCTGCATTTGAACTCGGTGTTAGTCTATTGTTTTCTAATCTAAATTTAACTTTTCAATATAACGCTTCTTATCTTTCAACATTATATTAAACCGCAATTAGGTAAAATCCATGGTTGTAGAAGTCAGTTATATATTTTAAATACTTGTGGCTGAGAATGGTAGTTCTGTAATACGTTCGTTCATGGTAATTTTTTTATATTTTCAGGCAGTGCTGGTCGAAACACAGGACAAAGCTCTAAGGAGGATATCGGAATTACGAGAACAGTGTACGCTGGAACAGAGTGCAAAGGTTAATACAGTAAAATTAATAATTATTATATGGGTTTCTACTTAGGCGGAAAATGTTATGTAGAAAAAATTACGGAATAGGCTATTTGACAACATCAAAAATATATGACAATTCGGGGTCATCCTATTAGATTATAACGTAAATAAGTGTATTTCTTTTAATTTTCGGAAGAATACGTTATTTTATAAAAAAAATCCTAAAGAAATTGCAACATTTTTTTGAAATTCAATCAGTGTCGCAAACGCCCTGTTATTGGTTAAAAATCAGATGACGTCACAGACAAATTTTTAAATCTTTGATTTATGGTCTTTTTTCTTTTTTTTTAAATTTATAACTGTCACCTTTTGCATCTAGAGTAATTTTTTTTTATAATGTGAATTCATTACGTATGTGCATTATATACAAAAAGAAATACATTATTTTAATTAAAATAATTTCCGGTTATAACTAATGTATAATAACAATTTATTTAATTCCCATGCAGTGCATATTATAATGATATATGAGCACTATAATATTATTCTAAATCATAGACAAATAGACTTTTCCTGAATGTTGTGGGATAAACAAGATGTTATTGTTAAAATTGACAGATTAAGTAAATATTCGGGTTGGGTAATTAAATTTACTATATTTTTATTATAAATACCTAACAATTTGTAAGAAATTATGTTTTTAATTGTGTAATAAGTGCTTAGCGATAAAAGATAAAGTGAACTAACTGGATAAAAGGTTAAAACATATTCCATCGCAAACAAAAGTCATCAGGTATGAACTTGTTTAAATTGATTTTTTTATGATAAATAATCGTCTGCTACAGAATTTTTTAAACTTATCGTTTATAATATATATTCTTTCATATCATATCAAAAACTTAAACTCAGATAAATACTAACAATTGTCAAAATATCATTGGAACTGAAACGCATTCACACCAAAATTTAATGTTCTTATTCTTTTGGTTTATAGGCATTGATATCGATAATAATGTTTAAAACACAAATATTACATCGAAATGATCTTCACACATAAAAACATTTGAGTGAGCTACAATGCTGTTTTGATCTTTTTGGGCTAATTGCAGCAACTTTTGTCGTCTTTTAGGATTCGTTGGCACTGAAACATATAATTTGTGTGGATTTTTTATAGACGTATTTGTACATTGTGTCGCTACACACCATTTATACACCATTTTAATATGAAAATAAATAATAATCCCTGTCAGCGGGCAGGTTGTTTGTGTACATTGCGTGTAATGTCATGCTAGCCGCCATCACAGGAGTTGTGTTTTTAGTGCGAGTTTGAAAATTTAAACTTTAAAAGTGATTTATATAAAAAATACGGCATATATCCTGGAAATATAAATGTAGTGTGCTTATAATACAAAATAGAACAAATTAAATATTTTGTATTAAATTATTTTTAATTAAAATTAATGTGATTTCATTGTTACAAATTTTTACAGTCCCATTTTTTTTTAAAGGAAAAATGGAACCCTTTTAAGAGAATTCACATGTCCATCTGTCCATCTATCATAGTCCATTTTCTCAGAAACCGCCTGACGTGAAAAGTTGAAATTTGGAGTAGCAATGAAATATATTTAACCACACATATCTTAATAGCTAACAAGCAGAAATATTTACTATATTATTAAATTTTCAGGTATCGTTGGAAAGGACTATTAACAAGGGTTTTAAAAATATTTTTTTTATAATTTTAGATAGCGTGTCTTTAGGAGTGCTGATGTATCTGTACCTTTAGGGATGCTAGAAAATATGCAAACAAAATTTATATCTGAAACTATCGAACTTAAAATTATGAAAAAACCAGAGTTTTTAGAAGTTTACAGAAAAGTTTTAGGAAAAATATAACGATGATTCTAGATGCTATATGGTTTTTGATAGAATCGCTATAATATATAGGTCCTCTCTTAATTATATTAGGTATTATGAAATATTTTTCGCATTGGAAAATCCAAATTAGTGATGACTTACAGTAACTAAATTAATTTAATTCTAAATTATGTGATGTTATGTAGGTGAGGCTACCAACTTTCTTTATGATTATTCAATGATTTAAAAAATAAATCAGCAAATAAAGTAACTTGGTACATGCTAAAATCTACCCAGTGGGTTTTACGTCTTCGATATACAGACGTGGCCAAACAGACGTGGCCTTAACACATGTAAAATATACACAGACGTGGCCTAAACACATGTAAAATATAAAAGCAGTCTAGTCGTTTGTGGGAGGTTAGCAGTGAAACAGTTTTAAATTCAAACAACACTCATAATGTTTCAGGCTCACCTTGAAAATGCGCTGCGTCTGGAGCTTGACGAGAAGAATCTGAAGATCGAAGCCCTCAACACGAAGATCAGGCTTCTTCAGTCCTATAATGGCAATGCACCAGGTATAAGCCAATTATGTTTTCATAGTTTGTTGTCCTTTTGCTTCATTACTGTCAAGCATGTTTGAATATAGTAAATTGTCTACGGTTTATGTGGAGCAAAGTATGGTCGTATGATTAGTACAAAAGATATTCCTGCAATATTCGTACGTGAGAAAGTGTGGTTATGTTTCATTATTCTATGAGACTAATTCCTCGTTGGTCATTCTGTGTTTCTGCTCGTTGCATTCTCAGTAAAACGAAATACCTATGTACAGAAAATACAGATTTTTTGCCTTTGCATAGCTATTGGTTTTCTCTGGAATATTTGAATTGTTTAATTTCTAAGAAAGATATTATTAAGGTGGGGATAGGTGTGCCTGGTTTACAGGTGATTTTTATGAATTTTTTATTACATGAAAAATTAATTCAATATTTTTATAAATACAAACAAGTAAAAGTATGATTATACATATCTAATTG
Organism: Druceiella hillmani; assembly: GCA_039881145.1. Taxonomy (NCBI): domain Eukaryota; kingdom Metazoa; phylum Arthropoda; class Insecta; order Lepidoptera; family Hepialidae; genus Druceiella; species Druceiella hillmani. The sequence goes on from JAYKKI010000035.1 coordinate 6,438,740, forward strand.
GTGAAAGTTCACAATTAGCATACAAAATCTTTGTCATCATTTTGATCTGAAACAAAAAAATACACTAATTTTCTCAATTTTAATAATATCATAAAAAATGAAAAATTACTCAAAAATTAAAAAAAATTAAGTCTAAAAAGAAAAGTTCATCTTTGGCTTGGAATTTTATTAGTTTGTTAAAAAACCGTAAAAAAGAAACGGTCCATTACCTTTTTTTTATTTTGTATACCAATTCTAGAAAAATGGTTTCGAGAAAGACAAGATCAAAGTTTGTGAGAAAGTAAAGTTGTACATGGATTTTTATGTATTTTTCAATAGTAACAATATCGATTAAGAAAAAAAAATAGAATTTTTGAAACATCTAAATCAGGTCTTCATTAAAATATTTTTTTTAGCAAAAAGAGAAAAAAAAGGTATTTTTGTTTAGTTATTGGTTTAGGTTTTTATATAAACTGATAAATTAATTTTTTTTGGTATTATGTATAACATTTTAAATTGGAGTAAAATTAAGCTTAAAAAAATACTTAAATCATGAAATGGACGATAAAGTGTGATCATTTTTGTAAAGTTTGAATGTTTTGTTTTTTTTGTTTGTTGTTTTTTATGGAGTGAGGTATCAAGTGATGTAAAATTAAGCTATTATTTTTAAGCTTAATTTTACATCACTTGACACCTCACTCGATATATCATATATTGAGTGAAGTGTCAAGTGATGTAAAATTAAGCTATTATTTTTAAGCTTAATTTTACATCACTTGACACCTCACTCGATATATCATATATCGAGTGAAGTGTTAAGTGATCTAAAATTAAGCTTAAAAAATACTTAAATCATGAAATGAACGATATAGTGTGATAATTTTTGGAAAGTTTGAATGTTTTGTTTTTTGTGTTTGTTGTTTTTTACATCATGTTGTTTAATAGAATATTTATATGGATCATGTGATGTCTATGTATCTGATTTATCTGTCTCGCTTGGATTAAAAAAAATTTCGTACCATCATTTTATATGCAAAATTGCAATTGCAAATAATGTAACTGTCAAATATGGAACGTACGATTACGGCTTTCATTGCCTTTAGTGAGCAGTAATAAGTAAATACTAGCCGACCTGTGCAAATATTCCGCACAATGTTATAATCAAACATTGAATACTAATAATGTAACTACATGTTATTTGAATATATTTTTATTAGGAATGCCATCAACAGATGGCATTGCTAATGAAAATAAACTTTTTATAAAAAAAATTGTTTTAATCAATTTTTTTTAATGAAAACATTAATTTTAAACTGTTTGTCTATTTTTCGTCAATAGCGGCGAACATAACCTTCAAAATGATGTTTGAATCATTAATTTTGATGAAAAATTAAGGGAGATATGGTGTAGCCACAAAAAAGACTTTTGAGAAATAATATATATGAGTTATTCTTCTGGAAACTTTTGTACGTCTTTGCAAAAAAAATATTGTTTAAAGGATTATGTATGTCCAGCGGCCTTAAAAATGTTTCAAATGATTTTTATATTTATTATATATTATTTTTTCCGCTAGATTATCATTATTGTTAGAGGTTATTCACAATTTCATAGCTATTTTTTTATATATTTTGTTATACAAATTTTATAAACAATTACAGTTACAATTTTTCTTGAAAGACACTAGTAATTTTAAAATACCATAATTGATTGACTATAATTACAATATTTTATTGCAAGATTCTTCTTGAATTTATCAATCTCGAAAGAAATTTTGATGAATAGAATGAGACAGTTTAAATCTTTTCTAGTATTGTGAACAAGCCCTTATAATATTGATTAATTTTCAAGCTAGAATATTATTATTATATCTAACTGCCTATTTATATAATTAATAACACTGTGTTATAACAGCGTTTATGTGCACATAGTTCCAGAAAGTTCACCAACAGAAGAAAACGTTGAACCAATGCAATTGGGGAACGCTCAGGAGTCTGCACCACCGCCCATACCTGCTATAAACCTCATAGATCTTTCAACAGAGGATAATGTTAAGACACCGCCTGAACCGGCGCCAGAAATTGCCATTTTAAACAATAAGATACAAAAATTAGAACAATTATTAGGAAAATACAAGGAGTCAGTTAAGGCGAATAAAGACAAAACCGTCCAGTTGACCAGCGAGCTTCAAATTGTGTCTGACGAGCTCGAGAAGAAGGTCAAAGAAATAGAACAGTTACAGGGTGCCGTAAAGCAACTTACAAATGCCCGACAACAGGTACAGGAATTAAAGGAGAAAAACAAGGAGCTAGAAGATAAATTGGATAAGTTTGATCAGAAAAAGATGGAAGAAATTAACATAATTAAGGCTGATTTGGACCATGCTAGATTGGAGATCATAAGATTGAATAGTGATATCGATAATATGACGACACGAGAAGAAGAGAACGCCATTTCATTGGCGGAAAACAAATTGAGTGTTCATAAGGAATTAGAATCTAAGGAGGCCGAAATAAAAATGTTGAAAGATAATATAGCGTCAGCGAATAAAGAGATCAAATCGTACGAAATGATCACAGAGGAGTTGAGACAGAGTCTAGCAGAGTCGGATAAGGAAGTAGATGAATTGACAGAGAAGTTGCAGGAGTTTGAAAATTCAGCGGCCACTATAGCTAAATTAGGCTCGGAGTTGAATGATTTGCGAAGCAAAATACAGAGTGGGGATCAGAGGCAGGCGAAGTTAATTGAGGAACTGAAGTGTTTAGAATTGCAGCAGAAGCAGGAGGTCGCCGAGAAGTTGGCTATGGTGGATAGGAATAATTATTTGGAAACGAGGAATCAGCAACTTATGGAGGAGAATTCAAAGAAAAATAAGCAAATTGCAGAGTTAGAACGAGAACTTATGTCCAGTAATAAAAATGGAAAAGACGAATGTGACAGTTGTGGCGTTTTAGCAAAATCATTAGACGAAATTAAAAAAGAATTAAGTACAGTTGAAGGGGAAAATAAAGATAAGCAAATGGCGATAGAGATGTTGGAGAAAGAAAAAGTGGCTCTCGAGAATGAAATTTCTTCTTTACGAACAGATTTGGAGAATCGTACTTCAGAATTAAAATCGGTTAAAGACAAAACTGAAAATAATTTGAAAGTTGCTCATAATCGGTTTACAGAAAAGATCGGAGTGCTAAGAAATGAGTTAGCCGATACGGCGCTGGCGATGAAACAAATGGAGAAGGAAGTCACGGAGACTGTTATGAATGATATGAAGTCGCAAATATTTAACTTGCAAGAACAATTAAAAGGTACATTTGCCGATAAATTGGAGGCCCAGGAAGACTTAAAGAACAAAACAGTTCAACTTTTAAATGCCGAAAATCGAAACCATAATCCGGTCTTTGAAGATAAATTGAAGGAAATTGATCTGCTCAAAGAAGAGAATGATGAACTTTTGAAACAAAAAGATGAATTGAATGATAAGGTAGTAGGTTATGAAAAGCACATTACACAATATAAAGAAATGGCAAGTGAGAAAGACATTTTGAGTCAAAAAATCGCAGAATACATTGAAGAGATTAATATACTTAAAGAAATTAAAAATGATTACGAAAGAATAAAGGCTGAGAAAGTTAAATTAGAAAATAGAGTGATGATTTTAGAAAACGAACAGCAATCTAAAGAGGCGAGGGTTAGCAGTATCTTGAATGACATAGAATTATTGCAAAAGGAATTGACGGAAGTAAGTAACTCTCATATCGAAATAGTGGAAGAGAAAACAAAATTGGAGAAAAAGATAGCTGAAATGGAAGACAATGAGATGAGTAAAACAGAGGAAGCGCGGAAGTTGTACACAGAGAATTTGGCAAAGAACGAAGAAGTAAAGAGGAATGTCGATAAGTTGAAGTCAGAAATGGAAACAATATTGTCTGAGAAAAACAAGTTGAACAATCAAGTCCTGGAGTTGCAATACAGTTTGAAAGAGAAGGAAGCGGAAATAACGAAGTACAAGGAGAATAATGAAGTTTGGCAACAAAAATTGGCTAGTATTTTAGAGGAAAACAATGTGCTGCAGGAAAAATGTGAAAGGTTGAAGCAGGAAAAAGAGAATTTCCATGAAAAAATTATTATACTTGAGCAAAAAATATCAGATTACGATAAAAAAATAAATATGCAAGAAGAGTCGAAGATTGAGAAAGAGTTTTTGGATTTGAGGATAAAACAGTTGGAAGGTGATTTGAGAATGGCCAACGGTGAGAAGGAACAATTCGCTTTGGACAAGGAGAAATTACAAACTGAAATAGCCGACGTAATAAATGATCACAGAGAAAAGCTTCAGAATTTAAACGACATAAACGTTAAGTTAAATGCAGACAACAAATTGCTCCAAGAAGAGAAAAATAAATTGGAAGCGAGGTTATCAGAGTCTGAGTTGCAAGTGGAAAGTTTAACAGCAAAACTAAAAAATATACAGGATATATCCGAGCAAGAGAAGGGGGTTTATGAAGCAAATATTGCAGAATTGAAAACATACAAAGAGGAAAAAGAAAATGCAATTTCAAAGTTCGAAATTGAAGTTGAAACTTTGAAAGAAAAAAATTCAGAGTTGAATAAAGAACTTAAAGACTTAGAAACCAAGTGCGATCAGTACAGCGAGTTATATTCCTCGAATACGGATTGGAAGAAAGAAAAGGATGAGTTAAACGAGAAAGTGAAAGCTTTGATGGAAATAGAAAGGGAATACTTGAGTCTTAAGTCCGATTATGATAAAATGAAAGATGATAAATCAAGATTAACCTCAGACGTCGAAGGTTTACAGGCTCACTTAACTAAAGTTTCTAAAGACAACAGTCTTTTGAATGATCGGATCCGTGAAATGATAGCGAATGACGGTGAAGTTTTGGACATTGACAAGAACAATGCAGAGCCCAATTTAAAAAGGATATTGAACGAGAACGATAAGTTAAAGGAGCGCATAAGGAACTTGGAGGCCCAACTTTCTCAAATTGATGATTTAGAGCGTCAGAATTCAATTCTGGTCGAGGAGAAGTTAGAACTGGAAGATCAGTTGAAAAGTCAGTCAGTCAGCGCCAACGATGTTTCAGATGCTGTTCTTCGGAACGATACTGAACGAGAACTCCAAGTCAAGCGGCTGATGAACAAAAATAATGAGTTACTTGAGATTAAAATGGTACTGGAGAGTAAATTGGCGGATATGGAACTTATGGAAAGGTCAGGCGACACTAATATAAAGCAGTTGGAGCAGAAGAATGAGAAGTTGAGATCAGCGAATGATAAGTTGGAACGGCGGTTGGATGAGGCTCTAGTTAGTTTGAGGCACTTAAGAGCGCTCGAAGAGAGTACGGAGTTGGAGTATTTAAGGAATATACTGTATGAGTACCTGACTGGTCCGGGAACGCACTCGGTGACTTTGGCAAAGGTGATAGCGGCGGTTGTGAAGTTCGACGAGAGACAGACGCAATTGGTGATGCAGCGGGAGAAGGAGAGACAGGGTTTGGTGAGTTTTGCTTTTACTTGAAATGTTTTGAGTTATTTTTAATACTTTGTTTAAATGAATAGTGCATTATTTATTTTTAACTCATTTACCATAAATATTGCTAGCTTGTAAAACGAAATAAAAAGGGAGTTATTTTTTTTGTAGTCGAACCTACATTTGTAGTGCCTATAGGGACCGTGTAAGATTTATCAGCGCCGTCTGGTGATATATTATATAATTCTTTAAATTTTTTAATGCAATTTATCACATTATGGGTATTTAGCAATAGTTTAATTTATGTTTTAATAGTTTTTGTGGTCCAAATTCAATGATTTAGCCGCTTCAATCAAATAGATAATTTTATGTTTGTTTTGTGTTATGTCACTGGCATAAGTCTAAAGGGGTTTTCCTTTTTAGTGTTGAGAATATCATTCTTGGTTTCATCAGCTCAACTGCAAGTATAGTCTTTTTATTTAGGCATCCTCTCCTTGATTTCCTCCTTTACAGTGGGAATACCTTGTTCTTGGTGTAATCGCTCATTGGTAACGTACAAAGGAGCATTAGTTATAATTCCTAAGAGTTTGGATTGGAATCTCTGCAATACTTCAAGGTTTGGGTTGGCCAAAGTGCCCCATAGCTGAATTCCATATCTCCATGTTGGTTTCATAATACATTAAGCAGTTTGTTTATATAAATATATATAAGCAGTTTGTTTCCTAATGATAACTTTGAATTTCTGTTCAATATCCAATAATAATCCAATAAGAGTTGAAGGCCGAGAGCTTTGTGCTTGGTGAATAGGTGTTTCTTTCATACGAGTCTTTTATTTAAGTTAAGTTCCTTGGCTTGGGGTATGCTGACATTGTTTAAAGCAACCGACGGGCAAGTCTCTTTCCTCAGTGTATATATATAACATGAACTGATTTCGCTTGAGCGGTTTTAATATGCCCTTTCTTAAGCCAAAAGGATATGTTGACCAGACTTATCTGCACTCGGGCGGAGGGTTCACAAGCGAGTTTGTCTACAGCAAGAACAGCTGTATCATCAGCAAATGTACCACCCACTTTCACACCATCAATCCCTGGCAAGTCAGACATAAGTAGTAGGTAGAGTGTAGGACCCAGGTCACTGCTCTCGGCCACTTCTACCATATCTTTACCATGTTTTACAAAGAAAAGGTGTTTGTCTTAATATGATTTTGGGAATAAATAGTAATTCATTGGGAGCATTTCTTCGATATTTTAAAGGAGGCCCTCATGTCAGACTTGCTCAAAAATCTAGGATACATCTAAAACGCAGCAGAGCAGTACTCGTAATTTCCAAAACCATCATATATACTATTTACAAGTTTGTGGATTTGCTCTGTTGTGCCATATCCATGCCTGAATCCGAACTGATTATTCGGGACCAGCTTTCTTTCTTTGAGTGTAGGATTCATTCTGCTCAAGAACAGGATTTTCAATATCTTTGATGTTAATGGCAGAAGGCTTATTGGGTGATAAGATTTTGGTTCTTCATCGCTTTTCCCCGATTTTAATACCACGATTATTTGGGCTCCCTACTGTTGAGCCGAGATATGGTTTCTCCAAAGTATCGTATTGTTTATTTGTGTCAATATTTCAACACCTTCCTCAGATAATTTCTTCAGAACTTCCACAGTTATCAGATCATAGCCAGGTGCCTTATGTTGATTAAGTTTTTATATGGCACTATGTACTTCAGTTTTGGCAAATCTATTTATCGGTAGGTCAAGCTGGAGAGTTGCAGTTAACACTTTTGAAATGTCTTTAATCATGTCCATAGAGTCCTCGTGTGTCTTAAACACCTCTTTCGAATGCGTAGCAAATGCTTTAGCATTTTCTAGACAACTAATTGTCTGGGTTTCGAGTTGGGTGTTGGTACAATATTGGCTGTTTTAATTTTCTTCTAGCCTTCCACAAAGAATAATCAGTTGAAGATGTAGCATCCAGATTCATCAGATATTTTTCAATGGCTAGGTTTTTGTCCACCATTAATAATTTTTTTTAGTTAACTGTGAGGTAGTTCAATTATTTCCATATGTCACATTGCATTTGCTGCCATATGGTTGTGCTGGATTGTGGGCAAAAGTGTGGTATAAATTCTATTTTAGTAGGTGTTGCCTCACATGCTGATGTTTGGATACAATTATTAAAGTGTTCTACAGCCATCGTTACATCATTATCAGTTTTAAGCAGTAGGTTTGTATTTATAGTGGAGGATACCAGGCTGCGCAAAAGGATCCAGTTTGTTTTGTTACTGTTTAGTCTTCACTGTTTTAGAGTCTTCGTCACTTCTTTTTATAATATTCTAGAAAGACTATAATGGGTTAGTGGTCCGAAGATAATTTTAGACATGATTTTGCCGATATGTATGTGTTTGCAATGTCTTTTGTCGCACAAAAGTCAACGAGATCAGGGGTTCGTCTCTTGTCTTTAGGTAAATATCCTATTCTATCAATTCCTACGACGAGATAATCCTTAATTTTAGTTCCTGACTATGATTGGTGTTATTTTGGTTACGCTGTTGTCTTTTATTTATGGTTGATATATTGTCATCTTTACACATAATATATATGGAAAACAACAAAATAAAGTAAGTTTCAATGAGGTACAACTAACTCCGATATGATACGTTGTTGCATAGTGGGTGGCAAATCTCCCGTCATCAGAGTCAGTTTTAAATTGGCCGTCAATTAAATTATTACGAGTTAATGCCTGATTTATTACTACAGTTTTTCTATAATTAAGTGATTTACAATATTATGAAACCTTTTTGGGGTTCTGTCATGAGACACTTATATTTTCATCATGTCCATCCATTATTCCCAGTTTCGGCAATTTTAGATTAAGACGTGTATGAAATTTGGCAAGTCATGTGGAGATTTCGATTAATATGTAGCAAAATATTGAATAAAATTTTTTTAATGTATGCACATGTAGGCTGGATTTAGTGTTCAACCAACGATGGTCACTGATATCGGTCAAACGTAACTATATCAATGAAAATATAAGAACAACTACAGTGCAGCGTTGTTGAATTACTATATGTGTACAGCTACATCACGCTGTGTGTCACGCTTTGTGCCAATTCAAGAGATATAGGAAAATACTTTTTTCATTTAAAATAATTATTTTTTATCTTTTCAGCTAGGACAACTTGGCCTACTTTAACATTGGGAGTTGATACAATGGGCAATATGGACAAGGTGAGCACGTTACAATTAACCGATACAATTAACCGGCACTGAACCCGACCAAACATCATTGTAGGAATCACAGCTGCACCTTCCAATGCTCTTAAACGTAATAGTGATGTACCATATCTTGAAACGATATTGGTCACAGACAATATTCAAGATTTCGCACATAAGATTGTGTTTATAGGGAATTATAATTCCTATGCTTAATTGCGCAAAGCCATCGGATTAGATTACGTAGCTTTTTTAGAATTTAACACGGGCTACGAAAAGTAAGAGGTAAAATATTTGAAAGTTAATCATTGTTATAAAATTATATATCATAGGGAGCATGGTAAAAGAATGTTTTTTGTAACGCTTGGTGATCACTTTTGTTTAATACCTGGTTATGTGGTAACGGATTCGACTGGTAAGTGATTTCAACTTGTAAAGTAAGTTGAAGGTAAGTGATCGTAACTTGCCACCCATTCTAATGTTATATATATTAAAATAAATAAATGTATGTGCGTTACGTCACTTATTTGTCACGTCATATTGGTATGTTACTAGTAGCACGAATCTCTTAAATTATGTATATCACGTTGATCAAATCACACAGGGAACAAGCGCACTTTGGCAAAAGTGAATTTTTTACTTTTTCTTTGACGAATTGAAAAGAAAATTTAACTAAACCTTGGATTGGATAGTTAGAATGGTGGGTCATGGTTTGTATTGTAAAAAAATTGACGTAACAAAATTGTTTCGAGCAAATTGTGTTTTTGCTTTGTATCATATGTTGTAGGTTCTTTTTACTTCTTTTGAAACGACGAACATGTGAATACAGTGCAATAGGTAAAAAATTGCCTAAAAAACATTCAAAATTGACAGCCATTTTGTAATATAAAGGTTAGAATTAACATATAGACGCAGAGGCCCCAGGTTAAAATTGATGCAGAATGTCCCAGTCTAGATTTTGTTTACATTTCAGACCCAATATCGAGCCCTCGTATCTGCGTAAATTTGTACTTGCGCCCGATATAGGGTGCCTGGGCCAGTTAAAGCGCTTTTTGAAACAATTTTTTTTACTAAATTCATTTTGGGGTATCGTTGATAACCATTAAATAGGTTGTTTTTTTAATATTTTCCAATTTAAAAAAAAAACATTGAAAGATTCACTCGAATTCAATTCTAAAGTAGATGTCACCATATGATGCATCAGCAGGGAACATGTTATCGCATAATTCATTGAAATAATTCAATTGAAGCTATATTTTGTTTATATGATTGTAATAGTAAAAGTTCTGGAATATTTCAGGATACATTCCAGAAATATTTGGTATTTTACGTAATTAATATTTGTAACATAACTAATGCATCTTCATCCCTATTAGACACCACAATGCAAATGTGGCAATGCAGATTATCGCAATATGTTAATGGTACTATATTCTCATGTCTGTAAAGCCAGTTTCATTTGTAAGCCACAAAGTATTTCAGTAGCTCGCTAGCTTTATGTTACAGCTATATTTGTGCCATTTATCGAGCATTGAATTGACGATTGGGATGAATATGTATTTAGTTTTTGGTAGAAACACAATTGTACCTACATAATATAGTGGTTAAATGTACAATTTCCGAATTTCTTGAATTATATCACGTTGTATTACGTAATTTTTTTTTGTTTGTAATTATTTGAATGTAAATAATTAATTAAATGCGCTTAAGTAATACACTGAAGCATATGTAATGTTGTTATTGTATACCATCTATTGTCTCAGATACTTTACAGCAGTTGAGCAGCTAGTATCGCTGGCTTTACTCACGTATGTATCCTCATAAAATTTGAGTAATCTTATGGAAGATTGTAAGGGATAGCTTTATTAAATCAAGTAAAATATTCCTAATTACTCTCCTGTAAAGATCTGTTACGAGGCTGGTATTATATTGAAACCTATGTTGCTTTTGTTCACACAATGCACTTGTACCGCTAGCGCTATCTAGTATACTTGTATAGAACATGATTCCATTTAAATTTCATGTAAACTTTAGGGCCTTTTTTAGTCCATTATGGGGCTCATTTTTGCTATTTTGGCAACATTTTATTACAATTGTATACTCTTAGATGCGTTTAAAAAAACCCCAGGTCATTAAGATTACGTTCCACTAGGTAATCGCAATGCACTGCATCATTTCAGTTGTCAACTGCGTTCGTTACAGTTATGATCAAATTGTCATTGATGGCAACGTCATTGATGGCAATGTCATTGTTCACAACCGTTTCGAGTCCATGCCCACCCACGTATGGGCATGGGTCGTTGCGGTTATTAATATGTCAATTTGACTTTTACATATTGATATGTGAAGTTTACGTAAGTAAATTTATATCATCTTTGAAGATTAAATATGGTGACGGAGAGAATCACTTCGTGCAGTTCTGGGAAGTGCCTAATTTTTAGAAAAAAGCACATTAAAAATTTCAAATGTATTATTTTTTAACCCTATTTTGCATTATTGTGATAGGTATGGCCAAAGATTTTTCATAAGATGAACATTCGTGGGCTTCGGGTGACAACAACTATTGATAATTTAGCTGCTGGTTTTTTAACGCTCATTAAAAGAGCTCTTCGCGACAATGCGCCCCAAATGTTTATCTGATGGTGACCACAACTGCAATTTTCTTCACAGTTTTTTTGTGTTTTCTTAAAAAAATTTTTTGTCTTGTCTTTGTGGTGCCGACACTGCTTTACACATTGTAAAGTGTGTTATTTTTTATATTTATTTATTCCATGAGACAAAATCGTACAGAATTTAGTGTTGCTTTAAGGAAACACAGTTTACAAAAAAAAATCTTCTCTTGTGTAACTTTTTAACTCCTCCGGTGCCAACATAATAAAAAAATATGCCAAATGTAGAGACAGCCGCAAAACTAAATCATAAAAACCAAATGACTCCAGTCCACACATGTGCGAGGCTGGCAAACTACCTTTCACCCTGTACCCTCCACATGTGCAGAGTTGGCAGCGAAAGGGTTAAATGATATGAAATACATCTTACTTTTTACTCTGCACTGAATGCTCTCGTTTAACAAGAACCAATCACGCTTCCATGGCGTTTGAATCTTCCATGTTCATTTTCTTTTTATTTTTTATCTTACATTGTAAAAATGAAACAGACTTTATATCGGCCCTCGCTGCCTACTTAACAAATTAATCGTGCCATTATTAACTTTATTTGTACAATATATTTATGGTTATAAGATTATGCCAGAAACACTCGATTTTAAGATGATCAGGGCGTTTCACATAACGATTTGGAATGTGACCTTCACCCACTTAGTCCCAGATTATTATATATTGAATGTGTAATAGTCCATATCCCCTTTTTTGAAAAGATTTATTATTTTCTTAAGGTCAAATGTATTTCTTTTATTTAACCTCTCAAGCGTCTGAGGGTTTGATATTGGGACCGACACAAATTTACGCAAATTGCCTGAGAGCCCGAAACGTATGTTTTCTTTCATTTGGGGCGTTTTGTGTCAATTCACTATGTGCTAAAATTGTTTGTATGTATTGATTATAGAGAGTTCCATACAAAGAAAGGTGGTGTGCTGTTGTCAGCATATTGGGCTAATTGACACAAAATCAAAGATAGATTAATATGATTAGGCTACGAACTGCCCTCTAATGAAGTAACCAGACTTTCACAATGGACAGCGAAAGTGATACTTTTAGTCTTTATTTCTCTATTAAGAAACACAAATAATTCAAGACTTGTGTCAGTTTTTCTCTCATTCATCTATGCACAAATAGAATGGTTGAGAGCGAAACAAATGATTATCTTTACCGCTCTCTGCAAACAAATAGAATGGCTGAGAGCGAAACAAATGATTATCTTTACCGCTCTCTGCAAACCTTCACCTCCCCTCTGAACTGTCCATACAATATTCATAAAATTTATTATCGATGGTGTCTCTAGTAAGCCTGTCATGCACCGGTGAGATGGTCGTACTTCTGTGATCAATACACATTTGATGTCATAGACCCATATACAGCTCATGAGTATATGGGTTATCGTGCATGTATTTCCCTCGTTTTTGTCGATCAGATATCATATGGTCCATTACAGACATGGCTCATCATCGGTCAGATTGCTTTTTGTGACTTTTAGACCCTTTAGCTCATTTACAGTTGTAACACGTTGATCTTTTAGCCCATTTAAAGTTGTAACACGTTGATCTTTTAGCCCATTTAAAGTTGTAACACGTTGATCTTTTAGCCCATTTAAAGTTGTAACACGTTGATCTTTTAGCCCATTTAAAGTTGTAACACGTTGATCCTTTAGCCCATTTAAGGTTGTGACAGGTTGATCCTTTAGCCCCTTTAAAGTTGTAACATTTTGATCCTTTAGTCCATTTAAAGTTGTAACACGTTGATCCCGTTGATCCTTTAGCCCATTTAAAGTTGTAACACGTGATCCTTTAGCCCATTTAAAGTTGTAACATGTTGATCCTTTAGCCCATTTAAAGTTGTAACACGTTGATCCTTTAACTTATTTAAAGTTGTAACACGTTGATACTTTAGCCCATTTAGAGTTATAACACTTTGATCCTTTAGCCTATTTAAAGGTGTGCCAGCTGTAGCATATGCCTTTTAGTTGAAGAGAAAAAAATATTGGCTAACTGGGAAATTTCGCAATTTTCAATGAACGGATTAATGTAACTTAGTATATATTTTATCAAATTATGTTAATTTTTTGACTGTTTAACATGAGTTATATTAATATAGTTTGAACGTTTTATCCCAATTGCGAAGAAGTGTAATAATTTTTTTATTATTTTCATATTTTTTCAAAATTAATTAGTAACGGATATTTTTTGTAGAATGGAAAGTACTTTAAATAAATGTATTTATGAAATACCCGTTCCTGAATTGATCCTGAATTGAGATTGATGGTAAATTAGAAAGAAGTTTCACATTTTTTTAATAGAGAAGAGAAAGTTGCAGCCTGATATGAAGCATGCTTAATGCAATATTTTGGGTATTCTGTAACCTATTAGGTCACTTTAGAATTTCGTACCAAGGTTTGTTATTGGTTTTTAAGTAATTGTATGACGTGAAATAATTGATTTTGTGTATTGTTTCGCTTATAGTAAAAGCTTTGTAAAATACATTTTCACGCAACCCCACATTCGTTTTACCACGTTGATATTATGCTTATCGGAAATGGTTCTTGAAGGTATATTAGATTTGTCATATACACCACTCACCCAATTTAGATTGTTGTTTTATTATTAAACTACTTATTTGGTTTTTATGTTTATTTTACACAGTAGAACCCATTTAAAATGATTTTCAGGGGATCATGTCAAAATAGCGTGTTAAGTGAAAATATATTAAACCAAACTCAAGTGTTGTTATAGAAGTATAATGCAGTTTGAATAAAATTATGTTTTCTTCTATTGTGTAAAATGGATAGAAAACATGATTACAGTGACGATATACATAGCCTTGACACGTTCATTAAAGCGTATTTTGCTGGTTCGACTTCATAAATGCATATTATGCTGAAAATTGTATTAAATATGATCGTCGTAACTAGATTCTATTGTAATCGCATCCGCCATTTATATTTGAATAATTCTATTATTAAGTCTACATTATGTTGTTTTTTCTTTAGTTGAAAGGATATGTGTTTTTTGGATGTGCTGCAATCATATTTTTTTAAAACTCGCTTAATCGCAATCATATTTTTTTAAACTGAACTGAAAATTAAATTACAAAATTTTAAAATTTTTATTGTTTATCTCCATTTTGATTCCGCCATCTTGAATATGTTAATTAAATGATTTCTTTCTATAATTTTTAAACATTTTTAATTTTTACCTGTTTTCATTTTTTTTCAGCTTTATATTTTCGTTCCAAGAAGTTAAACGGCGAAATGAATATCCATTCACGATAGGAAAGATTGTTATTAACAATACGTGTTAATCGGATAAAAGCAAAATAACCTCAAAACTGTTTATATTTAGTAAGTAATAAAAAAATGTTTGGCACTAATTGTATTTATGTTTGTAAGTTGTGTTGTAAAAATGAGCGACGCAGACATGACTGCACACAAAATTGTGGTGATTCAAAAATAAACGAGAATTTATTATTGTAAATTACGTATGTTGAAAATCTTTTGTGGAAAGAAGGTTTTTATTTCTGTCTCAATGTAGTTTAATGAAGAAGTGGATAGTTTCGAACTCCATGTAAGTTTGATTTCAACATTGTTCCTTTTATTTAATTAAGTTTCTGTACCTGAAAGAAGGAATAAGATTTCCCAGGAAACATTACCGGCCCGCTAACTCTCTCGGTACCAATAGTCACACTGAACCATTGCGATGTGAAAGAAGGACAAACAAACACATTTATAAAATTAGTTTGGATTATTAGAGTGGGTGAATTAAGAATCGGAAAAAAAATTTTAATCACATGTGTAGTATGGGATATTGTTTGAAAAGTTTTAAGGATTTCAGGACTATTTTTTTTAGAATTTTATCTGATATCCTTCTAGAGATATGGCTGAAAATGTTCATGAAAAGCAGTTACTTCCTCCCTTGTACCTATCTCCAAAACTGTGGAAACTCAATGTTATGAAAAATTACAGTTAAATCTTTCACCGTGGTTAGTTGAAGACGGCGGCGAAAGGGTTAATATTTGTAGTGCAGGAGTAAAACAATTTACTTTTAAATGGTTATATATTTGAATATTGTATGGAACCCTTTTATTGCGAGTTCTACTCTTCTTAACCCTTAACCAATACATGGGTCTGCTGTAGTCACATAAAATGGTCATACATAAAGATTTATGTATTGTATACAGTATGTATATGAAGGAAAGTTTGCCACTTCCACCACTTTTCTCCGTTAATCAAGTGTAAACCCACAAACTGTTTTTTTTAAAAATTTGTTTGAAAAAACTAGAAAACCCATGTACATAGCAATTAAAATACAAATTATTCTGTTTTAGAATGTATTAAGTAAGTGTAAACTTCAATTTTATGGTCAAAGTGTCTTCCCCGCACTCAACGCACTTTCACAACTGACGACAATTATTTTGACTTAAGTTATCCACCACAGCGTATGGTATTCGAATGTTACTCCTTTCTAAAATGAATTAGCACATTTTCTTTCATGTTTTGCATATTGTTGAAGAAGTGCTACCTGATATCCTTAGAATGATGGGCCTATTCTCATGTATCCCCGTAAGTGCATTGATAATGATTAGACTTTAAATCAGTTGTCGCTGTTTCGAATAGCGTTCAGCGTATGTTCTGATGGCTTCGCTAGTATTATAATGTCATTCGGCATATACTAATATGATGTCCATAATTCACTATCTCAATATTACAAATTATTTACCAAAAACAAACGTTGAACAAGTCATCTGCCATTCGCAAAAGTAACTAGTAAGTTTTTTTGAATGTTCGGATTGGTTGAAGAAATGTATGAGGGTTGCCATATTAACCAATAAATAATCCATAAAGATTTACTTTCAAATCGCAATTAAAATTTATTAATATCATTGACAAGAAGCCAATAATATTTATCTAGATGACAAATGAAAAAATATTGTATTAATAGTTATTCCGATAAGTTTTTTTTAAAATCAATAATAATATATTTTATAATCTTTAATATTTGAGCTAATAATGAATGGATGTTAATGAATTTGAAATGACAATAATTTTGATTTGCGAAATGTAAACAAAGTTGATCTTAAATTTAATTTCGCTATCCTTTTCTTTCTTAAACCTTTTGTAAAACTGTGCAAATGTAAGGGATAGTTGAACGAGTCAAATTCGCTATCGATCGCTAAGTAGGGTAATTCATGCAGTTTTGCCACGTTTCTTACGTTCGTCAAAATATAAGATACAGGTTGATGCATTTCCATGATAATGACTTATGACAATTTTTATATATAAAAAAAGTGGTATGTTTTAAAAAAAATAGGTGTATTTCAATCGCTACACATGATACACTATTACGGATTGAAAAGGGCAAACTTTCCTTCTTTTACCAGTTGTATATAATGTTCCGCATTTTAGCTGCTCTAATATAACTCTTTCTTTAGGTTTTGTTTACCAATATATTGTCATCAGGTAATACCAATATAAGTAGTCAACAAGCTTTTAATAAATATATTCAAAAATGTTGTTTGAAACAAATGTAAAATATAATAATTTGTTGCGAACGATTTAAACGATTAGTTTTTGACTGACGCAGACGCAGTTTGACTAAAATTCTCGTTTAGATTTGAATTGCCAACGTATGTTAACAAAAAATCGTAAACGTACTGTTAGAATGATGCGCCATACTTTCGAAATATCTTTGTATGTACCTGTGACTCGTTCTCTAGCAAATTTAGTAAGTATATTTGTTACAAGTTTTAGATAAATTGATCTATTATTTGGTCGCGGTTTTAGGATTTATTTGAGTAGAGGATGTTGGATTTCTTACGTATTGTTACTGTGTGGTATTGCCATTAATTACGGAGACCAATTGTGTTAGGACCATGTACCTTTTGTAATGCAACATTAGTTATTATGACAAGAATGAATTGTCGTATATTATCATTTTGTTTCTAAAAATTTCACTAAAGTTTTGTGTATTTTAATAAAAACGAGCCATTTATTTATATAGCACCGTACTAGTTTTAATTCTGTGTAATATATGATAATATTTAAATATGGAAATTATTTTCTAAAATGTAGTACAGATGGGTTTGTGTAATGTTGTTTTGGATGTGAAAAGCCAATATCACATGTATATGAAAATTTATAGCATTTGACATAAGACTTTACACATCTGAATATTCTTTGTGTTTGCGACAAGAACATATGATATAGAGTGCATATATGTTATTTTACGAAGGCATCTGTCATTAAGATGTTTGCTCGTGTCGTGTATAAGTGGCATTCTTCAAAAAATTATTTTCAGGCTTTGCCCGATATATATTAACAAAAAATATGGTCTTTCAATCTGTAATACTGCTGCATATCTATTAATTCAATATTTATTATAACGGACATTTAAATTTTTCCATGTACTCTTTTTGCTAAGGGAATCACAACTTAAAATTAAATTTTTTTGTCGAGTAGCGTTTTTCATTTTACAGTGCAAGGTAAGTGCGTTTTTCTCGTGTGTCTATAAGAAGAAAAAAGAATTATATTTATTTATCAGTTTGGAAAACTTTAATTTTCATAATTCGATTAGTTTGTATTATAGTCTTAATAGAGTTGAAATTGCAGAAAAATAAATTATTATTGCTTTAATAAATTATCAACCATTGTTATTTTTGACTGATTAATTCAAGTTAGTTAATTTGTATTTTTAACATATTATTCAAAGCAATAACGATAAAAATAATAAATATGGTTTGAAAGTAAAATATTAATAAAAAATTTATATTAATAAATACTGAATTAATTAATTATTGGGTTGTTTAGGAAGTAATTTCATTTTATTTTGATGAATATGAAAGACAATTTTCTTATAGTGAATAAATATTTTATCGAATTACATATTGTCTATTCTGGACCAATACCTTTTGCCATACAATTTTTGTTCGTTGCTGGCAAAAAACTGATCCAGGTGATTTTTGGCCTCCTTATTTCAAATTAAAGTTTTACCGTCTAAAAAATTTTCATAATCAGAAGGTGCCAGATCTGGAGAATATGGTGGGTATGGCAGTACATCTCATCCAAGCTGTAAAAGCTTTTGGCGAGTTACCAAATGTTTATGAGGTTTCCAATTATCTTGGAGGAACACTACACCTTTTCGCTTGATCAATTCTGGCTTTTTCTGTTTAAGTGAAACCTTCAATTTGTCCAGCTGATGTCAGTATATATATATATATATATATATATATATATATATATATAATTATATATGTACATATATGTATGTATATGTATGTGTATATATATGTATATATATATATATATATATTCTTTCGAAGCGCTTTGAGCCGCTTCATGATTTTTACACCATGGACTCTTGTATTTAATATTGTCATAGACAACTCATTTCTTGTTCTCAGTGATGATGTGCTTCAAAAATGGATTTAGGATTAAATCTAGGCATTTGAAATGGTCATGAACAGTCGAATTCAATAAATTTAATCTCTTAGCGATCTCACAAGTTGTTATTTACCAGTTTGCATCAATTATGTCTATATTGTGTCTTCATCAGCTTCAACTTGCCTTTAGAATGTGGTGCACTTCAACATCAAAATTGCCTGATCTTGCAAACCAGTTTTGGCAATGGTTTTCTGTGGATACATCTTCTCCATACCCATCGGATAATTTTTTCTTGTTTGAACAGCATATTTTTACCTTTTCCAAAAATTACTGCATAGAATCAATCTAATTTTTTCACAAGCAACCCTTGCTATATCTGCTGTCAAAATATATAACGACCATGCGGCTTAAGTGTGCAGTTGGCTATGAAAAAATACAATTAAGTCCTCTGTTGGGAAAAAACGACTCAACGAAAACTTTCCGAACAACCCAATACTTAAGAAGATTGTTTAATTAATCGTGTTTTTAAAAAAAAAATTACAAATTTTGTAAGACTATTATATGTCACATTTTACACAATCGACGGGATAACTGCATTAGATATTTACAACACATGCAAGTATCTTAGCGATGAACGCCTTCGTGTGATGAAAAATATATTCCTGGTTTCCACTTCTTTAGTGGTTTTATGTGTATAGTTTTGGTAGGCATATAATTTTAATGACCCACTATATGCTGGAACTATGAAAGTTATAATTATGTGGCGATTAAGAAGTCAGGGGTAAAGTTCACCATTGGGAACCGTTCTCCGGTTTGTGTGAGAAATTAATTGTTGAGAAAACGGGAGATGGATGAGGTCTAAAGGTGAAGAAAGAAAGAAGTTTTAGCAAATTGAAGAATTTGTTAAAGGCGTGCTTTATCAGAGGTTGCAATGACAGTGTGCTTGTAAAGAAGCGGGAAACATGTGTTAGCTCTGAAGGTCGTCCTATTACGCTCATTTTTAGTAATGTTTTATTTGGCTATGTAAATTTTATGTTTTTGTTATATAGTAACATTTATGAATATGTAAATATCATTTGAAATTGAAAACTATATGTTTAAAAATACGTTATAAATCTTCTCCACTGTTTTGAACTATTTTCCGCAAAATCGGCATATGTTGTTATGTATTTTAGTTGATTATATCGAAATTTAATAATTGTGAACTAAATTCAACAATACAGCGAATAATTTTTTAGCGAAAAAATATTGTATGTAAAAAATTGGTGTAACGTAAAAAAGCGAACGGTCAATACGTTAGAGTGAAAGCAACATTCCAACGTTTGAAGTATGTTTTTTTAAAGTTTATTTAGATTTAATTTAGGTGGTGATTAAATTTATGTATTATTAGAATAAACATTGGTTAACGCCTTTGCTTCGGAGAATGTTTCTTGCATATTCGATCATGTGGACTTACACACCTGAGTAACCAAACGTAGCCCCATGTTACGTTTTATTATAGCATTACAGCACTTATTCTTAATTGTTTGCAAGTTGCATTCTAGTGATGGCCATTAAAATTGCAGTTGATTGCTTAAAAGTAAAGGTAAAAACAAAATGCAAGATGGTGTGAATTTCATTTTGTTTCCTAGATAACTCCACGTAAGTTCATGTATCCCCCATCGTGTAAATCTGCAATGAATGTATTAAATATAAGTTACTTTAGAATAGACTTGTAGCTCATTTACAGTCTTTGATTCTCCAGCTAGATTGTGCACCTTCATGGCTAACGGTCAGCAGATTTGTGCACTTTCTCAAATATGGGATGTAAAATTATCCTTGAAAATATGAGCAAATTTTAATTTGTTTATTCCCGAATGCTGCGACTGCGGTGTTCAGAGTCTTCTGTCCATTTTTGTGATTTGCGTCACAAAATACAGTGAGCAATTTTAGTTTAATCATATCACTTTGTCTGATCATGAAATAGAATTTTCCACATGGGCAAATAATTTAAAAAACTCCGACATGTCCCTTCTAAATTGAATCTGGTAAAATAAAATCTTGTGTTATCTTTGGATTGTCCTTTTCTCACATTTTCAGATAAACGATTTCTGAATAGGATATTTTTCAGTAATAACTTTGAATCATACTGCTTTGTCTGACCCTGAAATACAACTTTCCACATGTCCAAATGGTTTTAAAAACACCGACATGTCCCTTTTAAAATGAATCTGGTGTAATAAAACCTTGTGTTATCTTTGGATTATCCTTTTCTCACATTTTCAGATAAATGATTTCTTCATAGAATATTTTTCAGTAATAACTTTGAATCATATTGCTTTGTCTGACCCTGAAATACAATTTTCCACATGTGCAAATGGTTTTAAAAACACCGACATGTCCCTTTTAAAATGAATCTGGTGTAATAAAACCTTGTGTTATCTTTGGATTGTCCTTTTCTCACATTTTCAGATAAACGTTTTCTTCATAGGATATTTTTCAGTAATAACTTTGAATCATATTGCTTTGTCTGACCCTGAAATACAATTTTCCACATGTGCAAATGGTTTTAAAAACACCGACATGTCCCTTTTAAAATGAATCTGGTGTAATAAAACCATGTGTTATCTTTGGATTGTTCTTTTCCCGCATTTTCAGATAAATGATTTCTTCATAGAATATTTTTCCGGAATAATTTTTCCACTGCGTTTGAGTTGTTTTAGTTACTTTCATTTCCTTAATAAAATAATTTTTTAATTAGTTTTATAATATTATCCTCTCCTATGGAATGGCGACACTATTTTTTGTAAACGGTGTTACAAGTGAGAAGTTAATAGAGTCGATATATATATATATGCAGGATTATGGCAATGAAATACTTATAGAATAGAAATTGTTTATGGTTTCTTGTTCAAAAAGAAAGGGTGAGATTTAGGAGGCAAATTGGAAGCCAAATAGCGAAAAAAAATTTTAATGACTACTGTTATTTCCTGGAATACTCTTCTGCGTTTTGTTAAATTGGGAAAGATCTGTCACAGTTGTTTATGTAACTCAATGCAAAAACTAATTTGAAGGTGGTTTGCAGTAATAGCTAGAAATATTTGTCTAAAATTAACATTAAGTTGTTATGTTCATAGACTTCATTTTTTAGAGTATCTGTCTGGAGAACATTGCTGTCAATAAAGCTAGATTTAGCATCTAAATTTTTTAGCAAAAAAATAAAAAATTGCAATTAAAATTTGCATACATACGCAGAAACGTAACAGGGCAATTTTTTCCAATACATTCTAAAGAGAATTATAGTTTCTATGAGCTACCCATAATTCAAAATTATGAAAAAGAACGGTTCCTCCATTATTTGCTTATCTGTTTATTTAGTTTAGCACCACATAAAAAAGAACTGAAAGGAGCCAGCTTGTAGCACAAAAACTTTTGGTGGTCAGCTAGTGTCTAAATTATATACATATATATTAGTAAAACGATAAAAAACCTATATACAAAGTCTATTCAGAAATAACCTTGTCACACGCGTAAATTAACTCTAAGAAAAAAGGTCGTAATCTTGTATTTTATTGCTGAATTAAAAGGTAGTAATCTATTATATAAATTAAATTGATAATAAGAAATAATGTGTCTTAAATTTTTTTTAGAATATTCCCATTCCAAATTTGTTCATTGAATCTCACTAATTTTTTTTGTACATGTTTCGTACTAAATCTAACAACGCGAGTACATAATTCATATTATTGAGACGTTCAATGTTTTTGTCTCATAATATGTTCTGTAGTTCAACCTGCACGCCAGTATTGAAAGTAGCAACGTAAAATTAAATAGCTAAATGAACTTAATGGAAATTTAGATTTTTATATCAAGATACGCAGGAAATAATAAAATCCCAAAGTGTTCTAACAATTAATTTAGTGATATTGGTATTTCCGTTTTGTGAAACCACTAAAGAAAAAAAAATAAAAAATAGGGAAATACTAAAATAACTTTTATTTCGAATAAGCACAGTTTAAACTTCGAGGCATTATGATATAAAAGTTAAGTCCCAATCCTTGCCGCAAAACTTTGCTTTTTGCTTTTCAACAGATAGTGTCTTCTGAGATATGCCGTTTCACTTTGGCACTGATGATATGGGATATTTATATCACTTGTTAGTAGAACTTGTTTAGATTCTTTTAATACTGAACATAGTTTAAATTTCAAATTATATTATTGTTTGATACGATTTATGAACAGGTTTCCGTTCATAAATCGTATCAAACAATAATATAATTTGAAATTTTTTTTAAAAGACCAGATTGAGAAACTTTACCGACAGTTGCGCGAATGTTATAATAACTTGGGATGATTTTAGATTTTTTACATTCTGAAAGTTTATCGATTGCTTTTAGTTAGGTCTTTGGATGTTTTGCTCGTTCTAACTTGGTTTGTGATCAAATCATAGACAATCTTGAGTTTCGATTTAATTCTGTTTCTACATACAAATTGATTACAAATCATTCTGATATTAAGTCACAAACGTCTATACGGTATAGTGTGCTATTTAGTTACGCATTGTATTAACAGTATTTACTCGTTTTATCCAATTATGTACTACAATTTTCTCAGAGCGAACGTCATAAAATGGCCCCAACGGCATAAAATGGTACATTTATGTAACTTAGATAATAAATATAAATTTATGTATTACCACTAAGAGACTTAAAGACAATTATGAATGTAAATAATTTTTTTATTAAGAAATAATGAATAAATATTGTTTATAGAGTAAATAACTTAAATATTATTATTATAGATATTGTGAAAGAAATTTATTAATTATATAATTTATTTGTTTAAATAAAGTAATTTTAAATGGTTTTTGTGTATTTTATTTAATTTAGAAAAGAGATGGACAAGATGAAGATAATGTCGTCGCCGTGGTGTCTTGGGTTGATCACAAGGCATACGGCCTTTGACGATGTGACGCACCGCGGCGACCCGGGTTCGATTCCCGGCCGTTCGTCGAACGGGGCTGGACTGGTGTTGTGGTTGGCTGTAAGAGATTGCTCTTGTAGCAATAAGTTCGCCATATGTATCAATTAGATACATTAAAGTAGATAAATAAATAAATAATGTGTTTAAGTTCTTTCAAGTTAATAATAAGTTGTTTTGAAAAGGTACGTTGAGGGAAAGTCCACTGTGACTGACTATAAAAGCCTTATGAACTTGCGATATATATAAATTTTTTTAAAAAATAAAAATCTACAAAGTTACAAGCAATGTTAGATCAATCAAATATTTGGCCAGATGTGGTGAAATTGATACAATAGTAAAGATTAAACAAAAAAAAAAGAAAAGATTGTTTTCGGTGTCCAAACGATACAAAAAACAATTTTTTATGCTGTTTTTATTTTAAATTTTTGTGCAAAATGGCAACATGTTAAAGCTTAATTTAAAAAAACCAAGGGTAAAAATTATGATTTAGACACCAAAAAAATAGTTACTTTCAAGAAAGGCTACACTTACCTTTTCTTAGTGTAGTTATGAACACTTAAGAAATTTTTTGTCTGTCCTATTGAGAGTGAAAGGTCCCTCAAAATCAACGCGTTTATGACATGCCAGTTGGAGCTGGCTGCTTCGAGTATTTGATTCGCTCTGTCTTAAAATACTACGATTTTGTTAAAATTCCAAATTTTAAATGAAATTTGTTAGGTATACTCTTAAAAATAAATACTCTTAAAAATGTCCAGAGAACAACATTATTATTTTATTCAAAACAAATATATTCACAACAAATATTTTCAGAGTTCCACTTGTGCGACCCCTCGCTTGGTCAACGTAAGAACTAACTTTTAAATATGTTTTCATTTTATTATTGCATATTAGGTTGGCAACTTATAAATCTGCCACTTTTTTCGACCAATTTCTGGAATATTGAATATATTTGGCGTTAATTTTGTAGAAATTCATTATTCACAATTAAATGAAACTACGTGATGCAGTATTATTTCTACTTTTTTAAAATTCTAGCCCACCTGAAGATGTTGTAATACAACGAAACCTAGGTCTTGGTAAAGAACTTAAAGAAAGTACAAATAATACTACATCATGTAGTTTCATTTAATTGTGGATTTCTGGAATGTTATAGAAGCTTCTAGAATATTTTTTGTAGGGTATATAAAGTGTGCAGCATTAGAATTTTTGTTCAGTGGCAATTGAGTAATCGGTGAGTAAAGAATAAATTAAAAATGGAAGTATTAATGGAAGTGAACTTGGAGAACTCTTTCTTCACGAATGTCGCAAAAAATTAGTGAAGCATCACGCAATATATGTAGAACGATGGGTGAAGGTATGCCCTCTTATGACACAGTCAAGCATTGTTCTAAAGATTCAAAGAAGGGAATTTTGACCTGTCTAATAAACCTCATCCAAAGTGACCTGCAATTGATTTAGAAAAATTTAAAAGGCTTATTGAAACAGTTAAGTTCACTTTGTTTGGCAGAGCTATTTTCATGCTCTTATATAGAAGTGGAAATATTCGGCTACCACATGAGCTATGATGCTTTGAAATTTAGAGGAGAAATAATGTGTGCTTGGCGTTACTGAGTTTCCAACAAGAGGCTAAAGTATCTGGTTACAGGAGATGAAAATTAGGTGGCTTATGTTAATTTTTGGCATAAACGCTAGTGGCTAGGAGCTAGACATAAAGTTATACCTAGACCAAAATAAAATATTGGACAAAATATACTTTTGAGTTCATGGTGGGGTATAAGTGGAGCTATTCTAACTTTTTCAAGCTAACAGTACAATTACAGCTAAGAGCTATTAGGAACAATTGAGCAAAGTCACCGCTAAACTTCCTTCAAATCAAGGCAAAATTTAATTTTTACATGACAATGGTCGACCCCACATAGCGAAAGTAACGCGTGAATAACTACTTTCATTTGGATGGAGTATGCTACTTCACCCACTATACACTCCAGATCTTTTGCCATCTAATTACCATCTGTTTCCCTCTGTATCTAATAATTTTCGTGATAAAAAATTTAAAGACGAAGGTCATATCAAAATCGAACTTAACGCTTTTTCAACCAAAGGTCCACCGATGGTGCTTATATAAATAATGCTTGATTTTTCGACTACATATAAAAAGTTGAAAAGTTTGTGTACAGATGGGCGAGTTTATAAGTTGCCAACCTAATATAAATATTTTCTAGATTTATTTATTAAATAAATACGAAAATATTTATTATTGCTTTTCAATTTTGAAAATATTTAATATTTAATATTGTTTGTAAGCAAGATCTACGAATCAATTCCAACAAACATTTCCTTATACATAACTACTAAAGTTGATGTCAATTCTAATATTAATAATTAATTGATGTCAATTCTAAATATCCTCTTTTCGAGAATTGTGGTCATTAGATCTTGGCGTCCTTGCTAAGATGATTTGTCTCCATTGTTTCCCGTTGGTGGAACCATCAGCACATTGTATCTACTCATTAGATCTAGTTATACATGAGATCCTCTCACTTAATTGGACCATCTGGTTAACGATTGGCTTCATGTTCTTTTGCCATCCATATGGTCAGTTATGATCAGTTATTCGAGGTTGTCATCTCTTTTTTGATTATGTAACTGAAAGAAACCAGAATGTCTCGAAGAAGATTATGAATAAACAATTGTTGACTTGGATTTGGGAGAGGGATAGGTAGATTTGTGTGTTCTTCTATCTAGGGTATTATCATGTTTGTTTTTGTTTATATCTTTATTTCCGATTTGTTGAGAAGACTCTCGCTTTGTGTACCTAATAACTTCCTGCATTTATGCATTTATAATCATACATTATTGTTTTGCAATAGTTTGTCTTGTCATCATTATTGAAACGTATAAGTGTGTAATCGTAATGCTTTTCTAAGTGTGTATAAAAAAAAGAAATAAGGAAGATCAGAACTCTCGCAAAACAAGTTTCAGGTTTAAAGCCAATGCCTCAATTATTTCGGATGAAATCGAGCCATGGCACGGCGTCTATTACCATTCTGATTTATTGTTTTATTTTTGGAATAAAAATGAAAAAGAAAAAATTATGTGTGTCAGCTCCGACCTGCGACTGTAGTTTACTCCTTAAATACTGATTGTCTTGGAATATATAAAATAGATAAAGGGGTAAATAAACGCATCTCTTATGATGGTGAAAGTATATATATACTTTTATTCATATTTATTTGATTTAATTAATTCTTTATCAACTAGAATGACATCACCCATAACTGATATTTATATATATTGAAAAGGTGTGAAAACTTTATATTTGTGACATTTACCCTTTGTAATAATCTCATCCCTCTAACATTAATAAACATATAATTAATTTTCAAATGTATAGATAATATTACAGATATTTATATCCACAGAACTTGTATCATTGTATGTGTCTACAGGAAAGTATCACCAACGAGAAATCATGTACTAAATTGCCTTAGTACTGCTTTAATTTAGGAAGTTATCAATATTTATTTATTTTTCAAATTTGGTAATTTAATAAATTCTTACAAAAACATTTGTTGCATTTTGAAAAGTTATTTATAAATATTCTAAATTATAGTTCAATTCTATTATAGAAATTCAATCTCGCTAGCGATATGACCCCTTTAGTTAGAATATTAAAATGTGCATTAAAATTAGTTTGTACTGTATGGTTCACTTTACCTGTAGCCAGAATGTTAAAATGTGCATTCAATTAGTTTGGACTAGATGATACAAGCCAGTGACTTCTTTAATTCTGAAAGTTATCACTGCATATTTATTCTTAATATTTGGTAATTTAACAAATACTTGCAAAAACATATTGTATTCTGACAAATTGAATTTGAGTACAAATTAGTTTTGTCAAACCATTCTTTCATAGGGTCTCAATATGAAAATGTTCACTTTACCTATAGCCAGAATGTTAAAATGTGCATTCAATTAGTTTGGACTAGATGATACAAACCGGGGCTACTTTAATTCGAAAAGTTATCACTGCATATTTATTCTTAATATTTGGTAATTTAACAAATACTTGCAAAAACATATTGCATTCTGACAAATTGAATTCGAGTACAAATTAGTTTTGTCAAACCATTCCTTCATAGGGTTTCAATATGAAAATGTTCACTTTACCTATAGCCAGAATGTTAAAATGCGCATTCAGTTAGTTTGGACTAGATGATACAAGCCAGTGACTGCTTTAATTCGGAAAGTTATCACTGCATATTTATTCTTAATATTTGGTAATTTAACAAATACTTGCAAAAACATATTGCATTCTGACAAATTGAATTCGAGTACAAATTAGTTTTGTCAAACCATTCCTTCATAGGGTTTCAATATGAAAATGTTCACTTTACCTATAGCCAGAATGTTAAAATGCGCATTCAGTTAGTTTGGACTAGATGATACAAGCCAGTGACTGCTTTAATTCGGAAAGTTATCACTGCATATTTATTCTTAATATTTGGTAATTTAACAAATACTTGCAAAAACATATTGCATTCTGACAAATTGAATTCGAGTACAAATTAGTTTTGTCAAACCATTCCTTCATAGGGTTTCAATATGAAAATGTTCACTTTACCTATAGCCAGAATGTTAAAATGCGCATTCAGTTAGTTTGGACTAGATGATACAAGCCAGTGACTGCTTTAATTCGGAAAGTTATCACTGCATATTTATTCTTAATATTTGGTAATTTAACAATTACTTGCAAAAACATATTGTATTCTGACAAATTGAATTCGAGTACAAATTAGTTTTGTCAAACCATTCCTTCATAGGGTTTCAATATGAAAATGATCACTTTATCTATAGCCTGAATGTTAAAATGTGCATTCAATTAGTTTGGACTAGATGATACAAACCAGGGACTACTTTAATTCAGAAAGTTATCACTGCATATTTATTCTTAATATTTGGTAATTTAACAAATACTTGCAAAAACATATTGTATTCTGATAAATTGAATTCGAGTACAAATTGGTTTTATCTAACTATTATTTCATAGGGTTTCAATATGAAAATCCTATTTCATTGGTTAATACAACATTTTATTGAACATTTGTTTTACCAATCTCTTACCAAATTGTAATGTATACTTATAGACCCTTATTAAAAGAGCTTGACAACATAAACGCGACTTTAACAATTAGTAAATAATCCGCACCGTTTTTGTGTTAGATCAAAAATATAAACATTAACATTTTTTAAAATATAAATATTAAGATTATAAGCAGAATTGCATTGACGTCTACCAGAGTGGACTGGGTCCTGAAGCAGACAAATTCACTATGGAAAGGAACTCTTACATTCAAATGACCCCTTGTTCAAGTGCCATCTAAAGAGTGCACACGGTCAGTGGATAAGAAGAAATGAAGAGAAAGCTGAAACCTTTGTTCAACACCTAGCATCAGTATTCCAACCCCATGATATTCAAACCAGCATTGATCCAACTCCAATGTATCAATCAGTAATAGCAGTCAAACCAGTAACTCCAATAGAAGTAGCACAAGAAATATATAGAAACCTAAACCTTAAAAAAGCACTTGGCATTGATGAAGTGCCTCCTGGTCTATTTAAGGAATTATCACGCAAAGCTATTATCATACTAACATATTTATATAAAGCTTGTTTTTGGTTAAAACATGTTCTGAAATGCTTCAAAACAGCGCAAATAATCATGTTAAAAACCTGGTAAACCAGCGAAACAGATAGCATCGTACAGACCAATATCACTGTTACCCTCAATATCTAAACTGTTTGAGAAATTATTGCTGAAATGACCTAAATCAATCTTCCATATCTTGGATTTCCAGTTTGGATTTAGTCCATAGAGTGGTAACCATAGTCGAAAAGGCATTCAAGGAAAGAAAATATTGCCCTGCAGTGTTCCTAGACGTATCATAGGCTCTTGACAGAATATGGCACGAAGGTCTTATTCATAAAATGAGCACATTGCCACCAACAAACTATTGTCAATTACTAAAGTTCTATCTATCTGATAGAAAGTTTAGAGTATCGCACGAGGAAGCGTATTCAGGTTTTTATACCGCCCGGGCAGGTGTACAGCAAGGAAGTATCTTAGGACCTCTTCTCTATCTATACCGCTGATATTCCAACTAAAAAAAACCTCATAAGCACTCTTGCTTTATATCAACATCGTTTGTGTCAACTACCTAGAATTACAAAATAATGAATTCTTGAGTATAATTTGCACATATTTGAATATATACATGTTAAAACATTTAGAATACCTTTTTAACATTAAAAAGTTTAAAATTGATCTCAACCGATAATTATTTTCATTTTAATCTTTGTCGCCTCAGTAAACCTCTTAGCATTCAGCAATTTTTATTATTAACTATGATGGAATTCTATACATAGGTGTGACTCACGGAAGCAAACAACGAAACATAGTCTTTACGTATAGGTAACAGAATAAACTCCTTTCTGTTGTACAGAGATTTGTATTGGTTTCAAATTTTATTTATATTCATTGGGTATAATGGACCATCCAATAGTTACACGTTTCTTTTTCTTGGTCGCCTTTTTCATTTATGAAGGTTGTGTCCTTGAAAAGGCTTTGAGGCTTTATATATAAGCTTCCTGCACTTTGTTCGGTTTTCAGCGTTCGTCAGGGCGGTTGGAACAGGAATGTAATCGGTGATAATGGTTACTTGGTCATACCAATGGTTGGTTGATCAGCTGTGGTATCTTTCTTTCCGCCTTATCCAATACGACCAACTTGTCGAGGTTAGGTTGTTGCCGACAGGCAATGTAACCAAAACGTAACTGAGGATCCTTTGGCAACAGATTGTGAAAATATATATATATATACCTATAATTCATATATATATATATATATATATATATATATACATACATACATATATCTATTCTTCATTCCAGTTGAAAAAAGAAGGTTTGTAATAATTCGAAAATTCAGGAATTGTAAACCATTTTCTTACATTCACGTTAGTAATTTAACATGGATTTATTTAATTGAAAATATAATTTTTCATTCGCATATACGTTTACACTGTATATACACAAGTTAGATTATATAGAAAAAATTTATAAAAGAAATTAATAAGTAATATGAATTATTTCTAACTAACATGTGGACTTGACCGTTTCACATTAAATGAAAACCCTGACTGGGTATTAGTTGTCATAAATATTTTAAAATAATGAAATATACAATTACGTCAAAAATGAAAAAAAAATTTCAAACAAGTTTTTGTATTGCAATGTTTATGTTATGTGACAACGGTGACGGCTACGGTGTGTGGTTGTTATTTTTGTCGGCACTGGTAGCCAAGTAGCGTGGCATGTTCTAAATTACATACATAGGAACCATATGGTACATGAGGTTTCCAAATTGTATAGTTGTTACCAAAAAAAGTTATAATAATGCCAACAAATTTATACTTTTTCCATATTTGGGACTGGCAGACTTAAAAGGCTTGTGTATTTAAAAAGTTGTTGGTAGCCAAATCCCTACTAGTAAATCACGCTAGGCAAACCTTCATCAATCTATCTAGGATATACCATAGAATACTAGCAAACAATGCTTTACTTTCTAAATATATTAGAATTCAATTTAATCTTAGGATACAAAAAATTAAATTATTGCAAAATAATCACAAAAAATAATACTTAATTTAAGATTAATCATAAAAATATTTTTATAAAAATGTAAAAAAAATACTAATGTATAAAAATACATGAAACATACTAATATTTCACAGAAAAAATGCACTGAATATATAATAATGATTACATAACAAATACATCACATTGAAACTATACATTTATATCACCGAGAAGTATCCGAATCTGGAGTCGCAGACTCTATGTCCATTCTCCAATATTCATTATAACTCTATCTATTACATCATCGATCATATATATAAATTAATGTTTGTTTCATTCATCGAGCGCTACCCTTTGTTTCTCTGTTTTGAACACATTTCTGCCATGCCACGGGACTTATTAAAGAAATTGTTTCACGT
Source organism: Druceiella hillmani (assembly GCA_039881145.1). Lineage (NCBI taxonomy): Eukaryota > Metazoa > Arthropoda > Insecta > Lepidoptera > Hepialidae > Druceiella > Druceiella hillmani. The sequence goes on from JAYKKI010000035.1 coordinate 6,470,484, forward strand.
AGAAGTCTTTTGATGTTGTTTAATTTAAAAATGGTATTTTCATTCGCCACATATCTTTTTATTTGTGTCCAGATTATGTCAGTTGCGTTTATTTCACAGTGAAATGGTAGCAATTTTACTGTCTGTATTCACGACTGGCTGTATACTCTGCTTACAACTCCGGTACTTTCAGTTCATTATTCCGCCACATATTTTTATAAACATGATTTTCCTTGGGTATATTCTTTTTTTATGTGCTTAAGTATATATGTTGGTCAAGATGTTTTTCGCCATCGAGGTTAAAGCGGTCTTCTTTTAGTGTTTTTTTCATTGGTCCCGCTACATCCGTTATTCTAATTTCACATTGAGAACAAACTTAAAAAATAATTCATATAATTATATAACACTTTAAACTTAACATTATAAAACACATAATAATTGAATACTCCTAATATAATACAAAACAACTAGCGTGACCCGTGCGAAGTCTTCGCATTATTTATTCCATTATGAATTGACATATAGAGGCGCAAGTATCAAAAGCATTGAGCTAAAGCGCCACTTTATTTATACGTGAGTGGATTTGAAATTAAACAAAAATTTTATTTTTCATAAATAGTTGTTATTTGTGTCAACCATATTTTAACTGTCAAATTGATTTGTTTAGAAACATTCTCTCTCTCTCTCTATATATATATATATATATATATATATATATATATATATATATACATATATATATACATATATATATATATATATATATATATATACACCTATATATAGAGAGAGAGAGAGAGAGTCGTAATAAATATTATATAATTAATACTTGATGTTTAGCTGCTCACGGATACACTTGTTCATTCTTTTCGTGGGCCATGGGGAGCATCCTTCTCCATCTCCACATCTGGAAGACCTTCATTTTCTTCTGTTCTGTTGACCGAATCATCTACGATTCGAGTCATATAGAAATGCAAAGAAAACCATAGTCTGGTCTAGTCTCACTTTTGTGATATTGCAGACTTTTCTGTCCTGCGACGGATGTACTAGTTGGCTCATTATAGTCTGCATTTTTGAGTCCCAAAAGACTGACGCTATGATTTTTTCAGCCAACTGTGACAACTTTAACTTCTTGGATGGTAGTGTGTCTTTTTTATGCCACTGTATAGAGTTCTGTTTGGACTCAGGCTCATAATGATGAAACTAATTTTTGTCCCCAGTAACAATTCGACTCAATAGTTCATTCTTGTCTTCACTACAGAGGTTCAAAAACACGTGGAATACTTCATGTGGTGTTGTTTTTGTGGCAGAGTAAGCATGGGTGTGATAGATGTAGGGCTGGCCCTATTATAGGAAGAACGGAGCGGCTGCTCCACGCGTCGAATCCCGGGGTACGCCTCGGTGGTAAAAAAATAAAGGAAAATTTTTTTTTCAATTCTTCCTTCAAGTTGGATCGTAGGATTAGACGGTTGGATCAATCAAAAGAGACAACACAATGAATGAGTGTTCAATTTAATGACTGACTTGACTATTAGGGCTAATTCCTTTTCGATATTTTGCTTACAAGCATGTGGCTAGTATATGAATGATCTCATCTGTTGAGTTGCGGGGGGGGGCGCCACCCCCCGCCTCGGTGCCATCGCCTGGCAGCAGTATTGCCGCCATTTTGGTTGCCGAATCAACATGGAAGCACTGTCACTGCTATGCATACGGGCGTGCTTCCACGCTTCCTGCACATCTTCAGTTGGCGGCTAATGTGTCCGTGTAAGTATACTTTATTTAATTCGCTTGTTAAGGCATTCTTTCAATATTTTCGTTGGAGTTGTGAGCTTCACTGAACACACTCTGTCACAAACACCCTATATTTTGAATGAACAAATTGGACAATTGTTTTCGTGCTGCAAGCGTCCTATGTCCACAATCACTATCAGGGATGGGTCTAGTACTTCTAATACTGAAAAATAATACTAATATATTATCAACCACTAAATTATCAAATGAGTTACTTATTCTATTTCAGCTAATGGGTAAATTGTATTTCCGATGCTTGTTACAATTTATTTTGTATTTCAGTTTTTCTCTACGAAAAAATAATCTTTAATGCCTACTCAGCAGGAAATAAGGGATGATTGTCTTTTGAACCTGATGATTTAAATAGTATCTCAGAAAAAAAGTTACTTGGGTAGGCAGTACTTTTGTGCCTATACGTGCTTCACGCTACTGGCTATTTATGTTCTTACTTAATATATTTGTGACAGGAATATATCATATCTTACTTAATATTTTTGTGACACTTAATATATTTGTGACAGGAACATATAATATATCTTACTTAATATATTTGTGACAGGAATATATTATATCTTACTTAATATATTTGTGACAGGAACATATAATATATCTTACTTAATATATTTGTGACAGGAATATATTATATCTTACTTAATATATTTGTGACAGGAATATATTATATCTTACTTAATATATTTGTGACAGGAATATATTATATCTTACTTAATATATTTGTGACAGGAATATATAATATATATTATAAAATCGATGCAGTTACATAACTCACTTTGATTTGATAACAAATACGGATAAGAGCATATTATTACACCCAAGTTGGTAGCGTAATTAGATTTCTAACATATTTTTGTTTATATTTGATTATTATTTGTTAAAATAAAATGTACTTTCATCCTACTGAACTAAAGACAAAAAGGATTCTTTCTTCCGTCTACAAAGATATTATGACACACTTTCCAAGCATCAGATGTAAGTAAGTAAAAACTACATTACTTATTTGTTTTAGTAACATCACTTAAAATATCATAAACGTCCAAAATATTATCAGGGGTAAAAAACTTGAAGCAGAGATAACAAAGAGACGCTGATAATGAAAACTGTGCTCAACAGTTAATCAACTACCTAAAAGTTGAATAAAAATCCTATTTAAGTCAAACAATAGACGACTGGATAATTATGTTAGAGAACATTCCAGATACTGTAGCGGAGTTTCGGGAAATACCCGATGGAGAAAGATCTCATGATGCTCTTACATCTGCTGCAGAAGTAACAGTTATCACAAATGTTGTAAAACCGCCATAAACTCAATAGAGGTTGTAACAGACAGACAGAAATTTTTGCTCGTTCCTTCTTTTTAAATAATAAAATAATTTGAAGATTCGATTTAGACTATTTAATACGAGTTGTAGTCCTAAAGTATTTTTTTATTAATAAAAGTAATAAATTAAGCTCTGTATTAAACGAGGTTTGTTCTAACCTGAATGAAATAAAAACTGACTACTTTGCTGACAACTATTACTTGCACAGCAACGAGGAGAAATCAATCTTAAGAACACTCAAGTTTGGTAACATACTGCAATGGAAACAGAACTGAAGCGTCTAACTGTAACATATAACACCGGACTGGATAACTTTAAAAAATAAGCTTGATGACCTATTATAAGTAGCACATATTCACTAACTCTCGGTCGAGACTCTTTCCACAGAATGCAAGCAATTCTGCGGTCAAATTATGGGACCTGGAGGCAAAGATACGTCGAAACGCCATCCTCATCCACAGCGTGAAAGAAGAAGCTACTGTCATTCCGACATCAGCCGCTCTTAGCGTCATCGTTGACAAACTTGGCTGTTCCGCAATAGGTTAAGTCAACCTGGATTTGCGCTACCGTCTGGGCACTGCAAATATGCAATGCAAGACTTGGAGATTAATAATCGTCAAATTCACTCGCAGTAAACACCATTATAAAGCATGGTCGGTGAAGAAAATGTTAAAGGGAACCGGCATGTTCATTATGGAATTTCTAATTCAACCCCGACAGTTATTGTTCGCTGTGGCTCACGTAATCTTCCAAGCCAAAAACTGTTGGACAAGCAACGGAAGGATTGTTGTGATGTTTTCCGGTGGCTGCAAGGGATCCTGCACAGTTGGAGCAAGCCAGATTAAGGTTATCTGCTTTTTTTAATAATCGATTCACATAAAAGTTACTAGTTTACTATATTTGTTATAAATTTTATATTTCACACGAGCTACATTTTACAGTTCTGTAACGTTATTATTTACTTAATACAAAAATACTAATTTTATTAATATGCTTCAGTTACACTTATGAAAGTACACGTATTAATTACTTTCCGTTCAGGGGGTGGTCAAACGGGTTCTTGATTTGGTGACAGCATCTCGCCATGAAATTGGTGGTAAATTTTTAATGTGTACAGCAACCTCTAGCGACACCTATGTGTCACCATGCAAGAGACGCTATGAACACACTAGAAAACTCAGACAGAAACCACTCAACACTGAGCCTGTTTAAAACATCTGACAAATCTTTACTGCGCAAAAACATATTTCACATATTATAAGTTTTGCACATTAATTAAGTAAAAAGCATATTGCAGCTATTATGTTGTCATATGTTAAGATCTTTGTTACTTTGTTTTTTGTTGTATATTAAGATATTTGTTTTATTTTGTAATGGCGTGTATGTTCTGGGCTGTAATTCCGATAAAGGAAAAAATTTAAATTTTTTTCCCTACCTTGTAACGTAAGCCGGTAAGTGTAAATACTTGTGGACAGAGGTAATAATGTGCACCGCTTTTCAAATAAGTAGGTCTATTTCAAGAGTGGCGAGACAAATTTCAGCATGGGCAACTTGCGACTCAAAGCTGTTTGATAGAGTATAGAAATAGTGCCCAGAATGATTGGTTATGGGCAAAACGGATAACAACTATCGGTATTTGAGACAGATAAAATTATATGCTCATGAGATGTTAGATTTGATGAGAGAGAAATAAGGTACACATTGGAAAATAAAGAGTACCAATGTGGAAAGATAAACGTCGAAATAGATTAACAAAGAGATAATAGACATAGGGATGAAAATGATAAAAATACACAGTGTAAAGAAAATATACAAAATGAAGAAAGTACTCAAAATGAAGGAAACATGAACAATAAGAGTGAAGAAAAAGTATTTACAAGGTCTGGAAGATATGTAAGACTTCCAGAATACCTGGAAAATTATGAAACTCATATGTCTTACAACCTTTTGGCTAATGCAGGTTACCATATGCTTTCTGAACTAATCCTATTACTTGCCTCTTTAAGAAGCAAAACTATATAGTAGTCTCATCAGCCGAATTAGAGTATAGCGTAGCTGCTACTAGTGCTCAGGAACTTCTTAATCTTAAGGACATAGCGAAGAACCTCGGACTAGATGTGTTGCTAATAGACAACAAAAGAGCTATCTCCATGGCTAAAAGTAATGTAAATTCGAAACGTGCAAAGCATATTGATATAAAGTATCATTTTATTAGATTTTATTGATAAAAAGATAATGAACATTGAATACGTAAACGGTAAGGATAATTTTGAAGATTCAATGACTAAAACCTTATCTATCAACATATTCTATTATTTTATGAAACATTTCTTCATTTGATTTATTCAGAACTTTGGTATGAATACTGTTTAAGAAGTTTAGTGAGTTGTAGCGAACTTAATTTTGTTTTATTTAATGTAAGTTTAAAAAAAATTAATTTCAAGGAGGAGTGTTAAATATAAATTAGTAGTTACATCACTAAAATAAAACAAGAGGGCATCGTTTCTATAGGTTGTTATGTTCTCTGAAAAATGTGACATGGTAAGAAACAATTAACAATTAATAGTGAAGAATGCTGGTTTAAATAATAAATAAAATATTAATAACAGTAATCCTCATTAAATTAAAGACTCCATAAGGGAGATTTAATATAAATGTGTGAGCAGGAATAATTGGAAATCTGATTATTGGGCCTTATTTTATCGAATGTCGCTAACAGGGAATTTATATTTGAACATCTTACTACATGCGATTGAAAACTTAATCAATATACCGTTAGCATTTACAATTACATTCTTCGATTTATCAGCATTACGGCGCACCCCTACACAGTGCTAGATCAGTGCGCGGCTTTCTGAAAAATAGATGAACCGGGTGTGGGAGTCCTATACCATGGCATGCTAGGTCACCAGATGTCACACCATTAGATTTCTATTCGTGAGTTAAGGTGAAAAGATGTGTGTATGTTGAAGAGATATGAAATTACGAGGACCTTATAAGGAAATAATTTCAGCGTTTAGCAAAATAAAAAGTAATAGCGTGACATTAAATGTATTGAAAAACAAGTTACAAAAATGTACACATTTGTGTATAGAGCGGAATGAACTCTTTTTTGAACAATTATTAAAATATCATTAAAGGTAAGGATTAAAAGTTGATTAGGCTCGTATGTAAATTTTCAATTATTGTAAATAAGTTGATTCCAATTTTTTAAATAAGCCTTAACGAAATTACTGATTTCGATAAAAAATTAAGAACAAGGTCATTATGACGGTTCTAAGCCCGTATGAAGTACGAAGAAATAATTGGAATCTTAAAAATGATTTCATTTTAATTACAAAGTAAAGTACAAAGTAGAAATAGAGATTTCATACAAAGTAGAAATAGCTTATTTCACAAATTTAATTAAAGTACAAAGTAGAAATAGAGATTTCATACAAAGTAGAAATAGCTTATTTTACAAAGTAGAAATAGAGATTTCATACAAAGTAGAAATAGCTTATTTCACAAATTTAATTAAAGTACAAAGTAGAAATAGAGATTTCATACAAAGTAGAAATAGCTTATTTTACAAAGTAGAAATAGAGATTTCATACAAAGTAGAAATAGCTTATTTATTGTACAAAGTAGAAATAGCTTATTTCACAAAGTAGAAATTGAGATTTCTACTTTTGAAAAGAATGATTAATAATTAATAAAAACATTTCAAATTTGGCCACAAATTTTTCATTACCATATGCAAGAAAATTCAAGATCAATTTTTAAACTTTAAGGCCGTATGCTTTGTGATCAACCCAACACGCCATATGTATTAATTAGATGCATTAAAGTAGATAAACAAAGAAATAAATAATTGTGCGCTGGCTGGAGGAAGCATAACTTTTAACAAATTGCTGGTAGCAAAGCGGGTGACCAGTAATTCTAGGCTTTTTTTAAAAACTAAACGGATGCTTTTAATTTTTTTATAATTATATATATATATATATATATATATATATATATATGTATATATATATACATATGTATAAATTTAAAAACTGTTTAAAAGAAACATAATTTTTCAACTCAAAGAACATCTGAGGCTCGCACACTGACTATTAAGTAACGATTTTAAATAATTTTGCATTTATCTGTATGTTAAAAAATCTGGCCTATCTTTTGTTTGCATGTCGTCACGAATTAATTTGATAAATAATAGACTTAGTTAAATTAGCATATTCTCAAGAACAAAATTAGGTTTTATAATCATCTTATTATGTAATTTTCTTGTATTTCGTTTCGACATAGTCAATGTTACATATTACGTCAATATTAAATACTATGTCAATGTTAACTACTACGTCAATGTTAATTAAAACGTTGCCGGATGCTGACAAAGTGATACGTCAAATTGCTATGACATCTAAATAAGCCCTTAGTGGTATTTAAATATTCAGTACCACTAGAATTATTTCATAGAAAGATATATCAATTATACTGATTATTCACTGATTATATTGCATTTTTTTTTCTCTGCTGATGATAATGAAACATTTAAATTTAGTTATTATGGAGAAAAAATTGAAACTAGAAAAAAAGGTTTAAATTGGAAAATTGTTTATTTCTTCATAAGAAAGGTCCAGATCAAAAAAAAATTATAGATTATTTTCGTAAAATTTTTGTGATAGTAAATCGAAAATAATCTTGATATTTCAATTAACCAATAATTTGTATAATTGAATATGTAAGCACTGCACACGAAATGGCGCACGCTGTAGCATTAACAGTTTGCACTAGACACGTCATTTGATAATTTCATGTATTAAAGTTCAACTATAGCTTACACTTGTCGCATTGTCTTCGTTACATATTTTCGTGACATTGTTTGAACCGATTTGAAAAGGTGGCAGATTATGAAGAACACACATAATGGGATGTTGATAATTGATTATGAAATTAGTAACTGAATGATTCTTATAAGCAAATGATCATTTAAAGCAATATCAGACGGTTCACTTTTTGTTTATTTCTGTCTTTAATTCAGCATCTTTCACTTGAAGTAAAATATCTGTACAAAAAGTGAATCGAAAGTGACGAACGCATTTCAAAGAATCATGATGATGAATAAAAAATAAAGAACGATTTTGGTACTTGGCATTATTCATTCGCGCCCCAAATGAATGAAAAATGAAACATCAGAATATAGAGAGAATGTTAACTCGGGTTCGTCCATTTTTTCTTGCACCTGTAGCGGACGGACGTAACCACATAGTAAAATAAATTTTGCCTGTGTATGCAACAAAATGATATTAACATGGAATGATTAAAACATGCTATTGTTTTTGGAGAATTTAAAAAATTATCAATTTTTTTAGAACCACAAACACTATGATCACACATGGTACCCTTTAATCAATTATATATTTAAACTTAGAAATACTTAACCGAAGAATTAAACTTTTTTTTAAATTCAGTTGCATCCATTAGCATCGATATTTTTTTGTTTCTTTTTGTCAATTTTTGTATGGAATAATCACAAATCATACACAAATTCCTAGATGCATAAGTTTGTTCAATGACATTCGAGAAAAAGAGCGGATAAATGTTCATTTTCATGTTATTTCATCTGTGTCCTATGAACGTGGAATTAAAAAAAAGAAAATTCACCATGACTGAGCAATCACCCGAGCGAACCGTATGATATCACCTTTACTGCACAGAACAAAGACCTATCGAATAAACAATACGCATGTGAACCCATATAAAAAACACGTTACAATATTTCATACAAACTCTGGATGCAGATACGCTATCAAAGTGACTTCCCTCTCTTCCCAATCCATCCCTCTAGCCTGAGTACCATGTGTGATCATTATTATTGCTCATAGATGGCGTAATATCTTACTCTCTGTTGCTCATAGATGGCATTATCAATGAAACATATAAGTTTTATTTTTATAATTTTTTTTATTAAAACCGTTATAACAAAAATATTTCACAAAAGATAAATACTAAAATAATAATTTAAGAGATTCAAATATCATTATTATAAAAATACATTTAAAAAAAATGTAAGTAAATTTGAAAATACTGTTGTATATGTCATCGGGGGGGTTCTGCAAATAGTAATCTGTCATCACTAGGTAATTGCATATACGAATGTGGACAACTCATACGTCTGAAAACAAACAAAAACATACATGTTTTTGTTTGTTTTTAGATATAATCATATATGTCTATATATAATCATATATGTCGATACACGAAGACACATATGATTATTGAAATATCTATTAGTGCATGATGCATATTTTCAAACTTTTGTTAAAGCCCCACACTTGACCAACAACACGTGATATATTTCAAAATGCCACATATCAGTGTTATTACTCAATGAAAATCACGGGAAAGTAATGGGTATCTTCCATCAGGATTGAAAAGGAAGAGAAAGTGTTAGGTTAAGAAAATTTAGTGAAAACACAAACTTCTGACACTATGTATACACATGGCCATAGCCCTCATTTTACTGGGGTGAGTTAGCAGGAACCGGCACAGTCAAAAACGATTGTGTTCCCAATCATCCAATTTTTAAATTGACATGATATTAAAAAAACACATAATACAAAATATTTGCTTTAATCATGCGTTCACATCAATATTAATATTCAACAATTTTACTATCAGTGTAACTTGAATTATTTTGGATCATTTTTTTCTGGATGCTGTGCCAAACACTACCCAACTCTGGCCCATATGTATAAAATAACAATACTACATCTGAATTTCTAATTATCTATATTGACCACTTGATAGTTTCAGGTATAATGGGTACAGGAAATATTTTACCGTACTTTTGATTTCTTCATAAAATGTGTTATATCTCTAACATGTTTGTGAAAAGTTAAATTCTGATTAATGAAATATTTAAATTGTGAACATGATGTGATCAAATTGTAACTATTCCTGTTTTATATTATAGTTAAATCACGGTAAGGACAATTAATTAACAACTTTATTGTATTTGCAACAACAGTATCCTTCAATTATTTCTAATATTAATAATTCTATTAATAATTTTAAGTAAATAAGTACCCATATGTTAAAATTATCCATAATAGCTCTGTTCCATCTCTGAGGCTGGTTGGATGCGGTTTTTAAGAGCCACATTGCTACTGATATTTCACAAAGCTGTTTAAAATGTCTGGAAAAAAAATTGTTATTGAGACGAGATAATTAATAATTTGGGATATAAATAATAATATATAAGATTAGGGTTTAAAAATAGTTTTAACAAAAGGGTCTGAAATTAGTATAAGTTACAAAAGTTTCGCAATTTTTTATTTTCTTTCCCAAACGATTTAGTTTCATTAAGTATATTTATATTTCTGAGGGACCAGCCAGTTTTCATTTTGATGTAATGTTTAATAAACAAATGAAGCATGGCGCAAGGGGATATTATGGTGTTATCATGCAAACAACTTGAAATATCCTTCCACTGAAGCAGCTAAGGTCTTGTTGGTAGTTTTCGGCTATAACTGTGCCTGAGCTGGTATCTGGTTGTTCCACTGCTACTCTGATATTTTCGATCGGTGTCGGCAAATTCTGGCTTGGCGCAGCATTATTGTTTAATAATTTTTTAGGCTGGAAAGTTTTAAAATGTTAATTAATGAAGTGTCTTTCGCAAGCTCTGTTTGTGACTAAGGAGGACATCCGAGTCAACTGCCAATTCCTCTCAGTCACACAATTTCAGCCACTCTTTTGCCCTGTAAAAAACAATGTAAATATATTAAATTTTACATTGTTTTTGTCAAAAACAACCCTGTAAAAATATTAAATTAGATGTCATTTCAATGTGTACGAAATGGGTATGAGTGTAGTTTAGCGACAGTGAATCAATCCCCTTTTTTTTCCATTTGGAAGAAAATTTACAACAAAGAAAATATTGAGTGACTATAAACTTTGCTCGCAACATTATTTAGTAACAATTCAATTTGAAAAACCCTTTACCGTTGTATCGGTGAATACCCTCAATAACTGTTGGAATTAATTTGAAGGGATTTTCTTTGCAAAAAACTTTGTCACAAAGCTGTAATTTGTATGGTAAACCTTTTAAGTTCCATTTTATTTTAATTATGTCGCAACCGGCGTCTGTAGCTAAAATATGGTTTAGTGTAAGCTTCTTTTTTTAAACAACATTTAAAATTTATTTTGATTAAAAGGCAATGGTTACATGGCATATTATATTTTTATAATTTATTTAAATATGTAATTCGTTCTTTAAAACATTACGAGAGCAATACGTATCAAAATTACTTTTCAACTCTAATAAATCAATTTTAACAATAAACATCTTCGAAATTGTTGCTTGCAACACCGCAAGACATCCACAATCATGTTTTGCGTCATTAGTGTTTTAAAATTTCCATTAATCTTTGAAATGTCATCTTGCAATTATATATAATAATTTTATACATCTTGCATTTACAGACTTTCGGTGCAAGGCAAGGAGAAAAATGTTAATCCAGGAGTTTTTTCATGTTTGAATTAGGGGAGATCGGGTATGGTTGTCTCACGGGTTGGTTGTCACAACGGCAGTAACAGGAAATTGAACAAATGAATGAGTTTATCGATCGGCGTTGAGTGATCATGTGAGCAGTACCTCTCTCCCTACTTCACTTCAGTCTGCTCCCAAATGCCGTGGCAGAGATACGTGCAATTGTTTTTTTCGTACAACAAAAGTAATTTTTAGTAATTTGTGCCAAGTCTTGTAACTATACTTAAATTTTAATTAGTAATATATCTTTTACATAAGATGATAAACATGTGTCTTATGAATTTGCTAAATTATTTTCTAAGTAAACATGACATTAAATTTATTTTCGGAGGTTATGTTGAAAAATGTGCTTTGGGATAGTTTGTCTCAAATACAAGGGGGCTGATAGTCACATGTGACAATCAGCCGCAAGTACGGGTGCTGTCTATTTTGTTGATTTTTTGGGGGTTTTGTTACATAAAAGTTTGTTTGTTTTAGATCTATTAATAAAAATGCTTCGGAATCACAAGGGAAATTCTACTCAAGGGCTTATTTCAGAAGTAATGTTGTGTGCTGCAAGAGAAATAAAAATCCATGACAAATCAATAAGGTCTGTTGCGAAGGATTTCGAAATTAATTACCGTACTTTGACAAGGTATTGTGAAAAATTTGCTACCGAAGAGATAATCAATACGACCATGTCAACACCATCTACAAAAGTAGGCTACCAAAGGAATCGAAAAAATATTACCGATGAACAAGAAAAAAGAATTAGACAAATACATACTTGTGGCTTCAAGTGTTTATTTCAGGTTGTCTTCCAATGATATGAGAAAAATAGCATTCAAACTTGCTATTTCCAATAATTGGAAAGTTCCATATCTTGGGAATCGAACAAGCTAGCTGGCTCTGATTGAAAATAAAAAAAATATGACTTGCAAACCCCTGTTCCCCTACATCTGGGGTAAAACACGCCAATTTGAATTACAAAATACAAAATAACAGAAAGATCTTAATATGTAACAACACAATGGCTGTAACGCCCTTATTGAATAATTAACGTACCTATTTATATTAAATATGTGATATTTATTTTTGCGCAGTAAAGCTTTACTTTAACAGTTGTTTGAGAGCGTTGTGCGTTTGCACCTGAGTTTTGTAGTGTAATTGTGTAGCGTCTTTGTCCATTACGACATGGGGCTATCGCCAGAGGTCGCTGTGTACATTTATATTTATCGCCATTTTGGATGCAGAAACGCTGTCATCAATTTCAGTACCCGTTTGACCACTCCCTGCTTTACCGAACATTCGATTGTTGAAGTTCCCCCTCCTCCCATTTATTTCTTTATTACGTTTGTTTTGTAACTCTGTTTCAAATCGAACATTCGGCTCAGTGTTGTGTAGAGCGCAGGTGACATAAGTTTCCCATTATGAATGTTCATAATTGATTTTTATATTAGCGACTCGCCCGGTTTCGCACAAGTAGGTAAATATTTTGTATATATTGACGTGTCCCGTGTGAATATGTCAAAGTCCAGAAAATTACAATATGCAAAGGAATCTTGCTCCATATACGTTCAGGAAGATCACCATAAATTAAATTTGAAAATGAGTAAGAAAGTTTTGCACAATAAGTTCTACAAAATTGAGTTGAAAAATTATGTTTATTATGGATTTTATATAATAAATATCTATAAGCTGTCTTGGACTTTATTATACAATTTTTTGAGAAGAATAATGTCCCCATAGATCGTTTCCATGTATATCTAACGATTTAAACAGCGTACACCAAGATACTTCTTCGACTAATGCTTTTTTCTGACTCCTTGCATGTTCACGATCACAAGTCGGGTAATTTTCACAAAATATTCATTAAAATTACAGAATAAATCTTTATCGTGGAGTAATCTATTCATTAACAGGTACAAAATCCGTTCAGTAATTACTGAGAAAATCACGATATTTCAAACCAGTAATTATTTGTTTTGTTCTAGCCACTACGACATACATCATTCAAACACTAAGTGTTGTACACTGATTTATGAATAGGTAATCACTAAATGCCGTAATCGATTTATCTTAAGGTATTGGCATTATCAAAGGAATTCTTTAGTATCATTCAAAATTACTTATTCCTATCGATTTATATCCTATTATGCCATTAAATTCGCTAAAATTTAATCCTCATTCGACAATACATATGTTGTTCGCAAGTACGTCAACAATACGAATATCAATAACAATAAAAACGATTTCGAAAAATCACATGTGGTTCATATGTACGTCGATAACACGAATATCAGTAACGATACACACCAATTCGACAATACATATGTTGTTCGCAAGTACGTCAATAATACGAATATCAATAACAATAAAAACGATTTCGAAAAACCATATGTGGTTCATAAGTACGTCAATAACACGAATATCAGTAACGATACACACCAATTCGACAATACATATGTTGTTCGCAATTACGTCAATAATACGAATATCAATAACAATAAAAACGATTTCGAAAAATCACATGTGGTTCATAAGTACGTCAATAACACGAATATTAGTAACGATACACACCAATTCGACAATACATATGTTGTTCGCAAGTGCGCCAATACTACGAATATCAATAACAATAAACACGATTTCGAAAAATCACATGTGGTTCATAAGTACGTCAATAACACGAATATCAGTAACGATACACACCAATTCGACAATACATATGTTGTTCGCAATTACGTCAATAATACGAATATCAATAACAATAAAAACGATTTCGAAAAATCACATGTGGTTCATAAGTACGTCAATAACACGAATATCAGTAACGATACACACCAATTCGACAATACATATGTTGTTCGCAATTACGTCAATAATACGAATATCAATAACAATAAAAACGATTTCGAAAAATCACATGTGGTTCATAAGTACGTCAATAACACGAATATTAGTAACGATACACACCAATTCGACAATACATATGTTGTTCGCAAGTGCGCCAATACTACGAATATCAATAACAATAAACACGATTTCGAAAAATCACATGTGGTTCATAAGTACGTCAATAACACGAATATCAGTAACGATACACACCAATTCGACAATACATATGTTGTTCGCAAATACGTCAATAACACAAATTTCAGTAACAATATACACGAATTTGATGATATATATGTTGTTCGCAAGTGCGCCAATAACATGATTATCAATAACAGTAAACACTATTTTGACAATATATATGTTGTTCTCAAGTACATCAAAAGAGAAAACTGGGAACTGCAATCACGGAATAGTTCCATCACAGCATTATGAGTATTCATCGTGATTTTATTTATTTTCAATATTAACGTTCGCATTTAATATTCATTTGGCGGATTTATTTTAATTTGATCATTCGCATCTAGTCAATCACATTGGCTAAATTAAAAAAAAGGATGATGCGGTAATTTGTAAAAGATTTTTATGAACCTAGATTATGTTCATTTAATTTCATAAAATTTACAAATAAAAATACCTATATACTCTTTAAGAGAAAAAATACTATAACAAAAAAAAATAAATGACAAGACAACGTATAGATACAAAAAAATAAATACGGTAATGTGCAAGCTATACTTGCATAATTAGTGTTCCTTGCCGCAAGCCTGTCTCCTCAGCCCCATTTAAATATTAACAGTAACGCACTTCGACTACGTGTTTAAAAAAAGCCCATCTGTCGCGTTACCTGCCGCCGATCGCACCAATGCCGTATCACATCAAAAAATTAAACATTTTGAAAAACTTGTAAGGGCAAAGAGGTTCCTTACATTGTGACAACTATTTTTTGTTCAAAAACTTTTTTTCTAAAACCAATGCTTCAACAGTTATAACGGTAATGAACAATTAAATTGTTTAAACAATTAATACAAATATAATTATTTAACCTAGATAATTTTGGTTCAATTAATTTCTAATTTCCAATGTTCATGATTTTTTCTAAATTTTTCTGAGCGTTTCTTTTGGTGATAAGAGTGGGGGACAGCAATTTTTGATCATGTTTATCGAGAAATGTTTAAGTAAGTTTAATTGCAACATATGTATTGTCGAATTCGTGTTTTATTAAGTTTTCATTCCACACTCTTAGCGATAAACTTGAAAGAAAATGTTTGTTTCCCTATTTCCATACGTCTAAAATTAACCCTAAAATCAAAAATATTTCTTTTGTACTTCACGTCTATAATTGGGCCACTATACTCTATCTCTGTCCTAAATTAAACATTTTTACATTGAATTTTACCCAGCAAATCGCTTGCGATTAACGGATGTACGGACACCGAAGTGATTCCGTTAGTGTTCCGTTTTGGTAATTTTGCCACGGAACACAAAAAGATAATTACAAATCTTGAAATTGCATAATTGAGGAAATGGAAGCAAGATAGAATTAATAAGCGGTAAGCATAAAAATTAGGAAAGGTAGGAATTTTAAGAGCGCGAGTTGGTTCAATCAGGTTTAAGCATCACGGGAGTCAGTAACAGGTGGGCCAAGTATCACAGGCACAAAACAATTGTTTTTATTACGGAATACTTTTTGTCTTGTTATGTATAACATAACAAGACATAATTGAGGAAATGGAAGCAAGATAGAATTAATGAGCGGTAGGGATAAAAATTAGGAAAGGTAGGAATTTTAAGAGCGCGAGTTGGTTCAATCAGGTTTAAGCATCACGGGAGTCAGTAACAGGTAGGCCAAGTATCACAGGGACAAAACAATTGGTTTTATTACAGAATACTTTTTGTCTTGTTATGTTATAGAAGTTATTTCCTAAGATAGTCAAAGAAAAAAACAATTGGGATGAATTCGGATTTTTTCGTAGATAACGGAAAGGTTGTTTATCCATGAAAAAAACTGATCATCACACTTATCGATAGCTCCTAATGCAATGGTTGGATTCTCCAATACAGACTAGACCTATTATTATATCAGATTGAGCTAGAGCTTACATTCATTAATGTATCTTACCCCTTGACTACCACCAAGGAAAGTTTGTGCTGATTTCATTAGTGTATTTTAGCTTTAGCATTGTTTGTGGTTCTGTCTGGTAAAAGCAGATGAATCCCTTCAATTGTTCCCTCGTCGGGTTGAAAGGAAGCATCAATTTCAGCAACTATATTTTATCGGTAGTAAATTTCAGGGATATCTTCTGGTATATAGCTGCATTTAGTTTGTCTTCCATTCAATCTTGGAGCAGTTATGTCGCTGGAACTTAATTGTTTTGTTTATTCAAATAGGGGTTGAAAATTCAGTCTCGTTATGTATGTTTTGTGTGGTAGTTTTTACTGTAATGCACAAATTGCGATTTGGGGCATTGGCCTTCGGTTATTGCTCTCATTCCTCTTAGATGACTGTTCATAACGCAACATCATATCCTTGACCCACTAAGTTATCCATGTCTAAATCAAAAGACAAGGGACTTGTTATAATCATAGTTGCCAAATATTCCATCGTAAGATCCTCCATTTGGACAAATTTTAAAAAATCTTCTTGAAAGACAGCTTTTTCAGATTAGCAGTCTACATAACGCAAGCGCAACGATAATTATTGTTGTCAGCAAAGACTTTGAAAATCCTAGTATCTTTGATTCTCCTGATAAATCTCTCTTGAATAGCACATAAATCAATATTTTTATTTTGAATAACTGGTGATGTGTACATAGATCGGCTATGAATATTTTGGGTAAGTAGGTGACTTTTAAGTGCTTTGTCGCCTGATCGCGTACTATAATATAGAAGTGCTCGAAAATTGCCATCGTTATGTGTAGGTTCTATGATTCCAATTTGTTCCGGACGGGCTCACTAACGAATATGACGATCGGGCGGCCGCGGGTTTGTAATCCCTGACAGGACAACTGGTGGCCGCACAAAGGGTCACTTAGCGGTATATAAGAGGGGTCACGACGCTGCTAAATCATGGTTGGAATAGTCATCGATCGACTTCAAGTTCAGCTACTACTATAATAGTATACTTTATAATTAGTAAACAAATAATAAAGAAATCGTCTTACAACGGCGACGAGTATTTATTGGTAATCGACCCAGCTAGCAATCTCCTGACTGCATAGTCAACAGTGACGTAGATTTGATGAACGTCGAATACTCCAATCCAGCAACAGTCAAGTGCGGGGCTCTGACTGCTGCCTGTCGTCCCACACATCGTGGTCCTTCGAACTGGTTTTAGAGGAAACGGCATCATGCTCGTCACCAGATCTTCTAGTGAGAGAGCTACAACAGAGGAGACGACGACATCGTCGGTGTCGATTACCGATTCGGCTACACGTACAGACTCGTCAGCAGCCGGCACGGACACAAACGTCAACACCGGTACCGTGTCGCCTGCGAAGACCGTTGAGTCGTCTACAACAGAAACATCAGCCAAGACAAAATATCATTGAAACACAGCAAGAGTAAGACTGCGAAGTCACAGAACAGCCAGACAATCCGAGAAAGTCCGTCGTCTTGCCTTGGCAAAGGAGCCGCGCGTCTCGCTGTAATAGAGATCGAACTAACCGATGAAAACAAACAGGACTCGGTGATCACAGAAGGGAATACAGTGCACTCAGTCGACAAGTGGCTAAATGAAAATCAGACTCACTTACTGGGTATCGCGAACGAGTCACATCAAGAGCAAACGGTACTAACAGTTAACCCGACAGCAGACGAATCGATTGCACCCGGACATTTACAGACAAAAACTCAACCGCCGGAACAGAACGGGGTCGGCTACGTCCAGCCGAATACAGTGCCGATACAAATTAATCCGCGCTCGCAGAGGAAAGAGCACGCTGAAGTCGCGCAGTTACAACCTGCACCAGTGGAAGCCAACGCTATAGCTATACGCCAACCACAAGTCGACTTCTCCGAATTGGCATCGGCGATTACCTTCAGGTTCCGTTAAGGCTGGACAATAGTCGCGCTACGTGGAACTACCTATCTTCAATGGTGCACATCAGGACTGGCTACCATTTAAAGCCGTTTATTACGAGTCATTGGCCATTCATACTGAAGTGGAAAACATGGCGAGATTATGTCGCAGCCTCAGAGAGAATGCATGAGAAATCGTTAACAGTCTCCTAATAGATAATTCGAGTTCGCAAGACGTCATGAAGACACTCGAATATCACTTTGGCAGGCCGGACTCTATTGCATTTGCCGAACTAGAACGGTTGCCGTCGCTACAACGGCAAACGGACACGCCGGAGGATGTCTGCATCTTAGTAAATCGCGTCTTCAACAGCGTAGCGACACTTCGAGCTCTCCAAAGGGTTTACTACCTATATAACCCTAAGGTTACGAAGGCGATAATTGAGAAACTGACATTATCACTGAAACATTGCTGGTTTGACTACTCCGCCGCACAACCGAAAGATGAAGTTGATTTAGTCAAGCTGTCTCGCTTCCTTGGTCGTAAAGCAGAATACTGCGGCCCCTTTGCACAGCCAGAAACAATTGCACAGGAAAATAATACCACTGTTCAGCGGCAAACACAAAGGACATTTATAGCAAAAGACAGAAAAGAGATTAAATGTCCGGTGTGTTCAAAGGTCCAAGGAAAGAAGCCGTCAGCTCTACATGAACAAATAAAGAAACCTGCTCCTACCTAAATATTGTTCCAGTACGGATTTCCGGACGGGCGGGAAAGGCTGACGAATGCGTTACTCAACGACGAGTCAACAGTGACAATTATTGACGCCGATTTGGCTAATCAAGTCGGTGCCAAAGGCTCCGACTAGCCTCACCTGTTACATTCCAAAGGAAATAAATATTACAGGACGTATGGCAATGGCCTTATTTTTAGAAGAAATAGAAGACTTCAGAAATAACAGAGCTATATCCAGCAAAAATCGACTGTGCTCATTAACTGTGACTTTCGTGGACGGAATAATACGGCTGAGAAACTGTATCGGCTCAGCGAATGAACTCGCATACGCACAGAAAAATCCTCCGATACTCGACGGGAACCATCATGTTACCGAGCTATGAATAGAATACACGCATAGACAGTTACTTTATGCTGGGGTCGAAACGACGCTAAACGAATGTCGCCAACACTATTGGGTTCTTCGTCTGAGACCGACCGTACGAATGATCGAACACCGATGCCTACTGTGCAGCATAAGAAGAGCGACACCATCACAGCCTCGCACGAGCTACCATCCCTCGTGCCGATTGGCCTACCGTCATAGGCCATTCAGCTATACGGGGATATATTACTTTGGCTCATTGAGAGTCAACATTGGGCGTTCGACTCGGAAAAGATATGTAGCCATTTTTATATGTCTAATAATGTGCGCCATAAATCTGGAACTGATCGCCTCACTCACTACCGACTCTGCCATCATGGCTATCCACCATATGATAGCCAGACGGGGCTGCCCGATAGAAATATAGTCGGATAATGGCACCAATCTACGTGGAGCATGCAAGAAACTGCGACGGACAATCGACAAGGCAACAGAAGTGGAGGCTAGTAAGAAGATGATCAGCTGGCGTTTTATTCCGCCTGGAACCCCGTTCATGGGTGGCGCCTGGGATCGACTTGTCATAACTACGAATATAGCTTTAAATGTAGCACTGCAGGGGCGCCGCCATCCAACTGAATAGGTTCTCACTACTCTTCTAATAGAAACTAAATATACAATTAACAGCCGTCCCGCTCACGTATCAGTGAATCATGAAGATCCCGAGTCAATCACGCTGAATAATTTCTTGCTGGGCACAACAGCTCGAGTTTCGACGCCTAGTACTTTCGACGACAAGGATCTGATTGATCGCAGCCACTGACGGGCTTCCCAGCGCCTTGTCAATCTCTTCTGGTTAAGGTAGGTAAAGGAATACCATCCCGAACTACATCACTGGTGAGAGTCCCGCAGCCGCGGCACAGCCCTGAAGACCGTTCTCATCGTCGACAGCGCACTACAATGGAATACCTGGCTAGAGGGCGTTGTGACAGCCATCTATCCAGACGCAGACAAAATGATTAGAACAGCTGACGTGCGCACCAAGGGAGGCACTCTAAGAAGACCTGCAAATAAGCTAGTGATTCTACCTACTTATCAGGTCGTCCTCCATCGACAAATGGAAGCAACGTCCCAACAGACGATGCACGGTGGGAGAAATGTTCCGGGGGGGGGGGGGGCGCACTAACCAATACGACGATCGCCCGATCGTTGGCTGTGGGTTCATAACCCCTGGCATGACAACCGGCGGCCGTGTAAAGGGATCACCTAGTGGCATATAAGAGGTACCATGACACTTAATCATAGTCGGAATAGTCATCATAGTCATCGGAATAGTTATCGATCAGTTCGACTTCAAGTTCAACTACTACTATAATAGTATACTTTATAATTAGTAAATAAAAAATAAAGAAATTGTCTTACAATGGCGAATATTCATTGGTAATCAACCCAGCTAGCTTTCTCCTGACTGGATAGCCAACAGTGACGTAGATCTGGTAAACGTCGAATCCTCCAAACCAGCAACAGTCTCGCACTTGATTATTTATGGATTGGAGGATTAGAGAGGTTCTGACTACTGCCTATCGTCCCTCATACAATTTCTTCCAAATCTTTACGTCCTCCTAAGGACATTTCTTGTCATCCGTACAACATTATCGTTTCCACCGTTGCTGCAAGTCTTTTTCTTTTTTTTCCAGCAATTTTGTAATCTTCCACATCGGTTGATTTTATAACATCCAGCGACTTACCTTCCGCCGTTAGTCTGGCAAAATTTCTGGCATGCTCCATATCAAATTTATGTTTTTTGTATTATCATGACGACCAAAGGTTTCCAATACTTTCTTTTAGTTATAAATGGCTTATTAGCAAATGCTCACAGTTCTTGATCATCGCGACTACTCTACAATGTCCCATACAAAATATACATTTTGCGTGATGCTCCTTGAAAATTTCTGTGAATATTATTTTAATGCTATTAATTATTTTTCATCATTTCTTGGGTGACGAGATAAATACTTGCCAATATCACATTCGTGATTTGGAAAGAGTGATTAACCACAGCAGAATGATCAACCATGACTGAAAAGTGAAAATCAATAATTTTACATACCTATTTGTAAAGTTACCATTGTGCAGTGTGTGTCTAGCCTAGCAGACAGACTCGGTCCCAGCTTGTTTTTATATATCTATATCCAATACAATGAGGAAATCACTAAACTATAACAAAATAGTTTTTCTTTCAATGAGGAAAGAGATTAAAAAGAGTTAAATTTTAGTTTGCAAGGAAACTGAAAACTTAAAACTTATTGATATATTTAATTAGTATAATTGCTTATATTTTTGTGGAATCTATTGTAAATTTAGGTATATTATATACGTAGGCAAAACGTAAATCTAAAAAAATCATTAAAATAAATTCTAAATTTATTTGAAATAATAAAACATAAAATATTTCAAAATTACCAAACAAAATTAAATAGAAATATTCATTGGTTTCTACTAACTACATAATATTCTTAGAAATTCACATATTAAGAACAATATTTTGCAAAGCTAAGACCCCTGACCTGAACTCTGTGATAGTATCTACTAAATACGTAGCAGTTATTAATAAATTACTATTACCACAAAATATTATGTTTTTGCTTCAATTCTGGTACATGTTAAGTGGCCTGGAACGTCACTTGAAACATATATCAACATATATGATATCTTTTTTGTAATGAATCCTAAAAGGGGTTAGCTGTTTCGTCCGCTTCATTGTACGTACAAATAAGTATACCGCGAACTTGACGATAGCGGTAGGCGATGCGACCGGTGGTGGTGGTGCGATTGTACCGACAGCGCACTAAATTGGACCGTTTTCGATTGCAGCGGCCGAGGATCCCCCAGATTACTCGAATCGCTGTGGTGTAGGGACGTGCCAAGAATGTGCGGAATGTCGATACCGCGACACGTGATCTTTTATGCTACTTCTTTTAATTTAATTTATGTTTTCATTATTACTACTACGGTAAAAAGAACACATACCACGAAGGCGAGTTCATAAAGGCGAGTTAGTATCGATACTATCGGATAGAATGTAATGCAATTGTCTCTATCGATAAAAACGATAGTATTGTTGATAATATCGATAATGAACTATAAATAGTATCGATACTAACAAAGTTCTAAAAGAATAATATCCATAGTATCGATATTACGTATTGTTTTGGACTATTTACGTAGTAACTTTAACTTATTACGTAGTCTAAAATCGTTGATAGTATCGATAGTATTGTTTCTTAGAACGTCGATAGTATCGATACTATTGATAGTTTATTATTAATGAGCAACGATGCTATCGATAGTATTATCCATCTTCGATAGTATAGTATTGTTCAAAGCTATCCGTAAATTATCGATAGTTTTACTATCGATCTCTAGTGGCAACATTAATTCAAATGCTAGTCCACCGCTCGACCAGCGCGCATCCGCATCACTGTCATCGACAATGGGATGGTCCCATTGTAACATATAAACCTTGGTCGATTTCGCGGCCAACTATAATGTACTTGTCTTCGTGTCGGGAGAGCGAAAAGTAAGACTGACTTGTGGGTAATGTTTCCGTTTAGGAAAATAGGAACTCGTCGAACTTTACTAAAAGTCGCTAGATTTTGTGAAAAAGAACTTTAATATAATAACAATGTATACCAAAATAGCCAATATATAATTAGGCTTTCACGAAATTAGTATCAGCCAGTTCATGGGCAAAAAAGCCCACATTTTGTTGACTATGTAATTAAATTTCTATCTAAAATTTATAATTTTGGTGTCACAATAGTAAACCACGGACCCCTGAACCACACTCTATATACGTTGTTGAAAACAATGCTTAGTCAGTTTAAACTATCTTTTTAATTGGAATATAAATAACTTTTTTAATTTCGTGCTTGTTAAACGCAATAATACAAACCTAATGTTTTTTTGGAGTGACTAAAGACCTTCAAAACTGATTTTTTATTATATTAAATTTCAAGTATCTACATTAACCGGTTTTTAAGAAAGACGACTGCAAAAGACGTACAGACGGACACGTGAGTCATTTTATAAGCGTTCCGTTTTGAGATACGGAACTCAAAACCGAAGGAGACAGAGCGTGAATTTAGACAACCGGTAACTCTTTTTATTCAGTTTCTTAATATAAGGATATAAAGAAAATATATATTCATATTTTATATTTTTAATTGCTGGCCGCTATTAACATAATACAGGTAAGCAGGTAACGCAATACGAGTCGTGTTTAAATTTATATAATTTTTCAATAGAAATATGAAATCAATATCAACTCAATAAATAATTCTAGAACAGTCCCGGATCATGATTTTATAAACATACCATAGACATATTATATATCTTTAAGATATCGTTCATATTTATCACCCTGAAAATGTAAAGTAACCAAAAACGTAAAAAATTGTCAACAATATATTATACGCACACAAAATTACTTCTAATTAATAAATGCTTTTAAACGGTACGGACAGAAATCTTAATAACAAATACTAAGTTATTGTTTCGTCAGACATTATCTTATGTGTGTTCCTTCGTTGTTTACGAAGTAAGACACCAATTCAACTCAAAGAAACAGTGCCGTCTTTGCTGCCGTAGCTGTCATACCGGTACGTACCGATAAACTTGAGAAAAAACGCTCGAATAAAAATATATATTAATTATTATTAGAGTCGTGATAATAAAATGTAAATAATTACTAATATAATTAAATAATTATTATCTTAATAATTAAATAGTTACTATTTTTTAAAAATATCCAGTGATCAAGTTTATATCTGGCAAAATGAGATATTTCTAATATGAGACGCGAAAAGTTTGTCTATGAAGATCGAGATCTCGATCACAGACCATATATTAAATCTCGATTACGTATAGTTTGATTTAATATTGCGTTGCCTAGCAACGGAAATTTGTTTAAAAATGGAGTAGCGATGTAAAATATAAATAATTTAAAAAAACAGTGAACGTATAATAGAATTTTGTGTAATTTAATATGATGAAATAAAAAATGCTCGGTTTATTGAATTTATTTACGATATTTATATTGAATAGAGGTCCTCATTATTTTCGTGCGCTTTTTGAGTTCTTATTGAATAGTGTTGCTTCTTTGAAAATTAGCTATCGACGTCGATAACTGCCCTGATTGATTTATGACGGATACATATATATGTATATATAAAATGATAAAATTATTTGTTATATATGATTTGACAGTAATATCATTAATTTTCAGTATTTAAGACGATTTAATTATTCCCACTTTTTTCAATCCTTTACGTAATTGGCAATTAACGTATAAGAAGTAATTTTGATTTAATCTTATTTGTTATTATGGGAAAGATTTTCATTTTAGATCACTTTATTAAAGATTTTAAATTCATTTTATCCTACTATTATTAATAATAATAAAATGAAAAAAAAAATACAAATTTAAACTTTTATTGCAGTTATATGTGATGCTGCAAAAACGAAGTTGATTTTAGTTAGGAGAAAAAAATTACGCAACAAGAAAAGTATGCTATATTCATTATATATTTTACAATACAGATAAACAACACATTTGCACGAATTCATATATTTGATAAGGACAGTTTATAATATCTATTGTATAGCGTTAAACTTGCTTCAAATATGCGAAAAAATATAATTTGCAAAACGTTTTCTAAAATGCGTTCAACTTAATGCATCTATTCATACGTAATTTGTGCACAAAAGAATAAAAAAAAAAGATTTTTACATTTCATTTTTGTAATCTTCTTGTTTGGATTCGCTCAGTTAATAGAAACATATGAACGCACCATTAATTGATGTATATAAACGTATAACTCCGCGTTATTCTGCGCAAACATATCCCTCCGCGCTATTCCGTATCGCTCAGTTAATAGATATATATGAACGTATCATTAATTGATGTATATAAACGTATCCTCCCACGTTATTCTGCACAAATATAACACCCCGCGGTATTCCGCGCAATATATCTCGTATATCTTAGCATTTTTTTAGTGCAAACGGATCGAGTGTTATTCTGCCCAAACATATCCCTCCGCGTTATTCTGCACAAACATTTCCCCTCATGTTATTCTGTGGACTGTGCGCGGTCTTGTGTTATCTTATATTCGCATTAAAATGAATTCATTGTATAGATTAATTTTTCGACAAATTTATTATATTCAATTCTTGTGTGTACTCATATAAAGAAGACATTGTAGTTTCCTTATTTCTTTTATTTCTTCGAATTTAGAAGGGGTACAACGTTGTTTATTTGTGTTTTTAAATCATTCTGCCGAGAATTATCATGTTTCTTGCTGTTATATCAGATAGCCTTCTTTGTCTTGTTAAGAATTATGAAATATCGTGTTCGCCGTATTACGTTCTAAACCAATTAATGTCAGAGCACACAATTTTGCGCAGATTTTGCTGGGTTTTGCGAAATGAGTTACCGATTTTTTGTTTGCTTTCAACTCCGTCGAGTAAAATGTCAAATAGAAGTGGGTAAAACAGGAAATTTAAAATTAAACTTTCATCTTCATATGCCCATGTGACGTTTTTTAAAACAAATTTATAAAAGGTAAAACATTATCAATTCATATTTCTATAATAATGGTATCAAAAATCTGAGAAATAGGGGTAACTTCCTATTTCTCAGATTTTGTTATATATAGTTCTTTCTTTAACATGATCAGTAATACCAAAATATAATTTATTCCATTATGGTATGCAAATACTTATTTTCAAGTTCGACTTGCCCTTGACAACTGACGATTCTATCGTCAACTGATTCTGAAGTCATTTCCTTGACCGTTCGGCTTAAATATTCTAAATTATATCGAAGACAAATAGCGGACAGCTTTGTTGTAATTTTTCATCCTTGAAAGACTGATAGATTGGTTCCATGTGCTCTGTAGCATACCTGTAGTAGTAGTGTCCATTGAAATGAAAACGACTCGCCTTTGCTGCTATTAGATAGCGACTGATTTTGCGGACTGATATAACTAGTTTAGTATTTGAGTTGACTACTGAAACTGATAGATTGGTTCCGTCTGCTGTATAGCATACCTGTAGTAGTAGTGTCCATTGAAATGAAAACGACTCGCCTTTGCTTTAATTCTATTTAGATTGCGACTGAATTTTGCGGACTGATATAACTAATTTATCTTCGAACGGAATTCACGTTTTCCCGTGCCAATTACATTAGGTGCTTTTTAACGCTTTTGTTGTTGTTAATTGGACACGAAGTCCGTTACTTTCATCTAGTGCAGTATCAAGTAAGTTTCTCTATTTGCTGTTTTTGAAAAAAAAACGATAAAAGGAAATATAGCATAAAATAATTAACAATGTTCAGACAAACGTATCTTTTTATGTCCGTACATAAATACGATCATATCATACTTTGAGAAACTGTGCTTCAACGTACCGCCAATTAATCTTAAGCTCATTCTAAGAGAATGATCCTTAAGCAATAAATCTGTCCTTTTTTGTGCGGAAATATAATATATAAAAAGGGCACATTTATTACGGGTTACAGTTTTATTATATTTATAGATGAGACGGGTGGGTATGTTCGCAAATATTAACTAAAGTAATGCTATAAATGCGAAAGTTAAGATGAATGGACGTTTGTTACCCTATAATTCTAATTTCTGATTAATTAAATTTTAATTCTGCTTTAACAAATGTACCTTTGAATGAATGTTTTGATATACATGTAAGATTCTAAGTTTAACGCTTCTATGTATTTTTATGAAGATGTAGTTAAGTTAAATTTATTTGATGTGTACAGCCAAGGTTAGAGTATGTCCTACTGAGTTAATTATAAGAAAAATGCAATTAAAAGTTATGAAGCTATTGTTTTTTTTGTTGAGATTAAGATTTACTTTTTGTTAGGACCAATAATAACGCAATTTTTAAAATTAGTAAATAGTTAATTTCATACACTTTGATTGTGAGTTTAGCAAGGCTTTATGATCTTGACTGTTATATGAGAGGACGATGTCATAATTTATTTCACCTATGTAGAGTGCGCACGAATACCTTGCACCGTTCACTTGTTTTTCGTTCACTCGTATTGTTCAACACAATGTTACGTGATGTATCCAGTCCTGATATATTTTTGCTCCATCGATGGCTACAGGAAAGTTATGGACTTGCTTGGTGCCTCACTAGGTGAAGGGATGCTTATTCGAATTGCTGTGTGTTTGTCTTCTTTGTACTATATTTTATAACCATTTGTTTTTATGAAACTTTCACATGTTCAACCTTTCGGGTAAATCTGTAAGTCGAACATGGGGTTTCCAAGAAATAAATAAAGCATTATTTAAATATATATATTAATAATATATTTAAATAATTTTGATAATTTGTTAGTTTTTACAATTAAACTAATATTAAAACAAAATTCTAAGCAAAGTAAGAAAAAACAAAATTATTTTTCCCAGCATCAAAAGTTAAGCCAAAAAACAAGGAATGTTAAAACCACAATTTTGAACAAAAAATATCCATATTAGTTTTTAGCATGTTTGGTTTTGCGATCACGTTTCAATATTTCAGGAAATAATTTTGCATTTCTGGTACAAAATGGCTTTAAGCTCATCAAAACTTCGAAAATATCAAAAGGTGATGGTTTTTTCTTGAACTTTTAATTAGTTTGGTTTCAGTAGGTGGTTTTCAGATTAATTACTTCCGTATTGTTGTCATATTCAGGATAGCTGTGTTCTATAATTTGTGTTTTGGCACCCACAGAAACCTCAAAGCATAACAAGGTGTCTAAAAGATTTGTCTAGGTGAAGCAACTTCATCAGCTCATTTCTAGCCAAAAGTTTTCGGATAAGTTTAAAAATACGTTTGTCCAGTTCTTAAATTATGAATGTGGAGTGAACAAATTGATAATTGTCTCTCGTAATGGACATCATTGGCTTATAACATTCTACAGAGAAATATGTTTTTGGAAGTCCATAGCTTTTGCAACAATTTTTTTTTATTTTTGCCCTGTTTTCTGTCTGATAATTTTCTGAATTTAATAAAAAAACTTCTAATGAAAATAAAATAAACTTCACTTCGAATAGTTTTCTTCTAAAAATACGAGTACATTACACATCGTTTTTATCGACAGGTCGTCTGGTAAATAAACTTTCCGATTATTTTCTAACCACTTTTCAGTCCACTTTTAAAGTGATTGAAAACTTTTCCTTTTACCATTGCCGGCATTTTTTTACGATTTTCATGCTTTTCTTTTTGGTCCGTAGGAGCTTTTACGTCGTTTAAAAACCTTTTTTTCAGATAATGCAATAAAATGAATATTTTGATATATTCATTTTATGTCTCTTTCCGGTATTTAGCTTTGCAAAATATTTCTTCATCTTCTGTTTCTGTTTTTCTGCTTCTTCTGCAACAATATTTATTCTCGATAAACATAATTTCTGCTCATTAACACTAGTCAACGAATTAACGTATTATACAACATTTTGCCAATTATTGTCACTAAAATTGTGGAAACATTTGAATTTTGAATAGTTATACCTACCTTGTTCATTATTGGTGGTCTTCTTCAATTCTACCGAAATGTTTTTTTTAATTTTCTTCCTAGTTTTATTAGTAAATCCATCAATGTTATTATCATTGCCAGAGTCAGACAGCATCTTTAAAATATTTAGAAATGAAAGTAGACTACGCTCGAATCTAGCTAAATTTTCTAACCTCAAAATCGTGACTGTCAAATTGAACAATCTTCCATGTCAATATGTTATGACCATTCCTTATTTTTTCTCCCTAGAGCGTAAACAAAAACGTATTTTTTAGCAAATGATCTTGTTCTTTTCTATAAATTAACAATTGAAAAAAAATTATCATAGACAACAAAAGCGTTGTAATTAGAAAAATTAAATTTAAAAAAGAATAACAACCTCTGTTCGTTATCCGGATTGCATGATTCATTTAAGTAACAACAAGAGGTTATGTCAAAATTTATTCTAAATTTTTGTATGCAAAATGAAGATTTCTTGTTGTAATTTGTCATAATTTGTTTTTAATTTATAGACTGTCATTCACAAGAAAGAGGCACATACGTCAGGCAATTAAAATTGATGGAGGTAGCACGAGCGGTAATAAATTAACTTTGGTCTCTAGATATGGATACTTACTGGCTGAAAATTTTATTTTAAATAAGAATGTTTTATGTTCGTTTTTTTTCATAGACAATATTACTTTCTATTATATTTATAATTTAAAAAGGTTTCTTTATTTGTATTGCCAAATATGGGGATGTCAGAAATTTAACTACAAACATTTTTGGAAATGAAATTTTCTTGTCGTCATTATTGTGCTCGTATTGTCATTATGTTCGGTATATCATGATTAAGTAATAATCTTAAATAATATTAAAAATTTGATTTTTTTAGTTTCTTTATTATTTAAGAGCTCTTCAAGGAATTAATCGGTCCTTACTAAAGACATCGCCGACAATAGGCCCACTTTTTACTACAGCGAGCAGAATTGGTTTTTTGACCACAAAAAATACTCCTTTTTGACTACTTATATTGATAATGTTTGTGGCACGTCTGAAATCGTTGGGACGCTGAAAATAAATGTAAAAATAATTTCTTAGAAAGTGACATTTCACGCAATAATTTCTTTATAAAAGCATTGAAAACTATATTGATTTTTTTCAGATTCACAATATCAGAAATAACATTCATCCTTCAATAATTTTTAATCAATAAAAATATTTTCTTCTTTATAACACCCATTACTTGAAATACGACCATTTTTATTTTGAAATAATAATATTAATAATTTAATAAATAGTAATTGTTTTTGTTACGGATGTGGCCAAATATCCGGTTAATAAGACTAACAAATATTAAGAACCGTTGTTTAATGATCAGACGGTTAATTTAATACCATGTCAAAAACATTAACCCCTTCACGCTCATATGCTGTAGTTTTAATGTATTAATAGATAAATATTACAACAATGCATTTTAATTGTTGTCCATTGATATTTATAAGTCGGTCTGGTTAACTATGGCCATTCGTTGTATTCCTTTTGCACATTAATAGAATGTATTAGGTTTATTCTGTCAAAAACACAATGTTACAGTAACCAATACAAAAACTGTTATCTGGCGCCGCTGATTTTGTTTTGTTTAAGTGAGCATATTTTTCATTGTATTATGGATTAATGGCGTTTTTACGCTGGACAGCATGAAATCAAATATTTATGAAAACATCGCTTTTTTATATCAGATGACACTGGCGGTGTACCTATGCTAGTAAACATACCATTGTTGCTGGCACGGTGAAAGTGTACATCTGTTACATAATTACATAAACTGAAGTAGCGCGTGTGTGAGTGAGCCCGCGAAAGACGCAGTATGGAACGACAATCCGCGTAATGCCGCGGGATCTGTCATCCAATTTTTATTAAAAAAGTAAAGAAAAAAATATTGTTCAAATGCGGTATTATAATTGGGTATTTGACTAAATTTTTTTATTTCATTAATCATAATTTCAAGGTACAAGCTGATGAAGAGTGAAACATTTTTTAAATAATCTTAAAAATTGACCGAGTTATAAAAGGTTAAATTTAACCTTTAGACAAGAATGGCAATACTGTGTTGTGAGGTGATTTTTAGTATTGCATATTATATTCTACAAGAGGAAAAGAGACAGGGATATACCCAACTCTATCCGTGTCTTCAAATTTAGAAGCCTACAACTGGCTTATTTTTCAATCAATTTTTGAATTTTTTTCAAGACAGGTTTTTATTTAAATTATATTTCACAATATTGTACGAAAAATATCAAAATTTAGAATGTGTCAACTACCGGATTGAGGTAGTGAAAGTAGATCCCTGAATTTTAATCTTTTACCTTCGTTAATACATGCGAATTTGCATGTGAATTTATTCACGTCAATATAGGGATTCAAATTGAAAACTTTTCGAATGGTCTATTCAATATTCACGTCAATATAGGGATTCAAACTGAGAACTTTTCATTGATATTCACGTCAATATAGGGATTCAAATGATATTCACGTCAATATAATTTTTCAATTTGAATCCCTATATTCAAATGATATTCACGTCAATATAGGGATTCAAATTGATTCAATTGATATTCACGTCAATATAGGGATTCAAATTGAAAACTTTTCGAATGGTCTATTGATTTTCGAGATAGCTTAAGGTGAGTCTACAAAATATTATGTTTCCAAAATTGAGTGAATGCTATATTCGCGCTCAAAGGTGTATTTGTGTTTACGGCTCAAATTTAAGAAATAAAATAAACACACTCTACTTTACGGGGTGGATTTCTCTAAACATTTTATGACATTACTTCATTATAACGTGAAATAAGGACAAGCAAACACATTTTTGCATTTATTGTATTTTAGTTAGGATAAGATTTTCCGTGATGAAAAGTAGCCTATGTCGTTTTTCGGTCTGCCTATTGTTTCTGTACAAAAAATCACGTCGATCCGTTGCTAGGTTGCGACATGAAACAACGAAAAATAAGGAAAATATTGCATTTCTAATATTATAGTTAGTATGAGATTTCCCGCGATAAAAAGTAGCTTGTCTTATTTTCCGGTCCGCCATTTACCTCTGTGTATTTCCGTTGTCACGTGAGGAGAAACACTTTCTCATTTATAATATTAGTTAGGATTAGACCGTGATATAATTGAATTGTTAAATAAAAATTAAAATTTTTGGTGGAGTACTTGCTGACGTCAACGATAATCGCCTTCTTGAAACGAACTACCGAAACGAAATCCTTATTAATTATGAAAATTTTGAAACAGATGTTAATTATTTAAAATTTGTCGAAATTTACTCTGGAAACAGTATTTAATATTTATATTGAAATATGAAGTCTAAGTAAATTAAAATTTACGCAACAGAAAATAGTAGGTAAACATTCTTGAATGTAAAAGTTATACGAGGTTATAGGAGAAAAGATTATTGAAAAACTAAATATTACTTTGTTTTAATAAATAGTACTTTATTTTAATATTTAAATTTTGATATTTTTCGTACAATATTGTGAAATATAAGTTAATTAAAAAGCAAAATTTGAAGATGTGGATAGAGTTGTCCCTGTCTCTTTTCCCCTTGTTTAATATAATGTGCAATATTAAAAAGTCTAAAGGTTAAATTTAAACTTTTATAACTCGGTCAATTTTTAAGATTATTTAAAAATTCTTTTTCATCAGCTTGTACCTTGAAATTATGTTGAATGAAATAAAAAAGAATTGTCAAATACCCAATTGTTTAAATACTTTTATGTAATACCATATTTTGGTTTTATTAATAATATTAATTTACCACCATATATATCCTTTAGGGTTTCATACGAAAAAATTGCGGTAGTGTAATTAATAAGTATCACCAGATGGTACAGATAGCATCTTGCCCGGTTCGGATACAATTTCGTGGTGAGTGAATTCGATTGTCGCGTCACGCGCATCCGAAGACGTGCGCACCTTTTTCGCTAAGCGAATTTAATCGGAGCGTCACGATCGAGCATTTATAATGTTATTACGGTTTATAAAGTGAAATAAACACAATAAAAATAATTAATTATTTACTATAGTTATCACAATTTTTAAGGGTATCGTGTTGGATAATTAATTATTTACTATAGTTATCACAATT
The DNA here is from genome assembly GCA_039881145.1 of Druceiella hillmani. Taxonomy (NCBI): domain Eukaryota; kingdom Metazoa; phylum Arthropoda; class Insecta; order Lepidoptera; family Hepialidae; genus Druceiella; species Druceiella hillmani. The sequence goes on from JAYKKI010000035.1 coordinate 6,503,827, forward strand.
TTTATGGGTATCGTGTTAGATAATTAAATATTTACTATAGTTATCACAATTATTAAGGGTATCGTGTTGGATAATTAATTATTTACTATAGTTATCACAATTATTAAGGGTATCGTGTTGGATAATTAATTATTTGCTATAGTTATCACAATTATTAAGGGTATCGTGTTGGATAATTAATTATTTGCTATAGTTATCACAATTATTATGGGTATCGTGTTGGAACTTAAACGAATTAATGAGCAAGTTAAAATTTAGAAAGAATTTATGAAATTTTAAATTATAATTGTTTCTTAAATACGGAATGATAACAACCGATTGAAATAAAAATAAAATTGTAGGAAAAAATATTTTAACCACATTTCGCAACATATTTTAAAGAGTGTCCAGTGGCAGATTTCAAAGTTTGAACAAACATAATTTCTGAACGCAACACATAAGAGGGGCGCGGGGGGCGTCGTTAGAAGCGCAAGCGGTGCGGATGTTTTAGTAGCTATGGAACAGTGGAGTGGAGAGCACTGCGCTTTTGCCGTCGAGGCGTACATTTCGAGTGGATTTTTGCTGTCTGTAGCACGCTGTCGATTTAATAATCGTTACAGTATTCGTCGATTACGTGATGGACCATCGATCAACCTCATTCAGTCATGGGTGGCAAGGTTCAGAGCTACAGGATCAACATTAAATAGGCCCAGGTAAGGACCTACACCATTGGTAGCCACGGATGAAAATGTCGAGCGTGTTATGGTTTCTGTCGTTGAAAATCCCCGTTTATCACTGCGTACACGTTCATCGATATTGGGAATTCCGAAATAACTTTACAGGTAATAATGCGAAAAAAGCTCAAGTTCCGTCCATATAAAATTCAAATTGTTCAAGATTTACACGATTCTGACTTTGAATTAAAATAAACTTACGCGGAGGTGATGTTGTTGAGATTTCGTACTGCTACCCGGATGGGCAACATATTCTTTAGTGACGAAGCTCACTTTCACATTGGAGGATATGTGAATAAGTAGAACTTTCGTTACTGAGATGTCCACAACCCAAGACAAATGCATCAAGAGCCTTTACATAAGCCTAAAGTAACAGTCTGGTGTGCCACGTCTGCATCTGCAATCATAGGGCCTTATTTCTTTGAAAATCCACGTGGCCAAACTGTAACTGTGAATTCGGAGAGATATGCCCAGATGTTAAATGACTTTTTCAGAGTAGAATTACAGAATAGTCCATCCTTCAACCAAAACACATGGTTCCAGCAGGACGGGGCCACAGCTCACACTGCTAATGTGTCCATGAATGCAGTGCGGCAGTTATTTCCAGAAAAAAAAAACATATCCCGAAACGGTACCGTACCGTGGCCACCTAGGTCACCCGATTTAAGCCCATGTGACTTTTTCTTATGGGGATACATAAAATCCGTTGTTTACAAAGCAAATTCGAGCACTGTGACACAACTTAAAGAAAATATTCGAGCCGAAGTCAGTAGGATACCCCGGTCGCTCTGCAAACGCGATTTTGAAAACATGCATGCTAGACTCGAAGAGTGTGTCAGACTCGATGGCCGCCATTTGGAAAACGTGGTTTTTAAAAAATGAAATCCGCATTTGTTGTTATAAAGTTAAAATAAACCTACTTTGTATTAGAGGTGTAGTTTTTTTTATAATTTTTCAAACATTGAAATCTGCCACTGGACACCTGTATATTATGAAATGTGTTAAAATAATTTAAATAACATTATGTTGAATTTGACACCATTTGAAAAGAAATGTTTATTATTTCGCTTGAAAAGACAAAAATGATTACAAATATAGAAAGAAAAAAAAAATTAAAAAACGCGACTATACAGTGCATATGATTAAAGAAATTTTATTAACACGGTGTGCGTTAAGTGGATTTTCGCACAAAAAGTTTAGAATTAGATATTAATTAAATACGATTCTGTCGTTAATTTTATGTCTAAACTTAAAATGAGAAAAAGTTAAGGCAATTTTTAAATTTTTTTTCTCAAAAATCATATTTGCGAGCATCTCTTCTGTGAACGCACAATTTAAAAAACTTTAAGTTATTAAAATATAATTTTATTGAGATTTATGCTCATTTTGGTCTTAGTAAAATAATATTTGTGTTTTTTTAAATTTCGAACAGATCCACGTCTTTACAGTGACGAAGATAATATGCAAAAATAAGCAGTTAACGTATTTTAACCTGAAGAAAAAAAAATTATAACTCAAATTTAAAACTACCCTCCAAAATGTGGCTCAAGCAGTTATTCAACATGGCTAGTAAGACCGATGAAACGAATGTGCGTGCAGCGAAGACAGATGGGTACAAGAGGGCGAACATCATCTCGAAACTCTTTTTCTTCTGGATGTGGCCCACCTTCTACAGAGGAAACAGGAGGGAGTTGGACGAGGACGATTTGAATTTAGTCAGGTCGAGCCACAAGTCTGGAACCCTGGGCGATCAATTGGAGAGGTCAGTAACTTACACCTATTTCATTAAATTATTGCGAAACCTAATCAGCTAAAGTTCAGTTCCACCTTTGACAAACACTTTTCTTCTTTTGTAAAGTGATTGGTAAAAGGTATACTCACATATGCGTGTGGAATCTGAATTTAACCTAACTTTGATTGCTCTCAATGTTTGAGCAACAGTTATATGTTTGGCTCCAGAAAATAATTTTGAGTTAAATATCGACAAATGGATGGACATACGAGATTGGTGTGATCCTCAAATTATTATATATGATTTCATAACCCAATATAAAAAAAACTTTGTAATTTAGTCCTAGACGTTTGTCCGTCCGTATGTTAAGGCAGAACAACTCTTTAAGTTTAAGATCTATTGTGAGTAAATATATTATTAAACTCCTCATTGTCCTACTTCTCCATACCTCAAATTAGTGATTCATCTTTTTTTTATTATGGACATAAAGACAGACTGACAGCGAAGTCTCACCATAATGTGCAATGCAGACGAACAACAATAATCGGTCGGACAATAATTGGAAAAATTAGAACATACAATGTTTAATACTTTAACGTATATGTGTCACAAGAATCAGGCCTACAAAAAATCGGAGTGACTTCGTCCGAATCTTCCAGATCTATAATCGACCGAATATTCCAATCCCAGATGAGTTAAAACACCCTTACGCAGAAAAGCATAAAATACATGACTGAATACCTGTCAACGGAGATGGCCGATATTTAATTGGCTACATGCATGTCTGGACTTATGTGGAAATTTGTCCACCAACCTTGTTCCACGAAAGTCAGCAGTTGTCAGCGGCTGTCCCACCATTTACCAAAGTTGATCATCTGCATTGTGTGAAAGGACTCTGTTTTTAACTTTTGCGTATGGACTTAAATAGCAGCAGGGACAAAGATTATGATCAGTAGGAATTACGGTGCGGTAGAGATAGTGTAGCAGAATTGTTTTTAGAATTTTTTCAGACGATCGTTCCCTTCTTTATTGTCTCCACCCCTTTCTTGTTTTAGAAGTCAGACGGATTTCTCCATGAATAGTTCAAACGACTCTTGAAAACGTTTATAGAGGCAAGTTCCTGGTGTAGTTTTGCTACTTTCATGTAGAGATGCTTTTCATAGAATGTTGGAAAAAGGTGACTTAGAAACTTTTCAAACATAATATTTTACCAACTTAATGAGATTTTTGTTGCATGAAAGAATTTGAAACAAAAAATTTAAAAATCTGGCTTTAATAGGTCTTTAGATATGGACTACAAAACTTATTAATTTAGGCAATATTTAACAGACAATCAAATCACTTTAAATCATTTCCAGTAGATCAAGAAACTTGAAATTTGGCAAGTAGCTAATGTTTTGTATGTATTGTTATAACAAAGAATTATCAACAAAAATTTTTACAAATCTGGCTATAATAGCTTATTAAATGTGCACTTTAATATCATTAATAATTGACAGATAATCGTTGAGTCAACACTGACTGACAGTTAAGAGAATCTTTCGATCACATCCAGTCGATTAAGAAATTTGGCGAGTAGCCAGTGTTTTGTATGTATTGTTATAACAAAGAATTATCAACAGAAAATTGCACAAATCTGGCTTTAATAGATCCTTAAATATGCACTTTAAAATAATTACTAATTGACAGATAATCTGTCGGTCAACACTGACTGACAGTTAAGAGAATCTTTAGATCACATCCGATCGATCAAGAAATTTGAAATTTGGCAAGTAGCCAGTGTTTTGTATGTATATGGAGGAAAAAAATCAAAAAGCGCCCAAGGGTGAGTTGGAATAGATGCAATCTTTTCACAAATTTATTAGTAGAGTTTCTTTTCTTAGAGTTTGTTTTGGAAACTCTGGGGAGGGAAATTGATGTGAATTGACTTTAGCTATTTTGCAAGGTCCGTTATGCATTCTATTTAATTTTAAACTTTCAAAGTGTTTACTATCCCTTTTCTTCTCATAAATAGTCTGGTACGTAGCAAGGGATACTATTACATGTTTTCTACAAGTAACTTTCTAGTAAATTCGTTCAGAAATTGTTATTATTAGCGATAAGTATCCAAGTAACTAGGCATCATGCAGTTATTAGTGCTGCATAGATGTCATGAAGACCCAAGCGCAGGCGTGTAATTTAGGTCTATGAGAGACATATGTAGCCACGTGAATGAATTGTACACACATGCAAAAAGAGAATTTTGACAATGCGGAAATGCAATTTTTCAATTATTAACACTGTTTTTTTTAGAGAAATACCCATATTTCTATAACTTTATTTATGTATCAAAATATATTGTCTATCCACAAAATATATTGTCTTCCTCTTTGTCTCAAAAGTCAAAGTTATGAATGAAACAGTGTCATTAGGAATTTTACCTAAAAATAATAGTGACGATTTTAAATTTGTTTATTTTTTTGATATTCACGGTGTCATTAAGCCTGTGAAAGATACTTTAGGTCATATATTTAAAAGGTGAAAACTTATATTAAAATTTCTAAATAGTTTAATAGAAAATATTATATATTCTCAAATATTAATATATGGACTAAGTAATTAAAATAATTTTGCCAAAAATGTTTCTAATAATGTTAAGCTTTTTAATATATGAGTTAAAGCAATGTTTCTAAAAATATTAAGCTTTCCAGGTTGCAAATTAAAGCAATCTCGATAAAGTTGGATGTTATTTTCCATTACTAGTCGAAATACAGAGTATTTCAATTCGAGCGATTACTTTAAAGAGTTATGAGAATAATTTAGATAGAGTTCATTATTTTTCTAAAAATAATAAGCTTATTAGGTCGCTAGTTAAAGCAATATCGATAAAGTTGGATGCTAACTTCTATTACCAGGTCATGTGTAGAGTATTTCAAACTAAGCAATTACTATGAAAAGTTATTAAAATAATTTAGGCGGAGTTAAAGCAATATCGATAAAGTTGGATGACAAAGTTGAATGCTAACTTCTATTACCAGGTCATATGTAGAGCATTTCAAACCAAGCAATTTCTATGAAAAATTATTAAAATAATTTAGCCGGAGTTCACCATTCTTCTAAAAATATTGAGCTTTTTAGGTTGCGAGTTAAAGCAATATCGATAAAGTTGGATGTTAAGTTCTAATACAGAGTTATGTGCAGAGCATTACGAATTGAGCGATTGCTATGAAGAATTATTAAAATTATTTAAAAATTATTGATTCTAATTGCTTTGAGTCTGAAACAAATAAATTAATCACACCAAAAATATAAATGTGAAAACGGACCCAGTCTAGTGAATAGAACAAGTGGGTTTGTTAGGCATCAAGTTCTATTAAATTCCCTTCAAACTTATCTGAATAAATACATAACATTGTTTAAGTTGTTTGAAAAAAACAAATATTGTTTGTTTACTACTAAATATTTTCCTTTGCCAGATTTTGTGTTGCATATTATAAATAAATCACTTGTGTGTAAAAATTTGCACAGTGTACTCTCGCGAACTTTTTGAGTTTCTTTATTAATTTTAGGATTTTTGATAATTTTAGCGGGATCTTAATTCATTGCCTTTTTTAAGATGTATGAAACTAAAGATCTATTTAAAACAAATTCACATCACGGGGCCCTTTTTGTTATTAATATTTACTTGAGAATAGCGCATGTATTAATTTCCTTTCGAATTTCTACTTAAATAATAATTAGAACACAGCGTCAAAAATAACATCAACATAACCTAAAATACAACAATGACAAGGGCATCAACAACTACGTCACCCGAGATCGCTTTGTATTTGTCTGCTCATTTTATTATTTATGTACTGGCATTGAAATGTAGTTATTACATTTATAAATTTTAATAAAAATTACAAGACAATTGACCAATTCAATAACACTACAATACATAATGATGATACATTTCAAGAAGTTTATTCCCACTCATCACAAACATAATATACTCTGGTGTAACTGCATCCAGGTGGTTGATCTATTGTATAGCATGAGAAAGTAGGGAATTTCAATATAACTCCATTCCAGATGCTTGGAACCTCAAAAAGATGGAGATTATGCAGCTACAGGTAGAGTTATCAGGTGTGAAGAGTGAGAGTTTTTCCAATCAATTAGCGTACAAAATTTTTCTATTTAACAATCAGAAAATAAATTTCACTTATGTAACTTCTTCTCTGTGTTGCAATATATACTGACAACACGTAACCAAGAGGGAAAATCCCTAAGAAATAGAAAAGGGTGGTAACCATATCATTACAAAAAAAAAGTTTTAGTCATCAGGCTGTATTTAGTTTCATGTGGGTTCCAAATGATAGAGCTTCTAACTTGCTTGAGATAAGTTTGATTTTAGCGTATATTAACTCAAACCGTGTATCCTGATGTTCAAAATCAGGGGTGTAGTCGAACAGATTTTGAAAAATTTTAGTCTGTGTTGACACGTAGCCTACATTATTGTAGTTAGTGACATAATTTACATTACTGTAGTCCGTGATATTACTTACATTACTGTAGTCTGTGTCATAACTTACATTACTACAGTCCATGATATTACTTACATTACTGTAGTCCTTACATTATTCACATTACTGCAGTCCGTGAATTACTTATGTTACATAAGTGAACAGCGTATTTAACAACAATTTAATTGTTTGTTTAGTAAATAAAATGACCGTCAATTGGTTGTAAAACAATAGATCCGTTGTTCTCTCTTGTGCAACCCTTTTTGTTTATTTGAACGTTTGTTTTGTTTTAATATAAATTAAAGTTTGTTTTATATATTCAGTATTTAGTTTTACAAAGAAGGCATAAACTATGTATTTACCAAAAATATTGGTTGCTTGTTTAATAAAAAAATATGACTCAAATGTACATCAAATTTATAACATTTCTTTATGCAATCTTTTTTGTTTATGTAAAACTATTTGTGCCCATAATTGTCCGCATGGAATTTGGAGTAAGAACAGTTATGAGGAATTTTTTGTGTTTTTTTTTCTTTTTCTCACAGAACTCTACGAGCCAAATAGGTTCCGCAAGTTCTTATTTAGAGTTCACAAAGAATATTAACTAAAGATTTACTTATCGTTTTGATTTGTAAATCGATTGAAATGAAATTAAGACTAAATGTTAGCCCAATCTAATATTTAAATACATCCCTCAAAACAGAATCCAAATCAGTTCAGCCGTTGCTGAGATTAGTGCACACAACGAAGATGTGCACAAACAGACAAACAGACAAAAATTCTAAAAATTGTGGCATGTTTTTAGTAATAGTAGTAGTATTCAGTTATTTTACAATTTTATTATATTTCGTTTATCATTATCGTTTTCTTTTTGGGTTGTTTTTATGTAAATCAGTTTTATATTGCTTATTTCGAATTTAGCTCATTTAAAGTAATGAAAGAATTTTGAAATAAATTTTTTATGATAAAATAATAGTGAACGACTAATATTGTTCTTAAATATGTCATTTTTAATGTATATTTTATTATTTAGTAAACAAAAAACAATAAAATTTCCATTAATGCTAAACTGCACTCCTTCCGAAATTTTCAGCAAATTTTTAGGTAAATTAAACTTATTGACTAAATTTTCCTTTGAGTAAACATTTTTTTCCCACATAGCGAATAACCAAAACACAGTTTAAAGTGAGTCAGCCCTTTTAATAAGTTATAGACCTACAACAATAGAAAAACAATATTAAAATATTTAAGATAATGGAACTGAATATTTAAGTATTTCCTCTAACTTGGCAACTCGTGGCATAATTGTCTTCATAACCTTGTATCAGTTAATGCTTACTATACTAATGATAAATACAGAAATTTACATTACAAATTTATTCTCAATGAACAAGAAATATGAAATTAAGTAATGAGTATAACTTGCAAAATTGAAACAATTTTCGTAATACTTTGCGGGGACGACAATTATTCAGTGGAACATTGGAATTACTGAGTCAACAAGCAAGTGTTAATCACATTATATGAATTAAATAGGCCTCGTGCTAATTTTATTTACAAGTACTTGACTAGAAACTTAAGTATTACTTTAAATCTTTATAGGAAACAGTGTTTAGTATCATCAAACCTGGAAATGAGAGGATAATAACTGAATATTTCCACAGACCTTTGTTTTGATGCTCCGAAGATTGACTGAAAATTCATATATGATATCATATTCGTTACCCAAGATATCAAAGGTCTAACGTCACGAAAATTGGTCTTTTGCAAATATCTCGTATATCCACAATTAAATGAAACTACGTGATGTAGTATTATTTCTACTTTCTTTAATTTCTTTACCACGACCTAGGTTTCGTTGTATTACAACATCTTCAGGTGGGATATTAGCAAAGATGTAAGATATCTTTGATATTAGCAAAGATGTAAGATACCTCTACAATTGCTAAAAAAGTATATAAAAAAATTTATATACGTTTTAGCAATTGTAGAGGTTTAAATACTCAATAAAAGCTTCATGCCTCTTACGTATTGAATTTATCCATGATTTATAATTTGCAAAATAAAAGAAAATTTAAAATTTTCTCTTTTCATTAGAGGCTTAGGCTTTATTTTGCTTTACGGACTGTAGTAATTTTAAAATACGCTACGTTAATATACAGCACCGTTAGTATAGAGCACCTGAATTCGTACAACTCTGTTTAACAGGTGACTTCGAAATGTCAAGAAAAAAATGTTCTCTATACCTTAATGCTGACAATTTTATAACTTTTTCATGATTTATAGTTGCTTAGCGGAAATCGTCACGTTATTAGGAGTGGAGGAATTTGTTAAACGTTTCTTCATGAATTCGAGTTTACTCTGTTAACATAATTTAAAATATAAATAAAAAGGAACAGTGTCCATGACTAATTCAAATTCCGGACTTATTTTTTTAATTGGCTCTTTCGTTAATGTCTAAGAGCCATTTGTTAAATCACATTTGGTCACTCGGTATTTAATTACACTGTAATTAAATACCGAGATAGTTTCAGTAATACCACTAAAATAAAAGTAGAAAATATATTATATCTATTAGATTTTGCACTAATTTTGATTGCTAGTTCGTTAGTTCGTTAGATTGTATCTTAATTGTCACTTAATCCTTATTTACATAAATTCCATATTTTAATATACGGTGTATATTAATAAATTACGATATAATACACCTTTTTCTTAACATAATAAGAATATAATATAAAAACAAACAGTATCATTGAAATTTCCCTTTAATATTTACCAAACTTATTGTTATGCAACATGTGTATTTAATATAAGTCTGTAATTTCAATCTTGATGTTGAGTGCTGAATGTGAATTATAATAATCCGTCAGTAAGTATTTTGAATTTTACTCTTTTATCTTTCAATTCGCTCCAAATAGAAATCTGCTTATAATTCAACAAAATAATTGTTACAGATATAATCAAAATAAGTATAATTTAAAAGCTTAGCCATTATGCAAATTATGCTGACAAATCTATTCAAACACACAACACTTGTTCATAAATTGTACCTGGTGTACAAGCATGAAATGCAAATTTTTAAACATATTAAACACGTTAAATTCGATAGAATGTTAAAAAGTACTTTATTCAAAGTATGCTTCATTGTTTGATATACATTTTTTCCATCTTTCGGGTAATTTGCGAATACTATGCTTGTAAAATCTTCCTCTTTTGCCATTCACTATTTTTTGATATCTTCATATGAACTAAAACACTGTTCAGCAAGTGCATAATGCAAACAAATGGTAATTGGAAGGAGCCAAGCCTAGTGAGTTAGCCGCATGGAGTAGAACTTCCCACTCGGTTGGGACAAAACACAGAAAAATCGGTTTGCAGAGCGTCCAATGTGCTGCAAACCGGTTTTGCCGTATGTGATGGAGTATCGTCATGAACAAAAATAATTTTGTGTTGTCTCTTTCAATATTCTTCCTTTTTTTCAAGCACCAAACGGTTCAAATTGGTTAATTGTTGTTGGTAACATTTAGTATTAACTGTCTCCCCAAGTTTCAACAGCTCGTAACAGGCCATACCCCTCTGGTTCTACCAAAAACAGAGCATTGTCTTTCTGCCAAAGCGATTCGGTCTTGGGATCGATGTAGATGGTGGCCTGGGTCTACCCATGATTTTTTACACTTAGGTTTCACAATTAAATGAAACTACATGATGTAGTATTATTTCTACTCTCTTTAAGTTCTTTACCATGATCTAGGTGTCGTTGTATTATACCATCTTCAGGTTGGCTTTTAGCAAAGATTGAGGCTTTATTTTGCTTTTGAGAGTTATTTTGATCTTTGCTAATAGTTGTAATACAATGAAACCTAGGTCGTGGTAAAGAACTTAAAGAAAGTAGAAATAATACTACTTTACGTAGTTTCATTTAATTGTGAATAATGAATTTCTACAAAATCAACCCCAAATATATTGAACACTTAGGATTCTCAAAATAAATCCACTTTTCATCACCTATTATACGATGTAAAAATGACGTCCATTTGTATCAAGAAAGCAAAATTTGACATGCGTTTTTGCGCTTTTCCATTTGTCTGTCATTCAACACATGTGGTACCCATCTACCGGATTTCCTGAATTTTCCCATCGCTGATAGGCTAATGGAAACAGCTTTTTGAGTAACTCCCAATTGCTGTGAGAGTTCCTCTTGTGTTTGCGAATCATCTTCTAGTGCTAGTTCTTGCAATTCCAGATCTTTGTATTTTTTTGGTGGTTTTCCATGTTCCTTGTCTGCAACATTGAAGTCACCACTTTTGAAACACTGAAACCATTGTTCACACGTATCTTGCAATGGAGCATGGGCACCATAAGCTTCTCGAAGTATTTGATATGATTTTGGGTTGGCTGATCTCAACTATTATTTGGGTTGGCTAATCTCAACTATTACTCTAGTACATAATAAAAAATTACATGCAATATATCAAGAACATAGTTATCTTTAAAGTTGTCAAGCAAAGTTTGAATACCTGTTATATTTATTTCATAAATACAAATTCAAATAACCCGGAAGTAAAATTCTCCTACAAGAATTTATGAAAATGACAAACAAAATTGATATAAAATATTCGCAGAAATAGATAGAGAATGACACGATGGCTGAAGGCCGTCAATGACATATTTCTGTAATGCTCTGTTCAATGTTAGAGTTTCGTGACATAATATATTATTATTTATAGTAAGCGTTCTTGGTCATCGACATTTCAAAGTCAAGTATTTCTAATGTAATATTTATGTAATGTAATTTTTGAATTGTGTTTTCATATCTTTTGTGACAAAAGAGTTACATAATAAAATGAACACTACATATTTATAATTTTGAACTGTCAATTTTTAGAACTTTATTTCATATTAATTTTTATTTTTGAGAATTAAGGTTCATTTTTGATAAATGGTAAGAAATTTGATAAATAATAAAAATGTCTGGTATCTCTAGTTGCAAATAGATATTCTGGAATCAACTTTGGTAATTTAAAAATTTAGCAATTCTCTGATGAGTTTTTAATATCTTAAATGACACAATAAATTTAAAATTAATCGATTAAATAATTATTTATAAATGTTACGTTTCATTTAGGGTTTAATTTATACAAGTTAATAAAAAACTAATAAAGAATCTTAACAATGTGAAAATCCAAAATGGTAAAAAACTTTAGGAAATTAAAAAGTATAAATTGCCGAGAATAGAATATATATTCGTAACACCATGATGATTCCTGGTTTAATAATATTTAAATGTTGCGAAAGAAAACTATACAACTGTAACTCTAGGTGTCACAATAGTTCACAAGAAGATTTATCATCAAAATTTTTAATATTATTATTATAAGATTTCAAGTAATAATAATGATGATTCTCATGATAAGTAATAATAAAATTAGTTATATAAAAATTAAATAAACTTTTTAATTGAAAGTTAAATATATTGATTATATCATATAAATAAGTCATCTTCCTCATGAATATAGTGAAATATATAAAAATAATCAAATTTCATCTACGAAATGAAAATGTTAAGCTGCAAATTCAACTCAAAATTATAATTTATTGAAATATTATTTATTTGTCGTAATAAGCAAACAAATAAATACTTGGTTATTTTCGATAAACAGTATGTATTGAAATATACTAATTATGGTGGCAATTGCCAACAAGCTGATAAGAGTGACACTTTACTTAAGATATGTAAATCTGAATTTTTAAGTAAAATGGCTCTCATAAAAACTGAATGAAATAATTTGAAAAGATTTACCATCTTACAAAGTGGTTATTCTCAATGGCTTGAAATTAAAAAAAATATCTAACTGTGTATTTGTAACTTATAGCGGATCTCTCGTCAAAGCCATTATGTACAGTTCCCCATTGGACAATATTCCTTCTACTAAATATGGGAACAATAATGAACAAACCCCACTAAATCAGGTTTGCATTAACAAAATATGGTTACTGAGAAGTGCAGCTTGTTTATTGATGAAGAATATTGTTTGAACTAGCAAGAGATCACAACTGAAAGTCGAAATTATTGAGCGGGATGAAGGATTTTGGGAGGACAAAAAAATCTAAACCAGTTAAATTTTATGATGACTGTTTATATCTAGAACAGATTGATCCGCGGCACCCGAGATCAATGAATAATAGAGATCCATATTTCTTGGATACTACTTCATGATTGTTAAGAATAAAAGCAAGATTTGAATGATATAACGCGAGTTATAAGTCTAAATTTGTTTGATCATCACTAAACGGTGTGGAGCGAAGTATAGTTTTATATAAATGTACTAGGGTTCCATCCCGACTTTGTAAGGGTGCAATTAGAGTATTTGATTAAGGTTTTTGATACATATTTTTTCATGAACGTAGACTAGAACATTTTTTTCATAAACACATTCCACGCAAAGTGTGTCCATTTCTCCCTCAAAAAACTTTTTAATTTCACTTAAAATAGAGTGCAAGTCTTATCTCCATAAATATTTAAAATATATGACAATTATTTTAGTATGAATTAATAAACTCCGCCTCTCTACTTACACCATTTTTTGAACTTAAGAACTCTTACAGTGGCTCGTTTGTGACAACAACTTCTATATATATACTATTCCACACTTTTCTGTTTACATTTTTTAAGTACACTTCCTTATTCCTAGTGTTAATTTACCTGTAGTCGTTTCCCCAGCGTTTATCATGAAAACACCTAGATGATTGACTGTTTCTTCAACTGCATCAACGTTTTTAATTATGTCCTGAGAATAATACAATATACATACCATGCACATAAATATTCTACAACTATCTGGAACAATAATATTTTAATTATTTATTTTAGAAAGTCTTATTTGAAATTGATTAATATTACAATTTCTGCGCTATCAACTTGTTATTATTTCATAATGCGGATGAATCTTTTCCTCAATAATCAGCCGGCTGACTAGATCTACTACTATTTGGCGAAGCATACTACCCGAATTTAAAAAATGTGGATGATGTGTGAAACAGAGACAGAAACTTTAATTAAAATAAAATTCATCTATAGAATATCCATTTAACATTTTAATTCTGACTGCAAATCCAAATTATATACCCCATTATATGGCTACACAGATATCCAAGATTACTAACAGCAAGTTGCATCTTTTTGTTAATAAAGCAACCTAAATAATTAATGAAAAATTAATTGTCGCAAAATATTAAGAATATTGTTGCGCGCTCGAGGTTCCACGCCAGTTACGGGTAGCATTTCTGTTGAATTAAATTATGGCAAACTGGTCACGACACTCAAGAGTCCTCTACTGCTTTGGCTTAATTAAATTCAATGGAAATGCTGCCAATAGATGGCACAGAAACTTGACCGTTTACAACGCCAAACTGACGATCTATATCAATGTAGATAAGAAGATCTTGATCCTTTGCAAATTCTAATTGTTTAATTAATAATTTTACACGTGAGATTTAACTCATTAAAAAAGATTTGGCTTGCTATTAGCATAATGTTGGATATGCATATAGCCCCCTAATATGGAGTATTATACAGATTAGCCATTAAAAATGGATATAGAGTGTATATCCACTATTTTAAATATAGATCTTAGACGGGTCACATATATGAATTTGATGTTAATTTAAGGCTTCGTCTGTGTTTTGTGTATCGTAAACATTAATTAATTCGCTAAACAATAGTAAATTTAGTTAGTAGTCAATTGTTGATAAAAAATATTAAAAAACTTTATGAAATGATAACTACTTCGAAGTGTTGAAATGTTATTTATGTTCAATATTAATCAATTTAAAAACAATTTAAAAACAAATTTCAAAAATTATTCAATATAATTAAGGCACATTATCTCTTTTTAATACAGTTTTATTAGGACGACCTGAATCTATGTAATGGAATCTACAAGACTAAATATCATGCACTGTTAATTAATCATGAAACTAGGCATTTATGTGTAGTTCTGATGATAACATAATAATTTCCTAAAATTAAAAAATGTTTTTCAGTCTTAAACCAAAAAAGACTAAAAAATAGTGGTATTTTTCAATTAAATTTTCGCCCAGTTCCAGATGTCGGAATTATATAAATTTAGGACATGACAATAGAAAAGTTTCACGGAAAACATGATGGATGAACCGATGATAATAGAATAGCTTCATGGAAAAAAAATTTTCTGTCTTAAAATGAAAATATAAAGGAAGTGAAAATAAATTAATATTTTAAAAAACTAAAAAAAAACGAACTTTTAAAAATACTGCACTAAAAGTAAAAAATACCAGGTTGTTCAATAAGTTTTGTTGTTTGATAGAGGATGGCGCTATAAGGTTCGTCATTTCATTTTTCTAGAGATGGGACTACTGTCACACGTACACGTAGATCTGTCAACTTATTTGTATATTTACAGCTGTTCAAAGTTGGCACATTATAGTATTTTTTTATAATGGAAAAAATTGAATATGGTGCAGTGATAAAATTTTTATTTTTGGAAGGTGTAGCACCAAGATAAATTCATGAACGATTGTTAAAAGTGTATAAGGACCCTCACCTTCAATTAGAACAGTAGAAGATGGGTTGCTGAATTTAAATAGGGTTGTATAAGTCTTGAAGATGATACACGTGAAAGACGGCCAAAAAGTGCGTTGTCTAAAAAGGGAAAAACACCAGAAATTATGCAAAAATGCAGTGTGTTTTTGGAAGGCTGTTGTTGGTGAGCAATATTCTGTCTGAACTTCCATTGACTTTGCTGTCGTGTCTATCTACGCTGGAAGTAAACAATCTTTATAAAAATTAACCAATTTACTTTCCATGTTTTTCTTCCAAAATTTATTATTGTTTTCAATCATTCTACCATAATTTGTATGCCTAAGATATATAATAAATGTGGTTAGCAAATAAACGATAATTTATATAATATTTCTAATGTGACTTGTTCAACGGTCGTATTTTACAGATTGTATATTCTCCAATCAAGAACCATACAAGTATACTTCTAACGAGAGGTACGTAACTGATTGTAGGTGGTTGTTCACATATTGTGGCAAAAAGAGAAACTGTGAAAAGTGTACGTGGTATTTCTGCCTACGTCAAATTACATTCTTACTGATCAGTACGAATGTAATTGTACGTAAGCAGTGCAGTGCTGTAAGCAGTGCTTATCCACATATCGCCTAAAAGAAAAAATATAATTTATATACTGTAAATGGTCAGATATTTCATTACCAAAAAAAGCCACATGCTGCGGCAGAACTTCAATTGCACTTACTAACATTAAATTTCAGTTCCCCTTTATTTGAGTGCGAGCAACCCCCAGAATTTTCAACATAGTTTATAGGTCTGTAAATTTTCATCATAGTTTATAGATCTTTATAAAGGAGAATTTTTTTTGGTTTTTGTATTATAGTCGTGTGAATTTTTATAGTTTGTTAACTAAATTTCTAACCTTGTTAAGTGGAAGTGTTTTAATATTATAAACAGGACATTATTAGGGGACCTTTGAAGGTTCCTTCTATTGTATGAAAGGGGATGTTATGGGTTTCGGAGGGGCCTTGGTACAATCAGGCAGAAGGTGACGATAATGTGTCGACTAAAGGACTCATCAAGTAAAAATGCCTGATTTTTTAACTAAAGATACGTAAGTACAAAATTCTTAGAAAAATTGTTGCTTTTGCTCTCAGAAATTGTTGATTGCTAACTCAGAATTAGGAGAGAATATCTATACAGTAAATTATCCCTATAAACAAACTAACAAATACTTGGAGGACTGTTGCAAGTGTACAAAACTCGGAAAGTCATTTCAGGTGCCACATTGGAATTTATATACGAATACGGGAAGGAATGTTGATAACATAGACATCGTTCTTAAATTTATTCAATAACATTGACTTGGTTCTTGTAACTATATATGATAAACACATTGTTATTAGTTTGTGTAATTTTTGAAATAGTTGTAAAAGAAAATAAACACATTGAATATATTTGGCGTTAATTTTGTAGAAATTCTTCAGGTCAGTCTTCAGGTGGGCTATTTGCAAAGATCATTGCTAATAGCCCACCTGAAGATGTTGTAACACAACGAAACCTAGGTCGTGGTAAAGAACTTAAAGAAAGTAGAAATAATACTACATCACGTAGTTTCATTTAATTGTGAATAAACACATTGTTATTAATTTGGCGAATTTTTTAAATGTTAGCAAAAATAGATTGCGTTAGATTTATCGCCACCTAATAATATTAAGGGCGATTTTTGAATTATCTACTTTATAATTCTATTTAATTTTCATTAAGTGATAATGCACTTTACCATTCTATATTTGTTATTTTTATACTGTTAGATATGACGAGCAACATTTTCAATAAGTCATAATGCATTATTTATTTCATCTCATTCAGTCATTGTCCATATTATTATCATCCTTCATAAAGTCATATGCATAAATGATATTTATCAAGAGACAACATAATGAAAATATCCAATTTTGTTTTGTTAACATTACAATACTTGTATTATAATGATTAAAATGTAATCTACTTTTCACTAACAGCTATGTCGATAGTCTTTTTCTGCATTTTGTTACACTTTACAGTCATTCTCTATCATTATATATATAACTATATACAAATCGGAATATTCTTTTGAAATACAATAAATTATTGTATTCCAGAAATTATCAAAATGGAGTGAACGGAACTAAATTGTTAGGCGATGTAGCACAAGCGCACTGGCGATCACCTGTTTCTAATATTTTGTAATGGGTCTTCAAACATTACTCTTTGTATACCATATAAATATAAATTTTTTTTCATTCCATGGTGGGGCCATTTCGAGAACATTTGGATATATTTCTTGCTATGTTAATTTCTACTATTTAAGACAAATGAGATGCATGTTGCAGAGCTGCTATACACCAGTGTCTTTAATTTACACTGTCAGTAAAAGTCCTTCCGATGCTGTGAAGTCTCAAAGTGAAATCAATGTCTAGCTTTTCTGTTTACCTTTGTTCATGATGTGGGTGTTTGAAAACTGGTTTTTGTGTTGATTATTCAATGAATATTAAGTTTTTGGGCATCAGAAAGTTAAATATAAATAAGCATTTAATATCCTTACTGCAAGTTGGATCTCAGATATAGATGATGACTACACAAGTTGCTACAAAGATCGTTTCTATTATTCATATGTGTATCGAACCGAGTTATATAAGAAGCGCGTTTCTGTAAATAATTTATATTTTTTTATATAGAGAATAGTGAAGGCACAAGATTCTAATAAAATCAGAAATAAAACTGTCCACTCTTACCAAATTTTTTGTCCACAAGATATGAATGGAAGAAATGTACGAGATATCGTAAACGAGATGAAGTAAACGAGATAATCGATACAAATATTTTTTGATAGTTTATTAATATTTCTTAAGATAAGATTAGAAGTGTGACTATATCTTTAATTTAAAAATTTTTGTCCAGTTTGCAAAAACCCTTAATAATTCAAATTACAAGAATTGTTTAGAAATTGTTTTTTTTAAATACTTTGAGTGAAATTGTTTTAGATTTAAGTTTAGAGGTTTTATTAGGTAGCTGTGATTTATTATGTTCATTGGTTAAGATTTAAACTGCAGATTTTTGCCAAAACTAAATGAAAAATACATACTTTTATATTTATCGAGAGATGAGTGTTTGAAATAAATTTAGCTTTCTTTGTATTAAATATATTATGTTATTACCCACAAAATCAAAAGCTTTCTGGTAGTTGAAACACACAACATTGACTTGAAAACCGAGATCAACCTGTTAGGAGATATACTTGACGAAGCACGCGAGATTCGGTAAATTTGGACCTCCCAATATGGAAGGAAAATGGATGTGACATCAAATAATTTAGTCAGCACAGAGAAGACCGCAATAGCAAAGAATACTAAATATTACTATGTAAAGAAGCGACACTCATCTTGCACCGCCAGTTTAACGTCACCCCAAGGAGTACGACAAGGGTACGTGTTTCTAGGTTGCCGATTGCTGCGTGCGTGTGTGATTGTTCAATTTTGTGGTATTTGGTTTAGTTTAGCTTGTGTAATTCAGTCTTAATTGATAACTATGTATAATAATTCCATATAACGGTCTGTTATTGCGCTGTGTACGAGTGCTTAGAAAGCAATAAAGTGAATATGTATGGATTTTTTTGTGTTTATCTTTTGTTTGTTGTATATAATTTTGTTTTAAATTACCAACTTATTTGCTTAGTTCTTACAATTTTGTATCCACAAACATGTCACTGAGCAGTTTTAAATTTCAAACTGTTTTAAAAGTCATTGTTTTGTTTAAAAGTGATATGGTTGGAACACATATCTTTATAGTGTAGGCCATAGGTTTATTATATTATTTATTAAGAGATTTTTCACATGACACAAATCTAATCAAGTCAAGAGTACAATGAAGACAATATTTCAGTGTATCACATTTATAAATAAAAAAAAAATATTTTTATTTAAGATTTTATTTCGTTTTCAAGATTCATACTGAGTACCTTTTTCAAATCATCATCATATATATTAATACGCTAAGGTTAAGATGTTACTCTCCCTTTTTAGAAAAAACCTCACAACTAATCCACATAAATTATATATCATTTTATAGATAATTGCTTGCTCTACCGGCATCCACAACTAAAAAATTTATTATTGCTATTGTTTTTGCAAATTAATTAATTATTAAAATTATATACACAAAACAGCAATGCTGCCATCTAACGGCTCAACGTCAATATGATTGACGGTCGGTAAAATTTTTGTTTAATTTCAAATCCACTCATGTATAAATAAAGTGGCGCTTTAGCTCAATGATTTTGATACTTGCGCCTCTATATGTCAATTTTAGTAAAATATTTGTTTGATCTGTCATCTGAGCTTCATAATGGAATAAAAACGTAATAAGCAGTGTGCAAAATTAGAAATGAATTGAATACCTGCAATCAATTTTGATTTATTAAATTGACTCTAAACACTCTGTTGTAACTAATATGACAGCTGTGAGTTCATTTTCTCATGTGTAAATATTTATAATCTACCACGCAAATTGATATAATGCGAAGACTTCGCACGAGTCACGCTAGTTCCATTTTAATATTATTATTATCAAATAACTTTCACACAATTATATGTACAGTGTAAAATATTTATTTATTTAATTACATTTTTAAAAAGAAATAATTTATTTCTTATTGACGAATAAAAAAAAAGCCGAGTAAGGGATGTGCCGTCTCATATTTGTATCAATCTCTTTGATTTTACAACACGTTCACCACATTATCTGTTACAACACTCGCACATTACAGCTTAAGTTTTTAAATTGTTTACTCATAACATTGCTATTTCCACCAAGTAATCAGCTGTGTGGCTTTTGGCACCAATGTTTATTGTATCTATTAAATAAGTGTGGTTGGTCAAAACATCTGTGATACCCACTATCGAGTTGTGTCGAGCTCCAACCATAAATTGACATAATAATGACTTTATTTTTCAGTATATCTTTTGTTTTCTTGACTTGATTTCTGGATATCATCGAGTAGATCACTAGCAATTTGTATGTGGTTTGGAGGTTTATATTTTGGGCATAAAATTTCCATTAATTTCAGGAACTGTGGATGTTTTACATGGCTAATAAACGCTTTGGCAGCAAATATATAACAAGATAATTGTAGATAAATTTCCTTCTTATCTTTCTGAGAAATTAATTCTTAAATTTTTTCATTGAAATGTTCACGCCGCTGTTGGCACTGGTACTTTTAGATTAAAGAGTGGCAACATAAGAATCATCTGAAGACCGGGAAGACCCAGCAGCTCCCATCACCTTCACCACAAAGTCCTCAAATTCCTCGGCCTCGTTAAGATTTGAATCAGTGTTAGAAATGTGGAGTCCAATTAGCTCTTGGTTATATTTTTGGCAACACACCCAATATTGATATGAATTATTCCCAAATTGGATGCTTCTTGCGCCCTGGTGATGTCATTTTTATGAGGTACTATGTGATGTGCTATTATCATTACATATTTCGAAAATGAAATGGAATATCAAAAAGAAAATCTGTTCTATATACATTGGTAATACTCTGTTCGTACTCTCCATCAGTAACGCCTTGTTGGTAAAGTTCCATTGGGATGCTTCCGATTCGTCACAATTATTGTGGTATTTATTCCCCTAATTTGAATATATCTTTAGGTTTTTCTCATACTGAGAATGGACATCGGAACATACAAAAATGTGAGGGTTTCAGTATCTATAATAGATTATAGAAAAAAATAAAATGTAAAATTCTGATAGATTTTTTGTAAATGTTTTCTCAGGCGCATTTTAAAATAGTCTGGAAATGAATCATATTGGACCTGTTCGATTTGAAATTGATGATTTTTTACTTAAAAGGAAAAAAAATATAAAGAACAATAAAAAACTCTTGCTTAAAATATTTTGAATGGATTGCTTTATAAAATTAAAAATATTTGTTTTTTTCCAATCTTGATATACTCTGATATATATATATATATATATATATATATATATATACATATATATATATATACATATATATATATATATATATATATATATATATATATATATATATATATATATATATATGTATATATATATCGAGGAGAGTTCAAAATTAGTTCTTGAAAGTGTACATACATTAAACAGGATTGAAATAATTTGAAAGTTTCGTTGCTTTTGCAATTTCATTCATTTAAGCCAAGACTGAACATCATAAATGGATCATGTTTTTCAAAAGAAGTAGTGTTCAAAGGTAGTAGAAGAGTTAGATAAAGTTGGACTTTACTTTTATTGGTAGAAAGTAAGGTACTTAGAGAGTGTATTGGATTAAAGATCCTAAGATCATTAATCTGGCTATATCAATTAAAATTTTAATCTAATGATAGGCTTAGGTTTTTGAAAGTTGGGAGAAAGAATGAAATATGGTATCCTTTAGAGTATATTCCACTAGGAGACCACAACGTGCGAAACGCTCACTGTATCTTTCCACTTGGCAACTGCGGTCGTTACGATCATGATTAAAACATCATTGATAACAACAAGCAGTCATGAATAATGATGCCATTAACGACGTTTTTGCGTCATTGCGATCATATATCTATCAATTTGACTTTGACACATTGATATATGAAGCTGAATAAGAAATTGAATAGAAAAAAAAAATTAGACCTTAAATTTTTATATTGTCAGATAGAAAAATAGTTATATAAAACCTACATTTAATTTATATAACTACGCATAGTTTTCAGCACTAACTAAATAGAAATTGCTTTTATACAGGTTACAGTTTCTGTCTTATTTGTACAAAGAACTGGAAAAACCGATAGAGCGATAGAACCGATAGCTTAGATTTGTAAAGTTGAATGTAATCACAAATACAAAATCATTCTATGTAAAAAATAATGAGATTAAATATAAAAATTCGTAACAGGTTACGTTTTGTGGTTTTATTGTCTACCTTGAACAGACGGAGAGAAATATTTATTGGCTTGTAAATATGTCAAAAGTCTTAATCTTGAAAACTTTCTAGAACCTAAAAGTATAAAATGCTCTGCTATATAAAGTGATCTACCAGATTTAACAGTTACAGCATTGTTTTTTTCACCGTTTATATATGTTTAGATGTAGACATTAGAACAAGCTTCTCATTTGATATTAATTTTTTACCATTAAAGATTTACTGCATAAACGTTATATTTTGTTACTTTAATTCTAAGAGGCTAAATGAAACTTTCTTTACAGTAACTGGTACAAGGAAGTAAGAGAGGCGAAGGAGAAGAAAAGGGTGCCCTCTTTAGCGAAGGTTCTCATCAAGACTTTCATATGGCAGTATATGTCCATCAGTTTTATGCTATTGATATATATTACTGCGAGGTAAGATTTGCTCAATTTTCTTTATAATTGCCATTTTATTACATTTATTAACTTTTGTAAGAAATTTATTTTAGATACACATTTATATACAAAATTATTTTATGTGATATTTCTTTTCTTAGCCAACTTGAACTTATTTTACCGTTGTTTGTATCTCAATTGGTTTCCGTAATATGTGTGGATTGCTGTTATTCATAAATATTAAGTGATTAGCAAGAATCTTTTATCATTACATTTCCTCCAATCTCTTCTTATATGTTTTATCATACATTATTTATCGTATTATTATTATTTATTACGTATATTATTACTTTTATTACATTTATATATATATATATATATATATATATATATTTATATATATATTAACTTATTTTACTGTTGTTTGTATCTCAATTGGTTTCCGTAATATGTGTGGATTGCTGTTATTCATAAATATTAAGTGATTAGCAAGAATCTTTTATCATTACATTTCCTCCAATCTCTTCTTATATGTTTTATCATGCATTATATATCGTATTATAATTATTTATTACGTATATTATTACTTTTATTACATTTATAGCTTTTTAAAAGCTTTCACTCAATTTTACATAAATGAAGTTTGATAAGTGGAATGCAATTTATTTATATGTTTAGTACTTATTAATATAATTAAATACTGCAATCTGTTTGTCTGTAAAATGTTTAATCCTTTTAATCGAAATTTGTTATACGTTTCTTATATTGAAGTTTGTTTCTTGTGCTTCTTATATCGAAAGAAATTTCTGGAAATGTCCATGAATACAATTTTTGGTATGATACGTAGATCACGTCTGCTTAAGCCATTGACATGTTCCGTAATAAGGAACGGGTGGTCTGATTATGCTCATGACGAGTATTGTTTCTCTTCACGTTAAATTTTCTACTCACCAACTTATTGATGGTTCTTTCACCATAATACTCTCATAATTTGTAATAAAAATGAATAATTGTTCAATCACATCATATTTATCTGTGGTAATTACTATTTCGTTCCACAATTTTTGTAGCACGCAGTAATATAGCTGTCTGATAAAAATTACATCTGCTACAGACCAAGTTAATCTATGACCAGGGGAGCGGAATCCATTACAAAATATCTTTTGTACTTGTTCTTTCTTTGCATCATTCTCCTCAATGCTGAGGATTGTGACATTTAATGACAACTTTTTTGACTATATTCCACCACCTAATTTTATCTGCGGCAGTTTGGATGACATCGCATACACTGATTTAGAATGTGATGCTAATCTGGGGAATATTTTTGGGTCGAAAAATAACTCTTTGAAACTCTTAAAAATTAGTTTCTTAGTTTTAAAAGTGGTCGATTTAACATATGATAGGATGTATTCTGACATACTGTATAATAAGTAGGTATATTAAACTGATTTGGAGCTATGTTGTGTACACAAACTATATTTAAAAAATGGAGCATTTAATAATTTTCAAAATTGTTTGAAATTATCTAAAATGTATAGAGAAACTTACGACTGTGATTTCTTCCAAGTAAAATTTGTTTTAAACTTAAAAAACTATTATTGGAGTCATGTAAAGTTCCAGGCCAAAACATGACGTGTCCAATCCGACAATTCCATGACATAACAAAGCCTAACACATATAAATAAATTGATAAGAGGAGGTTCTATCTTTTTCGCACACTTGACATGTATCCATCTATTCAGTATCATTCTAAAGTGACAGATAAATATTTTTTATGGAATTCTATTTATGGGATCTATTAATATAATATGACATCACAATCTATTAATATAATTTCTTTTTCAGTGTTTAGTTGTTAAATTTTAAACATAATATTATTTTAATTTTCAATCATTAAATAGAAATATTTATACCAAATTTATTGCAGTTAAATATTATTAATCATTATTTTAAACTCGAAAACTTTGGCATATATTAATTAGATATTTTATTTTATGCTTGTGATTAGATGGTGAGTATTGTGGGCAAGCAGATATTAATATATTGAAAGGATAGAATCTAAGAATATATATGCACCGCATATTGCGTCAAACTATCCTAAATGTCTAATGCAGCTTTTTTCCACAGATCAGTTCAACCATTAATAATAGCTCCTCTTTTGGACTATTGGTCAGCATCCTCCAGAATGAGCCAGTATACTGCTACCCTATATGCTTTGGGTGTCATTCTCCCATCACTGGTGGCTGCTTTCTTTCAGCACCAAGCTACGAGATTAAATCAGATAATTGGTATGAAGATGAGAGTCGCTTGCTGTTCTTTGATTTATAGGAAGGTCAGTTTTTTTTGGTTTATTTCTTTTTTGAGATAAAAACAATTTTCACATTTCATAACAAGTAGATCCACTCTCCATTTTGCACTCCTTTAAGCTTTTTTCCTTTCTAAAAACAACAAAAAAATGCTGTTACATGAAAGTTTTCTTCGTGTAACAAAAATTGTATTCGGTTTTGTTTCGTGGTACACCATTTAGAAGTAATAAATGTGTTGCGATTATTACATCAGAAATATCATATTTCAATTCTCATAAAACGCTGTGCAGAGGAATTATGATAAGTCCCACGAGGCAGCTCCAAGAAGGTATTTCTGCAAAGTGAAAAATGTACATTGAGGAAGAGATAGCAAACATACACAGTCGTATACATAAAGAGACAGATACTAGCTTTCTATATCTATTGAAAGAGAAAGAGGAAGTAAAGATGAAGCAATTGAGAGTGAATGATGTGTGTCAATTCAATCTGTAAATGACAATGCTTTGTCTGTGGCATCCGATTTGGAAGCTTGTGCAATATTTAATAAAATTTTACTTAAAAGCTTTCATTATTAAGAATAAATAGTTTTTATAATATTAAGCGTCGCAAACACTAGCAAAACAAGAGCGGGAGCAGCTACTGCACAGCAGTATAAGTGACGCTATAATCCCTGTAATATCTACGAGGTGCGGCTGAAAAGTTTTGAGTCTAGGTACATTTAAATGTTATTAATGACTCGCGCAGCACTTCACTAATTGCAGGTATATATATATAAATGTCAAGTTTCATGTCATTAGCATCATTACACTTTTAGTAACAAAACCGTAAACGTCACTATGTCCAAGTCATCCGCACTTTGCACGAAATTTGAGTACAGAGCTAACAACAAAATCCTTACAAAAAAGTACAAAACGTCGATGGAAATATTTTAGAGTTATCAACACTTTATGGGGAGTCTGCATCTTTATTTGCGACTGTAAAACATTGGAGCCGAGAGTTCAAACATGGCAGGGAATCGCTCGAAGATGATCCCAGATCGGGAGGCCCAAACACTGCCGTTACCGAAGAAAACATTGAAAAAGTGAAAAAACTTGTTCTCGAAGATCGACGAATCAAATTACGGTAGATAGCTGAAGCCATGGGCATTAACAAGAAACAAATCGGCGCCATTTTGCATAATAATTTGCACTTGCGTCGAAAATGCTCACGCCGCTGGACAAGCAGCATCGAGTCACCACTTCGCAGGAGTTTTTGGACACCTGTGGTGATAGTTCTGACTATGTTTTTTCTCATTTTTTCACTTTTGGTGAAACATGGATTTGATAATATGATCCGTAGTCAAAACAGAAGTCAATGCAGTGGATAGAAAAGGGAGAAAAGCCGCCACGGAAGTTCAAAGTGGAAAGATCAGTGTCCAAGCTCATGGCCATTGTTTTTTAGGATTGTAAAGGAATTTTGTTCATTGACTACCTTCCTAAAAATACTACAATGAACGGAGACTATTACGCCACATTGTTGACAAAAGTGCGTCAAGTAGTTGTCGAGAAAAGGCGAAAGGACTGAAGAAAACTGGCGAAAGGAGTCCTGTTTTTGCACCCATCCACACTGCGCGAGTTGCAAGGCGTGTCCTACTGAGACGGGATTTGAAGAAATCAACCACCCAATACAGTGCAGACCTGGCCCCTAGCAATGATTTCCTCTTTTCAAATTTGAAAAAAGACCTCCGAGGATGGAGATTTTCCAGTGACGAAGAAATGAAGACGGCCGTAAACATACATATTGAAGACAAAAACGGCCAATGTTTTTTGACCGGGTTAAAAGCCCTTCTTAATATATATAAGAAGTGTATTGCAATAGAGAGATATTACATTGAAAAATAAATTTTTAATAAATTTCTATCAGCATTTTTAATACCTTAGGCTCAAAATTTTTCAGTCGCCCTTCGTAGATGTAAACATGTTGAAAATAAAAACTTTGCGGTAACTTTTTAACCTTTTTTCACATGCCTATTACCAAAAGTTTAATCTAGTTTTGGATTGAATTATGGCTGTTGATGGTCTGTCAACCATGCATTACTTATAACGCATAATTCGTGTTTAATTGACGCTCTCACTACAGAGTAGCTTTGGTCATGCAGATGTGGACCTAGCTTAATAATAAAGATGGGTTTATGATATTTTTATTACCATAAACATCTGGCATCTTTAATACTCATCTTTAATACGATTATTCAATTAATGTCTTTTTGTTTCAACAAACGTTTCTCATTTTCTCTTACATAGTTGTGTTCAACTCCTTTTCCATTTCACCTATCGGTAAGATTCAAATATAGCATATTTAAATAAAAACTTCTCTCCATGATTATTTTTAATAATTATAATTATGTTACAAAGAAGTTTCATTTTCAATACGTAAATGATAGTACACGCATTCTATTTTCTCATAATTTGTCAATTTATACTTTCAGAAATGCTTGTAGCGCAATATATATATATATGTATACAAAGAGGTATAAGAGCGTGTGAATCAGGAATTTCAGAAATTAATTTTGTTTAAACATTGGCTTTATAGAATACTGTAATATCCCATTTAATGT
This sequence comes from Druceiella hillmani, assembly GCA_039881145.1. Taxonomy (NCBI): domain Eukaryota; kingdom Metazoa; phylum Arthropoda; class Insecta; order Lepidoptera; family Hepialidae; genus Druceiella; species Druceiella hillmani. The sequence goes on from JAYKKI010000035.1 coordinate 6,531,571, forward strand.
GGGAGATACGTTTCTAAGAAAATCACATATAAATGGGTTCAACAATTAGTCAGCAGTTAGTTCTCTTAGAGTGTGTCTTCCTCATATTTTCTACATTATATACATATAAATTCGTTTTTATTTGATCTTCTAGTATTTTTCCGGCAAAAAAATCCCGATAATGGGATGGACATCATGTTTTACAGTGGACATTAGCCATTTTCATGTTTTACAATGGATTCTAGACAATCTTAATTTATTCGTCTCGAGATGTGTGCAGTTAAGCACTTGTCTCTTTAACCATTTTAGTGCCATGGTTTTTTACTCATATATACTTAAAAATGCCAAAGAAATCTTTTGTTTTTGATGTGATTTAACCTTTGTCTCGAAAAATAACTGTGTCTCTTCCAAAAATGATCCAATTTTAATAATTTTTTCCGTGTTTTATTAAAAAAACTTGTACAAGGATAATAAATGTGATGGCGCTCATCGGCACTCTAACGGTTAAACCAAAAATTTTAAATTTTCATTCGCCTGTCCCAAAAAATAATCATCACTTTTCTAAAGCTCAATACTCATATTAAGGTGCTTAGTGTTAATGACTTGTCTTATAATAAAATGTGTTGTTTTATTACAAATATTTTATCTCATTAACAATGCTGCTTTGCCGCTATACATCTATGAAGCTCAGTAAATAAAAGATGATTTTTGAAAGTTAAATCCGACATTTTGCTTGCATTTTAATAAACTTCTAGAATTTTAAATTGGTTTTCTTCATATTTGACATTTTTTTTAATATGCCTTTACTTTCCACAGGTAATCTACTGTTATGTTTTTGTTAATTAAATTTCAATTATTCCATTTCTTCATTAATACGTAATAAAGAAACACCAAATATTTTTCGCATGGTTCTTTTGAAAGAATCTTTTCGTTCGGTAAGCTAATAATTGCAGAATGCTTTTCATTTGATGGATTTGAATGGAGTAATTTTTAACTGTTTGTGTCTACTGACACTTGAAGTTTTACTAAAATTTGTCACTAAGCACAATGAAAAAATGTTAATAAGTGAATGTGGCTCATGGGTATGTTTCATTTTAAAATTTCTGTATATTTCTTAAACTCGAGAAGTTTTTTGAGATTGAATCTCTGTGTCGACGCAAATGAAAACAAACGAAGCAAGTAGTTGAATATATCATAAAATAATATTATGATCTGAATAAAGTCAATATCTTCTGTTATTTAGAAAATATGTAGGTTTATATAGATTATTCTTACATTATGACAGTAAGTGTGTGTCCTGCCATAATTCATACTGTTATTCTTACGTTGCTGTGTTTATAAATGTTGCATAACATTTCGTTCAAAAAGACATAGTTATATTTATAAACAATTTACCTTAGCATATAATGTTGTAGGTTATTCTTACTTTATGACAGTAAGTGTGTGTCATAATTCATACTGTTATTCCTACCTTGCTGTGTTTATAAATGTAGCATAACATTTGATTCAAAAAGACATAGTTATATTTATAAACAATTTACCTTAGCATATAATGTTGTAGGTTATTCTTACTTTATGACAGTAAGTGTGTGTCATAATTCATACTGTTATTCCTATCTTGCTGTGTTTATAAATGTAGCATAACATTTGATTCAAAAAGACATAGTTATATTTATAAACAATTTACATTAGCATATAACGTTGTAGGTTATTCTTACTTTATGACAGTAAGTGTGTGCCATAATTCATACTGTTATTCCTACCTTGTTGTGTTTATAAATGTAGCATAACATTTGATTAAAAAAGACATAGTTATATTTATAAACAATTTACCTTAGCATATAATGTTGTAGCAGGTTTAATGTTAAAATCCTTTGTTTCCAGAAGATGACAGTTTTATTTTTGTGTATACATTTTGTGTATATATCTGTGATAATGTTTTAATTTTATATTATTATTAATGTATATTATTTAAATTTCATTTACATTGGAGAAATTGTGAGTTTTTAATTATGAAGGAGTTATATAATTTTATTAATACATTGTTGACTGGTCACGAGTTAACACCTGCTTTCACTTGTATTAGCTACTTAAATTTTTAAAACGCAGCATGATGTAGGATTTTCTAAATTTTTTTTCTTTACATTTTCAATCTTGTTCTCTTTAATATAAAAACAATTACTTTCCTGATTTCTACATTTTATTAATTTTGGTGGTGCAAAAATTTCAACGTAATGTCACGAAATGACGAAGAAGCTTCAATGAATTTTTTGCAAGTACTTGATCTGATTGTACGATCGATGAAAAGTATGCATATAGCACACATTTGAATAAAAGATTACACATTATAAAGAATATAGATATAAATATTATATATATATATATATATATATATATATATATATATATATATATATATGTGCACAAATTTAAAAATATCTCAAAAAATAATATTTGAAAACTTGATGTATACCATTGCATGCAGGAGATTGCTACACAATTTAACACGCCAAATAAATTGTTAAAATAGAATATAAAAGATACGTAAAAAGGTTACTTAAATTTTTGTGTGTAAACAAAATGCACTTCATGATAAATTATAAAATAATATCTGAGACACTGATATAGTTCTATGGGTATTTATCAGTCATTAATGCATTAAGTAGGTGTAAGTAGTTTGATGGATTATATATTACATTGTAGATAATTTAATTCCTCAAATATAAATCTGCAAAATTTAGGAATAGAGAATCTTACGCAAAGCTAATCATAGATGGTGCCACCAAAGTAAGACGTAAATAAAACCACAGATCATATAATAAAACTAGCTGTCACATAAGTAGTAGATTTTTGTGGCATGTAAAAATGAAAACATTTATGCGAAAAGAAAATATGACAAAAAATGACTGATATTTAATAATATTAGAATTAAAAAATCTGAATAAATAGAATGATCTGAACAAAGTCAAGACTTTGTTATTTTGTCTAAAAGTTTTTGCGACGCACAGCTATTTTCCAGAGCTTCCGACATTTTTTGTCCTTATTAATAAATGAACAACTATATTTTTAACTGCTCCAACTGCAACAGCATCCAACTGTACATCACTGATGCATATGTATTATAAATCAAGATGTAATCTTTGAAAAACCAATGAAATTCACAACACTCTCCAAGCAGATGTATATAAATTACAAAACGTCACATCATGTTTATCTATGATGTTTATGTTATAGTACAGGGGGCTACCCCTAGTTCCTTATTATTTACCACCAAAGTTTTATTTATTTACCACCAAAGTTTGGTTTGGTTTGATCCATGAAATGATCTATTTTTCCATTTATGTCATTGCATTAGGTCTAATAGGAAATATATCACTTCTTGATTTCATTTCTAATAAGCAATATATGGTTCTTATAAAAATGTTTCCACAATAATTATTATTTATGAATGTGGGTGAAGTGACTAATGTTTCAAATGCAATTCAAATTTATTTCAAATTCTCTAATCAATACATTTTTTGCATTTTTCGCATGGCAGCTAGTTGTCATGCTGTAATTAATGCCGCGTTGAATGTCACTTAAAAACTTCATACAAAAAATATTCACATTAACAGACCATAACAAATATCAGGTTAGCATTGAAAGTTCTTTAGTAAACTGGCAATTTAAAACAATGATATTAAGAAAATAAATCTAAATTTTGAAAATCGTACTTTATGGTAATCCATTGAAGTACTTTGCTTGAATTTGTCATTTATTTTTAAAAATTGGTGGCAATTTAAAAGTTGCCTGTTTCACATCAAGATATATGTAACACTAGAAAAAGTTTTTTCAATCATTCTTTATAACATTCTTCAGTGATTCTTTGACATTTCTGTCAATACCAAAGTGATGATTGACTTCAATTGGCATTACATGATGAGGCCTCATCTTGTAGTACTGTCTACAATTGCTTGAACAAATTCAAACATGGTCATACCAATCTAAGTGATATGTGTAAGAGATGTTTCTCATGTTCGAAAGAGTGCAGAAACGATTTATACGTATATTGCAATATTGCTTCAATACGCCCAAAATAGACAATTGTAATGTATTGTACGCATTCAAATACCGTACTATCTACGAAAGGCGTATCGAACTCGGAGCAGTTGTGCTTTATAATATTTACCATAGTCATTACGATTGGGCCGATATAGTGTATCAGTTACAGTTTCGTGTGCCAGGGCGAGCGACCCGTAGCTCTGCACTTTTCTGTCTATCTATCGCTCACACTAATGCCGGTGCTCGTATACCACCAGGCTTTGTGATGACCGCGACGGAATATTTCATTCTCTGGACATATTCGCTAGCTTATTGCTTCAGTACAAACAGTCAATTAAACGGATATTATAGAACCATTAATCCTTTAAAAGCATTGACACTACATTTTCTTTTTATTCACATCGATAGGATGTTCCTTTCCTTTCTTTTTATTCAAATTCGATATTATTATAAATAGGATACGTATTATTATTAATTCGATTACTGATAATTATTATAGTGAACTTTAAATGAAAGATTGATTTCAATAATTACAATATTTATTGTTTGTTTACCAATGTTACTTGATTTATAATTTAATTTAACATTTTATAAAATTTCTGAATGTTTAATGCGTTATAGAAATATTTATATAGGACTGAGGATATACGTACGTAGAACATTATTTTGATGCGGGAATGTCAAGTCAACCTAATACTTGAAAAACTCTCATTTTGTATCTCGCTATGACTTGTATCTGTCTTTGCACCATAGGTGATAAATAAAATAAATTATTCTAGCCCAAAAATTCACCGATAAGCTTCAAGTAAAACTAAACCATACTTGATATTGTCTAGAGGGATAGGGTTCAATATGAAGAAGTTAGAGCCCTAATAAAAGTAATGGACATTATTGAAAGATCTGCGCCATTGAATTTACTTTGGGCTGGGTAAATCACCAGAAGCCTAGATGAAAAAAGGCAGTCCTTTTTGAGTAGTCAACCAAGACTCATCACGTCCTAACCTGTGGCACTGGTTATTCTTCGCTCTACTGCTGGGATGACATCAAGAGAATGATGGAAATATCTTGGAAGCAACTCGTTCAGAATAGATATAAATGTAAAATTATGGAAGAGTTCTACATTGAACAGTGGATGCATTACAGGCTTATAATACAGGAAGATTCAAGCTCATATACTGATTATTTAGATAAGAGATAAGACAAAGATGAGAAAGTAATATTAAGAATATTATATAAAAAGCTATAGATGTAGATTGGATTAGAGAAATAAATTTTCATTTTCGAAATTTTATAACCTCATAATTCTATATTACTAATATGCAGTTTATTCATCACTATTCTATACTTATCTAATATGCAGTTTAGTCACCACTATTATTGATATATTTTAAAAACTTTGATGCTATTGAAAGCAATCCCCTAGGTTTTTGGTCAAAATTTCAAAGAATGATGTCACAATCTTGCGAAGACGATAATGCTTCAGAATGAAGGTGCGAATCAACCAAAATTTCATCTTCTTGCACGTTGCACATTTAATTTCATTTTCTATACTTTGGAATCATTTAAGAATACTGATTTGAAGATTGTTTTTTTTATTTTATAAAACTTTTCAGTTAAATAGTTATAATTGTTTATGTTGTAATAATTGATTCGAACAATTATTATGCATCGAGTTCTTGATTTGCACTCCATGCACGTAAGTGATGTAATCAGCGCAGTATGTATTAAAGAGACAAATTTTAAACAAGAAATTCTATGTAATTCCATAGCAATTAAGAAGAGTTTTAAAATTATTTCTTCGAATAGCTGTCATCTTTTGGCAATGTTACAGTTTAGAACTGTTTTCCATTTATTTTTATTTATATACAGTTATGGAGACACTATAATTTTAACAATTTTGTGATTCAGTAATGATGACTGGATAATTAAATAAATTCAATAATATTAAAACATATAACCATGTCACATTTTGTCAAGTTTACTTTCATTCATCATAAACACATCACACCCTGGTGCAACCACGATCAGGCATTTAAGCAATTGTATACCGTGGAATAGATTTCTAGCTATCATATTTATATAGCTGTCTATCAATAAATAAATCTTTCTTCACATAGATGATGCGAATGAGCAGTAAAGCCCTCAGCGAGACGGCAACAGGTCAACTAGTGAATCTGCTTTCCAACGATGTGGGTCGTTTTGATCTGGCTTGCATATATCTTCAATTTTTGTGGTTGGCACCGCTGCAGATTCTGGTGGTGGTGTATCTGATGTACCAGTATACGGGGCTTGCTTCTTTGACTGGGATAGTGATATTCATAGGACTATCATTGCCTGCACAGGGTGAGTTGCTTTATATGATAAAAGAAGTAGTTTTGTTCTTTACAATTAATTTTTGTGTTATATTGTATTATTTTGTCATAGTGTGCAGCCTGGTGCCAAAGCCATGAATATATTAGTAGAAACATCATAAAACACAGTGATAGACATTAAAAAAATATAGCGAACAATTATTTTAATCCTGTCAAATAAAAAACAGAAACGAAATAGAAATAATTGACATGAAGTTGAAAAAATATGTATGTATATATTTAGCGGTTTAGTATCAAAAGCACATGAAACTTTCATGAATTATGAAATTGCATTAAAATATATTTTAGCTTAGCTGTCTATGTATTAAACTAAAAACACTGATTAATCAATCTTTTCTTAGTCTAATCTATTGACAGAAATTTTTTTATTAGTCTTATCTGTTGACATAAATCTATTGACAGAAGATAAATCTTCTACCAATAGATTCATGGATCTTTGAAATTTTTATTGGAAAAGATCGCCATTTCTAATTCCGTGCGTTCACTATTTGCTCTGTACTTATCCCTACACTTGTCATACTTGTGAACTGCTCTCGTTTGCTTGATCCGTAGATAATATAATTTATTTACATTCTAGCTTGGTCTAAGGTCTCTTAGTAAATGGATTGTATAATTATAATTTAGTATCTGATAATATAATTTGCTTTAACTTAATATTGGCAAAAGTTTTCCACTAACGAAAAATAAGCACACGTGAACATGAAAGAAGAGGGGTATCCTAACTTTTTTAATATTATAAATGCAAAAGTTTTGTTTGACTTTTCTTCACATTGCAACAAATCGACATGATTTTTTGTGTAGAGATAGTTGGAAGACCAGTAAATGACATAGGTTACTTTTTACACTGGGAATATAATAAATGCGAAAGTGGATTGATTGACGTGCAATGGCTGTGTCAATAAGGACGACATAAAGACTTCGCAAGACCTTACTGTGTTGGGATTTTTCTTGTAGGGATTTGTCAAGAAATTTGCGTTTGATATGCCTTGTGATACGTTGGAAGAGATGAAAGCAAGGATCGAAGAAGCATTCATTAAATTAAGTGAACGCCGAACATTTTTATTGCCATCTGTACATCGGTCTACGATTGATCGAGTTCAAAAATGTATGGAAATCAGCAGTCGTAATTGGGTACATTATTTGTTACACAGCTAAATATTAGGAGTAAGTGGTATTATCAAATACTGTGTAAACTTGTATTTGGAATATGACGATATGGAATATTTTAATAATTTACTTTAATTTTTATTTCATTATCTTCCGATTATAGCCTTAATATTATTTAACAAAACTGACCGATGTTAATTGTTAGTAACTCAACATAATATCGTAGAAATCATAAACAGGCCTTTTCTAAATAAATTCATAATTATATCTCTTTACCTACTAACTTGGCTAAAATATTTGGTGTGGAATTTCTTCAAAGTTCCGAATTGCCTCTAAATAATTTTTAAGGAGAGTAAGTATAATTAAGGAGTATTGTTTGTTTCACATAAAATCACACCGATTTATGGCCGACTTACCTGTTTCACACTGTATCGTGCTTAGATATTAGAAAATATATTGCTGTACTTTAAATGTAACCATTGTAAATTTCATCATTCACGTAATGCTTTGTAACTTTTCATAATGTAACTTCTAAAGAATATATATGTTGTAACTTCTTGTATATACATATTGTAACTTCTAAAGAGAAAGTAGTTCGGAATGAGCAGGGTTACTTGAAGTTTCTTACATAAAATTCAGCTTTACATTCTTTATTATTTTATGGAGATTGTACACTCGGCATTGTACACTCAGCAGGACATCCAGAGACTAACCAACCTAACCTAACCTAACCTAACCTAACCAATTGCGAGCGTGTACAGAGATGCGTTCTCTTCACATTTCTTAACGCTCTTCGCCCGCTCCCCGTCCAGTTTTTTGCATTCGAGTCAAATGGTTTTGGGACGGCTTCCAGTACAGTTACAAGCTGTACTTTAAAATAAAGTATTGTTTGTTATTTTAGACAAATGTATTTTATACTTTACGAGGTAATCAAGTCACTAATTATATTTCATTTATGTATGTTCTTTAATTTATATAATTTGTGAACCAGTAGACAAAATTGGTCACACTTTTTAAAAAAGGTGGCAACCTGTGATTGAACTATGTGAGAGTATTAAACAAATCAGACGAGAATGAACATAATCGCATTCGGTCACTCGAATATTAGTAAGTGTAGTTTAACCGTTAAGTTAATTTAACATTGTTAAATTTAACTAGTGTTTTAGATACTACAATAAAGATTTTCTACCTATATTTTCTTTACATGAAATTTTTTAATAACTAAGGTCTGTACACAGGCACGGAATCTAATGTAAAAAAAATTAATAGTTTAGTATGTTAAAAGGTTTCATGTTCTATTAAAGATTTTAAATAATGCACCTCCATCTGAACATATTTTCTTTTATGACTTTAGTAATATTCAAGAAATCATATAAGATCCCTATTTAAATAATGTGGCCATTGAATTACGAGCATGTGTGAAGAAATAGAAAATAATTTTGTATTTCTTTCTTGATGTAATTTGTTAATAAATTATTGATATTAACTGTGACAAATAATATCAATTATGAGAAGGAAGAGCTTTAGAATCTATTTAGAGGTGTGGAAATAAGAAGCAGTCAAAATGCATAAACTGCCCGTTATTTATGGTCACTTCGCGATTGTCTTCTCCATAGCGTATTGTGTTGATCATAAGATACACGGAACACTGTGAAGACCCGGGTTCATCAGCCGGCTTCTTGTCAAATGGGTCTAGACTGATGTTTCTAGTTGGCTTTAAGAGATTACTCTCATAGCAATAAGTGTGCGAAATGTGTGAATTAATAAAAATTACAGACTTATTTATGAAATATAATTGTTTTTATTATGTTTTTTTAAATTGCATTCTGATGTTATTTATTTTCATTCATTGTGACAAGTCATTAAAAAAAATTAGTTCTATGAAAATCTATGGTTTAGAAGTTATGATTTTCTTTGTGCTTTTTTGAAAAATCTTTACTACAATCACACAAATAACTTTTGCTCAAAAACTGTTCAATTAAAATATATGAAATTTGGTATAAAAGTAGATTAATCATATAGCAAGCATTATAACCACAGTAAATGAGCCATCATGTATTATGTTTAAATACAACTACATTTGTTTGAATTGTTATGAACTTAGACATTTAAAATATTTTTACAGGTGTCCTAAGCAGTTTTATGGAAAAACTAAGGCAAGACACTGCGTTGAAAACCGACTACAGAGTCAAGATTATGAATGAAATCATCAATGGTATAAAGGTACTAAAAATTTTCTTAGTTAAGTTTTCTTAAATTACTTTTGCTAAGAACTTTTATTTCTGAAAACCGTATGAAGATTATTTATGGCTTGAAGAAACTTAACACGTTATTTTTTAATACACAATGCATCTATAAATTGTGTTTAATACACAATACATCTATAAATGTCTATAAATTTTTTTATACCGTTTCTTATATCTGGGGATGTCCGAAAGTTTCACCCTAAAACCTGACTCAGTACAATAATTCAAACATCGTATGACAATCGGGAGACTAAGCTATGTAAAAAGCAATCGACGAACGTTTATATAATGTTTGGAAAATGAAAAAAATAAAATCCCTAAACGTTTTGTTTAAATCGTTAATCAGACAAACGAGATATATTGTACTTTTTTATGAAAATTCAGGCTACTTTTCATAATATTTTATAAAGGCTATTTCTATGGAACAGCAAGATGAAATAAAATGCAGATCGTATCTTCCAAACACAGATGTGACATAGTAAGCCACGAAGCTCGCAGATCTAACAGGCTAATGTAAATAAATTTGTAAACCATTTGCTCCCTGGCGTTAATAAATGCTTTTTCATTTTAATTTTTTATTTTCAGTAATAATTTATCCTGCGTACAGACTCCATGCGTTAAAAACTATTCTAATATTAACGAAAATTTTATTATAAACAGTAAATAATGCGAATCAAAACGTAATTTTAACAAGTAGGTACTTAAAAAAAAGCAATTGCAATTATTTGTACGTTATTTTTCTTACTTGTCTAATTAAAACTGCCTGCTCAGCCAACCATTCGGCCTGTCTTGCTTCTGAAAAAACAACAGCTTTCGTGTGAAGTAATATATTTTAATACTAATTTCGTGCAATAACAGATTTCAAATATTCGTGCTAAATATTACAACTAGAAATTTGCGTGTCGATCCACAATGAAATAGAGCAAATTCCACACACCGACGCATGACACTACAGCAAGATAGAATGTTTGCTTAGTATCTTTCCCTCTACCTAGCCGCTCTCCAACCCTGCAAGTGTCTGCCGCGGTATTGCCGTGCAAAGTTAAACCACTTAACACAAATTTTTTTCCAAAATGTTTAGCACTTCTTTGGTGTTATGATATAACTGAGCATAAACACTAATCACAAACCAAACTTAATGTGCTTAGTAATACATCTTGAGTTGGATTACTTACAATGAAAAAATACTTCAACGCTTGAAAAATCAACTGATCATAGTCAAGTTGAATCATATCTTACATTGATGTAAATGAATATAATTTTAGTTAGACACAAATATATATGAAAAAAAGTATTGTTTACTATGATACAACTCAAGCTGTACTATTCAGCATCAAAAAACTTTGAGTTTTGATAGATTTCGGTGGTATAACTTGAGTTCAAATATATACACATAAATACATATATATGTACATATATTTATATATACATATACACACACACACACACACATATATATATATATATATTTTAGAATTTTTTTTCTTTAAAATGAGAAACAAAAACATTTGTATTCCTAATAATGAGTCTATCTAAATGATAAGCTCACATGATATTTGAAATTGAAAAATAATGTTTAGGGTAATTTATTTACCTCCTATGTTATAATAAAAATTTAAAAGAAGTTGCTAATTCAAGTTTTTCAAATAACAAATTCCAAGTTTCTTTGTTAGTTAGTGTCTGAGAAAATAACTGACAGATAGACAAACATATAAGTGATCTTGTAGAGCTTCGGTTTTTAGTTTGCATATGGACTTTTAAAAACATTAAAAGTATACATCTTAATAAATTAATTTAAATCTTTATTTCAGGTAATTAAAATGTACACTTGGGAAAATCCATTTGACGCAGTTGTAGAGTTGGCCAGACGCAATGAGATTGACAAAGTGGCAAAGGCTAATTACTTGCGTGGCTCATTGATATCTTTCATGCTGTTCACAGACCGCTGTGCCCTGTATTTGACATTGCTCTGCTATACGTTACTTGGCTTCCAGATCAAGGCTAGTGTGGTGAGTGGTAGTTTTTATCTCAATTTAATTTAATTGCAAAACGGATTTACGAATGTCACAAACCAAATAATTAATTACCAGCTTTTGGTAGAAGGAAAAAATTGTTGTTTGGCACAGTCACTTTAATTCTACTTAATCTATTTATCCAATACATTTTCTAAATCTGTAAGAGATGCTTCGGTTAAATAATGAGAATGATATAATAACTCAACTTATATATACATAACTTAGAATTAATGAATACTGCTATATGCTATACTATTTATAATCTACTTTTAACGTACTGAAGTATACCCATAGCTTGGAATATTTTAGGTCTTTATTTCTAGTCTTAGGTGCGTATGGGCTTGAACTTCACCTTATAAATCTCCTCTGCTAATTCCTAAAAGTGATACCTATTCTACGAATATTCCATCACTGTTTACGTTGCCAAAATGTGAAATAGGTTAGATCCTAATACCCGGAATCCTTTATCATTTAAAGGTCTTCTGAAAAAGAAATTCCTTTTGTAATTGTCATTCGTAACTTCCTTGGTTTTCCCATCTGAATCCTGTCCCTATTCTTTATTCTTGCCAATATATTTTTATTACTTACTTGCTATTTGTTCCTCCTTTTTTCTTGGTTGCTATTTTAGTTATTATTGCTTTAACTGCATTCTTCTTTTTTTGGAGCTTTATGCACAATCTGTAGCACTTGACTATAACTCACTTCATGTTTCAGTTGACTATAAGAGATTTCTTCTGTTGTAATAAGTTAGCCTTATGTATATCTTTATATATTAAAGGTAAACAAAAAATATATTGTAACCTTATATAGGTATACATATATATATATATATATATATATATATATATATATATATTGTTTGCATTGGCACACTGACAGTCTCGATTTTCACAGTTGAAGGGATGGTGCTGATTTAGATTTAGAGAGCTGTTTCAATACATCTGCCATTATACATATTCTATATATAATATCTTTTCTATATCTAAGATAATATTTTAAATTTTTTTAAATCTGGTTTTCTGTTTATATTTATTTTTTATAAAATACATAAATTTTTATTCCGGTATAAGAATTATGGATTAGAAAAATTATAATGTTTAGTATGTAAAAAATTGGTAGAAAATTTTGTATGTAAAGTTTCAATATTTTTCTTGCTTTTATATTAATGGTTTAATAAATTATTACTTAATAAATTATTTTGTTAACCTAATAGAGATATTATTTTAAAACTAGTTACTATTTTAGTACACTATGATGATCTTCTTACGATCCGATGTTATTTGTTATTTATGAAAAACTTACACATGGTAAACAATATAAAATTCATTTGCATTTCATAGAAAAATATTGCATAAAGTATAAATTAAGAATATGAAAATCATTAAAACAATAAATTTTATAAGCGACATTAAATTTTTTATGTAACTTGTCCAGGGTTCTATATAGTGCCTATGTGAAAAGTTTTTCATAAAATTATTTTATTTAAAAACAATTTTAATGGATCATTTATATGTTTTTAATATTAAGTATAAATATTCGTTAAAAAAATTTAAAGATTTAAATAAATAAGTATGACCTTACATAACCTTAAGTATGTTTGCACTTGTGTCTTTCATTATAATCTGCAAACTTGTTTGATTTTCTTCAAACCTTCTGTTAAATTATAAACAGACACATTATCCATGATTTCTTTAAGAGAGAGCCTTTAAAAAAAATAATTTATTTCTTTAAGCAATCAGTTCCCATAGACTCACGTTATGTTTTTAAGTCATTTGTTTTGTACAGTTCACTTTTATCTACACATGTTATCCCCATGAGCGGTAATTAGTTTACGTCACGTTACGTTAGAATTAATAATTTCTTGACTTGTATATGATTGATTGTCCTTTTTAAATCCATTTATTATCGTTCTTTAATTATTTCCAGGTTTATCCGCTTACACAGTTCTTCAACATCATTCAGATGAATTTAGCAATTTTACTGCCCATGGCCATAATGGACTTTGCCGAGCTGAAAGTTACTGTTAATCGGTTGCGAGAAATTTTATTGTTAGGTGAGTAAATATTGTCCCATATATACTTGAATATTTATATATATATATATATATATATATAAATATATATATATATATATATATACATGTATGTATATATATATATATATATATATTAAGGGATGGGTAGCGGGAGTGAAGAGAAAGGGAAGTGAGGACAATGGATATTTGTGAGGATTTGACATTGTTCCAGAACTTTTCAGAAATTTCTCAAATCTCTAGAACTTTCTAGAAAAAACTGGAACTTTTCCATTGGAAGTTACACATTTTCGTGATTAACTACTTTCAAACTCCGTATCTTCCACACCCTTATAGTTGTCGACGCACAACCGCCATAGTACACGAAGAGAGGGTTGAGGCTACCACCATACCCAAATATCATTCATCTGCAACTTGTAGTTTTGGCTGCAGAGTGAACATAGGCACACACATAATCAATTTTACATAATATACAGGTGTCCCGTAAGGAGTAGGCTAATGAAATGTTGGTGATAGAGGGGGTTATTACACATATGAAACAGTAAAGTTTACTATACTAGGTCTAATAGTTTTAGAGATCTGATATTTATGTTTTTTTAAAAATTTTTGTAACAAATAAAAAAATTTTTTTTATTAGGTATTATTGTTAGAATGCAGGTAACAAAATTATTATAAGGTGTACGCAGTGCCACCTACATGTCATTCAATGTAATATGTTGTGAAAAATAAAGTCAGTTAATTAAGGAAAGCCAACATGTCTTAATAGGTTATGAACAAATATCCATACTTTTTGGTTTTTACAGTGATAATTTAGTAAAATACAGTCGAAAATTGTTGAGTTTTCCGAAACTGAGAGGACAAGGAAATTATGACGAGTGGAGTTTTGCAGCTGAAAATTGGTTGGTGCTTGATAAACTATATTAAATTAGAGCCAGAGACCGTTTTCGAGGCATAACCAGCAGATGATGCAAAAACCAAGGCAAAACTAGTTTTGACGATTGATCCGGGATTGTACGTGCATACTAAGGAAACAAAAACGTCTTTTTAGATTCCAGGGTGCTGAATTTCCTGCAAACAATAGTAACAAAATGCAACTGAAACGTAAAATTTGGCTGGATGTCATTAACAAATACAAAAGTGACAGGTGACAAGACTGTGAATGTGACTTGTTACAAATGCAAACAAATGAGTCTTACAGAAAGCAGTGTCCATTGTTGTTGAAAATTAAAGAATTAAATGCTTTTAGTGTGGTATTCTTGAACGGGGAATATAGTAAAAACGAATGGTACATAGATAGTGACGCGAGTGCACATATGATGGCAAATAAGGAATGGATAAAAAACGCAAATTTTACTCCGTTTTCATCAGAGATAACTGTTGCAAACGATATGAAAGTGTCAGTTTTATGTTCCGGGAATGTACAGATATCAACGAAGTGTAACTACAATATCATGGTTAAAAATGTGCTATGTGTGCCAAGTTTAACAACGAACTTGTTGTCAGTAAGTGGGCTAATCAAAAACGGAAACAATGTTGTTTTTGTAGATAGTCAATGTTATATTTACAACAAAAAGAATGAATTGGTGGCCACTGCAGTGCTAACAAGAGCAGTGCTCAATGGAACGTATAAGCTAAATATTAAAGTAGCAGATTGTATGCTAGCAGCAACTGCTGTAGCATGTTGGCATAGGCGATTAGCACACATTAACAGCAATGATTTGAACAAACTGTAAAACGGAATTGTAGATAGGTTGTCTTATCCAGATACCAATGATATTACGAAGAATAAATGTGTGACCTGTTGCGAATGTAAACAAATGAGGTTGCCATTTCCTCATGTAGGACAGAGGAGTACAGAAACACTACAGATAATACATGCTGATGTATGTGGTCTCATGGAAACGAAATTCATTTCCGGCTCTCAGTATTTTGTACTGTTTATTGATGATTACAATCGCATGACTTTTATATACTTTCATAGGCATAAGAGTGAAGTTTTCAAGATATTCAAAAATTTCAAAGTAATGGCTGAAAACCAGCAGAATAAAAAAATAAAAATATTGCACACAGACAACGGTGGTGAGTTTTGTAATGGAGAAACAGAAAATTACTTAGTCAAAGAAGGAATTATCCACCAGAAGACAAATGCATACACACAAGAACAAAATGGTGTTTGAAAACGAGCAAATTAAACTGTTGTAGAGAAAGTGCGATGCTTACATTTTGACGCAAAGCTAGAAAAAAGTTCTGGGCTGAAGCAGTCAACAAAGCAGCTTGTGTGTGTGTGTGTGTGCGTGTACGTTTGCATGTGCGTGTGCGTGTGCGTACTTCTTTTTTTGTAAAGATCTGGGCAAGGTACTTGTCACACAAAACAGAAGGAGATGATTTGCATTTGATAATGGAAATGATTTGGAATTTCCTTGCGAATGATTTGCATTTGATAAGCCCAATAATGTAAATATTTTCTAAGTCTAACGATAAAATAAAACAAAGCAATATAGTTTTATTATGACATCACAAAATGCATATACGCAAGAGGTTTTTAGTTTGTGTTTTAGGTGTGAGTAAGTGCAGTGTGGATGAGCTATTTATTTTATTGAAAGTTGATGATGACCTCTATAACCTTTTTATAAAATGGTATTTCAGAGGAACGACCCGATTTGTCTGCAATCATGGAAACTAATATGAAACAATGTACGGAGGACTCCAAGGATCTAAAAGTAGAACAAGTGAGCACCGGAATAATGCCACTTGTGTTAAGGAACCAAATTCTTACGTATGGCTGTTTAGATATAGGTAAGTGGGATTATACATAAACATAGATCCATATGTGTTAGAACAAGAAGTATTGATAATATCTCATTAGGTTATTTTTGTTTTTTATAGGTTTTTGCATGGTTTTGTAGATTTCACAGTCACAATTAAATGAAACTAAATGATGTAGTATTATTTGTACTTTCTTTAAGTTCTTTACCACAACCTAGGTTTCGTTGTATTACAACATCTTCAGGTGGGCTATTAGCAAAGATTATAATAGCTCACCTGAAGACGTTGTAATACTACGAAACCTAGGCCGTGGTAAAGAACTTAAAGAAAGTAAAAATACTACATCACGTAGTTTCATTTAATTGTGAATATTGAATTTCTACAACATCAACCCCAAATATATTCAATAGATTTCACAGCTTTATTCAGAAGTTAAATTATTTGAAAATACCGATCATATGAAATAATTATTACTTTGTAACGGTTTAGTTATTATGTTGTCCTAATTTAAATTCTTTATTCTAAATTACTAAATTGTTTATTTGTATATTTATTATTAAGTCTCACTGAAGTCTTATTTATTAGAAAAATAATTGAAGTAGAGTGATATTGTTCAGTTCGAAGAGTAATATCTAAATAATTATTAAACATTTGGGTTTCATCTATAATCGGTTTGATAAAGTGTGAAAAGAATAAAAAAGATAACAAATGAAATGCTGTGCTCACGTAACTAAAGCTGGAGATTGAATAAAATAATGTGCACCATTGCCCTGCATTTCAAATAGCTGGTGACGAGAATGCAATATAGTTCTATTAAATATTATAGTTTTCGAAGTATTAAATTTATTTGGTCATTGGTTTTTGTGACATGAAATTATCGATTGCATATCGGTTTTGAAACATAAGATATATTTTACATCTAAATGTCATCTGCATTATGTATGCGAGATATAGCTTAAGTTATTGTAGATTTAATAGTTACTTTTGGACGTCACCAACTTTGATTATGAATACTGTAAAATAAATTGTCCTTTTACATTCTAGCATTGTTAGCAGATCTTAAAATGATTTATTAAGTGACCTTTACATAAAAAAATGTAGATCTGCATATTTTTAACCAGCATTGGTAAAAAATAAAAAATTACCATTATTAATTACTTTAAAATAACTTTTATTTCTTAGAAAAAAATCAGCTTGCACAGAAAAAAATATATAGTGATCCGGTGCCTGAAAAGCCGGCGATAGAGGTGAGCAATGTGTCGGCGTCTTGGAGTCAGGATAGCAGTGTAACGTTAAAAGATGTCACTGTGCACGTTGCTAGGGGCAAACTCTGTGCCATTGTGGGCTCTGTGGGTGCTGGGAAGGTCAGTTTAGGTTGTGTTTCAGTAAATTTTAATAAAGTCAATGAAGATGTTAGCCATATGATTTAAATACAATTTAGTCTTAAGTTCTTTAAAATATTTAAAAATTTTATACATGAGGACAGATCAATAAGTACTCGCTTTTAAAAACAAATAGTGTTGCTAAGGCAAGTTGGTATTACCATCGCGTGCTACCATATGTAAAACTTTGTCAAAATAAATTTAACATTAATTGATAGGTTAATTTGGATTTGGTAGCCATTTCCCATTTTCTAACATGGGAAAAATGCAGAATTGTTAAATAATTCACTTTTTTTTGGATGCTAAAATATATGAGGAGATAAAAGCAAAATTGGATTGAGCCTTTTTGCTATCTATGACAACAGTTGGATATTAGTTCAATTAGTTTTTAGTGAGGAGCGGCCAGCAAGCCTGGCCGAAGTGGTTACCAAGGACATCATTTAAAAAGACCACAACAAAATTCTCACTGATTGTCGAACAAGAATTTGCAAAGTGGCAGAGGTCATACATACATATGTGTGTCGATAGGAACATCAATTAATATTTTATATGATAAGCATTTGATGAAAAAGTTGTAGGCCTGATGGCTGCTACAAATGATTACAGCGGGCAACAAGTGGGTACAGCTTTCAATTTTGAAGCTGTGTTTGGAGCAGTTTAAGTGATATCCAAAGAACTTTTTGTGTTTAGTTATCATCGTCAATCGAACCTGGATTCATCATATACATCTACAGTTATTAACAGTAACATTTTTTTGGAACGCAAAGAGCGTTATACTCATGGACTTCTTAGAAAAAGAATAAGCGGCAACTGGATAATTCTACTGGGAGTTATTAGACCAGAAGATTCTGTTGGAAAAAAAGACAGTGTTATTTTACCACGATAATGCACCAGCGCTTTCATCCAGAGTTGTCGTTTCATCTCATCCAGAGTTGTTGTGTAAACTGGATGAATTTTGTCATAACTTGTTGCTGAATCTCCCATATGCAACCAACCTAGATCCTTGTGATTCCTTCTTGTTCTTAAACATGAAATGAATCGCAGGCAACACATTTAACTCAAATGAGGAATTTGTTTTCGAGACAGTGGGGTATTTTGGAGAGCTCAACAATTCTTGTTTTTGGAGAAGTTAGAAAAATCAAAAGCTGATACGGAGGATGTACCGACTGCGAAAATATGATGTGACCTTGCTTTCACTTTTTGTTATAATTTTTGTTCACAATATATATTTCCATAATTTTCTTTGTATTTTATTATTCTTGTACAAGTTTTTATTAAGAAAACACCGAAAAAATTATTAACATTGGATAATTTTTGGAAGAGATACAGTTTTTTTTCGACATAAGGCTAAATGACATCAAAAACAAAAGATTTCTTTGGAATTATTAAGTATATATGAGTAAAAAACCATGCTACTAAAACGGTTAACCTCGTTTTATGAAATTACACAACAAAAAAATAAGATTACAATTGCTAATTATCAATTCAACTTTTATTTTGAATAAGTCCGTATTCAAATCCAAGTTATTATGATACAGGAGTTATGTGGCAATTCTTAAATCATTGCTGTAAAACATCTTTTCGCTTTCCAAGTAATGTTTTCTAAGACATGAGGTTTAACATGGAGATTAGTGACAAATTAATTTTTTTAAATACAAAAATTGTTAGTGATTCTATTCTAGTGGCCCAAAATTGTTATTTGTGAATGATATAAAAATTTGTAATTCACAAATATCCATATAATATTAAAAAATGTATCCATAATCTTTTATATCTATTTCTAGGGTTTTTTGGAAGGTTTCTTATTATAATTACTATGTATACTTATTTCAAAATTATTGTGAGTAACGAAAGCGGTTTAGTATATGACAATATTTTAAATTGTCAGCAATTTTTCTGAATTTTTAATATACTTAAACTTTTATGACAGTGACATTTATATTTCTTATAGAGCTTATACAAATCTTTTGATTTTCCTGTCAGCAAATATCTGTAAAAATATGTATAAGTTTTTAGTAGTTAAATTTAAAATAATATGTAGTAAATAACCATCACTTTCATTTTATCAGTGAATAAATTGTTCAATGGTAAAATGTTATGAAAATATAGGTTAATTAAAAACCAGTAGGGGAAAAATTATAAACATTTATTAAAAAACAAGTAAATCGTGAGGTTCTAATTTAATGGTTAGAGATGAAGTGGAAGACATCCCATTTTCTTGTCACATTTGCTCTCATAGAAAACAACGAGCATTGCTAATTGTGACATCACAATTCAGTATTGCGTCAGTTATAACTTGGTTAATTTTTAAGATTTATCAAAAAAATTTTCGCTCCTTTTCAATTTGTATCTTGAAATTATGATTTATGAAAAATAAGAGTATAAGATGCCTAATTCTTTTTACAGTCTTCGTTTCTCCAACTCCTCACAAAAGAATTGCAACCAAGCAATGGGTTGATTAGCCTTTCGGGCAGTGTGTCGTATGCGGCTCAGGAGGCATGGCTGTACGTAGGTACTGTCCGTGAAAACATCTTGTTTGGATTGCCATTTGAAGCAGAGAAGTATAGAGAGGTAAAGTGTGATTCTAAAACTCGTTTGGAGTTTAAGTGTTATTTTACAATCAGACACTGCTCTTGAAGCATTTTTAAATCGACCAGACAAATAGTTTCCGAGGTATGACTAGTTAAAGTAGCCCAGATGCACACAAAGAGATGGCGTAAGTAAAGCTTTATATATACATATATGTTCTTGGTATCTCTGATACTCCAATTTTACCTTCAAATATTCTTAATATCTCAGATATTTATATTCAGATCATTTTATGTAATAATGTTCTTGGTATTTCTAAAACTTAATTATCATATACTAACTAGAGATACCAAGTGTCTTTGGTATCTCTAATTATTCATCTATCTTTCATATCTTAAATTTTCAAAATTTAATATGGTGGATCTAATGTGGCCACCCAAGTATGGCGAGAGATTGATCTTCAGTTTTTTCTTACCTAAGAAGGTAAATTATTGACGAGTTATAATTAATTTTGTTTAAATGTACTGCTAATATATTAGCGTTCCACACCTTAAAAGGAAAAACGGAAACTTTACAAAATCATTCACTTATCGCATCGGTCGGTCGGTCAATGCTGTTTTTCTTGGAAAGTACTTGATATAGAAACTTAAAATTTGGCAGAGTAATAAAGCATATCAATCCTCATATATCTCAATAATAAACGTTTAAAAATATTTATATGGACGTTTCAGAAATCATAAATTAAGTAATCCAAAAAAAATTTTAAAAATCCGTGTATAAAGACGTCAAAGGCTAGTTATAAAGGCGTCAAAAATATTTTCTTCATGTTTTTAAGAAGTGTACCTTTAGGGATATTGAAAAATATACAAAAAAATATATTCTCTCCTTATTTACCAAACTATTGAACCTATAATTATGAGGAAAAACAGGGTTTCAAAAGCCTACATAAGGTTGTAGGAAAACTATAATGATTATTTATAACTATCATAGTTTTCTATATATTCCAGATGTTATATAATTAAGTAAAGGGATCCTACTTAATTATATCATGTGCTGTTAAGTATATTGTTCGAAAAATTCCATATTAAAGTAGTTTTACTTCAAATAAAGTATGGAACGGTTGGCTAGTTTTTCATAATAATAATTTACGTTAAATTAAGAAATAAGCTTGAAATATAAAAAATCTGTTTAGTTGATTTTGTGATCTAAGCTCGCATTATACAATTTAACTTTTTGGGAATGATATGATATGAAAGTAATTTTTGTCTACTTTGATTGGTCATATTTCAAAAATTATTATCAACCTATAATCACAAGATAACGTTTAGACAAATCCGTGAAACATTTCTATATCCTCAAGTGGCTGTTTAGTAAAAATTTTATTTCGAACTATTTACGCGCGTAAAGAAACAATTTATTCCTGAATAATACATTTTTTGATTTACAAATCAGACAGTTAATCTCTTAACAAAAATAAAAGACAGAAATTTTAAAATATCTACTATAGTAAAAAATAAGGATCAAAGAAATTAAAATTGTTCCTTGAAGCATGCTCCAATAGATGGCGTTAGTCTTAGTTAGATACAAATTATTGAATTTTATTCTCAAATAATTTAATATTCAATATATTAGAATAGGCATTTTTTTCAATTACTGGTATGGAAGGAAAGATATTTTATATTGTTTTTACAATATTTTGCAGGTGTGTAAAGTATGCTGCTTGGAGAAGGACTTTAAGCAATTCCCATATAGTGACCAGAGTTTGGTTGGCGAGCGAGGAATTTCACTGTCAGGTGGACAGAAGGCACGCATAAACTTGGCACGAGCTATTTACAGAGAGGTAAGTGCATATATACTGGGTTAGAAATATCCAAAATTACAAATTTTCCAAAATTTAACCTAAGTCGAGGAGAAATAGTCTGTACATGAGTACTACATCTACACTGTTCGTATGTCGTCAACTATTTCATAATTCAAATATACATAGTCAAGTAATGTTTTTTATTCTTATAAAGTAACAAGAAACAGAGCTACTTTCAGTTTTAGGGTTCCGTACCTTAAAAGGAAAAACAGAACACTTATAAGATCATTTACGTGTTTGTCTGTATGTTAGTCACAGGCATCTTTCTGAGAAAATGCTTAAACAAGAAACGTGAAATCTGGCACAGTAATAAAACTTAGGCACGTATCGCAATAGCAATAACTAAAAATAATTAATTTGGTAATTTTAAGTGGGATTAAAATTAAATTAAATACAGGAAAAAACATTTTCTGTTTTCATATAACATGTGGATCTGGCTGTTCGTCACTAAATAAAAACCCAGTTGGTACTCGTCAAATACTTTAAAATAATGATATAAACGATTATGCCACGAATAAAAAAAGTTTTTCAAAAAAATTAATTAGCATTTTAATATAAACAAAATGTAAACATCATTTGCAATGTTTATGTCACGCGACAACGGTGAAGGTGATGGCACAAGGATGTTGTTTTTGTCGACAATGGTAGCAAAGCAGCTCAGGTGCTTGAAATTACACACCTTGTGATCAAAAAGTACAAATTTCCCATTCAAACAAACTACACTATATTGCCAAAATCTTATTTTTTCTAGGTTGGTATGTCAGTCATTTGGCGCTCAAATGTCTTTTTCAAAGCCAACTCTCGGAAGTTTGTGCATGATGGCTTTGTAAACAAGTCAGTATTTGTTTTGTTCTGTGAATTTTGCAATGTTGAATTTAGTTGAGCAAAGAAAACTCTTTGACCCGCCTAAAACTTTGTGTTTCTAATAAAATATCATGTATGGAAGTATTGAAAATATTAATGGTATCCTACGAGGACTTATCGATAACATAAGTTTATGAGTGGTACAAACAGTTTAAAATGGGCTGTACTGTGGTTGATGATTTACCTCATTCCGATCGTTCATCCACCAGTATCTCCACTGGTTTCATCCATCGGTATCTGACGAAAATATCGAAAAAGTTAAAGAAGTCATCCTTGCAGATCGTCGTGTGGACTCGGGAGATAGCATCTTGGTGTTTCATTAGAATCGGTGCAGAGCATTATGCACAATGTTTTGGGCATGAGATGAGTTGAAGCGCGGCTTGTGCTGAGAGTGCTGAATTTATTGCAAAAACAGCGTCGTATTTGTGTCGTTAAAGAAATGCTTTCTTTGGGCCAAATATTATTGACAGCATCATCTCCAGTGATGAGATATGGGTCTATGAATATGACATTGAAACTAACTAACTATCATCAGAATGGCGTTTTTCAGATGAGCTAAAACCCAACAAATCACGACAGAGTCGATCCAAAATCAAGGGTTTGATTTTGGATTTTTGCCTGTTTTCTTTAATTGCCGTGGTGCTGTCCACTCTGAATTTCTTCCCCCAGGCCAGATAGTAAATAAGGATTATTATGTGAGCGTATTAGAATGTTTGAAAGAAAACGTTCATTGCAAGAAGTCAGAATTTTGGAGAAACAACTTGTGGTTTCTTTACCATGACAGTGCACACATCTCATCTTTTATGCGATTATTTGACCAATAATAATGTTTATACTGTTCTGTAAGCTCTGTATTCACCTGACATGGTTCCTTATGATTTTTACCCATTCCCACGACTCAAGTTACCTCTTTGCGGAAAGCGTGTTGAGACAATCGAAGCAATAAAGTAGAATTAGCAGAAGGAGCTGAATGCGACTCCGATCCCTGTATTGGCCTATGAAAAGTGTTTTGAAGATTGAAGGAAGCATTTGAATATGTGTATTACTTGCAATGGAGATTTCTTTGAAGGGAATAAAATTAATAACGAATAATAATTGAACTTTTTTCATTTCAATAAAAAATTCCAGGCACTTTTCGATCAGAACATATCTTGCGTTTGAAATTACAAAACACTTAAAACTATTTCTTTGACTAAACTACTGAATTTTGTTAATTGATTTTTGTTGTATGGTTGAGGAATACCATATGGTATACGAAAACGGTCAAATCCACATTGTATATAGAGCGAGGTATCGTTTGAAAGAGTTGTTATATGCATCTCAAAAATATTTTTTTCTTAATAGGTATTACATTTTTGGAAATATAATAAAAAATATGCCCCTCCTCTTTTCGAAACTACTCAACTTAAAATTATGCAAAAGGCATGGGTTTTTAAAAGCCCACGTAAAGGCTGTAGGAAAAGTATAGCTATGATTCTAAATGTCATAATATTTTCAACATTTCCCACATTTTGAAGCCTATGAAAGATACAGCAATTAATACATTTACATTTTTTTCATTTTCAAAGCCAATTTTGTCAGAAAACACGTGATGTAAAAACTTAAAAGTAGGCATAGTCATACATCTTACTGAGTATATTTTGCATACATTTTAAACCATCAATTCTTTAAAAATATTCTTATAAAGAGCAGATCAACAAAGGTCCTAAAAACTTTTCTTCTTCTCATTTTATACGTTATGTGGAGAATTATCTAAAAAGGCCTTGTTATGAGGATGCAAAAATATTTTTTTCATATCTTTACATTGTATATTTAAAAAGATATTTTAAAAAACAAGCAATAATTTAGCAAGGAGGCAGCCATTTATTTCCTAAACTAATAAGCCAAAGGGCATGAAAAAAACAGGGTTGCTAAAATTTGATTAGAAGATTGCAAGAAAAATACTTTTTTTACACAATGTTCATACGCCTGTGAACGGTATAGTATATAATACATTGCAATATATTTAAATTGTGGAAAATTAATATTTATAAATAACTTAGTAATACTATGTAGATTTAATGTTCATAAGTCCCTATGTGTATATGGAACACCCCTAGTTCTAGTTCTTCTTATGTACAACAGGTTATTGCTATTTAATTTGTATTATTTTATTCTAGTATATAATATTACTCGACTACGTACTTTTTAATTATATAATGCTTATTTTTCTATTTCTGTACCAGACTCTTCTTATGTACAACAGGTTATTGCTATTTTATTTGTATTATTTTATTCTAGTATATAATATTACTCGACTACGTACTTTTTAATTATATAATGCTTATTTTTCTATTTCTATAGCAGACCCCTAAAATAAAGATTTGACGAAAACTTTTCTTTTCATAAAATTACTAGTATGATTACATTTATTTGGAATTATGTATAGGTGTGAGAGATATGTTTAAGTGTCGTTTTTATTAACAACTAGTTTATCCTTTGGCTTTGCTCGCACAGCGATAGGAAAATGTAAAAATCATTTTCTTTTACAAATTACGTTCAGATTTAAATC
The DNA here is from genome assembly GCA_039881145.1 of Druceiella hillmani. Classification (NCBI taxonomy): domain Eukaryota; kingdom Metazoa; phylum Arthropoda; class Insecta; order Lepidoptera; family Hepialidae; genus Druceiella; species Druceiella hillmani. The sequence goes on from JAYKKI010000035.1 coordinate 6,557,316, forward strand.
AGGCAAGTTACGTAGTTGCGAAGTAAGTATTGTTTTGAAAATAATTTGCCAGAGCTGACTTTGAGTATATTTTGTGTGCAGCGCAGAATGCCGTACTAATTATGCGATGGCAGTATGGACTAGAATGCCATCTAATAATTAGCCCATGAATTTAGCACGATAAATGGAACACATTTCACAATTTATAAAAGTTAAACTAATGGCATCACATTAAATTTTTTTAGCACTAACGTAATTTTTTTAGCGTTAACTTTCATCACTCTGCTTCTGTAAATGATTACGTAATTATATGTAGCCTAAATTTTAATCACATTTACATCACATCACATGTACATCATCTATATAGAGCGGGGTATTGTTTGAATTCTATATAGAGCAAATAAAAATAGAGCATAATGCAAAATCTCATTGAAATTCATTGGTCCGTTTTAGTGCGAAAGAAAGATTAATAAATATACAGACAATCTTTCATTTTTGTGATATTATTTGTGATTAAATTAATTACATATACTGTAATTTGCAGGCTGACATTTACCTACTTGACGACCCTCTCTCGGCCGTGGATGCTCATGTCGGGAGACAACTATTTGACACCTGCATCAAGGAATACCTTCATCACAAGACTAGGATACTCGTTACGCATCAGCTCCACTACCTTAAGGGGGCTGATATGATTGTTTTGCTTGATAATGTATGTGTTTTAAATGAAAACTAACTTAGAAACAATATATTTTTAAGGTTTTAGCTATGTTCATTGTCAGATACCAGTAGATTGTCAGTCAGAGATCACACCATTCCATGTGATCTGTTTGTTAGTAATATATATATATATATATATTACTAACACACACAAACACACACATATATATATATATATATATATATATATGTGTATATATGTATATATATATATATATATATACATATATATATATATATATGTACATATATATATATATATATATATATATAGATTTTTTTATCAACATATATAATTTTATATTGAGATATTGTTTTATCAACATACATAATTTTATATTGAAATATTTTTTATCAATGTATAGAATTTAATTCATAATACCCGTTATTGTATCTGTTACCCGTTCCTTGTTAGTATTTATTTGATTAGTTTATTGTTTTTAAGTGCATTGTCATCGCGACAGTTTTAAATGGTAAAATGTATATTGTCATGTAGGTGAGATTTTGCATTTTCTTTTTTATTGAAATAACAATATAATTCTGAATGATAGACCAAAGCAAAATTCAAAATTGCATTTTTTTAATGAATGTATTTTACACCATTTTGACATGTGATCAATATTTGCACTTAGCCGGGAGTTGTATTTTGAATGAAATATTTTGCTCGTCTTGACGATAATTTCACTTTTACTTTTTCTATAAATGAAAGAAAAAATATTTGAAGTCTTCTTATTAAGATTTCGTCAAATATTAAATTTATAACTCTGTTTATGCAATCATTCTTGCTTATTAAAATTTTTTAATAAGTTTTTTTATGTAAATTCATGTTTGTATTCAGGTTTAGTTAATTAGGTCAAAAAAATTTTAACAAAATAAATTTTGTTTAATATTTTTTTAAATGTATATTTACATTAAAAACAATATATTACCAATAAACAGTGAAATTGTCATTGATGTTAAACTGCATTTGTTCTGATCTAAGTAGTTTGACAATTTTTGATAAAAATAAACTTTTTTATCAAAAATTAGCAGGATATTTAGAAAAATAATTGATAACATATTAATGCTAAGCATCAATGTTGTGTTCCCCAATATATTTTTTTTGTTTCACAATTTAACACCATTCCAATTAATATATGTGCTTATGTGGTTTCGATTTTGGATTTTGGTCATTAAAAATGACGAATTAGTAAGAAAGTAAGTTATGCAAGAAACAAAAAATTAGGTTAATAAGAACTTTGATTGGATTCACAATTTGATTCGGTAAGGAGCGCTGCGATCGCCTTTCAGAAATTTTTTAAAAATTTTTTACTTCGAGTGAAGCACCGGGCACTGTTAGTAATAATATAAAAATATACTACACGCCACTGCCTCCCAAACGTGTCAATGGAGTTGCAGGGGCAAAGCGTCCTGAATAGGCATCATTGAAAAGAGCTAGAGTAGAATAGGAATCAGTTTTTCAGTAATGTTTTTCACAAAAAATAATGATTTGTCGCACCGCTAAAGTTTTCATTTTTAGACCCATTTTGTTACCAGTTCTATCTCAAAAACTCCATTACGTAAGCTGTAATTTGGCTCTTATATTTCTTACGTTCTGTATTTAAACAACAAATATTAAGAACAATTAAATGTGTCAGAGTAAAAAGTTGTGAATAATAAAACCAAAGTATTTTTGTGAAATTCACAATATTTTCATGCTTGCAAAAGTTATAGTAGGTAATGTTTTTTATGGTGAGTAATAATATAAATACTTGTAACTAGTATAATAGAAATACTATGTACCGTTAAATGTTTATATGTACGTAAGTATGTACGGACACCCTTGAAGTGTGATATCTACTCGTACTTGATAGGTTTTATTTAACCATTGAGTTTTATTTTTTAGTCCACTTGCCATCCTGTGGCTAAGAACATAAGGGTACATTCCACTAGGTGATCGCAATGTTCAAAACACTTACTATATCATTCCACTTGGTGATCGTGGTCCTTGTGGTCATGATCGAAACGACATTGTTTATGACTGCTTCGAATACATGCTGACCCATGTATTGAAACGTTTATCTGTGAATTTTAATTTGACACATTGATATATGAAGTTTACGTAAGTAAATTATATAATTTTTGAAGATAAAATATGGTAAAGGAGAAAATCTCTGAGGAGTATCTAATAGAAGTAAAGGTTATTCCAGAAGATGCAAAACGTGCAATCCTGAATTTCTTATAGAAATTAAATTACATTTTTAGAATTATTGTAAGTGTAAATTATTATCTAATAAAAATTTCTCATAGTTACGAACGCGCATGGTTCAAAACTCATCCCACATGTACTAACAGTTGCAACGTTGGCAAGCTAGTTGAATGGGTATGATCGCAGTCGTGGGTACGAGCAATGCAGACGGCTAGTGGACTGTAGGAACGTAGCCAGAGTGACATGTTGTGCATTATTATTATAATTTACTTCCACCTTCGTATTGTTGCCAGATTTGAAACAGGAGAAGGCAGGAACGTTGTTGATTAATTACCAGCAGTTAACAGGGAATCTGAAATGTAATAGAAATCATGTCTGGGTAGTTTTATTTTACAAGTGTTGTCATACAGTTTGAAAATATACTAAATGTTGTAAAACTTTTTTTGGTTTTGCAGGGTTAAATATGTGTTCATATCAGGTACAAATGCTGTCTTGTTGCTGTACAATGTCTATCTAATTTTAAATCAGATAAGCAGTGCTAAATAAATAGTGACTGGTTATTTTCAGGGTGAGGTGCAATCTGCAGGAACTTTCGAGGAGTTGCTGTCTGACAGTAAACAGTTTACAGCGCTACTCGGTTCTGTTCAGGACAGTGAAGATGTGGATTCTGAAGGAAAGGATGGAACTATCAAGGTATGTATTTTACATATATAACGTCCGCTAAGAGTATAAACCTGCTGAGTTAGCAGGTTTACACTGTTAGTGTATCCAGTACCCAAGTTTATAGCTTAAATTTCGAAACTTTCGTAACTTTGAATCTCATAACTTTAGGATAAAACCAAAAATAATAATAAAACAATGAGGCTTATTTTCTCAATATTCAGTCTTTTTATTGGTTTGTAAGAATCATTTTATTTTGGCTAATGTTTAGAACATAAAAAATGAAAATTAGTATTTCTTAAATTTAAAAAAACTAAGCATTATTTTTTTCTCAGATATTTAGAATTAAACAAGAGACATAATAATAAACACTTTTATCACAAAATAAAATGGCATTTATTTAAATAATAACAAACATGAACTCACATTCTTTTCTTCTATACGTATTTCTAATATTTAAGATTCCACCCTCAAAATGTAAAAACAAGAGACATAATAATAAACACTTAAACAAGAGACATAATAATAAACACTTAAACAAGAGACATAATAATAAACACTTATCACAAAATAAAATGGCATTTATTTAAATAATAACAAACATGAACTCACATTCTTTTCTTCTATACGTATTTCTAATATTTAAGATTCCACCCTCAAAATGTAAAAACAAGAGACATAATAATAAACAAGAGACATAATAATAAACACTTAAACAAGAGACATAATAATAAACATTTAAACAAGCGACATAATAATAAACACTTTTATCACAAAATAAAATTGCATTTATTTAAATAATAACAAACATGAACTCACATTCTTTTCGTCTATACGTATTTCTAATATTTAAGATTCCTCCCTCAAAATGTAAAAACTGAACCCTTATAGCCTCACTAGGTTGTCCATCCATCTGTTCGTTTGAATATCTATCAAAGCCCTTTTTCTCAACGATTTCTATTTCTATATGGAATTATACATTTTTATAATTAGTTTTTTTTACGCCTGTGAAAGATATAGTAGACAATATTCATTTATAAAAATTTCTTTTTAAAATTATTTTGCTCAGTTTAACATTTCAATCACAAGACTTGTCACAACACTGATGGTAATCTTCAGTTAAGGTTTCACATCAATTGTGCTTTACGAACTCCCATTGCGCTGACTTTGAACATCGTAGGTGGAGCAGAAACGGCCTATAAGTTTTGATGATCAGTGATTAAGACTGTGGTTTATCAAGAAATTTTCGCACTTACTCACACTTATTGTTTTCTTATTAATAAACATATTTATTAATAAGAAAACAAAAGTAAATGGCATAGGCATCACTGATAAAGATTGTCTTTGTATTGAAATTATGTTACCCACTTGTCTATTAATATAAGTATATTATTTATTACACCACTTAGAGTATCGCGGAGAATGTTTACATTTGTAACTTAGTGGTTTAAAGATGTTATGCCATATGGACGTATGGTAAATATTGTTTATACATTGTCAGCAATATAATAACGCTATCAATCACAAACACAAGCACAAGCACAAGCACAAACACAAGAACACGCACGAACACAAGCACAAACACAAGCATGAGCACAAGCACAAACACAAGCATGAGCATAAACACAAGTACAAGCACAAGCACACACACAAGCACAAGCACAAACTCAATCACAAGCACAAGTACAAATACATACACACGCACACACACACGCGCACACGTACGCACGCACACATGTACGCACGCACACATGTACGCACATACACGCACACACACACATATATATATATTTATATATGTATATAATCTTTGATAACGTATATGTATATAAACTTTGATAAATATAATCTTTGATTAAGTTGTCCCAACAGATCTTTGCCAACAGCCCACCTGAAAATGTTGCAATACAATGAAACCTATGTCGTGGTAAAGAACTTAAAGAAAGTAGAAATAATACTACATCACATAGTTTCATTTAATTGTGAATAATGAATTTCTACAAAATTAATGCCAAATATATTCAATAAGATAAGTTGTTTAAAATTTGGTCTCCTTTTTCTCATAACACTTCATTTCTGTTGTCATGAAACTCAGGTGAAGGATCGCAGAGAATCTGAGGATAATACCAATGAGAAATCCGAGCACCAAGCTCAGAAACTAGAGAGAGAAGGACGAGCGAAAGGCGGTCTCAGCTGGGCGGTTGTATTGGATTATTGGAGATCAGGCAGTTCTTGGTTTGGAATCGCGTTTGTGATGGCGACAATGATTGTCTGTCAGATTTTGGCTTCAAGCACCGATTATTGGTTATCTGTTTGGTGAGTTGTGTGGATTGTTATAAATTTTTGAGAATATATAGATTTACAAGCCTAATAATTGTTATTACTTGTGTTCACTTATTGTTACTTTGTTCATTCCCTTTATTGAAAATTTAAAATCACCATCATTTTAAAAGTTGTAAATGTGAAACACAGTGTTCACTAACTTTGTGACGGATATCCTGTATGTTCGAACTATTTCAAATATCCTTTGGAGAAGATATATGACAATTTCTAACATACAATTTTAGCCATTACAATCATTAACACATTACAGATCAGCTGTTATATTTATAAAAACTGATGGGTATCAAAAGTATTTTGTGTTCCTTCACTCTTTTTGATGGAAATATATTTGTAACCTGATGTTCAGAAAAATTACTCTGTCGATATAGCAAAAATAACTCTGTTAATAAAGTGATCAGTATTAAATGGTGAACACATTCAGGACATGAGGCATCAGAAATAATTCACATTTTGAGTGCTTATATCTCTGAAAATGATAGTCTTAGGCCTGATTTTTGAGATGTTGTATAAAGAGTCATGTAAGAGTTATTTGTTAAATAGCATAATCGACTTTTTCAAATGTCAAACTGACATTAGCTAAATATATTCATTATGAGTGTGTTCCACTAGGCGATCACAACGCCCAAAACGCTCACTGCATCATTCCACTTGGCGATCGCGGTCGATGCGATCAAAACATCATTGATGCAATCATTGTTCACGACTGCAACGACCCACTTATTAAGGTGGGTCGTTGTGATCGTTTATCTGTCAATTTGACTTTGATACATTGATGCATAAAATTTACATAAATAAATATATATAATCGTTGAAGATTAAACATAGTGATGGAAAGAATCACTTTATGCAGTTTTGTGATGTAGGTACATCTAAAAAAGTATATACATACTATAGAAATAAAGGTCACACCAAAAGACGCAAGACGTATAATCATCAAACTTTTATAGAAATTAAATTACACTTTTACAGTTACTGTAAGTCTAAATTATTGTCAAATTATTAGTACGTAGAAATTAAATTGCACTTTTATAATTACTGTACGTCTAAATGATTATCTAACGTAATAAACATAATCTCTAATATAGTAAAAAATATAATCTCTTGATTTTCGTCCAATACCCGCCATTTACTCATAGTTACGAATACGCATTGTTCCTATCTCGTTCCATTTGAATTGACAGTTACATCATTGACAGACTAGTGGAATAGGTACAATCGCAGTTGTCGGCGCGAGCGTTGTGAGCGGCTAGTGGAAAGTACTCTATGAGATTAACAAAATTTTTCCAGTTTTTACTTCCGTCAAATTGATATTTTCTTTAATTTTATTTTTTATATCTGTCAAACTGACATTTTTTCTTATAGAGACTTTGAGCATCAAATTATAAATTTTCCAGAAAGATGACAAAAAGTAGAGGATCAAAATAATATCAAAATGTTTTGCATATTTATTTGGAAAACAAAAACATAATTAAAAACCAGTGGGATCAGAATTGAAATATGACTAGAAGTAGATAGGACTAAATGGAGATAAAACTATGGATTTATAGGACTACTATTGAGGTATAATTAGAGACAAATGGGATCAGGATTAAAACATGATTTGATACGGGTGGCATCAGAATTGGGATATGATTAGAGAAAGATGGAATCAAGGTCAAGATATGGGTAGAAACGAATATTATCAAGATTAAGATACAATAAAAATTTAGGCAATATTAGGATCAAGATATGATCGAACAAATGGAATCAAGATTAAGATATGTTTAGAGGCAAATGTGATCAGCATTGAGATATGATTAGAAGTAAATGGGATCAGGACTGATATATGAAAAGAGACAAATAGGATTAGGATTAAAATATGACTCAAGACAGTTGAGAACAGAATTGAGTTATGTAAAAGCTAAGAATCTGACTTAGAGGTAATAGTCAGAACCTGCATCTATTCAAATATTTCATTTATTGAAGATGAATCATGAAAATGAGTTTTCCTTAAGTTTGAGATCAAGTCACTTTGTGTTTTAGAAATTTGCAGATTTAGTCCATTTCATCAAGGTTTTTAAGCCTGTTTTCAATATCAACTATATCAGTTGATGTTTGTAATGTATATAGACAATTATTGGTTGTAAATAGATAAATATTGGTTGTTTTATAGTATAGTGACAGAGCTGTTAATACATTTATTTTTGTTCAAGTATTATTAGACATTGAAATGATTTTCTGAGTAGCTTATATTTTCTTATACTTAGTGCTTGTGAACAGAGTTTAATGTAATGTAAAAAATAGAAATTTAAAAGTTTTTAAGAATGTTTTTAATATTTAGGACTGCAATGGCTGATGTCAAAGAAGATTTATTAGTCAACAAAACTTCGCACCTAGAAAGTGAGTTTAAATTTACTCTATTATACATTGTAAAATCATTCATAGGATTAATACAAACTCATGATGACAAATTCTTTTAAAATAAAATCCATTGAGTACACGAGCTATTCAACAGATTTGAAATTTTGCTTGTAGCCGACTTTGATTCTCACATTTGTTATCACCACAAACTGCGAACTGCCATTTTGTTTTAGTTGCTTGGGCTTGCAGGTGCACACAGTGTGTCATTTCTTTATCTATATCTTATAAACATTCTCTTTCCATATGCCAATTACAAACAAATTGACGAGAGTGGGTAGAGCACTCTGGTCGATTTGTTTGTCTATTGTTTTTCAAAATATAATATTATGAAATTCCTACACCACACAAGGCTTACTTTGATGATGACCTGCTGAAATAGTGTAAGCTAGTTTACATGTGTCACCTACATGAACAGAGAAAGTTCGATAAGCTTTAGTACTGCTTTTTGAGTTAGTACATCAATCCACTTTATAAGTATATATATATATATATATATACATACACAATCAAAATCTGTTATAACGACATCAAAGGGACTACTCATATTTAGTTGTAACAAGCGATGATGTTTCCGAGAAAGTATTTATGGTATTATTGAATGTGTATTCTGTAAGTACCTACATATTAATCCATAGGTATTAATAAGAAAAATATATTTATGTACAAAATTAAACTACATTTTGTTTATTCCACATAAAACGTATAATATAAAAGAACAATATGTATATTACTTTTCTGTATGCATAAAATATGTAATTTTAGTCTGTTTGGAACACTTCTGTCATGCATACATATTTTGTAATTCACGTTGGATTTTAATTAGCGTATCGTCATATTTGCCCTGGATATGGAACTGTTCATTAAGAAGAACAATCTTTCGTAAAACACTAACAGCATTGAGACCATCATTTAAAGTTGGCGCTGTAAATTGTTCTTCAGAGTCTTCGTGTTCGTCATTTTTCGCTTGAACTTCTCGTACATTATCATCCTCCGTAGCTGGTGAACAAATTGCAATAGAGTTATCTACATCAATGAACTCCTCTGTTTCAGTAGTAGATAAAGCAGGGCGTAAATTTTGGGCTAATTGAGCCAAACAAATATCGTTCTCTTCAACATTATCTGAGGATATTGTTACGAGGTCTTTAAAACCATCATGTCGAAAGCAGTTAGCTATAGTGTTTTGTGTAACTTTTTCCCATGCTTCTGATATCATCAAGATGGCATCAAGAACCGTAAAGCTTTTCTAGTCGTTACTGTCAAGGTTTTGTATTAACTTTAACACTTGTAGTCTTCTATAATGAGATTTCAAAACATCTTATCACACCTTGGTCCATGGGTTGCAGTACAGATGTAATATTTGGTGGTAAGAACACAAGTTTAATGCATTCCAGATTAGTAACAGCAGGATGAGCAGGACAATTATCAACCAAAAGTAGAATTTTCTTTTTGTTTGCTTTTAATTCAGTGTCCCAGTTTCGTATCCATCCTTCAAAAATTTCCGATGTCTTCCATGACTTCATATTGTTTTCATACGTTACTGGTAGTGAGCGTATGTTTTAAAAGCATCTTGGTTTCTTAGATTTGCGAATAACTAAAAGCTTTCTCTTACAGGATTCTGTCATATTTGCTACAACTATGATCGTTAGTCTCGTCTTGGACATTTTTCCTCCAGAATAATTCTCTCCTTTGAACTTCGAAGTCTTATCAGGTGTCATATTGTAAAAAAGTTCGGTTTCGTCTGTGTTAAAAATGTCATCTGGTCCGTAGCCTTCGTATAATGTAGGCCACTTTTGTGTCATCAGCTTCACCACTCATTTTCCCGCCGACAATACCATGCCGAGCCCGGAAACATTGAATCCAACTAGACAAGCAAATGGTGAAGATTTACCAAAACGCTGAGCAAAATCTTTAGCTTTTTGTTAAAGAATTGGTCCGTTTATTGACACAGTATTAGTCCTTTCATATTTAAACCACTTTAACAAAGCTTCCTCAATCTTCGTATGCTTCGTTGTTCTGGCTCGTTTCATTTTCAAAAAATTGTTGCCATAAAGCGTTTCAATTTTTTCCCGCTCTGTCCAAATGGTTGAAATTGTCGAGTGTGGTTCACCATATTCCTTCACTTAGTCTTTGTTTGGAATTCCACTTTCTAGCTTTGACACAATACACGATTTTTCTTCGATAATAATTTGTTTTCTTTTTCTTTGCCACATATTAAAAATTTCACAAATAACTCCACAATACGTTTTGGCGTCTTTTGTACAGATAAGTAACAAACTGACCGAGACATGAAGAAGCGGGCTTTTATTACTGTTACTACTCTACTGCATGCACATGTTTTGTTTCTAAGAATTACAAAAGATCCTACACTTTTTGTTTACTTTTGCGATTGATCATTATGTGTGCCAGATGTGGATACCTATTCAAATTGTTTACAATACAGCTTAGTAGAAACTCAGCTGGTCTTTCTAATAGACATATCTCTCCGAAAATACTAGTTAAATGTAGTCGCTTAAAGAGGTATGTCGTAATAAGCAATGTTGTAAAAAGCAATGTTTTTGATGAGCGAATAGCATTCAGCCGGGACCTTTGATTATACGAATAGCATTCAGCTGGGACCTTTGATTTTGGTCAATATAACCGGTATGTTGATCTAAATGATGTCCCCATAAACGCTAACATTTCTGCGGTAAATAAAAGGAATTGATATTCATACTACTATTTTAAATTATTCTCATTTCCCATGCAGTTAGTTGGTTTTATTCACATCGAAATTATAGAAGCTTACGTAAAATAAAAATATTTTTGAAACACATGATTAATAAATAATAACATCGTTTCAAACTTTTGTCCCAAATTTATCATTACGATTCACGAGAATAATCAAGATCAATATTTTGTTACTGGGGGATACGTTTGAGCGTCCACGAGCGCCTGCATTTGACCTTGAATGGACACATGAATTTTAAAAGATTCTTGAAACTGAAGCGATTAGGGTGAGCATTCATTCCAGGTTTTTTAAAAATCAGATGGATGCTTCCAATTTTTTTACTTGTAATCTGCCTAGAATGAAGACAAATGTTTTTGTATAAATTTGAGCTCTATAATATCTTTTGCGATTTTGGTCATTGATTGAGCAATATTCCTGTATATGTCTGACACGGATAGACCTCTCTTAAACCCTACAGCTTATCGGTTGTATTATTAGCCTCTCAAAACTATTAACTCTGTGTATATATCTGACATTGAAAGGTCTAGCATAAATTTCATATTTTGTCCCTTGTATTATTGGACTCTCAAAATTTAGGATGATTACTTCTCTGTATATATTTGACCTGTTAGATCTCGCATAAATCCTGCAGTATGTCGCTTGTATTACTAGGCTTCTAAAATTCAGAACAGTTAAATTTATACATATCTCTGACACTGATGGGTCTAGCATAAATTTTACAGCATGTTTGCATTACCAGATTCTCAAAATTGGTCTTGTCTTGTATAATTATTAAAGTATGTTGCTTGTATTATTAGCCTCTCAAAATTTAGAACTATATATATATATATATATATATATATATATATATATATATCTATATATATATATATATATATATATATATATATATATATATATATATATATATATATATATATATATATATATATATATGTCTTACACGGATTGGTCTCGCTTAAATGGTACAGCACGTTGTTTTTATTATTAGAATTTTAAAATGTAGAGTTTCTACATTACTATTAACATTACAGAAAATTTTCCAAATGGGAAAAAGTATGTTAGTTACTAAAGAATGTCCTAATGATAATAAAAACAACAAAATGTTGAAATGTTAAATGATAATTCAAATGACAGTACACTAACATTTGCTTCGATTGTGGGAATATTTTATTATGACAATGGGGTTTTCCTTTGGCTCAGTGAGACTCTTGCAGCATTTTTCTAAAAATAATGCTAAATGTTTCACTGAATTCAGCAAAAAGATTTAATTTTTTTAGCTTGCGGGATAATTGAATAATGGATTTAATACACACAATGCACCATCTATTGACACATTGCAGCATTAAATTGTTATTTTGTTTAAGAAATGCTGAGTCTCATTCACAGGAAGTATGTTATTTTATAGGTTAAAAAATAGCCTATGTTTCAACTTAAACCATAAAACTTATCCGCACATATTTTCATGACAATTCGCCAAACTATTTAGGCGCAATTGAGTAACAAACATTCTAACACACTTTTCGTTACCTTAATATTCTTAACAAACATTCTAACACACTTTTCGTAACCTTAATATTCCTAACAAACATTCTAACACACTTTTCGTAACCTTGATATATTTACAATGTGTTGGCAAAGCCATACACATAAAGATAACATAGAAAATGTGTTATTCTGCCCCTTGAACTATGCACTTTGCCATGATTTTGTAACGATTCATTGCTTAGTTGCAATAATTGAGGATCCAACAAACCACTATATAATATCGGAAAGGATGGTACAAGCTTTTGAAAATAAATGTGGCATCACCAACAAAATGGTACTATGGGTAACATGTGGCTGCTACCATTATATTATTCTATTTTCTATGAGCAAAAAATATTAAACCTATTACATTACCTATTTAAAATGTGTTTTGCTCCTTATGACACACCAAACTTTGTTTACCGCAGGTAATACAAACTTTGTGAATCCCAAAAACTTTGTCTTGTGGCATTAACTTGTTGTTGATCTACGGAAGTTTTAATCTTTTATAGCACTAATCCCATTATACCTTCACACCTCTGATCTAGATTCTAATATCTGTAAACATTGCACCTTCTCGCCTCTGATCTAGATTCTAATATCTGTCTGTTTAAAATGTAATTCAAGGTTGAGGACCTTGAATTACATTCTAAAAAGAAGTAAACTCTCCTAATAGCTAAAGATATCAATTCTTTCTATGGAGAATCATTTACTGTATACGTTACTGGATTACGAAATCAACTGAACACAAATATGCAAGGTGTTTCCTTTTTGTATTTAAAAGTCATATAAAATTATTTACCTGTCATTACAAGTAGATTGAAATTCTTTCATTTCCTATTCCTAATTCAATATGCAAGGTGTTTCCTTTTTGTATTTAAAAGTCATATAAAATAATATGCAAGGTTTTTCCTTTTTGTATTTAAAAGTCATATAAAATTAATTACCTGTCATTACAAGTAGATTGAAATTCCTTCATTTCCTATTCCTATTTCCTAATACAAGTAGATTGAAATTCTTTCATTTCCTATTCCTAATTCATTTCCAATTCCTAATATGTTACTATTATTTATTTTTATATTAATTCTAAAGTTTCATATCTACACCTATGTGATTATCTTTTTAAGTGTTACTAATTAGCATTAACTAATCATTTGCAATTTACTGCAGTATTTATTTTTCTCACTTGAAGATGGCTGAAAGAGATTGCTCTTATAGCAATAAGTCTGTCACAGTATATTTGGTTTCTAAGCTTATAATAAAGTATCATAAATAAATTTCATAATATATGTTTTCCTCAGTTGCTCCGGCGATAGTGAATTGGTCCAACTATGACTACTTGTATGTTTACACGGCTTTGATATGTATACTGATATTAGTCACCATGCTGCGTGTGTTTGCGTTCATGGGAGCTGCCATGAGAGCCTCCAAAGCACTGCACGACAGAATTTTTCACAAAATGCTACGGGCGATAATGAGATTCTTCGATACCAGTACCTCAGGTGAGTCTGAAGCAATTTTATGCGTGGTTTTATGTTTTAATACATATGTAAATACCTTAAGACATATATTATTACATTAAGACATATTTATGGAACTCGAAGAAAGCTGTTCCAGAGATGTATAAAGGAAGAAAAGCTGTTATTGCCATCAGATTGGTAGAATTTAGTGGTGCTTTTCAATATCAATATTATTTTTGTATACATTTTCAATTTTAGTATGTAATTCTAATATCTTAAGGCTTCGCAAGTCAATTAATATAGAAAAATTAATTTTTTTATTAGCTTTTAAACACGATAAAACAAACAAATGTTTCTTCATATATTTTATTAATTTTTTATATATTTTATTAAGTTTTTCTAATGTACATAATTAATAGTACCCTCAATAATGCAGAACACAAATCTAAAATTAAAAAAAAATATTTTCAATTTGAATACAAAGATTTGTGTTCAAACCTTAATTAAAATATAATAATTTCTAATTGTATCTGTCAAAATATAATAAATACAACCATTCAATATTTTGTGGTAATACCACAAAATCTTGAATGACACTTTTGACAGTTGTTTGGGGTTGCCAACCTTTAAATAGGTTATTGTTAGCACTTTCAAAGGTTGGTATTTGGGTATCACAAGCTAGAGTTAATTTATTCTTCCTTATTTGTTTTTACTTATTTTAATTACAATCAGAATTTTCGCATGATACAATCTATTTTTTATAAATCATATATTATTTATTAGCCATAGCCATAGTTATTGTTTTATTCGATATTGGTACACTATCAATTATGTTAATTTGTACAGAATAAATTCAATAATATATTCAAAGGTACAAAGAAAAGAAAGAAAAAACAGTTTCATAATAATTAAGGACACAACAGACATATTAATTCGTAACAAGCCAGTTGAATTACGGGTACAACACTTTTTTAATAATAGTTAAATTAGTGCTAAATAATAAAAATCAAGGTTCATTATTATCTTTGTCATGTAAATGTAATCTTTGTCATGTAAGATATCAATAAAAGTGTTGCCAAATGTAAATTAATGACATATATAATAAAACTGAAAGGAAAGAAAAAGAACAAATAATAATAATATTAACAATAAAATGGTAAATATTAAACACCAACTAATAAAAGTACATTATTATAAAATAATAATACACTAAATATAAAATTTACAAAAATAGTAATATTACCAATGTAAATAAACAAGTTAACAATATTAGTAATTTGTATACTATTTATTTAAGAATGAAAGCCTTTCAAAATTTTAATTTGAGGTCATGCGACGATGCTCATATAAAAATTTCTAATTAATGACAGCCATTCAAGAAAATAATAAAAATTCTGGACAAGCTTACATAGGTTATATTGAAAACATTGCAACACAAAATTTATTTGTTGTATTATTAATTAATAATGAAATTGGCTTCATTTTTCTCAACAGGACGTATCCTAAATCGGTTCTCCAAAGACATGGGTGCCATGGATGAAATTCTCCCACGAATTATGATGGAGACTATCCAAATCTATATAATGTTGATTGGCATTTTGGCGATAAATGCGTCCATCCTGTATTGGACTTTACTTCCCACTGCTTTGCTTCTTCTTATCTTTGGCTTACTCCTGAAGGTCTACTTGAGAGTTGCTCAGGTTATTAAGAGACTTGAGGGGACAAGTAAGTGGAAGTGTGAACTATATAAAAACGTACCATTTTTCTAATATTATTCTGAAGTACTAACTCTAAGTCTATATGATAGGTAACGCTGAAAGTTTATAGAATGCCAAAAATGAAACTAACTGGTAAGTTTGTGAATTAACTATTGTTTTGTAAAATACATTCTCTGGCATTTTGTACATTGCTTCATTCGATGGAACCACCGAGAGGAACTCTTCATTGCAGGGCATTTTCAAAACCAGTCACAGCTCTTTCAGCATCCAGACATTGCATTGCCCGCATTTTATCTTTTATTCATGATAGAAATCACATGGTACGAGATTCAGACTGTTTAGTGGATGACCCATAATTTTTAAACCCAACATAGCGAAATGTTCTGTAATTTGTTTGGCCGAATGTGTAGATGCGTTGTTGTGATGAAATAGGGTCCTATTGCGAGGCTATTAGTCTGGAAAATATTACGAAAATACAGACAAACTACTGCTGCTACATCAGTCTATGGTTTTATTTTCCAAAACATTGTATAATAACATGTCTGTGTGAAGAAGGAGGCGACCATCTTTTTTCACCATTCATCCTTTCTTCATCTGTGTAGACTTGAAAAGGAAACATACACTGCGCGAACTGCTTTTAGTTTCAGTTTTGTGACACTGTATCCAGTTTTCGTCACCCTGACAATGTCATACAAAACTTTTGATTTACCTCTTTTAAATTTTTCTGACATTTCGTGACACCAATCAGTAATAGTGTTTTTGACCTATAGTCAAATAATGGTGTACTCATCAAAAGCAAAAACTTCCCGGCACTTAAAAGTTAATGTAGAATTTTCTGTATTTGTCTCATACTAATGCCTAAACCTACCTGAATCTGTTGATAGGTTTCTCACTTGTCAATCTTTTTCATGAGCCGCACAGAATTGATGTTATCTTCAGTTGTTGCTCTTGAGAGACACCCCTCATGTAGACCATCACCGAGATTGATACAACCACACTTGGACTCATTAGAAAGAAGTCTCATTATTAAAGAGTTGTACGGGAAGGACTCATTAGTAAAGAGTTGTACGGGATGAAGCTTGACATAAAATATCAAAAGAAGTCGATCAAAATTTTGTTGTTGATTGAGACTAAAATGAAAGTCATAAAAAATAATGAAAAGTGTATTTTCTTGTGTTAATTCATTTTGACATTATACACACAATATTCAAATCACCACCAATTCGTAAAAACAATTAACAAATTGAAGAGATTCGTAAAAACAAATAACAATTGAAACCTTAATTGATTATCAAAAAGTTTCATTTTTGAAGTTTGAATTAATTTTTTTATTAACGGCCAGTTCTAAGAATTTTCAGCGCTACCCTTATTGTCTGTGTGTCCCAGGGAGAAGGAATCCAAAACTGTATGTTGTCTTCATTGTTATTTTACATATTAAATTATTAACATTGTTCTCGTTGGTTTGCTTATTTATTCTGTGTTTTAATTGAATACAGAATGATTCAATATTATAAGATAAAAATACTTAAATCAGTCTGCAATAATTCATTAACCTTTTGCCACAGTAATATGATCTAGTTTGTATATCTTGCCCCACAGTGTATTTTTTGCTTCTGAGTTGGTCATTTTTTATTCATTAATTATGATTATTTAGCCCAAAATAACTACAAAAGTTTTACTATGTCTCAATAGTTCACTAATTTACTTTTAATATATACATACCGTAATATATCAATACTTAACACAATCCCACAATAAATAAATGAAGTCAAACAACTTCTGGTCCACTGATACAAATAAACGTCACTTGTGTATGACACTTGAACCTATGTCAGTATGATGTTTATAATTATGTCACCGCACCGTTGAATCATCTCTACTCGATGACCATGTTGAGAACACTGAGAGTTTGATGATCAATTCAACGTGATGATCGCAAGGGACTTTGGTTAATAAATTGGTTCATGTTTTCTTTTAACACTATGTGTTCGGTTTGCTAAAGTTAACCACTATGTTGACTATTTTGATTCTCCGTGTGACTTACCACATTTTGGGTTTTATTCTTTTGAGACACTCTGGGCATAACTTTTTCCATTGCTTGCTGAGCGATTTTAAATTTATGGATTAAGTCGGCTGTGAGTGTTCACATTTCAACCCTGCAGGCCAGTAATAAATATTTGCATTTATATAATTCCAAGCATATGTGAAAATATAATTATCCCACAATCCTGACATTATTAGTGTATTTATGAAGGACATTATATGTTTCACTAATGTATGCGGTCTCATTAATAATCCAATAATTCTCAATTACAGCAAAAAGTCCAGTGTTTGCAATGGTAGCGTCAACCATGAGTGGAATGTCAACTATAAGATCTGCAGGAGCTCAAGGGAGACTCATTAAACAATTTGATGCTGCACAGGTAAATACTTCTATATTTAATTTGGAATGCAAGGTTAAACATTAAAAGTCAAGATAGGTTTGTCGAAGGTTTTAACAAATTTTATTTTTATTTATGTAATATAAAAGACGTTTTAGTTGATTTTACAAGTGTTTTTGATGTTGTCCATTTAAATATTTAGCAACTGTCTATACTAACCTGTGCATAAGTGGTCCCTACTAAATTTTCTATATTCTAACAAGCTTTGTGAAGCCACTAGCTGATAAAATTATTTTCTGACACATACATATGCACTATTAATTCCTTGTCTGCATAGACGTGGTAAACCTTCATTACCCGTATAATCCTTTCATATTCTGTGTAATCAAAGTTTACTTGGTGCATGAAAAATGCATCTTCATTACGGTGCATTTTCCATGCACCAAGTAAACTTTGATTATACGGAATATAGCCATGCACCACTCCATCATTTTCGTAATTACTGTAGTTTTCACATTCCATTTTGCGCAATCGTATGCACTCATGTGCGTAAAAAAACAATAGACACGCAGAGTAGCAGACAAAAATTGGCACACAGTAGTAGAGAGACACAAACTGCGGTGTGGTGTGTACTAAGGCAAAAGGGATGGGGCAAGAGGGATATGTGGTGGAGATAAAGATGCGGTGTTAACAGCGCCCGCTAATTATGTAGTCCAAAAACAGTAGTATAAAATGGTAGTTATAATTAAAGCGCATATGAATTATTTCTAGTCTGTTTATTATTTATTAAAAGTTTATAAGTAATAAAAAATATGTTTAATAATTAATTACATTAAAAAAAAACGAGTGTGCTTTAGACCAAACGACTGAAGTAAAACTTCAAATTCACAAAATATGAACTTTGAAATGAATTTACAATTTTATTCACTATAAACATAGAATATTTAATGTATTGAACAAAATAATAATTTCTAAAATTGTTCAAGAACGAAATGAAATTACAAAATAATCAAAACATCACCGTTCGCGTAACGCTAGCAAACTCGCATATATATATATTTCATGCACAGGCTATGAGAGGAATAAAGAAAGAAAATGTGCGCGCGCACTGCTCTCTCTTGCTTCTACAGTGTGATACAAACAATAGGCTTGCACTGTGTCTTAGATAAACGAAACATAACTGGCTATGAGAGAAAGAGAGAAAGAAAATGTGTGCTCGCACCTCTCTCTCTTGTCCCTACAGTAATATACGAAACGGAACTCTCTCACTTTCTGTCTTCACTAACTTATATCTCCCTCTCAACTTCCGTTTGCCTCGTCCGATCACACTTTTTGTAACGCTCTCGTCACGCATTCACCAGCTTACTCCCCAAGTCAAGAATGCTTAAAGAAGTTTTACTTCAAAAATTATTCATTATTATTGAAACGATGTTTATGGATTTTTTTTCGAGTACTTGTATGTAATTTAGATTACTTTGAACATTTCTTTTGGAAAATTATTTGAGACTATTTTAAACGTAAAAATTACATTAAAAATTAGTTTTTTACCTGCAATAGTTCACAAAATATCACTTCAGAAATTTGTCTTTTAAAAATTTAAAACAGTTTTTAATATCTCTTTATATACTTGTAAATGAAAAATTTATGTCAAATTTTATGAACTTTATGAAAAGGTACTAGGGGGTTGTAGATAGTTTTCATTAAAGTAATTTCCGCAATTAGTTGACAATTAAATTTCGGTGGTCTTGCTGTTGCGAGTTTCCATTGTTTGGGGCGCTCTGTGCAAATTCACTAATTAGTGCCCAGGAGTCAGTCGAGTTAAAATCTTGTCTTTGAGCATAATCTAAACAGTACCTAAGCCATTGTCTAAATAAAATGCCTGAGAAATCTAAAAAGAATTGCAATAACTCTTTAGTACATTAATTGGATATATTAAGTATTAAATTTTTAGAAATATGCAGTAGATATTTTTAGGAATATGAAGGATAATTATTGATAAGACCGATTCACTATTTCTACCAGATCTCAAGTTTTTAGAGACCAAATGGAAATCCACATCTTTATTATTTTGACATACGGGGCATTTCAAGTCAAGCGGACATGAAAAAAAGTGAGTTTCTGAAATTTGTTCCATTTTCAAACTTATGGTGTTATAACTATACTTTAAGCTATATTTTTAAATAAAATTTTTTTTTTAAATTGTTTGAATTTTTCAAAATTTTGTTTTGAAATATTCACTTCCAGTTTTGCACATGAAAAAATTTTTTTTTTTCTGAATTGATTTCTTTTTTAAAAAGAACAAGAAATTTCCTATACGAAGCGCTAAGTTTAATATTTTATGGCATTTTTTAGTATTCGAAAAACTACTTCCAAAAAAATCCGAATTTCAAATTAGGCCATTTTTTAGAAGCCCATAACTTGACAAATAAACATCATATAAAAAAAATATTGTGTGTTCACTTTCGTATCTACTAGGAGTATAATTGGCTCCAATATGAACAAATTTCAGAACATCACTTTTTTTTCCTGTTCGTTTGACGTGAAATGCCCCATACCACTTCTGCTTGGTTTGCACATGCTTACTTTTGTATTATGTCATGTTACAGAATCAAAGCTCTTTCAATTCAAAATTGAATTGTACTAAATATTTCAGGAGAACACAACTAAATAACATAACATAAACCATTATATGTGATGGTTAATTGGTATGGAAAGAATTGGTATAGACAAAATTCATGTCATCTTCAAAATTTAAGACAAAAATAACTTTAAGGTTTTTTGTTTTGGACCTTTGTTACTGAGAAATAATTTGTTTTTCAACACAAAATATTTTTTATTTTCAAAATTTTCAGAATCTTAATTACATTGAAACATTTTATTTTCAGAAACATACACTCCATAAAAAGCATTTAATTAACAGTATAGTAATTTATTGTTTCTGTGAAACTATACTTCCATTGCTCAATATTTATATCCAAATAAGGTGTTCATTCCATGACTTTGATCTGCAGTGCGACACTTTGTGTACGTACACGGCGTGACGCTTAACCCTTACATTAACTTAAAATAGTGTACATGAGCGTGGGATAAAAAACGAAAAAATTTTATCAATTATAATCAACCCATTTTGAATTCAGGGACTGACAGAAGTCGCTTTGTTTTATCAATTTAACAACAATTTACCTGTATAAACAGTTATATATTTTTAGTATAGTTATACTACTTTCCATTCTGAAAAAGAATGTTAGTTAACAACCAATTTGACATTTATAATATGGTTGGCTCGAATATATATATTCAGTAAATTGATGATTATTTACAAAACTCATTATATTATACTCACAATATTATTAAATAATATACTATAATCACCACATTTTAACAACCAATTTGACAGTTATAATATTGTTGACTCGAATATATATACTCAGTTAATTGATGAACATTTACAAAACTCATTATATTATACTCACAATATTATTAAATAATATACTATAATCACCACATTTTAACAACCAATTTGACAGTTATAATATGGTTGACTCAAATATATATATTCAGTAAATTGATGATTATTTACAAAACTCATTATATTATACTCACAATATTATTAAATAATATACTATAATCACCACATTTTAACACCAATTTGACAGTTATAATATGGTTGGCTCGAATATATACATTCAGTAAATTGATGACTATTTACAAAACTCATTATATTATACTCACAATATTATTAAATAATATATTATAATCACCACATTTTAACAACCAATTTGACAGTTATAATATGGTTGGCTCGGATATATATATTCAGTAAGTTGATGACTATTTACAAAACTCATTATATTATACTCACAATATTATTAAATAATATACTATAATCACCACATTAACAAGAAATTATCATGTTAAATAATGTTATAAATACTAATATGAATAAAAACTTAGAGGTGTACAACATTTTGGAAAAATATTCGATATTTTAATAGTATAATGTCCATACCTACTGCTGTTCGGTACACATCATTTACTTCGTAATTTATTGGAGTGGAATACCTGCAATAAATCTTTTTCAATTTAAAACAGATCATATTCAAATGTTTTTCTAGCTTGATGTTTAAATGATACAGAAGGTACAAATGAAACATTGATGGTATATAACTTGATGGTATATAACAAATATATAGAACATTATATATAGAACATATATATAGAATATATATAGAACATTGATGGTATATAACAAATATATGTACAAAGGCTATTTGGCATAAAGATAGCGAAAAAAACATTATCACAGTGTAGAACACATGTTTTGTATATGCTGTACGGGAGTGTTTTTTAATAATATATAAGCATCTATCTCTGTTTGACTGTATATTTTCGATCATTATTTTTGATGTTAGACATATTTATGAAAAAAAAAATTTTTTTTTCTTACAAAAAACTTTAACATAAATGTTCGCCTCGATTTACACGCACTTCACTATTATATATATTATTACAGTGGTTAACATCTTAGCACCAGACTAAAAAGGTCTGGGTTTGATTCCCGGCACGGTTCATAGATTCGGTATTTAATTGTGAATGGTTTATTACACATTATTAGTATTACACATTATTAGTAAGAAATCTATATCATATTATTAATATGACTACAAGAAAAATGTTTACAATATCTGAACTGTCACTTTGCTTTGTTTACACATATTCTCTTTGGAATGGGATGGAGTATAAGCTAATTGTTTCATGCCTGTAAAAGATGTGCTAGTAAATATATCTTCATAGTGAAAAGTAGTATCAATATTTATAAACAGTTTAATAAAAACACAAGTATGTAAATCTAAGTGTTTACAGAATTATCATTGTGGGAGGACTATTTGTAATTAATATGTTCTTTTCTTTTGTCATACTGAGTATTATTGTTTCACTTTAGAGATTATTTAGACCTCACTTGTCTTTTTCTTACATTACCTTATTTCACAAGTATCTCATTCTACATAATCTCCTCATATTTGAAGAAAACTTTTTAGTGTTCAATAGTGAACACACGCTCTTATTAAATACGAATATATAGTCAGTGGGATTCCTCTGTATTATTTAGAGGAGGTCGTTGATTTGGAAGTCAGATTCACGATTGATGTTTTGTGAGCATATGGAGGACATAGCAATAAAATTGTTTTAAAACTTGGATTTTTGTTGTATAATTCAGAGGATTTTCAATCTGTGTCATCAATTCGCCTGCTAAACGCTTCATTAATGAAAAGCCGATTAAAATCTGGCTCCATTATTTAAACCTGCACAAAGTCAAGTACAGCTTGATGATTGAATGTGTCCAGAAGACATTCCTCTTGATGAGTGACTGTCCTCGCTGGAGGATGTCCTCGACCCGACAAAGCCGCCCAACCCATCTGCTTATAGTTCAAGTACTGATTGTAGATAAGCGAAAAAAAAAAAAAAAAAGAAAAAAAAAGACATTCCTCTAATAACCGTATGAGACACTGTGGTTCCTTACCTTTTCTATTTCCAACCGATTTCCTCTTGGGTATGCTAGGTCTCCATACCTTGCAGATCAAAAGAGATGTTGCGCTTAAGAAATTTATCTTCCAACTATTAAAAGGAACAATCCTGTGCCCCATATTATTGAGTTTCATTCTTTGTACTTGGTTTACTTATACTGTGCTTACTCATCATCTTTTTTGCTATATTACCCTTTAGAACTGAATTATATCAGAACTCTCCAGGTTCCCACTATCACCTTTTGTGTTCACGTTTAATCTAAAGCTTTAAACTTCATTAGCAATTAATTTTTTATCGTTACAAATAGATAACCTCTCATGTATTGATAACTGTGTTTATGTAAACAGATAAATAAATAAATAAACTTATGATTATATAAGACATTATGAGTATTTTTATTTTCTTAATTTCTTTTTACTTACTACGGTAAATATTCATTTCATACCTTAGTTTCATAGAAATATAAATAATTTTCATTTTTCATTTTGGCCTGGTGATTATCACGTCAAGTACTTTCAATCTTTATGAAATATATAACATATACATAAAATGTGGGTGGTATGTTTGGTCTAAGATAGTTGTCGTGTAAAACGCGTTATAGACGAGTACTATACATATTTAACTTTTTTTAAGGTTATAAGTTATTTACCGTTTAGTTTTGATAAAGATTGCTCTCAAAAACTGTACAATTAACATTACAGAAAAAGTAATTATGTCACCACACTTTAAATTTTATTTAAAAAACCCGGCGAGCAATTTGCCTGAAAAGCGAAGTCAATGTAAAATGACTTTATATTAACATCTTGAAAAAAAAATTATTTACAGTTTAGTTTTGGTAAAAATCTCAAAAATTGTAGAATTAGTATTAGAGGAAAAGTAAGTATTTCGCCTCACTTCATTTTATTAAAAAAATGTAATAAAAAATGGGAATTTTTTTTTCTTACAATCTGTTTAAATGATGGTTATATTAATAGTTTGCAAAACAAAAAAAATAATGTTTAATAAAAAATTTATAAAATAATCGATATAAATATATAAATTTTCTATTTTAAAAATGTGGTATATAATAATTTTTGGATTTTACTGTTACACAACAACTACCTTAAATTAAACTATACCACTTTTTTTTAAATTTCATTGCATCAATGTTAAATTGATAAGTTTTTCTATCTTTTCATATCTGCACCAATAAAGATAAGTAAACTTGAAGTTTTGAGAACTATTCAGAACTATTAAACCCATCGAGGTAAATTTTACACAGGTAACCCTGGTACTACCTAAGTTTCATTATAACATCTCAAATAGTTCTAAAGTTTTTAAGTTGTTGGTATTGAATTCTGTGAAACAGGTCTACACGCGTTTACTTTTTATCTACACATACATGTCGCATAACCCATAATATTTACCTAATGCAGGTAAAATGTGCATTCAAATACAATGGAATGCAGAAATCATTCTGTGTAGGACCATATAATTTAATTATGCAAAATACATTTTTAGAAGATATCAACATTTTTGATTATATCCTATATGACACCATTTATTGAACCTTAGCAGAACCTATTCCATTAATAATGCAATAGCAGAACTCGGGATGCAATTTATGGTGCAAATCTACATATGAAAATAGATGCAAACTAAGTATGAACATACTTAGTTTAAACTTTTTTTGAACCCGTCTTAAACAAATTCAAAAGTCCACATGAAAGATGTTATAGACATATTTAGTAAATAAATTCCTTGACAAGGGTCCTTTAAGAGATGATGAGATACTGTATTGATATAAAAATAATATTTTTCATCAGAAAATGTCCATCTTTCCAGGATGTGCACACATCATCCTGGAACTATTATATAGCGGGCGGCGTGACCCTTGGATTCTGGTTGGACGTCATCTGTGTGGGATACCTCACCATCATAATCTGCATTTTCCTTTTTATAGATACACGTAAGGAAAATATGTTTATTATATAAGAAATATTGTGAGGCCATTAAAAAATTGTGTTTAAGCTAAGAGGACTTCTGTTGAATACCCCCCGAGATGTTAAGAAGCGTTATATTTAGCATGCTCTTGGTGCATATTTGTGTTTATTGTATATTTTATTTTACTTCTGAGAAAAGTATGTTATAATCGCTCTGAAAATATATGTCTAGATTTTGACTGGAATAGAAGCAAAAAATTAACGGAACAAAAAATACTCAAAATGAAACAAATGTGTTTGCGAAGAAATGTGATGCGAGAATTCTAACCTTTAAACTTAAAATATTTCATAAGAAGAGAAAATTTTAATAATTTGTGTTCCCGTCATAACAAAAATTTTATTGCACGTATTTTATTGTAAAAAAATTTTATTGTAACATTACATGAAATAGTAAAACGATAGTGCTACGTCACTTAGGGTTCACATCACTCCAAAAATAGTGATTTATGAGTCCATCAACACAAATATATATATATAGAGACAAAATTAAAATAAAACAATAAAATTTATTGCAATATTATGAAGAATAATACAGCGATGGTGATACATAGACCAGGGTTCATGCCACTGCAAAAATAATGCTTTATGTATTAAGTATTACAAAATATTGTAAGACATAGCCCCAGGATTTAAATCGCTGAAAAATAATGCTTTGTGGGCCAATCAATACGCATACCTTATAGAAGCAAAATTCAAACAAAACCATAACATTTTATTGCAATATTACAAAAAATATTACAGCGGATGGCACTACATAGTTTGGAGTTCACATCACAGTAATGGTGACATGTAGCTCGGGATTCGGATCACTATGAGTGCGTCCCACTAGGCGATCGCAATGCTCAAAACACTCACTGCATCATTCCACTTGGTGATCATGGTCAGTGCAGTCGTGATCGAAACGTCATTGATGCCGTCATTGTTCACGACCACGACGACCCACGTATAGAGGTGGGTCGTTGTGGTCGTTTATCTGTCAATATTGACTTTGACACATTAATTTCATGTATTTATGTAAATAAATTTATATAATCATAGAAGATTAATCATAGTGATGGAAAGAATCACTTTATGGAGTTTTGCGACCTAATAGAAATAAAAGTGACACCAAAAGACGCAAGACGTACAATCATCAAACTTTTACAGTAATTAAATTACACTTTTACAGTTACTGTAAGCCTAAATTATTGTCAAATTATTAATACATAGAAAGTGTATTGCACTTTTATTATTACTGTAAGTCTAAATTATTGTCTAACGTAATGAATATAATCTCTAGTACAGTAAAAAATGTAACCTCTTCATTTTCGTCCAATACTCACCATTTACTCATAGTTACGAATATGCATTGTTCCTATCTCATCCCACTTGGACTAATAGTAACAACGTTGACAAGCTAGTGGAATAAGTATGATTTTGGTCGTGGGTACGATCGTTGCGAGCAGCTAGTGGAACGTATTCTATAAGCGTAATGCTTTATGATAGCATCAATACAGATGTTTTGCACTAAATTAGAATAAAACAATAAAATTTTATTTTTGCAAAAAATAGTCGCACAGGATTCAGTTCACTGCAAAAATAATTATTTATGAATCTATCAATAAAATTCTTTACAGAAAGTGGCGGCTATGTAGTCACCATTTTTGTACACTTGTAACTACTGTAGTCCCACTACTTTAAAAATAAAACTTTATGAGGCTATAAATGCAGATATTTTATAGAGAAAAATTAAAATAAACAATGAAATTTTATTGTAACATTCCACAAAAAATGTATCGAGATGTTAGCACATAGCCGTGGGGTTAAAATCAGTGCAAAAATAATGCTTTATGAGCCCATCTATGCAGATACTTCAAAAAGACAAAATTAAAAGAAAACAATAAAACTTTATTGTAATATTTAAAAAATAGTGCAATAATGGTGGCGCATAACTTAACTTTCATGTTACGGCAAAAATAATGCTTTATGCGACCATCAATTCAGATACTTTAAAGAGACAAAATTAAAATAAAACAATGAAACTTTATTCTAACATAAAAAAAATAGTGCAATAATAGTGGCACATTACTTAACTTTCATGTCACCGCAAAAATAATGCTTTATGCGACCATCAATTCACATACTTTAAAATGACAAAATTAAAATAAAACAATGAAACTTTATTGTAACATTAAAAAAATAGTGCAATAATGGTGGCGCATAACTTAACTTTCATGTCACCGCAAAAATATTGCTTTATGCGATCATCAATTCAGATACTTTAAAGAGACAAAATTAAAAGAAAACAATGAAACTTTATTGTAACATTAAAAAAATAGTGCAATAATGGTGGCGCATTACTTAACTTTCATGTCACCGCAAAAATAATGCTTTCTGTGACCATCAATTCAGATACTTATAGATACAAAATTAAAATAAAACAATCAAATTTTATTGCAATAATACAAAAAATATATGTAACGTTTATTATTATATGTAACGAAAAGGTATGTAACGTTTATTGTTATAAATATTCAAACGATTTATATGAGAAACAAATATATGCAAAAAAGGGGGTGAGCTGCTTCAGGGGAATTTAATTTTATCACATGAATACATTTTCAGTGGAGAAATAAATAAATGCAGCGTGTTTTCTTTCAAATCATTGTTTGAGTTTTGCGTAAAGGACTCTGTACCTGTAATCGGCTGGTTAGGACGACACATTCCTTTTCTTTCTTCATAAGCCCCAGATCTTTCAGCAGGTGAAAGTAACAAATATTTAATTTTCCATTATCTGAAATAGTGAACCGTAAATGTTTTCTTTAGATACAAAATAAACAATTCTTACAAACAAATCCAAAACAAATCACTATCATTTGCGTGACGCATATATTTTGGAACATCTTTCACATCAAAATCTCATGTGAAAATGATTTGTATACACTTTTACTCACTAATTTTGGACGTTTGAAAGATTTATAAAGTTCTTTTATAAAGTTTTCTAAATACCTTTAGGAAAAGCTCTAAGTCAATTAGATCTCATATTTAAATTCTAGTAGTTGGTTCTAGTGAACTATGAATGGGAGGTAGTTGAATGGAAAGGTAAAAAAATGGAAAATTTCACTAAATAAAACCCACTATGGTGGTTTTAAACAATTTATTCTAAGTGGGGTAGTTTCAAGTATTTAATTTTTTTTACGTACATAAACAATTTGCAATATTTAGTACAATCGAACGTTGTGCAATGTTTTTCTTATTAATTTTTACCAATAAGGAATGTGATACATTTAAAATTGAAAAATTTATATTAAATGTACGGGCATCCAAAAAAATGTTTGTGTTATGCACATCCTTATAAATAGAGCCTTATTTTGCAAAATAAATGTTATTTTCTTTTATCGCAGGGTTCGAATAAATTAATACAATATAAAAGTTAGAATTTCAAATGGAGTCACTTTTCATATTACCTTCCTTTAACTATAACTAGTATCATATCTTATTTTTTGGATAATGAATGACATGTGATCTACCATTTTAATTTATTCAACTTCCTTATAAATAGAGCCTTATTTTGCAAAATAAATGTTATTTTCTTTTATTGCAAGTTCGAATAAATTAATACAATTTAAAAATTATAATTTTAAATGGAGTCACTTTTCATATTATCTTTCTTTAGCTATAACTATTATCATATCTTATTTTTTGGATAATGAATGACATGTGATCTACCATTTTAATTTATTCAACTTCCTTATAAATAGAGCCTTATTTTGCAAAATAAATGTTATTTTCTTTTATTGCAAGTTCGAATAAATTAATACAATATAGAAATTGTAATTTTAAATGGAGTCACTTTTCATGTTACCTTCTTTTAGCTATAACTATAATCATATCTTATTTTTTGGATAATGAATAACATGTGATCTATTCTATTAATTTATCTATTTAATTTATTTCTCCCAATAAATGTGGTTTTTAAGACTTACCTAAATGTAAAGTTCTTTTTTAATGTTTGTTTGGTTCCTTGCAAAACTTCATCAAATAAATTACATTTATGTTTAAAAGTAAAAAATAAAAAAAAAAAGTATTTTTTTTGTACTTTTAAAAATAGATTGTAGAATGTATCAATGGAAAAAATTGATGAAATTTCAACAAGTAAGCATGAAATTTCAACAATTAAGATATCTGGTGTGTGATATCAATTAAGATTCTCCTAAAGTATTATTGCGGTGATTTTCAAGTGCTTTTCTTATTATCTGTGTACATAGAGGGCTGGCTGCCGGAAGGCTATGTGGGTCTAGTGGTGACACAATCCCTGAGCCTCACCGCGATGTTGCAGTATGGAGTGCAAGTAACGGCGGAGATGATATCAAACTTTACGAGTGTGGAGCGAGTGCTTGAGTACACTCAAATTGAGACAGAGAAGAATTTGGAACGTGGTGGTCAGTAAGAGAAAAATTAACATTTCCTATGCTACCATTTTTCTGGTAATTGCAGGTTTTAGGACTTTAGATCTTCTTAGGATATTAGGGAAAATCACCACTCAATGGAATTTGTAACAAAATAAATTTTTTTGTGCATTTTCTAAAGTATATATTTTTTAAGATTGTGGGAATGATTCCGGGTAGTTTTTATATGGAAGGTTCATATCAAGTGTTATTTAAGACTAATTAAAGTGTTTTTGGAAACAGTATACTCTTATAAGGAATTGAGGATCAAAATTGAGGTTTGGTGCTGTATATATTGCCGAGGTTAATCTACATTTAAACCATTCAGTACCAAGAAGAGTTTAAACCACTTAGACCCACCAATAAAATAATCTAGAGTTTAAAATTTCAACATAGTTAAATAGTCGTTGATCTTACGAATTTGTGACTAAACCGTTGTTTATCGGTGACATAAACAGTTATTTGTTTACCTAATAACTAAATAATTTATAAATTGTAAAATAGATTAACTGAAGTACACAATCCAAGGTCATTTGAATGAATCGTCATGATAAAATTTATATCCCGTGCAGAATATTGTGAAAGGTTCATTCGGCCAGTTCCGTTGTATTGTCAGCTCTTTCCGACCTAGTTTGACCAGCTTGTTTATATCGGGGTATTGTATAAAACTGTTTTAAAATGTTAAATATTACAAAGTTTACATAAATATAGTCAGGATCATCTGAAATTCGGATCCGGTACCTCTTACACCTAAAGCGAAAATCATACCCCTAGACCAACAAGGAGTTTTATTGGTTTCTGAAAATGTTTACATACATAAATAAGTATATTTTATAAAATCAAATTATTTTTAAGTATAAAATATTTTTGGCAATATTTATCCATAAATGCCTCTATACTGACACACCACAGTCTTGATTTATGTTTTATGTATGTAATATGTATGTTTTTGTGTTTTAAAATAATAATCACACATTGCTCCTGATTTACCGAAATAATGTCCATAATAAAACAACAGTGTAATTATATATATAAATATATATATATATATATATATATATATATATATATATATATATATATATATATATATACATATATATATATATATATATATATGTATATATATATATATATATATATATGTATATATACACATTTATATTTATATGTTTTAATATTAGAAGTTTTCACTTCATACGTGTGGTCAAGAGCACACAACAGAATTTTTTTTTGATAATTAAAAACACGTCATTATGAATAAGAGCACATAAGTTTATAACAACACATAAAGTAAATGATAATGTGCTAATGATGCATGTAACAAAAAAACAAAAAAATAAAAAAGGACAGATTTTCCTGGTTTAGTGCAGCGAAATATTGTAATTAATGATAATGTAATAAAACTATGTGACAGAGTAGGGAAAAATTAATTTTCTTTCTATTAAAGATTTTCCCAAAAAAGATCCTTTGATGGAAATAAGTTGGAAATTTCGTTGTATCATTTTCAGACATCGAACCCCCCTCAAGTTGGCCAACAGCAGGTAAAATTGAGTTTCAAAATGTGTATCTGCGTTATGGACCCAAGGACCAACCGGCACTTAAGGATCTCAATTTGGTTATTGAGAGTCGCTGGAAGGTAAGATGTGTTGCGTGTTGATTGCAAGTTACTTATAATTGAAGACCTGAAGAGCAT
The DNA here is from genome assembly GCA_039881145.1 of Druceiella hillmani. Taxonomy (NCBI): domain Eukaryota; kingdom Metazoa; phylum Arthropoda; class Insecta; order Lepidoptera; family Hepialidae; genus Druceiella; species Druceiella hillmani. Next base: position 6,589,051 of record JAYKKI010000035.1, read on the forward strand.
CGGTGAAAACGAAAATTTAAACCAAATCATCTTACATAACATCGTCAGTGTCAACGTGAAACCACATTTGTTGGGGAAGGAAACAAACCTTTTTATAGTACAAATTAAAGCATTGTGACTTAACTAATGTATCCCTTTAATTTTAATTCAGATATATTTGAAATAAAAGTTAAATTGGTAATTACTTGTTACGTGGTTTCACAAATAGAAATGACATTGTTAGTACAGTTTGATTTGCATTTTATTTCTCTGTATCATGATGTATAAACTTAAAATTCCATTTTTCTTAGCCATCTGGTTTTACATTAGCACTGACTGTATGGTACGCAGGTACTGAACTAGTTTAAGTGCAAATCTATATATGTTCTACACACACATACACAAACACACACACGTAGGCACACACACATGCATGCATGCACACACGTGCTCACACACACACACACACACGTTGTGTGTGTATGTGTACATGTGTGCGTTCGTGCGTGCAAGTGTACACACACACATGCGTACATGAAGTGCACGTGAGCGCACATGTGCATGCGCACATGGGTGTGGACATGCATATGCACACTCACACATACATGCACAGAAATTACTGAAGCAACTAGAAATAAAGATAGAAAAAAAGGAGGTAAAAATAGGTTATCGGAACAAGGAAAATTAAATGTTATATAAGTAGTAATATATTTAACCAGGTAAATTTAACTTTTACACCTTTTTTGTAACTGTTACGTAAAATAAAAATCATTGATTTTTATTTATGCAACAATCAAACTTCAAATACTTTTTGCGTTTATTTTTACTTCCTCCCTAATATCAATTTCAGTTTTGGAAAGAGTAACTATGATAAATATTCAATTAAAAATCAATTTAAGTTTTGGAAAAAGTAACTGTGATAAATATTCAATTAAAAATCAATTTAAGTTTTGGAAAAAGTAACTGTGATAAATATTCAATTAAAAATCAATTTAAGTTTTGGAAAAAGTAACTGTGATAAATATTCAATTAAAAATCAATTTAAGTTTTGGAAAAAGTAACTGGGATAAATATTCAATTAAAAATCAATTTAAGTTTTGGAAAAAGTAACTGTGATAAATATTCAATTAAAAATCAATTTAAGTTTTGGAAAAAGTAACTGTGATAAATATTCAATTAAAAATCAATTTAAGTGTGGGAAAAAGTAACTGTGATAAATATTCAATTAAAAATCAATTTAAGTTTTGGAAAAAGTAACTGTGATAAATATTCAATTAAAAATCAATTTAAGTTTTGGAAAAAGTAACTATGATAAATATTCAATTAAAAATAAATTTAAATTTTGACCATATTAATGTCGTTCCCCTTTCAAATGAAGTTCGCTGTCAGTTATATAGCCAGGGGAATGGTGCCAGTGGATTGATACTTTAGAAAAAAACTTCAAATTATCAAATAATAAAAAATCCAATATAAGAACACACATTATCCATAGAATTTATATATCATGACTTATTTATTTTTAAGTATTTTTTATTTAAGAACAAAATTATCTGAAAAGGATGTGTACCAGGGGAGTGATATCGTTCACTTACACTTCATTACTTTCTGATGTCATATGAACAGCTATTGCATTCTTTGGAGGCGACTAGCTGTATAGCTTGTTGTTAATTCATTGCCATTTCTCGTGCTCTCTTCAATTTCAATGGCCGAAATGGTACTTTTATGTGGGATTTTTTAATTTATACTTCACCAGTGTATAATATATATGTAGTTTTTTTATAGCATTGTAAAATTTTAAAATAATTAAAATTAGTATTACTGACTAAAATTAATATTTTATTCTATTCCTAAATGAAATATTTTATTCTATTCCTAATAAAAATTGCATGATTGTTATACAGGTGGGCATCGTAGGTAGAACAGGTGCCGGCAAGACATCACTCTTATCAGCTTTGTTTCGGTTGGCGAATGTTGAAGGAACCATCAGTATTGACGGTTTGGATACAAAGTATATATCACTGCAGGTGAGTTGACATAATTATGAGAAAGTAAATACGTATTTTATTTGTTAATGACCGATTTGTCCCACTTTTTTATAAAGTCCATTCTTGCTATTTTCAGGCTATTATTAGCTGTTAACCTTTCGAGTTAACTGTCATTCCACTCGAGTTAACTGTCATTCAGTGATCATATTATTTCAGTTATTGTTTGCAAAATACATTTTAGGGTTAGTTTACAAAATTAATCAATCATAACATTAATAGAGTTAATCTACAGAACCAGTAACAATAATCTACAATTTGAACTATTAACGAACTTAAACTATCATTAATTTTACTGCCGTTTAAGCTCCATCAGTGGTTTAAATTGTGATTGGTCTTACAGGCCTAAATCTAATAACAGGTAAACCCACCATTGGAAGATTGGACCACTCAATAGAATCCTTCTTTAATTTTTTCTCGTTACCACTTTAAATGATTTTTGACTCAAAATTTTAATTAACCAAGTTGTTCACTGATTGAACATAAGTATGAATGTATGAAGTAAGAGTGCTCCTGCTTTCACGTACTTTATTAAGAATATATTAATTGACTTATTTTTTTAACGGGCATGTAATTCTAAGTTTCTACAAATATATCTTTTAATGTCAATGGCTCAGTGTGAACTACATATTAAAATCTTTTGAGAAAACAGCTATCTTGCCACCGAACCATGTTGCTCTGCACTCTCTTTCATTCGTCTCAAAGGCCAAGTACATTGTGAGTACATTTGTTATAGGGCGAATGCTGAATTTCTCCAAAAGATGATGATTTAAAAAACTGGAACTATGAATAACAAGGCAGCGAATGATGAATGCATGAATAATGAGAGTGGACTGCATTAATTTTTTTTAAAGTTTGACGATTTAAAACTTTCTATGATTGTTATTATTTTTAAAAATAAATTTTGATAAATAGTACGGAATAAATTGTGATGGAAACCAAATTCCTGATATTTTTATGTGACGAAAAACCTTATGTTCACCGCTGGCATATTTTGCGCATATCCTATCGGTTGTCACCAACCTTTTTGAGAGATTTTCATCTCAGTTAAATTTGAAAATCTTAATAGCTTTTAAATAGTATCACCCATTTTTTTTAATTTTAAGAAAAATAAGTGTAACCCCCAAAATATTCTTAAGATGGTAACGGACTTGCAATATTTAATTGTACGAAACATTACAAAGAAATTATGCTACGATGTGGTAATTACAGTAGTCAGTATAATAGATTAAGTATCAGTCATTTATTTCCATATCATTATTATACTGTAGAATTATTATGTAAATTCAACTGCTGTAAAGTGTGATACTTTTATCACATCAAGAGGATAGTCTCCAAAAAATATTCACGTTATCAATACTTATGCGATAATGGCATCAAGTTTCCTGCAGTAGGGATATGGACCAGTGCAATAGCGTCACAATAACATTTTTATCTGAAATTACACAAAATGTATTCAAATTAAACTATTGACTATCGAAAATTATGCAATTGGTTGCGTTCTTTTGCTGGCTTTTATTTTTGCGTATAATTATAGCATAATAGTGCATTTTTGGGCTCTAATGAATAATGAACTGTTGTTCATCTTTACTACTTATTACTTATATATTTATTACTTATATATACTTGATCTGTGATTTAAGTATATATCAAAATGCAGAGACCAATATAAAATATATGGATCACATCCATGGCACACGGGCTACGTCTACTTGGTATCTGTAGTTATATTTTATGCTCGTTGTTTTTATGAATTATTAAAATACTTTTATAGAACACTTTATACAATGTCTAGGCATAACAAATATTTTTGATTGGTTGTAATATGTACATTGTGGTAAGGGTGGATTCAAGGGGGGGCACGGGGGCACTTGACACCCCCCCCGCAGATGCCCCAGTTTTTTTAACGATGAGAAGTGCCTTTATATGAGTGAAAGTATAGAATACATAATATTTGTACTGGTACATATAGTTCCTATATAAGTGTACAGTTTTCAACATCACGCGAAGGAGCGAGCAAGTGATTGGTATGAGTTTTTTCCGACAATTTATTGCAATTGCTTATGATAGGGGCGCGGGCAGGCAGGTGCTTGAATTGGCTATATAATGATTAGGTAATTATTGTCTTCGTTGCGCATGCACACATTTAAATTATTAGTTTAATTAAATTATATTCGGTTTACGTATCATCACAGTGATCGTATGTAGTGAAGTTACTGGGATTATAATGAACAATAAAAACAGAAAAGAACTGGCGAAAATAATTAAAAAAAGGTATTGAAATACTAATATGCCACGAGAACATGAAATACAACTGAGCTAATATAGTAGCATGAAACATTTTTTGATGATAGAGGGAAAGTCAATGGATGTTGTAGTTTAAATAAGATATCAGAAAAGAAAACAATTGAAGAGAATCATAAAAATTGAAACCCATTATAAAAACAGTTATATTATGTGGAATGTAAAATATACCAATAAAAGGACAGTGATTTAAAATTGGAAAGTTCTCTTGGCAGAGATAATTTTAGAGCGCTATAGAAATCCCGAATTGATGTTGGGGACGAGATACTGCGTGATCACGTTAGAAATTGTGCTAAAAATGCTTCTTACATTAGCAAGTGGATACAAAATGATTTGATCGGGTGCTGTGGGAAATTAATTAAACAGTAAACAGAACCAAAAAAGCTAAATATTTTACTATTATAGCATAAAAGACCACAGATGTTTCTGTTAGTGGGCAACTATCCATTTGTATTCACTATTTCGATGTTGATACGAATAAAATACAAGAAGTCTTTTTTTAAATTGTGCAACTTACTGGTGAAAATATTGCCCATCGTATTTTGGAGGTGTTGGAAAGGTTAAATTTAGACATTACATTATGCCGAGGTCAAGTATACGATGGAGACGCCAATATGAGTGGGAAAATAAAAGCAGTTCAGGCATTTGTGTCCAATATTCAAAATTTAGCTTTTTATGCACACTGTGCAAGTCATCAACTCAACTAGGCATGGGTGCAAGTCATCAACTCAACTAGGTGGGGGTTATTTCAATGGCGCCAGCTTTTTTGTGGACCACCAGGATGAATTTATATCTTCGAAGAATAAATGTGAGCTAATTTGCTCAAGGAAAAATAAAATATACTAAGGAAAATGTGTGAAATTAGATGGGTAAAAAGACATGAAACAGTTCTAATATTTTTAGATTTTTTGTAATTTTGCAAAAAATGACAAATGCATTTTTGCTGCTGCTAGCTACAGTCTCGAGGGAATTCCTTGTAAGCTTGGCCATCTTAGCTGATATTTTAGGAACCATTCTCTCTTTATCTCAGTCATTACAAGCCATCGAAATTGATATACATTCGGCTATAAAGCTTCACAACTGACTCAAAAAGTAATGAGATACTTACACGGATGCATTTGAAAAGCTTTTTGATAAACTTGAGGGCCTGGCAAATGAAATTGGAATAGAAATTACGGTTTGCAAAGTAACCAACCGTCAAATCAAATGGATCTAATATTCAGGCTTAGTCTGTTGAAGAATATTACTGACTGTCAGTGTACATTTCTTTTCTGGATTATTTGTTGAACTTGAAGAATTGGACAGTTACAAAAGTTAAGCCTTGCATAATTTCAATACTATAAAGATGACATTCCTTGTTTTAATTTTTGAAGACGAACTAATAATTTGGCACCGGATGAGAGATAATTTGCCACAGTCTTCAGCAGAGGTCTATAAAAGAGCAGTGGCGCTGCTATGTAATATAGCGGAGATTTTTTGAAGTATTGGATATATTCAGCAGGAAACATAAAAGAAAATTTTCATTTAACCATATGTAATTTTTGCATTAATAATATGGGTAAATAATAAAAAGAATATTATTTCGAACATGTCTTTATTTACAATTACTTGTTACAAACTTGGTTGTGCCTCCGCCAGAAAAGAATTCTGTTTCCGCCCTTGTGTAGTGGTAATTTTACGTGAAAAATGACAGCAGTGCATACCAAAAGTTTATTAATTTATCATCAGATAGCATTAATAGCATCTTGCATTGCATAAAATTAGTTTACAAATGCTAAACGAATGTTAAGTTTAAATGGGTAAATAATTTTTTTAAAAGAATGCAATTTATTTATTTTTTTGCGGTATAGGAAATGAGGAAGAACATATCAATAATACCACAAGAACCTGTGCTGTTTTCAGCAACTATGCGGTACAATCTGGATCCATTCAATGTGTATGATGATGCCACTTTGTGGGGTGCTCTCGAGGCTGTGAGTAGAGCTTTTTTACTTTCATATTTTCTTACTTTCTTTTCATTGTTGTCTGTAGTAAATATTAAGTAAATGGATGTTTAAAGCTGTCCAATAATTCAGTCATAACTTTATGTAGAATATCTATTTATTGCTATAGGTCAATATTAGCTAACATTTTTCTTTGCTGAACACATATTGCAAACATAAAAAGCATACCTTAGTAAATGATACCATATAACAGCATTACATTTAATTTAACACATAGGTTATCAGCCTTCTAATAATATAGCCATAAATTTAGTCATCATATACTGAAGTATATAATTAGGGTATATAAATGTGCTGTATAGTTACACAATGCTTATAAACTGTGTATAGCAATAATGTTTTTTTTCATGAAATTTTTATACAAATGAAAGATAAACTTTTATTGCTAGAAAAAACATTTAAATTCATAAGCATAGAAATAAGTTTAAAATTACATAGATATTCCAGTTACATCATAAGTTTGACAAAATTGTGGATATTTGAAGTTTACTACAAAAAAAGGAGATTTAAAAAAATTTATTGATGAAATGAAAGAATTGTGTTAGGAATAATTTTCCATAAATTTTTTCCATAGCTACGCAAAGTTTAATATGCTTTAATTGATGAGGCTTATTCAAACTCATTTTGACACTGACATTATATTAATGGAAATTTTCATTACGTAAAGAGCTATAATATTCATTATATATACATAGCATGCATTATATTGAATAATGTTAATAATATAATACAAATAAACCAAAGACATTTTAATTTTGATTATATTGTTAATTAATGAGCTGATGCTACAAATGGCTATTTTATTTCTGTATACACTCCTTATGAAAGGGCATACTGTTGTATATGCCCTCTTTATCCACATTTTTCTGTGTTATTGGTTATGGGATCAACAGATGGTGTTAGTGTTGTTTTAGTAGGAAAATAACGTAGTCCAATACACGGCTGTTAGTCTCAACATGACATCAATGTTTTCTAAAGAAGTTAAACTTAAATTAAATCTAAATTATATTACTTTTAGTTATAATAAAGCAACTGATATCTATTATATGTTTATCGATGCTTAAGTCTGGCTTGTTTTATCACAAAACTGTGAAACAGGAAATTTTTAACAGAATTTTATCCTTTATTTCTCTAGTTTATGAAAAATAATTATTTCGAGGTAAGTCCACCATTCTAGAGATTAACAGATTCAGAAAAAGATATGAAGAAAGGCTCACTACTCATCCAAATGCTCTGGCTGCTGAATCGCTGGACAATACCAAATTGACTCAAAAAAAGCCAAGTATCTTTATATCTTCTATAATTGAGTAACAGTGGCATTGGTCTCTGTGCTCTAAACACCAAATTTCTCACCCTGCAAAACTGATAATAGTCCATAGGGATTAATTGCAGTTATATAAAAAAAAATCTGAGTATTTACAAATATCCGCTTCTTTAACATTATTGTAGTTTTAACAATGCTTTGAGTTAATTTTATTTATGTTTATTTTAATTCTTCCAATGTAATTATTTCTTCATGCTTTCCAGCAGGTCAACAATTGTCTCGTGAATTTGGGTAGTCTTGTAAATGCGATAGGTACATGCACTTTAAATATATTTATAAATTATAACTGAGTGCAAGAATTAAAAAAAAGACACTAGAAAGGACACATTTATCAGATATTCCAACCATTTTTCCAAAAGTTCCAACCTAATCTTATAACACAAAGATGGTTGTAACAATCTATAATAATGAGCCACATTCATCCCAGAACTTTTTTTGTAGTAAGATTTTTTAAAATATTTTTTGATATAGCTGTAATCACAAACTTGTTTAAGTTGCAACAGAAATTGGTTCATATGAGGCAATCTATAATATTAGCAATTTACAAAGTTGAAATGTTTTGTAGATTTTTATATCGTATATAATAATATCTTCGTACGTTATTTGAATCTAGTTTTTTTACTTTTAAACTATTATATTGTTTAAAAGATTTACTCAAATATTTACTTAACACATTTCAATTTCTAATTACTCGCACTTTTAAAAAGATCTGTACACTATAAACTATTCGATAAACTATTTGTATTTTCATATTGATCAGATAAGTCCTTTTTGTGCCAAACCCCACTTTAAAACTAAGCCCACAAAACTTTTCTTAATACAATTATAGTAAATAGTGTTATTAATAACACTGAGTAACCAATGGCTACAAAGCAAAATGTGAAAATATTAATTGTGTGACATAAAAATAAATAATCAATAGCAGATAGCATCCTTATATGATATGTCTCACTCAATGTTTAGATCTATTTATGCGTGTTGCTAAAATCTGTGGTGAAATAACTGTAGTGACCACAGTTAACAATACAAATCGACTAGCAATAGAGGTATCTGAAATTATGTGTCTGTGGTTAAAATAGCATTAGATGCAAAATCTCGGTAACATGCTAACAATTGTTAGCATGCCATCACCACTTCTAATGCAAGTAAAGGAGTAATTTCAAAAGTAAAATCCATTAGGTTCACCTGAAAGAGTCGGTGCCCAATTTGGACTTCAAAGTGAGGGAGGGCGGTACCAACTTTTCTGTGGGGCAACGTCAGCTGATCTGTTTGGCACGTGCCATATTGCGCAGGAATAAGTTATTGGTGTTGGACGAGGCGACTGCCAATGTAGATCCACAGTGAGTTTTGTTATTCTAGTAGTACCCATTGTAATCAATATTTTAAAAAAAGGGGTTTCAAATGACATCAAAACAAAAATTATTTTATCTCGGTATCGCAAAGAAGGATAAATCAATTACAATTACTCTAAGGGTCATAACATCATAGTCAAATCAATAAAAGTCAGTTTTTCCAAACAAGTCAATAAAAGTCAGTTTTTCCAAACAAGTCAATAAAAGTCAGGTTTTTTTAAAAACAAAAGTCATTATTTTCAATATTTCCTCAAACAAAATTACTATTTTTGAATGTTCATTTCTACTTAGTTATGTTTTTCATTTTATAGCATTGATTTGTGGTCTATTATTGATGTCCTGTACATTGATCTTAGTAACATATATTAAAGAATCATATATAAGATTTTATAAATAAATAGGAATTTTGTTTTCTTTTATATAAATTGTGACCTGAAAAGGTCACAATTTATTTTTAGGGAAACAAAATTCCTGCAATACTAAGCCCTCATTAGACCAGTTTGATTTATGGCTCTGAAGTATAGACATTGACAAAATCAGATGAGGCTCATTTGTTGGTATTTTTGAATGAAAAGTTTTAAGGTCAATTCTTGGCGGCGTAAAGGAAAAATGATGTTTGGAAAAGGAGATACAAATCAGAAAATATAAATTTTATGAAGACCAAAAAATCATAAAATTTAAGGACTAACTCGGGTTGCTTATGTTGTTTGAATGGAGGATTCAAAACCTCTCAAAAGGATCTTTTTGACTAAACCACAAGGACAGAGAAGAATAGTAAGACTTAAGATGAGATGGGAAGATGCGGTGGAGAAGGATTTTGGGATGCTGAAGATCCATAACTAGAGATTGTATTGTCAAACAGAGGGCTGCATGGATGTCGTTTCAAAGAAAAGCCTTGGCCCGCCTTGGGCTGTTGAGCTACTGATGATGGTGATTTTGTTTGAACACAATATCAAGGTGGTGGTTGTTGGCTGTGGGGATGGTGGAAGCCAATAACTAAAAATAAGTTTTGATTTTTACCACATTCAAAAATTCTGTCCAAATGGTCAGAAAAAGTGAATTTTTATAAATTCCAAAAAATTATACTAATTTGCCTCTGACAAACTATTGAATACAAGAAATACATTTTTATTGAAAAATAAATTATTTCTCTGGAAGAAAAGCTCAAATAATTATTTCTCAAAAATGATTATTTTCAACTTATATTTTTGAAAATATATTTCAAGAATATTGATATTATACCACATAATCAAAGACCAGTACACATATATCACAAAATTTCAATGCTATCAAAATGACAGACTAATTGTAAATGGCTATGCTTTTACATTACAAGGAGTATCGCCAGTATTAACCGTTTTAGTGCCATGGTTTTTTACTCATATATACTTAAAAATGTCAAAGAAATCTTTTGTTTTTGATGTTATTTACCCTTGTCTCGAAAAAAAAACTGTATCTTCCAAAAATTATCCAATTTTAATAATTTTTTCAGTGTTTTCTTAATATAAAACTTGTACAAGGATAATAAAATACAAAAAAAATTATGGAAATATATATTGTGAACAAAAATTATAACAAAAACTGAAATCAAGGTCACATCGTATTTTCCTGTCCGGTACATCCTCCTTATCAGCAAAATAATTGTTTAATTACTCAAAATTTGCATTACGCCAAATTGTGAGCGCACCACAATGTCACTCCCACTATCACTTTCTTCACAACTTGAAAAACGAACATTTTCCCTCGAATTATTTTTGTATTCCGATGTTATGGGTCACAAATTTTCTTCACCTGGATCCTTTTTATATTTTAATTACTAATAATATTTTAATTTGGACTTTATGTAACACGAATTAGCGATGCGTGCGAACGACCTCCACGACCGCGCGTTAAACAGCAACTGATTTCACGAGCACCATCGCGCTTGTGATAAATTTAGTTAGTAGACACATGAGCGCGATTGCACTCGTCGGCACTCAAATGGTTAATATTACAAAACTACTCAAACAATTAATTAAAAAAATCACATAAAATGTCGCTGCCTAATAAGAAAGTTGAACATCTTATCTCCTTGATGGTTTTTTGGAACTATCCAATTCATACAGAATTTATTTTTAGTACAATTATTGTATTTTGAGTAGTATATTTTGATACAAAAAAGTAAGCAAACCACACGTGATGCGATATTTTGATGATAAATCATCATCATCATATATATTAATACGCTAAGGTTAAGATGTTACTCTCCCTTTTTAGAAAAAACCTCACAACTAATCCACATAAATTATATATCATTTTATAGATAATTGCTTGCTCTACCGGCATCCACAACTAAAAAATTTATTATTGCTATTGTTTTTGCAAATTAATTAATTATTAAAATTATATACACAAAACAGCAATGCTGCCATCTAACGGCTCAACGTCAATATGATTGACGGTCGGTAAAATTTTTGTTTAATTTCAAATCCACTCACGTATAAATAAAGTGGCGCTTTAGCTCAATGTTTTTGATACTTGCGCCTCTATATGTCAATTTTAGTAAAATATTTGTTTGATCTGTCATCTGAGCTTCATAATGGAATAAAAACGTAATAAGCAGTGTGCAAAATTAGAAATGAATTGAATACCTGCAATCAATTTTGATTTATTAAACTGACTCTAAACACTCTGTTGTAACTAATATGACAGCTGTGAGTTCATTTTCTCATGTGTAAATATTTATAATCTACCACGCAAATTGATATAATGCGAAGACTTCGCACGGGTCACGCTAGTTAATTTTATTAACTATCTTTTTGAATATTGAATAAATCAAATGAGTACCAAAATGTATTATTTACTGTACTAAACATAATTTCTTGAAAATTAAATATAAAAATATTCTAGCTTTGTTACATTTTCGTTTATTATTGAAAATGACCCATATATATATATATATATATATATATATATATATATGTATGTATATATATATATATATATGTATATATATAAGAAATAATAACAATTTTAATAACGTCCGATATTTAATTCTTGCATTTCAGAACCGATGAGTTTATACAAGAGACCATACGCAAGCAATTCGTCCACTGCACCGTCCTCACAATAGCGCACAGGCTGAATAGTGTAATAGACTGTGACCGCATCTTGGTGCTGGGCAACGGATGCGCTCTTGAGTATGATTCGCCACACCGACTGTTAGAAGCAAGAGGTGCATTTGCAGCACTTGTGCAAGACACGGGAACCAAGATGGCCAAGCAGCTTACCGCTCTGGCTAGGGAGGCTTATTATGAAAAGGAAGATAGATATGTGGAGCGATTATGAGAGTTATGCATTTAAATTACACTGTCTTTAATTAACTGTGTGTATTACTTATATACCTATATTTAAGTGTATTGATTGAGAGTACTTACAAACTCGACCAATACCTTAGTTTTTTAATTTCAAATATATTTATTAAAAAACATTGTCTCCAAACTTTGAAGTTTTCGAGAATTGACAGTTTCAGGTAGTGAACATAGAGAAATAAAAATTTAACAATTTTTACTTCATGCTTACTGACTGGCCAAATCACTGGCAGTCTTCAGTGAAAGTTCAGCGCCAGCTCTGCAAAAAAGTAGATGTTCTTTGTTATGACGTATAATTGCGCCTGTGTTTGGTAATATCAGTCGTGTGTTTTGTTGAACAACACTAATTTGAGAAATTTTATCTCCTATTATTGAAACCTGCTTTATTGAAGATCAAATCTTGCGTGGTTTATTGGATGATGAATATCTAAAAAGTAATGCTCATCATCAATATGCGGACTGATTTTTGGAGGATAATATTTTGTTCTATTGCAGCTGACTCATTTGTTTTGTCATGTTGTACAGCAGAAACATTGTCTATTGAATAACTATAAGGCACGGCTTTTACATGAGATGCTGAACTAATATTGGTGGGTTTTATCTTTTATTATATGGCATTCGTTATCTCCATAGAGAACCTTTGCCAATGTTAAGTGTGGAAAAAAGGCAACACTGATTAAATCATATTTTCGATATCTGTCATAGTTGCTTGTTAACAAAAATTAAACTATACAGCAAAACAAAAGTTAAGCAAGAAGTTGACTACAATTAATTAATACAAAATAAGCATGTATAAATATAGAAACAAACGTAAAAACAGAAATAAACATGAATACAAATATGAAAGATCCTAAATTTTGATGTCATTGTTTCTTATATACTGAATGATTAATAGTAGAATGGGCTTGTTGGTAACATTTAACCAATAACCGTATAGCATTTAATTATGTTCTTACGATTGTCCTCGCTGAGCCAAGTTGCGGCCTTAAGTTTGAGTTTAATTTATCTAAGTGGAGCATGTTTATCACACAGTGAGATGATGTTGCTAGTGAATTTTGCCATTTTCTCATCTACAGACCACAGGAAAAAAATTTAATGCAAATTGATAGACTGGGCATTCACATGTAATTATGTAATATCAGTTTGTTAAAAATTACAAAGTAAAATAATTTTATGGGCTGTCTTGGGACTATGCCAAGACACCCCTTAAAATGCTCTTAGAATATAAGTATAGTATAAGGAGGTTGTGGTGGTAAAATCCAGGGGCAGTAATTCAAATAAACAAACTAACATGTTTTGGGGTGGATTCATTTCCAGGAGTTAAGTCGAGCAGGGAGCGAACCTGACTCAGGATGAATGTAGAGAAGGATAGCGGAATAGGTAGATGGTGGCGGTTGCCACTGACAATATTCCGTAGTTTATCTACTCTTTATAATTATAGGTGGCACCGTGCTTCGAATACAGCATAATCAATTATTGTAAAACTATTGTAACTTGGGCTTTTTTGGCTTTCTAATTGGAAGGTTTCTTGTAACAGTGTTCGCATATTAATTACAATTTATAACAATGCCGAATTACATTATGTGGACATCTTTCTTTGTTGTGGATTTTGTAACCAAAACGCGGCCAAAGCACGTTGAGAAAACTAGCAACATTACCCTAACTACTGAATACTGCACATAAGTGATTTTCTCTCTACATACTCATGTATTAAAAAAACAACAAGAGTTCGCCTTGATTGGACGACTTTTATTTACATATGATGTTCAGCATGTCGGAATGTCCCAATGGAATGTTTCGTACCTGATTTGTAGTTCTAGCTTATAACCATACTGTTATAACACTTCTTCAAAGACTGGAAGAATGATCTAATCCAATCCGAAGTATGCATTTTTCTTTATTTTTTTTAATACTGACACAGGAAACTGTTCCAAAAAATTCTTTTGTCTGATGAAGCCAAATTGAACTAAGATAGTATTATTAATTTCTAAAATACGTATTATTGGTCACAATTGATAGTTCATGATGCGTTCTTAATGTCTCTGTTCACTCGATGTGTGGATTAGTGGCCATTTAGTGGGATCCCACTTTCTGCCGTAGAACCTAAATGGGGTCACTAGATTTTTATTAAGAAACCTCTCACGGGAATTGATAGTAGACCTTTCACTTCTTACATTACAAAACATGATATCCCAGTGTGACGAGTGCCCTGTCGACTTTTGTATGTGCGTCAATAGTTTAACCACAATATTTGTAATGCTGGAAAATAATTGTGTAGAAGAGTACGGATCCCTTGGTCCAGAAGAAGCCCTGACTAAACACTTGTGATTTTTTTAATTTATGGTCACATCCCTGATTCAACACCGCTTGATTTTTTCATTTGAGGCTACATGAAGGATTTATTTATCGATCAAGAGTTCGAAAACGGGAAAATGTAAGGCAAAGAATAATTACCGCAGCTGATATTCTGAGAAATAGCTTTATGTCGAGAGTTAATAAGACCGAAGTGTAAAAACGTCTCCATGCATGCATTATAAACAGAGGGGCCCAGTTTGAACAAGAATTGTTATTAGATATATAAGTATTGATTGTCAAGAAATGTTAATTTTTTTGCTAATCATGCTCATCACGCATGATCATTTTCGAAGCAACTCCACTCCGTTACTAATATAGCCTGTTTAATCATTGTGAACTATTTTTATGGAACTAAGTGGAATTTTTGAAGGATCTGTACTTTGTTGGATAACTGATGAAACGAGGCAGTTTTTAAAGTAATATTTATGAAAAATTTATGAGTTTTTTAAAGGAATGATCACTTATAAAATAAATGATTTGATTAGTGTAAACTTTATAAAGTTTTTTTTTTATTCTGAAAGTAAGTGAACATTTCTTAAGTACTTTTTTGTACTGTTATAGTGACGTCTTCTAATGAAAAAAGAAAAATTAGGAATTTTAAATAAAAAAAATACTTTTTCAGACATTTTCACTATATAATGAAAGAAAGAGTACAAATACGTTTATGGTTGATATTGCAATGTTAGACAAAAGGACTTACTCACACATTATTTGTTTTTAACTACGATGCGCATAACTTTTCCAGAATTCACCTCAATTATTGCACCCTTTACATGATGGTATAGAATAATTGGTTACGTAAAAGAGTTTGCACCAACAAGCATCAGCTGCACAGGTGTCACTGGTTTATCATAGGAACTGTTTCCTGTAGGTTTTACTTTTTATTCTGTGGCTGCGTCTTTCATTATGGTTACTGCGGTTGTTTTTCATCAATCATACAGATTTTTGTGATGGTTAGAGTATGTGGTGGGCAATTCATAGAACCAGATTGTTCATTAAAATTTAAAAGACCGCAACCTATGAGAATTTAACCGACAAGTGATTTACATCAATAATACTTTCTTCCTCCTCAAAAGGGTTCTAAGCTGAAAGTTACTGGCCCACATGAAGCAGCGCAAACATAAATGTAGAAAAAAGTCCGCGAGGCTTTTCCTCCACAAAAATAATGGAGGAGATAAAGATAATGAAAATCAATAGTCCGTAATGGTGTTCCCGAAATACCCGTAATAATAAGTGATTATTAAAATTATATTGTAGTTTTTATAAGTTATATTAATTATTAGTTGTTACGAGAAGTTGTGAAGGAAATGTATGTGTTTAAAATTGAAATTTGGTAGCTATAGGGATAGTGTACAAAACATTGAAGTCACACGAAACCGACGGAAGCAAGAACGTTTGGATGTTCGTCAGTATCAGTGTAGTATTTTATCGACAGAAAATTATAAAGGTTATTGAAAATAGAAGTTATGTTGTGAGTGAACATGAGATCAGATTTTTGAAAAACTGAACACCGTTTTGGTTTTATGAACTATGAATATTTTATTAACTACTATATAGACATTATTGAGATGTCTTTTCAAAAAAATAACAGCAGTGAAACAAAAAGTATATTAACTTATCACCAGATGGAACTGATAGCATATAGTATGCTATATGCTAGATGTTATTAAACCATGCTAGATGTTATTAAACTAAAAGAAAAACATAACAACAAGAAATAAGACAGTTTATGTTATTATTGTTTCATGAATTAACAATCCAAAAGATATATGTGTTTTTACAAAAGGATATTCAGATGACTCATGTAAACCTCTGAAATAGAATGAATGAGGGAATAAATACTTTATTACAAACATATTGATCAAAAAGCAACATTTCATATGAAGTACAGTGCGTCCAACAATAATATGAAACAAAAGTATTAGTAAGCTAATCACAAGTACATACATATTTACCTCAGAACTTGTTTGACAAGTTTAATGTTTTCTGCCAATATATTTTTGCAATTTTGTTTTCTTTTTAGCTTTTTGTATTTATAATGATAATATCAAAGTATTTTTAATATCACTGTTACATCCGTAAGAGAAAACATCATATGTATGTGTTTAAATTTTATGAAATAAATGATATACTCGCCAGATCTAAAATTTGTGATTGCACTACATTTTTCACTGCGAACCTTTGCACGAGTATGGATGATGCGCAATGCAGAGCAATATGTAGACCTTCTGAGAGCACTCTATGTAGACTTCCAGCCAGTGTTGGTCGTTAGTCAAAGGGTTTACATCTCGCTTTTTGTTGGGTACTACTTTTTTGACGTAACTGAACTTTGTCAGATTTTTTTCTACATAGGTCTTATGAAACACTGAACTAATCTTTAAATAATTCTTGTGTTTCACTTTTTGTAAATATTATTACTTTCAATAATTTGTTTTTGCTAATTTTTGATGAACACTGTAAAAATAAACAATACACACGGAGCATATTTGCGTATTACTGGCAGTACTTTTAAATAAATATTTATAGCATGCTTAGTAAAAAAACTTATTTTCTATTACTCCGAAGCATAAATATAGAAAATTTATTCAATATACTCCGAAGAATATGAAATGAACTTCCGTTATTTGTAATTATTTTAATTTTTCTCTTTTATTTAGGTTCAACCACTATTATAATATCCAACAAAGATGGTCTAATTATGGGAGGACATTTAAATCACAATAGTCTTAATCTAACTCCAATTAATTTAGGGCCCAAAATGTAAAACAAAATTCAATGAATAATAATAAATATATATAACACATTTTAAGAAAAAATGTTTGAAATAACTTCAAAAACCTTTGCAGCACAATGAAAATTAAATTATTGCACCATCCACCAGTTCCTGAAATATGACTATCAAGTAAGAGAGAAACTTTAATATCTAAATTATATACCTTCCCTCAAATATGAAGACTCTACTGATAAAAGAGCCATCAAAATCGGTTCAGAAGTTTTTGAGGAAATTCTGAATATACCCACATACTGCTTTTCATGCATAAAATAAAATGATATTAATAATAACAATTTCTAAAGAAACAAGCTAGAAAGTTATTTTTTGAAAATGTGGGATACATATCCAGTTACTAGTCAAAAACTGCATTTGAACATTTTATTGCAACATTTATTAAGTTTAAGCAAAGTGCTGTAGGTAATACTAGCTGTGTTCATAATTTTATATATACAGACCACAGAAAGACGTACCGATGCCATTTTTTATAAGTATACTTTTAGTCTAGGACGAGACCCATTACAAAGTAAAGAAAAAAAGTAATTTTCTTTCAGTAACCATGCTCAAAGCAGCAAAGTTTCTTTTACCACTCCTGTACCACTTCACTTTTCACTTTTAGCTACAAATGTTCAATCTAGATTGACCTTAATATGCTTCAATATACTCGGATTCAAACCTTACGATTTTTGCATCGATGCATTAATATACAATCCATTAGTGGATCAATACAAAGGTATAGGAAAAATTTTTATTGATTGACTTACAAGCAGATTTTAAATTAGTAAACCTTCTGATTGAACAAATCGATCGCGATGGAATGAAAATAAAATGTTACTTCTAGTTAACTCCTATGCTTTTCTAAAAACTTCATACTATTGGTTTATTACTTTCTATGTTTTGTTTACTACTTTCTATATATAAGACACAAGACAAATTTTCAAAAAACGATCATAATGCAACAGTTATCCTTTACCCTCCTACCCCTAAATATTATTTTTGCGATTTTAAGTGTACATGCGTAGCCCTTTAACAGTTTCATTGTAAAAACATGAAAAGTGTGTAAATAATTTACAAATATAAACAACCAGGTATTGTGAATAATTAATCCTCACAAATAGAATAAATGTGAAGGTGTTTTCGTTTCTTTATTTGTTGCTCCACAATTTTTTTTAATGAATATAGCAACACTTACTAAAGGGGACCGATACTTTTGATATAAAAATTTGGGACAATATAAAATTATAACTACTCATTCTTCGTCACTACACAAGCATTTTATACAAATCTCAGTCTTTTCTGCAGTGGGAAAGTTAACTTATGATAATTTAATTTTATAAAATAAATTAATGTAACGTACAATGAAAGCCACATAAAAAAATATATTGACATTTGTCATGACACTTGACAGGTAAATCTAATTTCAAGATCATTTTTTTATACTTTTTAACTATACCATTTATTAATGTAAGTTAAAAACTAGTCATTTTAATTGAACGAATTAAATAATGTTGTTCCCAAATATCTTTATACACCAGTTATAATTAACTCATTTTATCTATTAACCTAAAATCAATATAATTGATTCTAATGATGGTATGTGAAGAAAATCAATTGAAAATGTTGCTAACAGGAATAAATAGAAAGAACTTCGTATAAAAGTGTTTTATTCCTTTTTTCCGAATTAATGATAAAAAAAGATCATTCATTACTAAATTAAATGTATTCTGTCTTTTCATTATATATAAATTTTTATTTTGGCTATGTCACAGGTAACAGTAATGTGTAGATGTAGTTGCTTGTGAAAAGTTTAAAGACAAAGGTAAAACACAAAGAAAATCTAATAAAATAATAAAAAAATGTCCATCACATGAAAAAGTTAAACGTTGCTTATAATTAAATTTATTATAAAAAAATAATCAAGACGCCAATAACAAGTAATTTTTTGATTATACTATCACATTTTCTCTACATCAAAGAATATCATCATTTTCAAGATGTATTTTCTGGGTATAGCCTATTTTATGGCAGAATATATTTAGGACACTTTATTTTAGGTTTCACTATATTCAGGATACTTATTTGTTTTATGGATGACTATATTTAGGACACTGTTTATTTTAGGGATCACTATATTCAGGATACTTATTTATTTTAGGGGCGATTATATTTAAGACACCCTTTTATGTTAGGATTGACTATATTTATTATACCTGTTTATTTTAGGAATGACTATATTTAGGATACCTGTTTATTTTAGGGCTGACTTTATTTAGGATACTTGTTTATTTTAGGAATGACTATATTTAGGATACCTGTTTATTTTAGGGCTGACTATATTTAGGATACCTGTTTATTTTAGGAATGACTATATTTAGAATATCAGTTTATTTTAGCGATGATTATATTTAGGATATTTGAATCAGAAAGTAAAGAAAGTAATATGATTTCTGTAGAATATTTTTGTGAGGTACTATAAACATCATGGAACAATATTCAAAATTCTATGCAAAACTTGTCAAAAGAATGTCGTCTTTAGTTTAGAAAGTCAGATCTTGCAAAGGAGGTTTTTTGATGGAAGATGATAATATAATCAAAATACCACTTGTTATTTTTGTCTTAATTATATTTTTCTAGTTTATTTTTTATTTGAAAATTATTTTTTGGGTTTTATTAGTTTTTTCTTGTTTTGCCTTCGTACAGAAACTTTTCATCGGCAGTGTATATAATTCATTGATATAGCATATGTAAAAGTAGTACAAAAGGGTGTCGAGAAATCACCAAGTTGACTATGTTACCACATATACGCAATACCCATAGCGAAATGAAAATGACCAAACATTTGATTTGAAGTCTTGGATACATTGAAAGTTAAAATTGAATCCAATGTATAACCAATTTTATAAAATATTAGCTGTGCCTGTGACTTCGTTCGCGTGAGCTTTAGGGCATTGTTCACAAAACTTCTTTGTAAACAGTGTTTCCTGAAGAGCCGTCAGGGACATAAACAAATAAATTTTTAGCTTTGCTGACGCGGGAGAGTGTTACATACAGCTGTTTGTGCGAAAAGCAACTGACGCTTAGGTCCATGACAGCTTTGAAAACACAATGACATCACGGTTTACGAAATTTACTTGCGATATCTTTCATTGAATAGCACAGAACGAACAATTTAAAAAAAACATACCTCATTATATAATAGAAAAGATTTAGTGTTATATATTGTCGAGTAGAAATAAAAAATATATGAATTAATCAAAACAAGTAAAGCGCGTTATTAGGAGTCGTATTTATGTTGTGTTGTTTATTTTAAATCTGTACTTGCGCCATATATTCTAGAAAAGCAAAATAATAGTACAAACCTTGTAACTTTATATAAGCCGGATAATATTTAGAGAGCATGGATATGCTGTGAATTATATTGCATTGCATTATGTAATTTGACACGGTGCAATATAAAAAGATCCAAATCCATTCAGTGACGATTGACTTGATGCGATAGAAGAAAATTACGTATTTTAAAAACCTTATGATGACATCTATTGATGATTTTTTAAACTGAACTTAGTTAAATATTATTGAGCCGTTTTACGTTATTTTTTTTAATTATGAGTATTTATATCTATTTATTGCCTTGTTTTGTAATTTTATACATTCAAAAATATGTATCGATATGTATTAATTAGCAAAAATATCTAGATTCAGAGTGATTTTTGCACTAACCAGTTTTTGTATTTTCCCTTAGGAATGAGAGATTTTCCTAAAATGAAAAGTATCCTGTATAATGACCTGGATGGTCAGTTATCATCACACAAATTTCATCAAAACCGTCAAGCGGTTTTTGTGTGATGCAGTAACAAAAAGACAGACACTTTTCCAAAATGAAAAGTATCCTATATGTTGTCCTCGATAGTCAGTTATCATCATACCAAATTTCATGAAAATCAGTCCGTTGGTTTTTGCGTGATGAGGTAACAGAAAGAAAGACAGACAGACAGACAAAAATTTCAAAAATGATAAATTTTGGTTTTTGTATCAATAATAATGACTATTAGAATAAGATTTTTAAATACAGTTTAATGTCCTGTTAATATTTCACCTATATCTCTAAGATGGTACATCTCTTGTTATGATACCATTTGCAAATGGTGGAAATAAATAGCAGAGTATTGTACCTCTGAGATGGCATGAGAAGAAGCAAAATATGCAAAACCAATTGGCAGTGCAAATGAAATCGGTGTACCAATGATTATTATAATAGCGGATACTTGTTGGTCTAAACGATCTTATGGCACCAATTATAATGCTTCTGCTGGTGTTGCAGCTATCATAGGTCTTCACAGTAAAAAGCGATTATTTTGTACATAATAAATGCATAGTAAAGTCAAAGATCAAAAACCAAAAAAGTCCGATAAGCAGACAATACAAAATATAACTAATAAATAATTAACTAGGATCACATTGATGAATGTGCCAGGAAGAGGCCTAAATTTTTGAAGTTGAACAAAATTTCTCATCCCTAATAACAAACTCTAAACACCATGTTGACGTCGCCATTTTGGATTCTAGTATCTACTTGATTAGAAGTCCTGCACCTTCATTAGAAATCCAGAACTTGATTAGAATTTTATTTGAAATTTTAATCATGATCAAGATCATTTCTGAAAATTCATCAACAATTTCAAAAGAAATAGACAAATCCTATTATATATGTATTTTGATGCACATTTCGCTAGTTCTATTTATAGTTTGACTAAAAATTCATGATTTTCAGGATCAAAGCCTTCATATAAAGATATTCATTAAAACTGTCTGTCATTTGCATACCGTCATTATATACTTCCGTTATGCATAAGCATCAAATTGTAAATTGTTGTGTCATATGAACTATACATTCGTACCAAATATGAAGTCGTTTGTATATATGGAAGTGGATGGGAAATTGTTGAAAAAACAGAAGTTAAGTTAATAAATGTGTAAACAGAAGTTAAGTTAATAAATGTGTAGTAAAAACTTTTATTTTGTCTGTTTCCTGAAATATGTCCAGCACGCAAATACTATACGACTGTATCTGATTTATTGTGTCATTTTATTTTTCGATAAAATCTCTTTACTGTTTGTTATTTAATTACATAAAAATTAAACCCAACATTTTGCACACGGGATGATTGTCTCAATTTATAAGTTTAGGCTACTCAGTGAATAACCAATTAAAGCCAAATTCTTTCTCAAAGGCGAGACTATGTTGCACTGCTTACATTTATAGGACTTTCCAACTACTTTCAGATCGCATCGATATTAGACATAACATTATTTATAAAAGCAATGCCTTTATATTAAATAAACACATTATATCCATATAAACCATATGTAAAAAGAGATAGTTATAATTTATAATGGTCTATATTAATATTACGGAAGAGTGAGTACTATGTAGGTGTGAAAGGGATACCACTACTCTAGGCTCGATCAATCAGATCAAATAATCATAAATCGATAGGATTCGGTTTAGTCTTGTCGGAGTTGCTGCCACAATGAACTGTAAAAAGAACTAAATATTGCTATGTCAACATTTTTATATCGCTTTGCCTTCTAGAGAATTTAAAATAAATCGTAAAGAAATGTAATAAAAATATATTATTAAATATTACTCGCGTGTATTTAAAGCATATTGTCATAGAGCTGAGAAGTATTCTAAGGTTTATTTCTCAAAATAAAGTAGTGACGATAGACAACCACACTCTAGGTGAATCACGGTAGGGTACTAATGACAACTTAGTAAATTTAGTTAGATTATCCTATTTTTAAGCACCACTTTTAAAGCACTAATGACATATCTATATAATATAATGTCATCATATATAAATAGGCTCTAGGGAAAACTATATAAACATGTAATTGAACAGAAGTTCTGATTAAGACCCATAAAATGAACTTGCCATATTAAATAATCACCAAATATAACCACTGTATCTATATCAAGAATCATAAGGAAAGCACCAAATTATAATTTTATTTCTGGTAAACTAATATATGAGCTGGCCGCAAAAGACACAACTTATCTAATTTGTCTATACTATGAAATACTCTGAAGATGTTTCTTTCCGGTAGAATAAAATATGCAAGAAATACTGTGACAAAAACCACATAAATTGGCAGATGACATCATTCTATCAGCATTCTGGATTTTTTCAAAAACTGTAGAATCACTGTTTCTATCAAGACTGTGTCCCACCACATCACTTGTCGGGTTTCAACATTACCCACGTGGATACAGAGTATAAATATTTTTTTAGAATGTGTGGGTTATGAGCAAAAATAATTTATGTGAAGGTACCAAAGTGCTCCAGGTGCATTTTTCAATTAAACATTTAAACCATCACAGCTAATTTGAAATAAAATAAAATGTGGCTGTATCTGCACATACCATACCATTAATCCAATAATGAAACTACAAAGTAAACTATTCTGAAAAGAACTACATAATTACACATAGATATGCTCTTTGCGTCATCCGCCTCCAAGCAACGAACTCCAATCGACGTATCAAATCAACACGTCTCCACAAGGTCACACAGTGTGCAGACATGGAGCTCGGCTATTTTCACTCAATTCGGTGATCAGTAAGGAAAAGTGTGGGTACATTCAACACAAGAATATTTATAGACTAGACTACATAAGAACATGTTCCAATGTTCCATACCCATTTGAAAATTCTCTTAGATTTTTAGACTAAATATTTTTTTTGAACAAATAGACTTCAAATCATATTGACAAATATTAAGAAATTATTAAATGACATGAAACTGGTAAAAATAGTAATATACTTCTACCTAGCAGAAATTTTCTGAAAAAATGTTCCGACTTATATGGGTCTAGTGTAGTTAAAAAAAATTTGTAAAAAAGCCCTCTTTTTTGGAACCTTCAGTTAGTAAATCTTTTTAACACGTTCAGTGCGGTGTTTGCTTTTGAATGCGCTTTGTCATGCTGACACTAATGGAAAAAAACTTTTATAGTTGTCTGAATGTTCTTCTCTTTTAATAATTTATTTTACTTTTAATATTTTTTCATGCCTAAAAAAATCGGAATAAATTCATCATGTTGATAACATGTCAACATCACTCATATGAAGTAAACTCTTAGTGTCTACGACATACCAACATCAGCACTGAATGCGTTAATAGACAAATGTGAATATGAGTATAGGAACATTAAAAATGTATGAAGTACTTTTATCATTATATAGTGTTGTTCTAATTGCACATTAGAACTTGCATATAAAGTATAACTTAAGGCTAATTCAATTGATGATGAAACTGTAGATTCTTACAAAGAAATGAGGATCAAAATCGGGGTATTGGTATTATACTTAATCCATATTTAAACCACCCATTCCCAAAAAGAGTTGAGACCGCCTAGTCCAACTAGTAAAATAATCTAGAGTTTAAACTTTCAATGTAATAAACCGTCGTTGATGTTACAAGTTGTGACTAAAATATTGTTTAACTGTTTGAGTGCCATGGTTTTTTACTCATATATACTTAAAAATGCCAAAGAAATCTTTTGTTTTTGATGTCATTTACCCTTGTCTCGAAAAAAACTGTATTTCTTCCAAAAATTATCCAATTTTGATAATATTTTCCTTGTTTTCCTAATAAAAACTTATACGAGGATAGTAAATTAGAAAGAAAATTAGGGAAATATATATTGGGAACAAAAATTATAACAAAAACTAAAATCAAGGTAACATCGTATTTTCGCAGTCCGGTACATCCTCCGTATCAGCAAAATAATTGTTATCGTCACTATTATCACTATCACTCAAAATTAGCATTACGCCAAATTGTGAGCGCACCACAATGTCACTCCCACTATCATTTTCTTCACAACTTGAAAAATGATAATTTTCACTCGAATTATTTTCATATTCCGACAATATGGGTTCAAAATGTTCTTTTCCTGGATCTTTTTTATATAATACCGCGCCCTAAACAGGAACTGATTTTGTGAGCGCCATCGCGCTCGTGGCAAATTTAGTAAGTACACGCACGAGTGCGATGGCGCTCATCGGCACTCAAACGGTTAAACTTTAGCAATGATTTACTCTGTGATTGCATAAGATCAATCAGAGCCTAAGCGTGTATAATTTTCTACTTATTTGTTTACTTAATAACTAAATCATTTATAAATTGTAAAATAGATTGAGCGAAGTATAAAATGTATTTCTCTTATGGCACAATCAGCGTATGAACATGATATTTGCGTAGTAAATAATTATAATAAATAAATTTTCTTATGCATAGAAAAGATTACGATACGGTGTTTAAAATATCTTTTGAAGGGTAAAAAGAGGTAAATAAAGAAAAAATTGGAACTTGCAGTGAAAGCCGATTTATTAGTTTGACAACGAACACACTAATTAATATACAAAATGTGTTTGTTTCTTTGTTATTTAGTTGGTTTCATGTCTTAACCACTTAACCAATCTCCATTCAATTTTTTTGTGTATAGCCTGTCTCATGAATGAACACAGTGTAACACGTTCAAAATATAATTTTTTTTCCGTAATCGCAAAAATCATGTCATTAGGAATAAGAATGAGAACAAAAGTATATGATAAGATATCAAGTAAATGTTAATGGGCATTTGACAGATGTAACAAAAAATATTATAAAAATGGAATCATTTTGCTGGCTGGTTGTAGAAGAATACTGTAATTAATGATAATGTAATTAAAACTACGTGGTGGAATATAGAACAATGTATTTACTTTCTGTTAAAGAGTTTCCTCTTACTGAAAAATGGTTCCTTGATAGAAATAAGTTGGAAATTTCATTATTTCACTTTCAAACATCGAAATCCCCGTCAAGCTGACCAACAGCAGGTAAAATTGTATTTCAAAATGTATACCTGTACTACAGATCCAAGGACCAACCGGTGCTTGAGGATCACAATTTAGTTATAAAAACTGGCTGGAAGGTAAGATGTGCCGTATGATGATTGCAAGTTATTTGCAGTTAAAGACATGCAAAGCATCAGTGAGAGTGACAATTTAAATCAAATCATCTTATCATAATATCATCAATGTCATTGTGAAACAATGTATCTCGGAAAACGCAATTTGTCGGGAAAGTAAAGAAAACATTTAGTAACACTAATTTAATGATGGAGACTTAACTCATGTATCAATTTCGTTTTAATTCAGATATATTTGAATAAAAGTTATATTGATAATTGGAACAAAGTTATTTTACGCAGTTTACAGTAGAGTGAGTTGGCAGAAATCGTCACGTAAGGAAAAAGCTTTATGCCCCCTCCAGGTGACTTTTCCCTCTCTTTCTCTCTGTTTCTTTCTATTATATATGGTTGTATCTGTGTGTGTTTGTGTGTGTGCACTCAGCTGTATAACCTCAATTCTAAATACGTGTAAATATTATTTAAACTTTTTTTTTTATTCTACTGGCTTTCTATTGTAAGCTAATCATCTGCCAGACCGTTTCCAATTCAGTATATATTTATTTACACTTTAAATTATAAATGATTGCAATATCGTTTACTAAATATTAAAAATTTATAAATTATAAAAAATGTTTGGCAAATTCATTTATTTTCGTTATTACTTTATTATTTATTAAATACTTAAAATTAATAAATTACAATAAATTGTAAACATATTCATTCATTTCCATCAATTAATTAAACTTTATTTAGATTGCTTTAGTAAATTAGACAATTCATTACATACATTTAAATTTTTGAAATATTTAAATTTAAAATAAAAATAAATACTAAATTTGATTCCAAATTTAAAAAAAATTAGAATAACTAACCTTAAAAAAATATAAATAACGAAATTTTAACATAATTTAATTTAAACTTAAAATAAATTTTAAATTTGATTAATTTAATAAATAAATTTTAAAATCATAAAATGAGAAATTATATTTATCTCTTTTTACCCTTCAAAAGATATTTTAAACACCGTGTCGTAATCTTTTCTATGCATAAGAAAATACTTATTATAATTATTTGCTACGCAAATCATTCATACGCTAATTGTGCCATAAGCAACATACATTTTATCATAGTGGTTCATTGAAATGACCTTAAGCAGTAGACTTCGCTTAATTTATAAATGATTTAGTTATTAAGTAAATAAATAAGTAGAAAATTATACACGGTTAGGCTGTGATTGATCTTATGCAATCACAGCTTAAATCACCGTAGAGTTTAAACAACATTTTAGTCACAACTTGTAACATCAACGACGGTTTAATTACATTGAAAGTTTAAACTCTAGATTATTTTACGAGTTGGACTAGGCGGTCACAGCTCTTTTTGGGATTGGGTGGTTTGAATATAGATTAAGTATGGCACCAATACCCTGATTTTGATCCACTAATCTACTGTTTCCATCATCAATTGAATTAGCCTTGTCAGTCAGTGCCAGTGCTGATGTCGGTATGTCATGGACATTGAGAGTTTATTTCGTGTGAATGATGTGGACATGTTATCAACATGATGAATTTGTTCAGATTTTTTGATGCATGAAAAAATATTAAAAGTAAAATAAATAAACTTGATGAAAAAATGCAATATTTTCATATATTTAATTGGCTTCTCCGAAAATTCAAAATTTTTAAGTGCGAAATATATGTGTAAATATGATCCATTACTAAATTAAATTTCAAATTTTTACATGAAGCGATTTCTGAGGAAATCCATTTTACCTCTTAGGTTAGAAAACTTTGAAAATAATGCTTGTTTTTATAATTTTCGTTCTTGTTAACCTCAATAGTAACAAAACAAATGTTTTTCGGAGTTACTAAATATCTTCCAAAATTTAAATGATTTGATGCGCCCGTTAATATGCTTTTTTTATTATAATAAATTTGAAGCTTCTACGTCAAACGGTTTCTGAGAAAAACGATTGTAACAGACGTACAGACGAACGATAGTGGTCTTACAAGCGTTTCGTTTTGAAGTACGAAACCCTAAAAAGGAAGGAGATAGAACCTGAACATTGACAATCTCTAAATCTTTCTATTCAGTTTCATAATTTCAGGAGACAAAGAAAATATGTCTCCATATTTTATATTTTCAATTGTTGAAGCAGGCAGCGCAATGTAAGTCGTGTTTAAATTCAGATCATTTGTCCATAGAAATATGAAATATCAAATCAATAAATAAATTTAGAACAGTCCCTGATCATGATTTTATAAACAGACCATAGACTTATTAGATATGTTTATAATATCGTCCGTAGTTATGACACTGAAAATATAAAGCAAACTAAAACGTAAAAAATTGTCTACAAAATCTTAAATGCGTATATAACTAGCATTTAAATGGTATGCGCGGAAAACTTAATAACAAATGTTAAGTTATTGTTTTATTACGCATTTTCTTTTGTCTGTCGTTTCGTTGTTTACGAAGTAAAGACATCTGTTCACCTCAAAGAAACAGTGCCGTCTTTGCTGCCGTAACTGGCACACCGGTAGGTACCGATAAACTTGCGAAAAAAGCACGAATAAAAAAGATATTAATAATATATTGTCCCATTTAGAATCGGGATAATAAAATATATTTAATTTCTAACGTAATTAAATACTTATTATTTTGTAAAACATACAGTGATCAAGTTTGTATCTGGCAAAATAAAATATTTAAAAGATGAAACGCGAAAAATTTATCTCCGAAGACCGAGATCTCGATTTCGTACATTTTTATTTAATGTCGCGTTGCCTAGCAACGGAAGTTTATTTAAACATGGAGTAGCAGTATAATAATATTATTAATTAAAATTGCATTTTTTATACGTTAAATTAAGAGAACAATGCAGTGAACGTGTGATATATTGTGTAGTTTAACATGGCGATATCAAGTGAAATAAGAAATGCTCCGTTTATTAAATGTATATACGATATTTATATTGAATGCAGGCCCTGATCATTTGCGCGCGCTTTTTGAGTTCTTGTTGGATACTGTTGCTTGTTTGGAAAAAAGCTATTGACGACGATGATTGCTCTGACGGATTTAAGCTGATAAAAATATATGTCTAAATAAAATATTAAAAATATTTGTTATAAATGGTGTAATAATCACATCATAAATTTTCAGTATTTAAGTGGATTTAATTGTTCGAATTTTTTTTCACTTTCTTACGTAATTCGTATTTGATATGCATGAATTAATTTTTATTTAATGTTACTTGTTATTATGGGAAAGATTTTCATTTTCGATTACTTTATTAGATATTTGATTACATGCGTAATTAAATGTTAATAGTAGGGTAAATTGAATAAAAAAAAATATAAAAAATGTAAATTTTGTTCGTTTTGTACATGGTGCTGCTAAAAAACGCTGAGGATAAGATAAAAAAACGATATATATATATATATATATATATATATATATATATATATATATGTATAAATATTTGACTTTTTTTAAGAAAATTGAAATTAATATTCATGATTATTTGTCATCGTTTTCGTGCTCACGATACTTGCGCACGTTATTCAGCGCCACTCAGATGATCCCGCGAACAGCTGCGAAGACATTTAGCTGCCCGGGTAAACACCGCGCTCCAGGCGAGTATTGAGTGTGTTAAAAAATATTTAATGACATTATTATCGAATAGAATTAAGCTAGTACATGTATATGTATTTTGTATTCTTTGGTATTAAAGAAATGTCACATTGGAATTGGACCTTGCCGGCCTATAAATATTATGTAGGTATTGATTTGTCGCATCGTCAGGTAGAAATATTTGGTTTAAAACGTATTCCTCCTCGTTATTTTGTCAAATGTATCATATAATTTGGATTTATTTTATGCAAACGTCACCACCCTCTCTTTATTCTACACAAATATACTCCCCTCGTGATATTCTGCAAATGTATCAACTGCGTTATTTGGCGCAAACATATCTCTCCGCCTTATTCTGCCCAAACTTATCCCCCTACGTTATTCTGTGCAAATATATCTATCCACGTTATTTCGCACAAACGTATCCTACGTTATTTTGTACGTACGTACGTTATTTTGTGTAAAAATATCTCTCCGCGTTATTTCGCACAAACGTATCCTCTCGCGTCATTCTGCGCAAACGTATCCCCCTACGTTATTCTGCGCAAATATATCCTATTATATCTGCACAAATATATCCCCTTATTTCGCATAAACGTATCCCCTCGAGTTATTCTGTGCAAACATATCCCCTTAAGTCAATCTGTGGAAATATATCTTTTCGCTTTATTTCGCACCTCCCCAGTTATTCTGAGCAAACATATCACCCTGCGGTTTTCTGCGCAAATGTATCTCATTTCCCTCTTCTCATTTTTTAGTGCAAATGTATCCTCCGCATTATTCTGCCCAAACATCCCTCTGCGCATTCTGCACAAAGCTATCCATCCCCCTACGGTATTATATTACCTGTGCGCGGTCTTATTGTGGTACCGTTTATTCGCAATAAAATGTATTTCTCGACAAATTTATTATATTCAACTCTTTGAAGTACTCATAAAAAAGAGGCAATCTGGTTTCCCTACATATTTTATTTCTTCGAATGTCGACGGGATAAAGCGACGTTAATTTTTTTATTATTAAATCGTTTCGCAGAATATTTTCATGTTTCTTGCTTTCTTTTTTATGGAGATTTATGAAATAGCGTGTTAGTCAAATCCATTGATCTAAATATCAAGATACGGCCAAAGGAACATAAACCAAATCGAAAATGACAACACCAATTCATGCGCGCCATCTATTGCAATTAAACGAAACTACTTCGTCAGTCACATGGCCGACTGTTTGCGACCGTAGACGTAATGTTGTCGTGGCGTTATCATATTTTATTATTTATTAACTAAATTAAAAAGAAAATGGTTTTCAATTTGTACGTATGTATATTGATATGACAATGCTTAAATAGCTTGGATTTTAAGAAATGCTGCTAATAAAGCCGTTTAGTACCGTTTCTAGTGGGACATTTTTTGGTTTCTATGAGCCTGTCCTTATGAAGTAATTGTAAGTCTATGGTCAAATTGCGATCCAAATTAATCAATATCGAGCATCCAATTTTGGCGCAGATTTTTTCCGATTTTGCAAAATGAGTTACCGATTTTTGTTTGTTTCCAACATCGTCGTGTAATGTCAAATAGAAGTCGGTAAAAGAGGAAATTTAAAATTAAACTTTTATCTTTTTATGCTTATGTAAATTTTTTTAAATAAATTTAAAAAAAATTACAAAAATACTTAATTCACTTTACTATAATAATGGTAACGAAAACTTGAACAAAATAATAAGGAATTGTATGGGGCAATTCCCAAAGTTCCCGAAAGACTTTCTTAATTTCTCATCCCCAAAGTCTTTCTTATTTCTGAAAATTTAACAGCAATACCAAAATATTATTATTTTCATTATGGTATTGGATACTTATTGTTCAAGTTCGACTTGCTCTTGACGACTCGCGATTTTATGATCAACCGATTCTAGTCTTTCTTCTTTCCTCTTTGTCTTTCTTGACTATTCAGCTTATATATTCTAAATTATATTGAAGACGAAAAGCGGACAGTTTTGTTGTAGTTTTTCATCGTGAAAGACTGGTAGATTGGTTTCGCGTGCTATATAGCATAACTGTAGTGTTGGTTCTATTTAAATGTAAACGATTCGCCTTTGAAAATGTTAAATATTTAATTAATTAAATAAGTTTCTTTTACATTATTCGATTTCGATGGCGGCTGAAATTCGCTATCTGCTATAATCAGTTAAATGTTTGAGCTTCGAACAGCACTGATGTTTTTATGGTGTCAATTGCATTAGATTCTTTTTAAAGCTCTTGTTCGTGGTATATTTTATATTGGATTTTGTTTGAGATACTGTTGCAATTGTCCATATGAAAACATGTCCCAATCCTAAAACCGCTAAAGTAAAAATTATAAAAAAATAGGTTTACTAGAAATTTACTTAAAATTTACTGAAAAACTATAACAGGGATTCTAAATTTCATAGTTTCTTTTTGTTGAGAAATTATCGATAAAACCTTATTAACTAGATAATATATTTATATGGCGGAAAATAATGTTAATATATGTAAATAGTTTAACAGAAATACTATAAGCTTTTAAGTGTTTATATGTTGATAAATGTGTACGGATTCTTCGTATTGAGAGTAGCAATGTCGAACGATTTGTACATCTCTAGTTCTCATTGTCAAAGTAGACAGCATTACTAATCTTACTATCTATTTTTTGTTTTATTTGCTCATTTGATTTTAACATAAACTTAGTGTAGTCAAATGAGCATGAGATAGCTAGCATATTTTCCTACTTACATAGAAGTATGAGCTGTGAGTATAAAACTTAGTTTTTTGGACTACTGTCTCCTGGTTCTTTTCGAAAATAAGGATGCAATTAGTTTCCTATACTATCTCTGTAACTATGCGCCTAACAAAAATGAAACTTAGGTTGTATTTGAAGATAATGCAATTATTTACAACTTTTGTTAATGAATTTCCAGCGTTACATTAATAAAAAAGTTATGAGCCCAAAAAGAACAATAAAGAAAGGAAGAAAAAAAATTTAAGGCGAGATAATTGTTGTATTTTAAGACTCGTAATTTAAGTACTTCTTGTTTCTTAAAAAGCATATCTTAATAAAAAAATTGCCATATTTATTTTTTTTTGTTAAGTTTTATTTAATTAATTGTTTGTGAAATTGAAAGGTAAATTGAAGGTTAGTGATTTACGTAGGTTTAAAAATACCTGTTATTTTAGAACTTGCACTAACAAGATTCTGTACATACCTAGTCACTTTTAAACATATAATAGTACATATTATTTCTAGTAAATTATTTAAAAATATTAATATTAGTTTTTACAATGTAAATACATATCTTTCTCAGGTTCAGTACTAGATTTAGATTCATTGCTATAATTTTCCGGTCAATTTTAAATAAATTTCTAGCAAGTTATTTTCTTCACAATTTTGATTACAGCAGTTTCGGAGTTGAGCAAAGGGAAGGGTGTATGTTTTTCCTGAAAATTTTCAGTAATATCTCTCCGCGTTATTTCGCATAAACGTATACTCTCGCGTCATTCTGCACAAACGTATCCCCTACGTTATTTTGTGTAAATATATTTCTCCGCGTTATTTCGCACAAACGTACCTTCCCTCGTCATTCTGCGCAAACGTATCCCCCTACGTTATTCTGCGCAAATATATCCTTCCGCGTTATTTCGCATAAATGTATCCTCTCGAGATATTCTGCGCAAACATATCCCCTTACGTCAATCTGTGGAAATATATCCCTTCGCGTTATTTCGCACAAACGTATTCTCCCCAGTTATTCTGAGCAAACATATCACCCTGCGGTTTTCTGCGCAAATGTATCTCGTTTCCCTCTTCTCATTTTTCAGTGCAAATGTATCCTCCGCATTATTCTGCCTAAACATCCCTCTGCGCATTCTGCACAAAGCTATCCATTCCCCTACGGTATTACTTTACATAAAGGCCTGAACAGAATTAGTTTTCAAATCTTTGTAACTCGTTGTGCTAACTGACGTTGTAGATTATATGTGAAATTTAAATAGAATTTCGAGTTTACCATTTGCTTTCTTTGAAATTCATATAAAAAGTTTTGTCATATAGCATAATCTACTTAATATGCTTCATCACTATGGCAAATTCTAATTTTTCACATTGGCAGATTGAAATTTGGCATAGTGATGAAACATATTGAGTTGCATATGCGATATGTCAACTCTTAAAAATATTTATGTAGAAATGTCAAAGAAGGTAAATATAAAGCTGAGTTTACCCTACAATCAACCTCTATTCCAAATCTGTAATAGAAGTAGATTGCAGAGTAAACCCATCTTAAGAAGTTAAATGCCAACTTGGTGAATGATGATAAGGGAGTGTAATTGAAACAACTGGTGAAAACCTGCTTATAGTGAAAGGATGACCTTGAATTATGTGTGAAGAAACTAGTAGAATGGAAGAAAACCGGTAGTGATTTTGTAGATGTTGTTTTGGCTTACGGCTATATTTTTCACGATCATGAATCTCAAATTGGAAAGATGAAGTAAATTTCAAGTTTCAAACGATTTCTGAGAAAATAACGGCTGTGACAGACAGATAGACGGACACGTGCGTGATCATGAGGGTTATTCCTGAAAATAGTGAATACCTTTAAACTACAATATTATTTTTAATATTATCTATGTACTATTATTTTAAGTCAAATTTTTTTAAGTGACTTCATATTTACTTTACTTTATTCATTCAACTTTACCACTCAACTGGTAAAGTTGAGTGAATAAAGTAAAGTAATAAGTTAGATACTTTTTCAACTCAACTGGTGAGGTAAACAGTTAAGCGTATTTTTTTACATAACATCCCCTTCAGGCCCAATCCGAGAATCTTCATTGGGATACTACTAATACCTCCTTTTTAAGGGACATGGCAGCGGGTTGTCTTCTAAAGAACGCCGTTGAAATCCGCAAGATCCTCATCGATGGGATTTATCATATCCTCACCGAGAGGAATCTAGCCGAATCGTGTGGGTAATAATGAAGGGCATTCATTATCGAGTTCCATTCTATTTAACAACCTTAAAACTTGTACGACATTTCGTCCTTACACTGCTGCAATGCTTGCAACGTTTTTGAAAAAATCTTTTGAAGGTGGACATTTCTTGGTTTCGTACACCCAAAAAAAAACGTCTACCACAATAATTGCAATAGCTTCTCTCAGCATTTCTGCATGAAAATTAGACTTTCCACTTTGATGCTAAGATTTTGATAGAACCTCGTAAAGTGATGGTTGATTTGAAATCAAAATGTAATTTTCTCGAATTTTATTTTCATTATACATAAACATAATTGGCTTCGATAGCAACCAAATCCCTACCATCATTAATGGGCTGCATATATTCACAATTAAATGAAACTACGTGATGTAGTATTATTTCTACTTTCTTTAATTTGTTTACCACGACCTATGTTTCGTTGTATTACAACATCTTCAGGTGGGATATTAGCAAAGATCACATTACAACATCTTCAGGTGGGATATTAGCATCTTTGCTAATGAAGATGTTATAATACAACGAAACCTAGGTCCGTGGTAAAGAAATTAAAGAAAGTAGAAATAATACCACATCACGTAGTTTCATTTAATTGTGAATAATGAATTTCTACAAAATTAACGCCAAATATATTCAATATTCAATGGCTGCATATATATTGGTACAGTTAATTAACCAATTCAAAATAACAATTTTAAAGCTCATTTTATTTACCATTTAATTTTTTAATAAATTTTTACTTTGTTGAATTTTCTGTTGAAGTAAGGTCTGTAGTACGCGGTGTGAATTTTTACAATTTCTACTTTCTTGAATTTTTTGTTGAAGTAAGGTCTGTAGTACGCGGTGTGAATTTTTACAATTTCTAGTTTCTTGAATTTTTTGTTGAAGTAAGGTCTGTAGTACGCGGTGTGAATTTTTACAATTTCTACTTTCTTGAATTTTTTGTTGAAGTAAGGTCTGTAGTACGCGGTGTGAATTTTTAAAATTTCTACTTTGTTGAATTTTCTGTAAAAGTAACATTTTGGATTACGCGTTGTGAATTTTTACAATTTCTACGTTGTTGAATTCTCTGTTGAAGTAAGGTTTGGAGTAAGCGGTGTGAATTTTTAAAATTTCTACTTTATTAAATTTTCTGTTGAAGTAAGGTTTATAGTACGCGGTGTGAATTCACACAGGACACGTTGTGTGAACGTTGCTGAAATTACTTCTGCCTTTCGTTCGAAATTGCTCATGTATTGTTATTAATATCGAATAAGTTGTTATGATTAATTTCGTGAAAGTCGCTCATACTCCTACTGCGTAAGGGTTTCACGTCTTTCGTTTTCACACTAGGTAGCCTTCACTGAGAAGCATATACTTGGCGAAATTATGTATAAATATGTAAATACCAAACACAAGAAGACTGACGCTATTAGAAAGAGCGTCTGTTGTTCCAAACTTGTTCCTATTAGAAAGAGCGTCTCTTGTTCCTTACTCTTGTTACATATACTTGGCAAAATTATGTATAAATACGTAGATACCAAACATAAGAAGACTAACGCTATTAGAAAGAGCGTCCCTTGTTCCGAACTTATTCCTATTAGAAAGAGCGTCTCTTGTTCCTTGCTACCGTTACCTATACTTGCGAAATTATGTATAAACATAAGAAGACTAGCGATATTAGAAAGAGCGTCTCTTGTTCCGAACTTATTCCTATTAGAAAGAGCGTCTCTTGTTCCTTGCCCTTGTTACATATACTTTGCAAAATTATGTATAAATACGTAGATACCAAACATAAGACAACTAACGCTATCAGAAAGAGCGTCTCTTGTTCCGAACTTGTTCTTATTATAAAGAGCGTTCCTTGCTCTTGTTACATATACTTGGCGAAATTATGTATAAATACGTTTATACCAAACATAAGAAGACTAGCGATATTAGAAAGAGCGTCTCTTGTTTAGAAACCACTTCTTTAAAGATCCACGCCATTCATGGTACAATTAAAATATATTTCCATAAGATATTGTCATCTACAGTTTCCGAGTAAAATATTTTAAATTACATGATTTGTCAAACTTAACTATTAATAAACGGAAATTGATAAAAATTAAATTATATACTAGGTTATCTCATTCAAATTTGCATATATATTTTTCTTATATTCTCAAATATTGTTAAAATTTCTGTTTAATATAAATACAATTATAAGTGTTGTTCATGTTTTTCAATTTAAGCAGTCCACTTCTCTTCGTTTCCCTCGTGAATTTCCAATTCCAGTGCCCCTCACAAATTTGACCACTCGTCGAAGTAACGGCCGCTCAGTGCACGTTTTAAACTGTGAAAGCAACCACAATCCGAGGGCATTATATCAGGAGAGTACGGTGGCTTGTCCCAAGTCAATATCTGGTTCTCGATTTTACAAAATCTTTATGAATATCATTTGCACTTTCGTCTAGAAGAACACCAAATGTAATAAAATTGTGTTGGTGAAACTCACTAATTGAATTAATTTATTTATTTCGATCCATTTAAAAATTATGTAAAATATGTGTTGATAGATTAATATGTGTTGGCGCACTAAAGTTCACTAAAGAATTACCAAACATAATCTTCAATATTTCGCGCAATCTTTCAAAACAGGAACTGAACATGTACGCGCAAGTTGAATGGAATGACCTAATAAATTACATATGTACGTATGTATACATATATATATAT
Organism: Druceiella hillmani; assembly: GCA_039881145.1. Lineage (NCBI taxonomy): Eukaryota > Metazoa > Arthropoda > Insecta > Lepidoptera > Hepialidae > Druceiella > Druceiella hillmani. The sequence continues at coordinate 6,626,814 of JAYKKI010000035.1, forward strand.
ATATGTGTGTGTGTATATGCATATGTATATGTATACGTATACGTATATACACATATACATGCACACACACACACACATACATACATACATACATGTATATATATATATATATATATATATATTTATATATATATACTTATATGGGTATTATTCTGTATTTATCACCATAGGTCGGATAATTTACCAAAAACTTACATAAATTATATACCTTTGGTATATCATTAAGTTTCTATGTCAAGATAATTTGTTTGGCGTAATGAAGTAATAAGTACTTAAATCTGTCCGCCTGTTGCTTATATCTCATAGGTTAGATCATGACAAGATAAATATTTACCATTTTTAAATAAATGTTCCCTTTAAACAACATGTTATTACCACGAATTCCTCACAAAATATAAGTCATCGAGTAGTTTCTAGTCCACTATGCTGGACTATGAGCGTGTAACTTATCACAGATGATGAGCGTATTATTTTAATTAATCTAATGGAAATTATTTTTAAGTGACTTTCTAATTTATTTTTGACATTTCTGATAAACTGAATGTGATTTCCTATTGGAAAAGTATTTTCTGGTTTTTTGCTTGGTTTCTGGATGTACGAGGAAAAAGTAAGGATTTTTTTTCATAATGAAAGAACAATATAATTAGACAACTCAAACAGAAGATATGAGATTTTCTATATATAAATTATAACAAACTAAGTTGAAAGAAAAGAAATTTACTAACCATTTAAATTCAACCAAAACAACGCTTGAAATTGAGTTTCATCCCTTGAACAATTAGGTTTAATCTCGATATGTTTCTGTTTAAAGGAATTTGAGAACCTACTTAATGTCATTAAAGTCAAAGACTACTACTTGATGTCATTAAAGTCAAGTCTAAGACAAGAGAAAAACATAATGTTAAAACTATATGAGTTTATTTATATTCAATAAGTAAACTCAAATAGAAATTTTGACGCTAAGAGATTATATAAGACTGATGTAGGATTTTTTCTCACTCTTTTTATTCATAAAACAACGTAATGATTACTAAATGTTAATTGTAAATTTTAATGATTTGTAATACGAAATATAAAGTAATTATTCCATGAGAATGAACACTCAGAAGACTACTTTTATATCAAAAATTTTCTTTAACAAACATTTATTAGTTTCGCCGGTTAAGTAAAAAATACGATGAGAAGGCCGAAAAAGAAAAATATTATGTTTGACAAGTGACAGGGCGACGTACAATTGGCAGTGTGAAAAATGTTGTATTGTCATTTCAAAAAAAAAAGACAACACTGTCACACAAAATATGAGACCTCCAATATTCTAATGATTAACACAGCTCATACTTTTCAAGCTGTCAAATGTCATGTTTTTTCCGACTTACTCGGCAATTTGTATTATAGTTCGACCAACTTACACGAAAGCTTCTTAAATTAATTACTTAAACCTTCCTTATAAATCACTTATTTATTGAAGAAATCCTCATGGAAATCCGTGCAGTAGTTTTTCAGATTACCGCGCTCAGACATCCAGATAGATGGAGACTCTGTTTTATATTATATATTTATATATATATATATATATATATATATATATATATATAAATATACGTATATATAAAATATCTCAAAAACTGTGACATCTAAAATCAACATTTTCTAGTGTCAGCACTTTGGCGCACTTTTCTAAAAATCCTGTTTTTTTCACAATTTTAGGTTCTGTAGTTTCGTAAATAAGGGGATTATGGAGTAATTTTTTGCATCAGGATATCTCGGAAAATATGCTGTTTAAATTTCTGCAAAAAAAAAATAAATTTAAGGCTCTTATAACTGGCATTTTCAAACAATATTCCACACTATGGAATTAAAAAAAAGAATTCGAGTACCAATGAATTAAGACTCTTATACTACACACAATATTCCACACTATGGAATTAAAAAAAAAAGACTTCGAGTACCAATAAATTAAGACTCTTTACCACATACAATATTCCACACTATGGCATTGAAAAAAAATTCGAGTACCAATGAATTAAGACTCTTATACCACACACAATATTCCACACTATGGATTTAAAAAAAAATACAGTACTTAATTTGCCCTGTAGGTAAAATTATTTTAAAATTCATATGAATATTTTTGAGTTAGGGCTATCAACATATGTGCGGGTTTGCTTTATTGCTATGTCAAATTTCAAATTTTCACTAACACTAGAAGTTTCAAACGGTTTCTAAAAAAAAAAACTGCAATGATAGAATAATCACATAAGAGTTTCGTTTTGTCTTTTGAGGTAAAAAAACTCTATAAACAAACAAGCGTTTTTCATTTTTCTTGTCAGTAACTGTTTTATTATTAATATTACTCCAGAAAACGATTAATACAAGTTGTATATAATTGTATCACCTACAAAAATGTCGTTTGCAATATTATTGTCACATTCGCAGTTAAATCGCTGAATTGAAAATTCATGGCCATCAACTCTGAATGACCATACGCTGAATTGAAAACTCAGTTTACGAAACCTCAACAGGTGTACAACAGATGACGTATTCAACAGATGTTGGTGTGATAGTTACAAGTATTCTACCTTTGTAAGGTCGAACACTTGCCATAACTTACGAGCATGTAAATGAATTTGATACGGCCGCCTTCTCATATTTTGTTAGGCCTATTACAATATATATATATATATATATATATATATATATATATGTATACATACATATATATGTAATTTATATATTATTAAGTCATTCCATTCAACTTGCGCATATATGTTCGGTTCCTGTTTTGAAAGATTGCGCGAAATATGGATTATGTTTGGTAATTCTTTAGTAAACTTTAGTGCGTCAACACATATTAATCTGTCAACACATATTTTACGTATTTTTTAAATGAATCGAAATAAATAAATTAATTCAATTAGTTACGTTGACCAACGCAATCATATTAAATTTGGTGTTCTTTTAGACAAAAGTGCAAATGATATTCATAAAGATCTTGTAAAATCGAGAACCAGATATTGACTTGGGACCAGCCACCATATTCTCCTGATACAATACCCTCGGATTGTGGTTGCTTTCACTGTTTAAAATGTGCACTGGGCGGCTGTTACTTCGACGACTGGTCAGACCTGTACGGGGTACTGGAATTGGAAATTCACGAGGGAAACGAAGAGAAATGGACTGCTGTAATTGAAAAACATGAACAATACTTGTAATTTTATTTATATTAAAGGGAAATTTTAATTTTATATATATATATATATATATATATATATATATATATATATATATATACATATATGTACATTTCTTTCTTTCAAACACTACTTCAATGTAGCTGTACCAGTTTAGTTTGTTTTTTGTACCAGTGAAGTTTATAACAGATGATCTAATTAATTATCTATATCAATTTATAAAGCGGCTAAGTTTATTTGTTTTTTTTTTGAAGAAATATCTTGAACCATACGACCGATTTCAAAAATAATGTTTGCTGCGGAAAGCCCAAGTTTTGAAGAAGGCTATAGTTTACGACGGCAGAACAATGAGAGCGAAAAAAATTGTTTGTCTGTTTGTCTGTTCGTGCTAATCCCCGAAACCACACAATTAAAAAAAAATGTAGTAAAAAGTGCCTATTTTGAGGAAGACTATGGATTATATATCATTATGCGACTATTGATAGGAGCAGATCAATGATAAAAAATGTAACAGAAGTCGACAAAGACCGCTTAAATCAGTAGAGAAAACAGGCTTATTTATTGACTGGTCATCCCGAATAATCCGGTCTATGTACATCTGACCCGACGACCGATATCGTTTGGCGAACGGAGCAGGATGTTTAATGATGCGGGAAGGGGGAGATTGATATTGATTTTAAATATATAACATAGCGCAAACTAATCTAAATGAATACTAAAATATGGCGATATTATTAAATATTATGCATGTCTAAATGCAATTACGATATTCTTAAATATTATGTATGTCTAAATGCAATTACGATATTCTTAAATATTATGTATGTCTAAATGCAACGATGATATTGACCTAAATTTTACCGGGAAACTGCAGCGATGAATCTACATTTTATAACTTTGAGATTTCCGCGATATTTTTGCTCCTGTGACAGAATATACCAAGCAATATATTTACTTGGTAAAAATACGTGTTATATTACTACGAGTTTAACAGAAGTACCATATAATTTTAAATATTTATATCATTTGTACAGCGTATACAGTAGAGATGTATAACTCATGAGTGAGAGATATAAAAGATATAGCTCACATGTTACGATCATATCTATCACTCGCTCACTTGGAATCAAAATGTATCAGTACATCACTAGCTCGGGAGTGATCGGTGTCTTTTTTGTTTCATCAAATCAATCATTTCACTCTCTCGTCACGTCTTGAAGAAAGATATAAAATATATGTTTTGACGTTACGTGAAAGAGAAAGAAAACGATCGAAGTGTTTAGTCAAATATGCAACTGGATCTATATAGACGAACGTAGCTACTTGCGATCGAATGTGAAAGCTGTGATAATATATAATTGTATAAATACGTCAATCTATTCCAATTTATTTAATTATCATTAAAGTAATTTTATGTATAATATGAATCTAAGTTGATAGTCCTAAATCCTGAACCTGTAAAGTATTAAGCAAAGTGGATACTTTTGTAGAATTTATTATATATAGTATATTTATTAAATACAGTCATTACTATTTATCACCATATTGAACAATGGTCATATCATTGTTCAACGGATCAACGTATGCGTAATAAAAAATTTCGTTAATAACTTGGAGTACTGAGTTACTGATCTACTGAGCTAAATATATGATATGAGTGATATACATCTTTCCAATCAAATGATACATATCACTCTTTTCTTTTCACTGATACATTTTGCGTACATCTTGTGTACAGGTGTATTTCAAGGTATTTGACGATGTTTTTAAGGAAATCATATTTATGCTTGTTTAGAATTGAGGTTATACAATTCACCGCGCACAATGCTTACCGCTCGAATTAATACTCGCAATTGATACTCGCACAAACGCACACACACATACGACCGTATATAATAGAAAGAGACAGATAGAAAAAGGTCGCCTGGGGGGCATAACGTTTTTTCCTTACGTGACGATCTGCCAATACGTTCTACTGTAAGCCGTGTAAAATAACTTCGTTCTAATATTGAAACAAGTGTATCAAGTTTATGTCTTGTGGAAATTATAGTATTTCTTTTACAAACAAATATAACATCTATAAACTCGACTCTAAGATTTATTAATATTATTAAAATCACGCGGTCATGCTTTTTGCCCGGGCAAAGCCGAGACGGGCAATTAAATTATAATTATATCCCATCAGCGTGCGCGCGTGCGTGAGTGCGAGCGTGCGTGCATGCGTGCGCACGTGTATGAAGTGAAATAAATACAGTAACATATATAAAGTGAATTAAATGTAATAAAAATAGTTAATATCATGTTGGAATATTAATCGAATTAATGAACAAGTTAATAATAGTAGTTTTTTAGATAAGAAATGTTAAAAATCGTTTCAAATATAAAGGTAATTGTAGGGAACAATATTTTAATGACATTTTACAATATGGTATATTATGAAATGTGTTTACATAATTGCAATAATGTTATATTGAGTTTGATATACCGTTTAAAGAGAAAATGTTAATATATCGTATGAAAATACCAAAATAATTACAAACAGGATAAAATGATAAAGAAGGCGCCACTACACAACGCATATGTTTAAAAAAATTCATTTTCTGCGAATAGGCCATTTGACTACGTTAAAAATTAAGTTATAATTATTATTGTCTGTATGTATTTACAGTTTAAAAAGTATTATGCGGTAATGTGACTTAAAAATAATAATTAATTTATCTTCCAATCCCTGAATAAATAAATATTTTTAGAATGTCTGCCACGTGGCAAAGAACGGTCAGGATTGGATTAAACTACGATGACGTAACATGCTTGTAAACATGTCATTGTTTGCCTCCTCTCTTGGCGTCAAATGATTTCAATAACTGTTTTATAATACCTCCTAATAATTTCCTCCTTGTATATTTATATTTCGCTCTATTATGGATAGCAATTTTGTGAAAGCGGATAACAGAAACCCGGCTAAAATATTTGCAATAATGATCGGACTAATTTCCCAAAATAAATCCGATTGTTACGTAGCAGAACTGGTAAATGTAAAAAATAGTAATGTAAACATTTTTTATAAATTAATTTATTATTAAATAAATTAATTTAATATTAATTATAAAATAAAATTACAGAAATCTCTAAAAGTATTGCAAAATGTTCATAAAATTTTGTTTTTGAAAAATAATACTCACATGAAATATTTTCAAATTTGTATATTCATAGCCCATTTTTCATTAAATTCACACTGAACTTATCATTAGACATTACATATTTACGTAAGTTAATGAAATACAACCAATAAGATGTAAGCATTTCAATTCGGTTAAAAAAATTTCTAACAATTTCATTAAAATAATCAGCAATAAATATAATTAGCATTAAATTTTTTTAAATCATTTACATTACTAATGAAATTATAAAAATGGAAAAACAAAATGTGAATTTAAAATGTTTCCAAAAATTATGCGACCACAAAATTATATATATATATATATATATATATATATATATATATATATATATATATATATATATATATATATACGTACATAAAATAGCCACAATTAATAAAAATAAAGAAAAAAGGTAAACACTATTTAAACGAAACTAATATAACACACCACACAAACGCACGCAAAAACACATAGGTACTCACTAATGTATATATCAGCACTATAATATTATTCGAAACATAAATCATAGACAAATAGACTATATTGTTTACTGAAAGTTGTTGGTACCATTTAAACAAAATGTAATAGTTGAAATTGATAGTTTAAAAAACATATTTTAATTAAAGTTACTTATATTTTTATAATAAATCTTTAATATTTTTTAAGAAACGTTGCTTTTTATTGTGTAATAAGTGTCTAGTGATAAAAGAAAAAGTGGATTAACTGAAAAAAGTTAGAACTTTTTCCCTCGCAAAGGAAATCATACAGTATAACATTTTTCAAATTGATATCTTTATAATAAATAATAGCCACCTGCAGATTTTTTTATACATAATATGTCCTTTCGGCTAGCTAGATGGCACTGTTTTTATGACACTTTTAAAACCATTCACGCGTCCGTCTGTCTGGTTGTCACAGTCGTTTTTATAGAAACTGTTTAAAGTAAAAATTTAAAATTTGGTTTGGTAGTAAACAAATTTTATCCGCCTACACGTTATTGGATAATCCTAAAAATAGTCATATGGCCATTTTAGAGAGGGCTAATGATGCAGTCGATTTTTAAAAATTTAGTGTCGTTTGCGATATTAATTTATAGGGTGGATTATAAGGGTTTTGAAAAGTTTTTATTTTTTAATTTTATGTGAAAATTTTTTTTCGAATATTGTTGAAAATTTCGCTAATAATATTCTCAGCAACCGTTTGAAGCGGAAATTTTAAATTTGGTTTAGTGATAAAGCTAACATGAACATATTTCTGCCTAAATAAAAAATGTTTATACAGGCGCAATTAAGAAGGGGTAAATAAAGTGTTAGAATTTTTTTGCGGTGAAACTTCTTTGAGCGCGATGAGAGTAAAATTTTCGAGGTCGTAACGTTTTTCATGCAACGTTAGAATGTAAAAAATCTATCGAAAAAGGACAGAAAATAGGTATTTAGCGAACAATCGAGGGAGATAGATGAACACGATAAAATAAGACAGAAAGTTTACGTAAGCTTGAAACAAACAAAATGGCGGTACTGCTACTATCAGCTGTTGTGTACGTGAAGTGTGTTAAAAGGAAACTGTCAAAATTTTGTCGATTTATTTACATATTAATGATTGATTTATTTCTAATTCCGCATGTATTTTATCCGTTACAAGATGAACAACGTATGTACTTTATTTATAAATTGACCCTACTTTATTTATAATTCACTTTATGAATTGAAGTATATTTACGACAACTGTATGTGTGGAGTCACTAACGCGATTTTTAATATTATATTCTACAAGAAGAAAAGAAACAGGGATATACCCAACTCTATCCGTAACTTCAAATTTAGAAGCCTACAACTGGCTTATTTTTCAATCAATTTTTGAATTTTTTTCAAGACTGGTTTTTGATTAACTTATATTTCACAATATTGTATGAAAAATATCAAAATTTAGAATGAGTTAACTACCGTATTGATAATTGTCTATGCAAATTTGTATCAGAATTTAATTTTTTATACCATGTATTTACATATATATGTGTAAATATATATATATATATATATATATATATATATATATATATATATATATATATATATATATATATATATATTACAATAAATTTAATTAATTTGTCAAGGAAACCCACTATAAGGTCCTTATACAAGTATTAATTATAGGTATTTACTTTCTTGTTTGATCTCGACTAAGAAATTCGTAAAATATTGTTTTGTTGGAAAAATCAGGCCTGCAAACATTTTTTTTCTGAACGCAAAACGTACAAAACTTCAAATTATTAAAATATAATCAAATTGAGATTCAGACAGATTTTAGCCTTGATAAAATAATATTTAGGACCATAACAAAGATAATATGAATAACAGGGAGTGAACATATTTTAAACTGAACAAAAAACTTTCACGACCCAAATTTAAAAACTACCCTCCAAAAGGAAAGTAAGCGGTTAAACGACATGGATAATGAGACCAGTGAAACAAACGTGCGTGCAGCGAAGACAGACGCGTATGAGAGCGCGAACATCATCTCGAAACTCTTTTTCTTCTGGATGTGGCCCACCTTCTACAAAGGAAACAGGAGAGATTTGGACGAGGACGATTTGAATTCAGTCAGGTCGAGCCACAAATCTGGAATCTTGGGTGATCAATTGGAAAGGTCAGTAATTTTACTATTTTTTAAAATTATTGCTAACCTAGAAAATTATTAACTAAAATACAATTTCACCTTTGCTAAACACTTTTCTTCTTTTGTAAAGTGATTGGTAAAGGACAATCTCACGCATGCGAGTGCAATCTGGATTTTACTGAAATTCTATTGTCCTCAATATTTGTGCAACAGTTATATCCTTGGATTTTCTGAAACCAGGGTAGGATGGTAGGATGGTACTTTTGATTCAAGTCTCGACTCAAATGGATGGTGATACGAAATCGGCGTAATCCTTTTTAGTATTTCATAAGCTAGTGCCAAAATGGAAGCTTTATAATTTAGTCATAGATGTCTGTCCGTCCATATGTTAAAGTATCACAATCTATGAAGTTTAAAATCAATTATGTTGAAATAAATTTTTGAAGCACTTCCCTGTACCTTGAAACGAGTGATTCATTTCTTTTTCCTACGAACATACAGACAGATACACATCAAAAACTCATCATAACGCGCAATGCAGACGACCAACAATAATCTATCCGAGAATAATTAAAGAACTTAGAATATATGATATTTAATACTTTAACACACATTTGTCATAAAAATTGATCATACGAAAAATCGGAGTGGCTTTGGCCGAATTTCCACGATCCCCATGTTACGAATTGAAACTCCCTAACGGAGAAAAGGATAGAACATACGATCATGGCCAACGGAGACGGCTGAAATTTAATCGGTGGCACGCATGTTTCGATTTTCGTGGAAAATTGGTCGCTGGCCTTGTCCAACAAAAGTCAAAAGTTGTCGGCCACTGTCCCGCCATCTGCCACATAACGAGTGTGGCAGATGGTGGGAAGGACTTTGTTTTTAACTTTTAGGTATGGACTCGAAGAGCACTAGGGATAAAGGATTATGATAAGGAATTAAGGTGCGGTAGGGATGTAATAGTTGAATTTTTAGGAGACGACTGTTCCCCTCCGTATTCTCCTTTACTTTCCTTTTCTTCTTTTAGAATTTAGACGCCTCTTAGAGCCAAACAGGGTCTACCTGTTTGGCCCTCAGAGGTGTCTAAATTCTAAACAGAGAGGAACAGTCCTTCTGTTCCTCTCTCTTTGTAGAATTTTTCTATGATTAATAGGATGTTTAATTAATAATATAGTTAATATTGGAATATAGTTAATTCTATAGTTTTGCTATTTTCATAAAGGTGAAATTTTCATAGAGTGTCCGAAAAAAGACACTTAGCAAGGTTTTCAAACATAAAATTTTACCAACTTAATTAGATTCTTATTGTGACAATGAATTGTCTACAGAAAATTTTGAAAATCTGGTTTTAATAGATCCTTAGGTATGGATATATGATATTTTTTTATAGGTGCGTGCGTGTGTAAATTTGAAAGAACTTTTTTTTGAAGAAACATTTGAAGAACTTTTGACTTTTAAGCTTAAACTGGGCAATTTTTTCATAGTATTTATCGAAAAATCGCGTATAATTTAAACTAAAGCTGCACGAAAAATGATATACCATTAAAAAATGTAATGATGAAACTTTCACATAAATTCGTTTAGTAGTATTTAAGGTTCATATCGTTTAGTAGTATTTAAGGTTTGAACGAAATTCTATTTTTGTAGCAATTCCGTCTGCTTGTTTGTCTGCCAAAAACTTCTATCTTCTAAAATAAATAATGTAGACATTTAAAATTCAGACATAATATATAATTCCTTGGTCCACAATTAGAAATGTCTTAAAATTGTATTTCGAAGAGGTTTCCTGAATATGTAAAATGGGGTGGAATGGCTGAAGGGGTGCTGGGCTTTTTTTTGCATCGGCATGTGGGATATCATTGAAAGGAGCTCTTCGGGTATATTACAAATTTTGGATTCTTTCCACTAAAAGCAATCACTTGGTGGACCATCCAATTTGCTATTTTTAAATTCATTTTGGTTCATTAGGTCTACCTAAAGAATAGGATTATGTGGAAAGCTGTGATATCTCTTATAACTTGTACATAATAATGGTGAATATAAAACAGTAAATAGTTATGAGTAATAATACCAAAATATTTTTGGGAAATACGATATCTTTACACCCATAAAAAGATACACTGTATGCAATATTATTTATTTACTAAAAAATACAATATAATTAATATTTACAAATAATCCTATGAGCCGTTAAATGCCTTAAGTTATATGTATATATATATATATATATATATATATATATATATATATATATATATATATATATAAATAAATATAAATATACATATATATATATATATATAAATATAAATATATATATATATATATATATATATTTATGTACATATTTATGTCCCTAAGTGTGTACGGGACCCTCAATATGTGTAAGTGTGAGTTATACTCGCACAAAACTGTTTTATTACATGATGTACTATCAAATGGGCAGACAGACATACAAACAAATATTCTAATATCTAAGGTGATCTATACCTTATTTATAGCCCTTTAATTTATTGTTTTAAAAAAATGTTAATTTTACCTTTTTTACTTTATTATATGTAACAATATAAAGACGGAGACAAGGTTTGGAAACAATGATCCTACATAGTTTCTTAGACTAATATCATGGGAATATAAAAATGTGAAAGGGGGATAAGAGGACCAGCATGGAATATTTATTGAGACCTTAAAAAGTAGGGAAATCTTATCCAAATTTTATTTCTGACCACATTAGTCATGGTTTATCCCAAAAATATGATCATATTTTTTGAGACTGAAAGTATTAGTACTGCGTACGGAAAGACTATGAATGCCTTCTATTTAATAGATAAAAAGTAGTGAAATTATGAGCAAACTCTTTATTTCAGACTATTTTCATCCAGTCCTATCTCAGAAATCTGCTCATCATTTTTAAGATTGGAAGAACTCGTACAGCAATGTGGACAAATTATGAACTTCTTCTAGCTAATCATTCAGAATATGAAATTATATACTTCCTTTATATTCTTGACTAATTTAATACCGTCCTATGTCAGAAATATGATCATATTTTGTTGAGACTGAAAGAACTTGTACAGCTTATGGATATGTTATGAATGGTCTTTTAGCTTATAGTTAAAAAGTAGTGAAATTATGTGGAACTTCTTTGTTTTTCATCAGTTTAATTGAATCCTTATCTCAGAAATATGATGGTATTTTTTAAGACTGAAAGAAAAACTACAGCGTATAGAACAAAAAAAAGACCTTTCAGTAAATAGTTAAAACGTAGTGAAATCACAAGGAACTTTTCACCTTATCTTTCACCAGTTTAGTAGCATTATATCTCAGACATAGGCTCATATTTTTTGAGGCCGAAAGCTTTACGGTGTTATGAGAATTATGAAAGCTAATTATATTTTTAGCTGTGCTTGTCTAGATTTAATTTTTATATATAAATAAATTAAACGTGCATCTTAAGAACAAGTGTCATCTACAAGATATAGAACTGTTAACGAGTTGAAAAAGTGTGGCCTTGGATACTTTGATGTGCACATATTGAAGTGATGCAATTTAACACGATTTTTCAATATCGATGTTCACATATAACTTAGTTGGTATCGATGATTCATTATTTGCAGAATAATGTTTTATGTATAGAGAGATCATATGAAAATTTACACTTTAGAGCACAATATCGATGTTAATCGTTTAATGACTATTTGGAGCTGAATTCTTATATAAGTTAGACTTAATGAGGGTATTATTAAGTTATGGGACAAGTAACTTCGTTTTTCTTTTCATAGAAATGAAATACTTTTTTTAAAGAAATGAAACACTTTTTTATATATAGTTACTTCATTAAATTACAAATTAACCATTTTTGGTATCATACTTCTTATGTTGTTGTAGTCGTGTCCACATGAGATATCTCATATGGAAAAATGGTCGCCAGAGCCTCGAAACGTTGGACTTCTACCAGTCCCGCTTCGATGAGGGGCCGGGAATCGAACCCGGGTCCTCGCAGTGCACGGTCATGCGCTCAACCCAACACACCACGGTGACAACTTCTTATCTTTGTGGTAATAATATGATTCCATATTTGTTGTCTTCGCTTATAGATTATTGAATCAAACATCTAATTGTTTTTAGTAATCTCTTTTTAAACAAGTATTTTGTTGTCCAAAGAATGTTGTACAAACTGAAACAAACGACAGTCGAAGTGTTTCAGATTTGGTGAGTACAGTGGGTTTAGTATCATATCTCATCCAAGTTTAAATAGCTTTTGGCGGTTCATCAAATTTTTGTGAGATTTGATGTTATCACAACATGGTATCTCCTGATTGATGGAATCACTTTGTCCAATTGGTGACAGTGCAAATACTAATTACACTGACATCACAATCAAGCAAATATTTATTAGATCTATGACCTCGCAACATCCCAAAATATACTAGTTAAGTATTGAACACATTTATAGCGTTCAACATTTATAGAATATAAATATGTATACAGAAATAATAGAAATACAATGTACTGCAAACAGTGTTTCCATTAAATTATTTATAGTTATTGATGTTATTTATCACTGTGTAAATGTACAGTTGTCCAGTATATCTTTCATTATATAGTTTGATAAGTATTTCTATGATTTCAAATAATTCAACTGCGCCTTTTTGTAAAATCTTAATAAATCTTGAACTAAAGAAGCTCTGATGCTGTGCATATGGATGGACAGATTTGCTGACGATCTTGACGAAATTACAATTTTGCCATTTGGCCATGGAATTATAAAAAACAAATTCATTCTAATTTCTAGAACGTACTTTTGTTGGTGAATATCAGGTAGCGATATGCTTTGGACCGGTACAGTTCTGTGGTAGCTACCACGCAACGCATACAATCAATAATAATCAGTCTGGTAATAATCAGAACCGGAAATAAACCGGAAGAACAAATGATATTTAGTCCATTAAAGTACATGTTGCATAAATATTGGTATAAGTTTAAAAAAAAGATTAATATTTAATAACACCACTGTGGTAATCACTATTGTAAACCATACAAAGAAAAAGTTGACCGGTCGGTGGAAATTGCACCCATGTGTTCAGCGTACCATGCCAAACCGTTGTCCACCACGTATACCACGGCTGATCCAACTGAACTGTGGACACTATTATGATTATCTTTATACTATCATAACTATTATCCTGTTTTTTGCCATTTTTTTTAATTTTTGCTATACCAATGAGCATAAATTTGACTAAAAATACTAATAGATGGCACTGGTGGTACCAATATGTAAATATTACTAAGTAAACAGATTTAAATACCTCTGGTATTTAAGTCGGTAATATTCAGATAAAAAGTATCTTATATGTTGCTTGAGGGTATAAATTATTACCATATTACATTTCATCAAAATCTGTTCAGTAGACTTCATATGATTGAAGAACAAATTACCATACAAGCGGACAGACAGACAAAAATACTAAAACAGAATTTTCTAGCTTCTATTATCTTTCTAGACACTAAATCAATCACTCTATTTAAAATATCACTTTTTTACAGTTTCATTATATGTATGGATAATGCAGTATTTTTAACTTATAAACTCATTCTACAACAAGTAAATCTTGATATTAAATGGGAAACGTGACTTAAAATAGTATGTCTCTAAGTTAACATTTCTTCACAAAAGTTAAATCAAATAGAAATCTGCCTATCATTACAGATATCAAAATGAGTATAGATATTACTATTTTATGGGCCTGTCACCTGTTTGGCATAACATAATTCAACGGGAACGCCATCATTATAGGGTGCAGAAATTTGAGTGTTCTCAAAGTCACAGAAACGGTCTACATATATATATATAGATAACAAGATCTTGATTCTTTACGACAATTTTTGTCATTGAAGTTTCATATATGAGATTTAACTTTGTAATCGAAGAAAGATTTGGCATACTGTTAGTAATATGTTCGATTTCTGTATAGCCATATAATGCTGTGTATAATTCAGATTAACTATTAAAAAATGAATATCAGGTATCGTTATTTTAAATACTGATCTTAGAATGATGTCATATAGATGAATTTGATGTTATTTTAAGATCCCATCGCAGTTCTATATGTCATCCACATTAATTAAATTTAAGGAGTTCGCTTCGCCAAACACGAGTAAATTTAGTTAGTCACTCTATGGTTGATAAAAAAATTCAATCTCTCTATGAAATGATAACAACTTCGAAGTGTTGAAGTGTTATATATTTATGATATTGATCAACATAAAAAATAAGTTATTTCAAAAGCATTGTAATATAAATAATTGAAGTAATCTCATTTTCACATTTATATTCCATAATCAATATTATTTGCTAAAAGTGCATTGTTAGTATTATGTAATAAAAAATTCAATCTCTCTATGAAATGATAACAGCTTCGAAGTGTTGAAGTGTTTTATATGTGTGATATTGATCAACTTAAAAAATAATTTATTTCAAAATCATTGGAATATAAATAATGGAAGTAATCACATTTTCACAATTATATTCCATAATAAATATTATTTGCTAAAAGTCCATTGTTAGTATTATGTAATAAAAAATTCAATCTCTCTATGAAATTATAACAACTTCAAAGTGTTGAAGTGTTATATATGTGTGATATTGATCAAATTAAAAAATAATTTATTTCAAAATCATTATATTATAAATATTGGAAGTAATTACATTTTCACATTTATATTCCATAATCAATATTATTTGCTAAAAGTCCATTGTTAGTATTATGTAATACAAAATTCAATCTCTCTATGAAATGATAACAACTTCAAAGTGTTGAAGTGTTATATATGTGTGATATTGATCAACTTAAAAAATAAGTATTTCAAAAGCGTTGTAATATAAATAATTGAAATAATATCATTTTCACATTTTTATTCCATGACCAATATTATTTGCTAATACAAAAATTATTAATAAATAGCAAATAATTCACAATTTTGTTCTATAATAATAATAAGCTTAGTTTAACTGTTATGTATTTTTATTTTTTATATGTAAACTTGTTTGCAAATATTTTCTAGCACAAGTTTATTGGCCAAAAATTATATAAACTAGGTATGTTGAAATAATTACCACAGTATTGTAATTTTGTTAAGATAATATTTTTCGTTAGAATTACATCCAATGGAATATTTGATAAAACTGCAAATATTCATTGCATGATAATATTATATTCACGCTATAGTTCCACTAACATTATAAGGAGGAAATTTTTCTTTGTTTGTATGTTTGTCTTTTAGAGATTTACCCAAAAACTGCTAATCCCATTAAAATAAGAAAGAAAATGTGGCAAATATGCAAGTGTACATATAATTATTTAAACATTACAGTTAATAATATTTAAACATTACATCTATAAGTTTGGATAACGATAACAAAACAATGAAATATATTAATTAACACCACAAGAAATAACAATGACTCATTTCTAGAAGTTTATTCTCACAAGTCACACTCTTGTTCAATCATGGTCAGGAGATAGAACAATTGTTATATTGGGGGAAAGTGTGGTATATCTATATAATTCTATTATAACCAAGTATATTTATACTAAATAGGAGTGCATGGTGAACTATATCTCATCACATTAGCGCATTTGCTTGAATTAATCAGCAGACCACTCGCAACGCTCCACTTGAGAACGGCAACAATATCACATTTCAGCAGCTTGTGATCTGCTATGCTTCTAATAACTAAAAAAAAATTACTTCACCCACGGATAGAAGGAAGCGTGTAGTTTTAAATGTAGTACGTGAAAAAAGAATCAGATACAAAATTATCTACTTATATGTATTGCTTTTTGTCCACAAGATACGAATAGGAGAAACTTAGGAGTAGATGAGACAATCCGGATTCGCAATGTATCTTTCATAGATACGAACAATTTTTGTACCTATTAAAAGTTTATACCGAGAATTTTTTTGACAGTTTAATATATTTTTTATAATATGATTTAAACTGCAGATTTTTACCAAAGCCTTTTTAATTATACATCTATTAATATACGTCTGGTTTTTTCAGCTTTTGTTTTGGTCTCAGTCTACTAAGTGTATTTTTGGCTTTATTTATTTATTTACCTATGTACTTTGATGTGTGTAGTTTGTACAAATGATAGACTTATTGCTACGAGAGCAATCTCTTGTAGCCCACCAGGTTTTATGCATTAACTACCCGTCTTCTAGACGCATGTTGGGCCTGAAGCTTTGCGACATGGAATATTAACATCGCCGTTAATACAAAAAGCACATATGTATGTATATGTGGGTTTCAGAGTTATTGAGATGATCCTTTTCTTACAAATAAATTCGCATGAGTACCTAAATTTAAAAAGTTAGATTCCTGAGACAACGACTGAAAATTGACTGAAAATTGCATATAACAAGTTTTACTCATATAATATATTTAAAATAAGCAAAATTATGTGTACACTTTCTTCAAAATTACATATATATATATATATATATATATATATATATATATATATATATATATATGTATATATATATATGTATATGCATATATATATATATATATATATATATATATACACAATGAAACAACATTATAACTACTTTGGACATAGTGATAATTTGAAAATACGTTCTCTTAAATTTGCTATTATAATGAAAAATAAACAAATACATTGAGTGAATCAAAATTATAGTTTCGGTCTTATTTTTTTTAAGAAGACGGGTTTCTTAAAAAATTTGTTCAGCCTGACGAATGTCTCAGTTTACATTCACCACATTCGTTGTAAATAATTTTGTAACAATGGAACCTTATTGAATGTGGTTGCGTTGAACGAGTGTTACTGTATAAGTGCGTGGTTATAGATTCATTTGTAGTATTAAAAGTAATGGATGTAAATTACCACAGTGTTTGTATTATGTATTACGTATTAAGTAAGTATTTACGAAAAACATGAATAAGCGAGACTTATTTTAAAAATTCTTTTAAAACAAAATTGTTTGTTCAGTTGTTAGGTGTGAATAAAATAGAGTTAACTAAGTACAACACATATGATGTTTAGGAATAGAGAAAGCTTAAACTTTGTCGAACATACATTGTTTTGTTTTCCAGACGATATCAATCATTTACTCTTAATGCTATATACTCTTAGTTTCCTCTGAGGAGTATCATCATTCATTATTTATCATTGTTTTTATTTATTGAGATAATTTGGTTTCAAGGTCTGCCATTTGTTGTCGAAATATTGCAAAGGAAGTATTTTTTATATAACACATGATCAAAGAAAACTATATATGTATGGTTATTTTAGTGTAAATTAGCAACATAAATAAGCCATATTTATAATTTTTTGATTATCTGGACTTTGTTTTTCGCGCACCAATATCTGGATATAAATTATAAATATTTATAGTGAACACGAAAATATTTAAATTTAATTAAATATTCATATTCGATTTTTGTCTATTTAATGGATATATTGCATCATACGTTTTTTAATTAAATATTAATTACCTTTCTTTCCAATATTATGGTAATCTGCATTGTAAATTAGATAGACTCCAGAGAATTTGGAGTTAAGGTAATTTCTATTAGATTATATTATAGTATCTATATATCTGTCATTGTTAATATAAGCAAAATGTTTATTTGTTTGCTGGCCTTTCTTTCAGACTTAAACGGTTAACTAGATTTCATTTTGCATGTAGATAGATGATATTTTGCATGTAGATAATATAGGTCCAGATTAAAATATCTTTATACACTACTCATATACAAGAGCACAAAATTAAACATAAACGCTAAAATAATTATGCCAGCACATAAAAAACTGAATGCGGTGCCTAAATTAAAAAAAGAGTTCACGATGACATACATCTCTCTTCGATAGGTAACACATAATAAGTGTTTTAATTGTTGTAGTGCCATGGTTTTTTTACTCATATATACTCAAAAATACCAAAAAATCTTTTGTTTTTAATGTTATTTAATGTTATATAACAAGTTCCTCATTTGATATTATCTTATTATCATTAGAGTTAAAATTTACCGCATAAATGTTATATTTTATTACTTTAATTCTAAGAGGATAAATAAAACTTTCTTTACAGTAACTGGTACGAGGAAGTAAAGGAAGCGAAGAAGAAGAAAGTGGTGCCCTCTTTTGCCAAAGTTCTCATCAAGACTTTCTTATGGCAGTATTTGCCTGTCAATTTCATGATGTTACTGTATATTGCTGCAAGGTAAGATTTCATTTATTTGTTAATATATGATAAAACCAACAATATCTTATGTGTCAGTTACAAGCAGCGCAATGAGAAATTAAAAAGGCATTTTATTTTTATCTTGAAAAGGTGACCTAAATTTTACTAGAGTGTAGAAACAAAAAATTACAGGTTAGTGGATTTTTGCTGAGTTTTCTTCATGAGTGTTGGTACCTTTGTAGTTAGGACAATGAAGGTTTTGCCTCTATGACATTAAAATCTCTTTTCATTACGGTGACAGTGAAGTCTTTTCATTACGGTGACAGTATTCTGTAGGATATTTCTTCTCCTAGCTGACCTAGCTGACTAGCTAATTTATTTTATCAATGTTTGTGTCTCAATTAGTCTCTGTAATATGCGTGGATTGCTGTTATCCATAAATATTATGCAATGAGCAAGGACCTCTTATCATTACATTAACCCTAATCTTTATTTCTTTCGTATGTTTATTATTTTCTCGAAATTTTATACAAAAAATAACGTAAATACAAAATAGATAAATAAAAATTACTTGAATGCAATTTATTTATATGTTTAGTGGAGATTAAGCGCATGCCTAATCTCCACCACTACTACTTACATTTTTAATGAAAAATCTTCAATTTTACCAAGTTTACAACTCTGGGAATATGTAGTACAATGATTTTGATATGGAAAAATAGATCAAACCTTCATCTATAATTTCAGCAGACCACTAAAATATATGAAGAGGGTTAAATTTGGAATATTCATTATGAATAATTGTAGTGCAATTTCAAGCCCAAAAAAGCAAAAAAATTCTAATTTCCTTTTCTTCAATTCGTAGACAAAATTATTTAGATTGAGACAATAACAAAAGAGAAAAAAAATGTTTATTTAATTAAACGTTTTGTAATACCAGCTTGTCATTTTGTCCTGAAACGCACCCCAATGCAACTGTGTCCCGCACGCGCTTAATAAAAATATTTGCTATGTTTTTTTACACTGTTGGTGTTATTATAATCGGATTGAACATTCATAGCCATAATAAAAAATTTGTGTCTAGTTGAAATATTTTATTAGAGATTATCCAAAAAAGAGATTACATACTATATGTAATCTCTTTTTTTTAGTATATAACTTAAGCATCATTCCCCTTTTAAATTTAACAGTTGAATGATACTTAAGTTATAAACTATTTATATATATATATATATATATATATATATATATATATATATAAAATAAAAGAAATATTTCTTTCTTCATAATCATCATTTAAACTTTTGATTATTGATGATTATGCAGAAAGAAATATTATTGTGTATTATAAATTAATTTGGATTTTTAATTCAAACTCTCTGATAATAATTTCTCCAGAAAAATAATTTCTTAAAACTCAACCACTTGTTTCATTGTTACAAGTAGTGAGTTGATACGTGATAGGAAGTATTCTGACACATAATGTAATAAATAGCTACGTTAAACTGATTCGGAGTTATGTTGTTTACGCAGACCATACTAAAAAATAAGGTATTTATTAAAAAAAGTGTTTAAAATATTCGAAATGTATTGACAAACTTAAAATTGTGATGTTTTCCTCTAAGACACATTTTAAGCTAAAAAATAAACATTTATTGCAGTCATGCATAGTTCCACGCCAAAATACTTAGTATGTGATACATAAATTGCATGTCACATTGCGTCTCACACGTAATTAAGTTGAAAAGGGGAGGTTCTATCTTTTTCACACATTTAAAATTTATCTATTTATTTCGTCTCATTCTGTAATAACAGCCAAAATTGCTCATGAATTCAGTACATTATAATATGTGTGATTGCATTTCGACGTCACATATTCTAAGTAGCTGACAATTTGTGTTCTAATGTTTATTTGTAAATTTTGAAACATAATATTATTTTTGGTTTTGATTATAAAATAAAAATAATTATATCTAATTTATATCAGTTAAATATAGTCAATCATTATTCTCTAGACAAAAAATTTTACATATATTAATCGGGCACTTTTTTAAACTTATTGCAAATTCCCTACCGTAGAGTATAGTAAATAAATGAAATGAACTAAAATTATCAAGATTTTATTGGTGATGTGGATAGGATAATATTTTGACAGAATTGAATTTACGCTCACAATGTATGCACCACACATTCCTTCAAACAATCGTAATAATCTAATGTATCTTTATTTCCACAGATCAGCTCAACCATTAATAATAGCTCCTCTTTTGGACTATTGGACGGTATCCTCGACAATGAGCCAGCATACTGCTGCCCTATACGCTCTGGGTGTCATTCTCGCGTCACTCGTGGCTACTTTCTTTCAGCAACATGCTGCAAGGTTGAGCCAGATAATTGGTATGAAGATGAGAGTTGCTTCGTGTTCATTGGTGTACAGGAAGGTTAGTTTTTTGTATTTACTTTTCTGCGATAAAACTATTAAGGTAAAATTTTATATTTAATTAGTATGTCGATCCGCTTTTCATTTCGCATTGCTTTAAGCTATTCTCCCGTCTGAAAAATAAATAATATTTGAATTATTAGCAACTTTCTGAGTAAATCTTATCTAAATTCACCTATTTATTGAGAAAAGTATAGCAAACATACACACTCACACAAATAAAGAATCAGATAAAAGGTTTCTACATACATAGATTATATAGTTCATCTTTCTGAAGTGAAACATATTTAGAGGTGGTGAACAATATGTTAGAGAGAAAGAGAAAGCAAGTATGACAGTCTCATAAAGCTCACCTATTATGCTCCTTCCAGCCTTCGGGAAGTAACTCGAGCCATATTGGCGGCACACTTAGTGGCGCAGTTATCCCATTTGCCGGGGTCAAAAAATCATTATAGTTTCTCTTCCAGAGTGTCCGCATTGGATGCGATTTCTGCAGCTCTGTTTTGGGTTGATTCGTGCCCAGATAAATACATCTTATGTATTTTCTTGGACACCTGTGGTGCCTTTGACAATGCCTGGTGGCTGGCTATCAAAGTTGTGTCCCATAAAAGTCCGAGGTAGTCCTTTTTAAGGACAGTCTGGCGAGGAAGCCATCTGGCTGTTTCCAGGATCGATGTGCGGGACATGTGACATGTTTGGGCATGTAAATAAAGTTGTAAAGAACAGTCCTACATTGAGAAGTGGGTACAATACAGGCTAAAGAAGAGGAAGATTCAAGCTTGTATATAGATTATTTAGATTGGAAATATAACAAAGATAACTAAGGAATCTTGAGAACAACATACAAAAGCGGCATAAGAGTGTAAAGCTCAGAAATAGAGTAGATTAGAGAAATAAATTTTATTTTTAAAATTGTGTAAACTTATACTTTTACAGTGCACTAAATGTGCAAGAATGCCTTTATCTAATTTACAGTTCAGTCATAACTATGACTTATATATTTTAAAAACATTGACATTTTACAGTACAGTCATAACTATTGATGATACCCTAATTTACAGTTCAGTCATAACTATTAATTATATATTTTAAAAACATTGACATTTTACAATACAGTCATAACTATTGATGATACTCTAATATACAGTTCAGTCATAACTATTAATAATATATTTTAAAAACATTGAGTTAAAAAGATAAAGAATGATGTAAAGATCTTGTAAAGATTATTATAATGTTTCAGACTGAAAGTATGATTCAACCAAAATGTCATCTAGAGGCAAAGATGGCTTCCATATTCTAGGATCATTTAAGAATACTGATTTAAACATTATTTTTCTACTGGATAAAATTCTTCAGTACATCGTATTGGTAATTTTTTATGTCGTTATAAATGACTCGGAAATTTTTGGTAATTTTTTATGTCGTTATAAATGACTGATTTTTTATGTCGTTATAAATGGTAATTTTTATGTCGTTATAAATGACATATTGGTAATTTTTTATGTCGTTATAAATGACTCGGAAAACTATCACGCATGGAGTTATTAATAATTGCACACGAGTTATGTGGTATATAATTCTATAGCCGCTATACAATCAAGAAAACATTTAAAAATAATTTCTTTTCGCATAGTTCTCTAAACATCATCTTTTTGCATCATAACAGTTTAGAATTTAGTTATATTAAATTTTTTTCATTGTCTATTCAACATTTAAATTACAAATATAAAAAAACATTTAAATTACAAACATAAAAACCGTGCAAAAGATTTTTTAAATCTAATAAATTAATAATTATTGATATAGGCGTATTTATTTATATATTCCTACTTACATACAGTTAAGGAAATATAACAGATTTAACACCATTGTATTTCAATGACGATGACTGGACAATTAATTAAATTCAATAACGTAATGACACGTGACGGTGAGACACTTCAAAAAAATTACAAACACTTCACCTTCTGATGCAATCATGATGAGGTGGTCGAGCAATTGTATATTAGAATAGATTTATAGTTAATATATTTCTATAATTATATATCAATAAATAAATATTTTCTCACATAGATGATGCGAATGAGTAGCAGAGCCCTCAGTGAGACAGCAACGGGACAATTCGTGAATCTGCTTTCCAACGATGTTAGTCGCTTTGATCTCGCTTGCACATATCTTCACTTTTTGTGGTTGGGGCCTGTGCAGATTCTGGTGGTGGTGTATCTGATGTACGAGTATACAGGACTGACTTCCTTGACTGGGATAGTGATATTCGTGGGATTATCATTGCCTATACAGAGTGAGTTGCTTTATATAATAAAAGAAGTGATTTTGTTCTTTACAACTAATTTATTTATAATGTTGTATTTATATATTTAGTTATTTTTAAAAGTTGCTTGCGAAATTGCAGTCTGGTGCCAAAGCAATGAATATATTAATAGAAACATTATTAAACACAATGACAAATATCATTAAACACAATGACAAACAGTAATATCATTAAACAGAAATATCATTAAACACAATTACAGACAGTAAATAAATATAGCGAACAATTGTTTTATTTCTGTTAAACAAAAAAAGAGAAAGGAAACACAGATAATGAACGTGAAATTAAAAAATATGCATATGCATATATCTAGTGGTTTAGCACCGAAAGCAAATGAAACTTGTTGTTTTTAAATATTTTAGTTATTTTTAATTTTTTTCATAACCTTAAGTTTATGCGTGCCCTCGTGTGTGCACGCCAAAAGGCGCGAACGTATGTGCTGCAGTTTTTCAAAATTCTGTACTTTAATCTAATTTCCTATTTAATAAACAATGCAAAATAACTGGTTCCATCGTGAAAAATTGATTTACATTTCAGACATTGATGATGGAAGTTTAGTCCTTAAATATATATGGCGTATATATGTAAGTTATATAAAAAGGTATGCAACACGAATGTTCCATTATTGAAATTTTCAATAAATTATGAGACAATGAGGAAGTTATTTTCTTTAAAATGTTGCCAACTAAGTGATTATAGAAAAAAGGTATATAGTGCCAATAACTAAATTAATTGTAATTAGTAAAGGTGAAAATATCAAGATGGCCAGTTAAAAATAAAAATATTGCTGTTTTTTTGAAATATTTGGTAACCTTATTTTAAATTAATAATTGTTTATTAATATATTGATGATGATCAATATATAAGATAAAAAAAACTGCTTTCATGGATGTTCCAAATCCCCACTCAGTTTTATATTGTTTTTAATGTACTTCATATTAAAACTACATTAAAAGATTTTTATAAAGGTTAACCCTAGAAATATAAATAACATTTAGTTGTCCACAAAAGATACGTAAAAGTGAAGCAAACACCTTTCATGAACTATTGTGGACATTATGAAACATTATGATGTAAAAAGATATAATAGGTATTATATTTTACTTATCGTTAAAGAAAATAATATATACAAGTGCCATATTTTGATTAGGAGTTATTTATAATTAAAAAAAATTTTAATCAAAACAAAAACTTTTAAACTTAAAAAGTTAACTGATAAAACATTTCTCTTTTTTTTATTTGGCTTATAAAGTCGATAATAAAGAAACTATATTATTAAAAAAAACAAAAAAATTATCGGAGAGTCTAAACAAAAAAAAACAATTACAAACAGCTTTGGTTTAAGTTAAGATTATTTTCCCTACATATCACTTTTGCTTCCCTTTCGTCTCGTTTTGGAGGAGCACAATGTACAAATAAGTACATTTTTTGGGAAAGGGATCTTCAAAAATGTCTGCTTGAGCATTAGAGGGCTGCTTCGATAAAAAAAAAATTATGTTGCGTCTTAGATATCCCTTTAAAGTTTGAATTGTTTTACATTAATGTTAGAGCTTTGTTCAAGGTTCATCTATTTTTTCTGGTTTAGCAGCTTATCACCTTTTTTCGAAATATTATGGTAGTATATTACATAAGGATTTATACAAGCCATATTTGGTTAAAGGTCTCTTTCCTTTGGTATAATTATGATTCATAATAATTTCAATAGGTATACTAGGTATACCACCTTACAAGGTTTTGACTTATCAGAAATCAGACCAAGAGGTCCAGACATCAGACAAAGATATTTCAGTGTTAGTCTAGTTCACGGTTTCAATAATAATTTCATCAGTAAAAAATATATTGAAACATAAGATGGGTTTCATGGAGGTTGCGACATATAAGTGTTGTACACCCCATCACAGTTCTAACAGTATTCAAAGCTAAAACTCTGCCATGTATTAATTCCTTTAAAGTTGACCAGCAATATCTGTTCTTACCTCTAATCATCTTCTTTTGCGAAGTTATTACACGACGGCATACGGACAACAAAGACTGCATCGGAAAGTTCATCTTTGCTGGGCACTTCTATTAACTCATTTATAAAGTCATCTTTAATGTCAGTGTGAAGTCATATTGACTATCATAATGTTTCACTCCACTATTTATACCTAGGCTGACATGCTCGTCATCATTCTTTAAAAGACCGGATAGGATTTGACCTTCATCCAGATTAACGACAGCATATAGTATTTGATCTTTTCCATTACAGTGTATTTTCAAAATAGAAATTGATAAAATAATTATTACCCATGAATAGCCATTACAAAATACCACGAAAGCATTATAAAACTGAAAAAAGTTAAAAACCTTATAGTCACTTTAAAGATAATCAAAGATTATCTTTAAAGTGGCTTAATAATAAAAGAGATCTTAAAGTTATTGTGTCATTTTGACTCGTACTTCAAAATTGGTGAGGTTTACCTGAATGACACATACAACTTCGAAAGCACGGGACATGGACTGGGATGTCACGAAAGCACGATGCATGATTTGCAATATTTAGAAATATAAAGTCATATTTACCTCGCGCTTGCTTTTCTCATTTCAGATATTTAGCGAGCGGATGTTCAATGGCAGAGCCATACGAATCATATAATATATACCCTTTCACGTAATGACAAAAAACTGGTGAAATTTCCACTTTTGCTAAAATTAAATTTGTCACCAAGTTTATCATGTCTGTTTATTTACATCATTATTGCAAAATCTCTTGATGCCCACAACCGTATGATGTTGTGCTGTGTTACGAATTATTAATGATTGAGGAACTACCTTATTAAACCATTATTGTCTACTAAGTGTTTAGCTAAAAAGTTTTTAGTGTTATTTTCGTTCAAAAACTCAAGAAAACAGTGGCTATTTTAAGTTCATTAAGTTTAGTAGCATTGTGTATTAAAAAATCAGGAAAAATGTCATATTCCAGTATTGAATATACAGATATGGTATTATCCTATGGAGAATGTGGTGATAATGCACGCCGTCCTTTAGTTTTGTACTTTAAAAATATTCAAACCGCTGGCACCCATTACAATCTACAACCATTATCAGTGCCCTCCAAAGACTTTGGTATACTGGGAGTATCCATAGGAATGCTGCAGATATTGATGGACAACAGCAGATAGATTCGTGGTTTGAAGAAAATGTTTGATACTTTTTCATGTGAAATTCCAGGTTGAGTAAACGTGCAGTGGTTCCGAATATTGATATCTCAGAAAAGAAAAACATTGTCCGTTTCAAATATTTTAAGAGCAGACAAATATCATCTATACCACATATGCAAAATGAAATACCTGAATGCTTATGATTATCAAAAGCATGTTGATTACTGTTAGGTTTCTGAACTGGAATTTGTTAGACGGGTACTTTAGACAGACAAAAGAACGTTCACTCTAGATGGTGTATTTAATAGGAAGAACTGTAACTATTGGCCCAGAGAATTATGTTACAAACCATAGAATATTGTTCAATGCCATGGAAATATGATGCAGTTAAAACTGTTAACTGCATGTTCTTGTTGGTCGATAACCATTATATCGAATTCACGGTTGTCGTTTCTATGGGGTGTTGGGTTTATCATAAAGCATATGATGCACTATGAGAACCCGGGTCGATTTCCGGCTGCTTGTTGAATTGGGCTGGACTGGTGTTTCTAGTTGGCTATAAGAGATTGCTCTCACATGAATAAGTTTGCCATATGTATCAATTAATACAAATTATGGATTTATTTGTGAAATATAATTATTTTTCTATATTGTATTCTAATGTTATTTATCTTCCTTACTTACTACATTGATATAAGATAAAAACATAATTGTTTTTGTAAATATTTTTAATATTTTAATAAATGTAAATATGCTTAACAAATGTTCTTTGATATTTCAAAATAATGCCTTGTATACATTTTATTAACAGTATGTTAACAATTGTGCCACAGTTTAATTTCATTCCCAGTCATAATATAAACGTCGACATAACTATTTAACCGTTTTAGTGCCATGGTTTTTTGCTCATATATACTTAAAAATGCTAAAGAAATCTTTTGTTTTTGATGTCATTTAAATTATCCAATTTTAATAATTTTTTTTTTTTCTTATTAAAAATTTGTACAAGGATAATAAAATACAAAGAAAATTATGGAAATATATATTGTGAACAAAAATTATAACAAAAACTGAAATCAAGGTCACATCGTATTTTTGCAGTCCAGTACATCTTCCGTATCAGCAAAATAATTGTTATTATCACTATCTCTCAAAATCTCTCAAAATTTCCCACTATCACTTTCTTCACAACTTGAAAAACGATCATTTTCAATTTAATTATTTTCGTATTCCGACATTATGGGTCAAAATTTTCTTTTCCTGGATCCTTTTTATATTGTAATTACTAATAATATTATAATTTTACTTTATGTAACACGTAGAAAGTTAAAAAATTGGCGATACGTGCAAGCGACCTCTCCTACTGCGCGCTAAACAGCAACTGATTTCGCGAGTGCCATCGCGCTCGTGGCAAATTTAGTTCGTACGTGCATGAGTGCGATGGTGCTCGTCGGCACTCAAACGTTAAAAAATTGACACAATAAAATTTGACTTTCTTGAAGAGATGTGTTGTTTTTTGTAGATATGTTGCATTGTTTCTTTGTGTTGTTTCCTATTCTGTTTAAGTGTACTGTTTTAATGTTCAGCTTCCTTTACGTTATTTCAAATTCCATCATTGTTTAATATTATAATAGAATACAATATAGTTACAGATTGTTTATGAAATGAATATTTTCAATATTTTTCAAATACCAACATAGTAATATTAACAAGATGATAAAGTAAAATTAATCGAGTGTTATGGTCACAAGTATTTGTTCTGTCATATGTTTCCGTTAATGATGATTGAGGTTCTACTTGATGCTTACAATTTACTAATAAAACTGAATTTTGAATTTTCAATGAAAAGGTTTAATTTAAATCACAGCTAATACATTAAAAGCGTTTTATAATCTTGACAAAAAATATGTAAAAAAATGTTGAATATATTTGGCATTAATTTTGTAAATGAAACTACATGATGTAGTATTATTTCTACTTTCTTTAAGTTCTTTATCACAACCTAGGTTTCGTTTTATTACAACATCTTCAGGTGAGATGTTGTAATACAACGAAACCTAGGTCTTGGTAAAGAACTTAAAGAAAGTTGAAATAATACTACATCACGTAGTTTCATTTAATTGTAAATATAATGTTTTTAATTATAAATGCATTTATTTAAATTGTTACAAACTTAAGAAATTTGAAAAATTTTCACAGCTGCCTTAAGCTATTTTATGGGAAAACTAAGACAAGAAACTGCGTTGAAAACTGACTACAGAGTCAAGATTATGAACGAAATCATCAATGGCATAAAGGTATTTAAAATCTTCTTAGGGACTAAAACTACTTTCGCTAACAAATTTTCTTTTTTCAAAACTATATAAAGATTATTTATGGATTGAAAAAAATTGACTATTAAATATTAATTTTTTAATATGCAATGTATGTATGTGCAAATTCTTTTAATACAATTTCTCATGTCATTGGTCATGTCGGAACGTTTCCCTCTAAAACCTGAATCTTGTCACAACAGTACAATAGTTCACACAGCATATGACAACCAGGAGATCAAGTTATGTACAAAAAGAGACAGGCCAAAAGTCCATATAATGTTATGCTTAGGAGTTACTAAAATAAAAAGATATTCCCAAATAGAGAAATTGAAAAAATCCTTAAAAGTTTTATTTAAATCGTCAATCAGACAAATGAGAAATCTTGTACTTTTTTTATTTAACTATTCATAATATTTTGTAAATGCTATTCCTATGGAAACTCTTTGTACCAGCGAGATGAAACAAAGTGCATATTGTGTCTTATTATATCCTCGAAACACAGATGTAGTAGGTTAAGCCATGAAGCTTGCAGGTCTGATTCATTGAATAAAACTATTCAATGAGGAAAATAATTTTCAGCTTTATAACATAGAATGAATAAATTGGATATTTGTTGTGTATTTGTTGTCAGTTAACTGTTTACATTTAATTTATTTAGGAAATGGCTATAAATAAAAAATTAATGAGATTATATTGATTAATGAAAAATTATATTTTCTGAAAAATAATAATATAATTATTACATTATATTCAAAAACTGTTGTTTAACACACAACAGTCACTTTTTGCAAAATATATTTAGCTTGTAGATACAATCTTAGTATTATAATATTAAGTATATTACAGATATTCTTTTCCCACGCTGAATTTAGGTACTGATTATTCAACTCACAGAATTGCCAGTGAAACATTAATGTATGCCAATGTCTAAACATGATTTTACAGCGAATTATTTGAAATATGATGAGTGTATTTCAATACGTATTTTTTATGTGTTTAACAAGAAAACCATGTTCATGCATTTACCATCAAGATGTTTATCCTACGTTCATAAACGTTTTGGTAGTAAATGCCTTCGAGAAATGAAAAATTTGTAATTTCAATTGGATTTTACTATCAAAAAAAAATATGTACTCCCACTTATTTCCAAAGCTGACGAACCTAAAATTATAAAAAAATAGGCTTGTTAGAATCCCAGGTAAAGATTCTAGGAAAATAAAGATGATTTTAGATGTCAAAGGTTATGAGATATTTATGACGATATATATCCCCCGATATATGTATGTGTGTGTATATTATTCTAGGTATTATTAAATGTTTATTATGCTTGGAAGTCGGTATTAGTGATGACTCATGGTTAATAATTTTATTTTAAACTATGTGCAGACCCCCCATATATCAGCCAGGCTCACACTTGGTCTGTTTTTTATATTTCAGATCATTAGAAAACCGTAAAACAATTATTAATAAATTTGTTACTAGTATTTTTATGGGTATTGTGCTTTTTTACTCATATAACTTGTTTGACATACTTTTCTGTTTATAACGTAGACTTATTACATTAGATAGATGTCTAGAGGCGAGAGAGAGTGCGATGATGTATAATAGCGATATTATTTGTTTTTTTTTTTTTGTCTGTCTGTAACTTGGCAATCTGTGAGTTGACACAATAGGCCAATCCGTTGAAGTTAATGTTGTTTGTGGTCAGAAGGACCCGTTTAGGCGAGTTCCTGTCATTTGCTGTCAAATCTCGCGGATAGTGCAGGTACACTATGCCGTTTGAGACGGGAGTATGTGACACTTCCTGTGCCCTCAAGCTGTGTTATCAGTTCATTGACATGTGTTGTTATTCTTTTCTGATACTTTTCGCTATATCTTGCAATCTCCTGCTTAACAGTGTTGATTTTTAGGTCCTAGAACGAGATAGTGAAATAAAAACCGTATTTAAAGTTCCACCTTAATATAAGGAGGCAGTTTTTATTGCCTTTATAGCAATATGTTACTTTGAATGCTCTTGTGCTTTGAAAGATACCACATACAAAGAAATTATACTATCTAGACAGTAAAAAAATATTAACTTGTAATATAGTATTTAAGAGTTTCTTTTTTTTTTAAATCACGTGACAGGAAAAAAATAAAACATTTCTTAATATCACAAGTCGTCTCCTTTGCAACATGAGCTATGCAATAATAAATCCATAGTACAGTAAAAGAATTACATTAAGGTCTTTAATAGTATTTTTTCAATTAAAATATGACTTATTAGTATGTAAAAATAACAAAAATGTTAATGAATATACAGTGTCCTTATGGAATTACATTGTTTGCAGAAATCATTAGAAACATATTTTTCTAAAAAATAACAAACTTGTCAGGTCAAATTTACGTATTTATAAACATTTAAGTGTATATAATATTTACATTTAAACTATTTATAAATATTATTTTTTCTCAAAATTTTAAATTGCCTGCTCTATCTATCACAAGCATAAAGTCACTATAGTTTCCCGCAATCCTCTAGTCAGATTTAACCAAACTCGTTTTTTTATGACTAGATTCAGTAGTTTTGGAAATAAGGGGGAGAGCGATAATCTATTTTTGCGTATTTTTTAGAATTTCTTTAAATGTACAATTTAAAATTACGCTATCAATATTTTGTATACCTCATAAAAAACCTTTTCAAATTATCACGCCATGTGATATATATTATTATTTTAATATTAAATAAGGTATTAAAAATAAAAATATTTTAATATTAAATAAGATATATAAATAAGATATGAAAATTTAAAAAAGTTTGTTAGTACATATTTACGTTGGTTAATAAGATATTACTATGCCAAATTTCAAGTTTAGAAATATTGCATAGTTTTTGAGAAGATCAACTGTGACAGACGGCTGATAGATAGACAAGTGATTTTATAAGGGTTCTATTTTTTTATTCGTGGTATGGAACTTTAAAAACATAACGTTTTTATATTAATATATATCTAAATATTTACATCTGTGTTTCAGGTAATTAAAATGTACACGTGGGAAAAGCCATTTGATGCAGTTGTGGCGTTGGCCAGACGCAATGAGATTAACAAAGTGGCAAAGGCTAATAACCTGCGAGGATTCTTATTATCATTCGCGCTGTTCACGGAGCGCTGCGCCCTCTATCTGACACTGCTCTGCTACACGTTACTCGGCTACCAGGTCAAGGCTGACGTGGTGAGTGGTAATGTTTTTTCTTCGTCAACTTAATTTATGGTGATCTTAAGAGGGATTTCCCCATAAATGTTGCAAACTAAATAATTTATTACAAGCCATTAGTAGAAGGACAAAAATGGGTGCATTTTTGGATGGTCGAATTAACCCAATGGTTAATTCTGGTCAATCTATTTGTCTATATATTTTTAAATCCATGTGAGATGCATCGGTTAAATAATGAGAATGTTATAATAACTCATCTTAATCTATATATAACTTGAATTATTGAATACAGAAATCTACTGTACTAGTACTAATCCACCGTTAAAGTATTAATATTAATATTGTGGCTTGGAATATTTTAGCATATACTTTAGAATTTTAGGTTTATATTCTTAGCCTTGGGTGGAATTCACTTTGAAAATCTTCTCACTTTACTACTCCTCAAATATGATATTTCCTTTTATGAATATTCCTGCACTGTTTATGCTGCCAAAATGTGGAATAAGTTAGATCCTAACACCCAGAATGTTTCTTCATTCAAAGGTAATCCATTCCATTGTTGTAATACAACGAAACCTAGGTTGTGGTAAAGAACTTAAAGAAAGTAGAAATAATACTACATCACGTAGTTTTATTTAATTGTGAAATTCCATTCGTAACTTCCCATCTTCCGTCTCTGGTTTTACCTTCTGAATCCTGTCCTTGTCCTTTATTTTTGCCAATATTTTTTTATTAATTACTAGCTATTTTTTTGCTAGCTTCCATTTTATTTGTTCTTATTTTAACGGTTTTCTTGTTTTTTTTTGAAGTTTGCATGCACAATCTGTTGTATATTTAATCAATTGGTGGTTCGGTTGATTGGAAGAAATTCCTACTGTTGCAATAAGTCTGTCTTATGTATTTCTATATTAAAAATAAATAAATAAAGTAATATATGTATATTTTAAAATATATTCCCCATTCGCACTAGCACACTGGTAGTCTTTATTTCAATAGTTCGAAAGTGGCGGTGATCAGTTTTAGCAAGCTGTTTTAACACGTCTGCCGTTGTATCTTTTCCATACGTCTAAGATAATTTTTCAAATTTTTCATTTGGCTTTTATTTATATTCCTTTTTTTTTATAAAATGTGGTAATTTTTATTTAAATGAATTATGCATTAAAAATATATAATGTCTAGTATGTAAAAAATAGATGTTTAATGAATGTTTGAAAGTTTCAATTTTTTTCTTGTGTTTTTTATCGAAATGTGAAATGGTTGCTTATAGAGGACACAAATGTAACTTTTAATCAATTGTTTTTGTTAACATGATAGAAATTTTATTTTAAAACTATTTACCGTTTTAAAACAATATGATGACCCGTGAAAACGGGTTTTCATGTTGTTCTAAAAAAGAAGTTGGGGTGAGATTTAAGATATAATATCTTTGCTAATTAATTAATAATCTTTGCTAATATCCCACCTGAAGATGTTGTAATACAACGAAACCTAGGTCATGGTAAAGAAATTAAAGAAAGTAGAAATAATACTACATCACGTAGTTTCATTTAATTGTGTATACATTTATATGTTTTTAATGTTAAGTACAAATTTTTGCTAATAAAAATTTAACGAGCAAGTTCCCCATTATAAATAAATTTGTCATTAAAATTAAAATAAATTAATCCGTAAGACCATACATAATGTTAAATATGTATTTTTTTATACATTTTTTTATTACCTGCAAGCTTAATTGATTTTCTTGAAATTTTCACTAAATTATAAACATACACATTATGAATTATTTTTTTTAAGTGCCAGCTCTTAAGAAAATACTTTATACTAAAAACATGCATAATTATGCCCATAAGTTCTAATAAGTTCACATCACATTATATTCATGCTAGAAATCACTAATTTCTAGACTTGTAGAGGTTCACAAGTTCTATCAATTGGATTAATCACTGATTCCAATCAGATCTTTTCTGATTTATAACATTATAAAACCATATTTTTTTAAATGTGGGACTCCTTTTTATATTCATTTTCATTATCTTTCCTTAATTAATTGCAGGTTTATCCGCTAACACAGTTCTTCAATATCATACAGATGAATATAGCTCTTTTTCTGCCCACAGCCATAATGAGTGTGGCCGAATTGAATGTTACTGTTAATCGGTTGCAAGAAATTTTATTCTTAGGTGAGTAAAAATTTGGATTTTTATTTTTTTATCATAATTGACAATAAGGAAGAATTTTTCAGTACATTTTAAAAGGATTTTTCTTATTATTTTAGTTATCCGAATTACACTGAGATGTGTATAGTTTATCGGAAAATGTACCAATCCTTTGTAAAAGTAAAGTTTTTATGGCATCCTTGTCAATAATATTGATTTTTTTCTATAGAATTAAGGAAATAGCTTGTCAAGTATGAGTAGAACTAGCACTACGATGGTGCTGTACACATTTAGGCGGTTGTAAACATTTAAAAATACATAGTATTTCCATTAAACTATTTACGAATATTAATTTTTTGCATCGTGAATATTTGGCCTGCTGCCTTTTGCAAACATAAAAACATGGTGTATATTTAAAAAATTATAAAATCTAGGATAATCGCTATAGTTCTCTTGTAATCTTCAGGTTTTACTAACCCTGTTCTTTTCTGTTTTTTAGTTTAGCAGTTTCAGAAAAAGGAGGGGTGAGGGTGAAACTCTCCTTTCACATACTTTTTTTACAATATCTTTTTAAATGTGCAATTTAAAATTATGAATATTTTTCTATCCCTCATAACAATAAATAAGGGATACAAAATTATGAATAAATAATATTGAAAGTTTTGTATCCCTTGTAACAGTACCTTACATGATATATAAAATAAAACGAAATGTTGTTGGGTACCTTATCTACCCTCTTTTAAATTCATATATACAAATTTAAAAAAATTTAGCTGGTGCAAAATACTTTGGTTAATATGATCTAATACTATTTCAAATTTCAAATTTGTGTGTATTATGGTTTGTGAGGAAATTAACAGTGATACACAGACATGTGAGTGATGTTATAAGGGTTCTGTTTTCCAGTTCGAAGTACGGAACACTGAAAATGGTTTTGTTAACTTTTGAGAACAATACAAGGTATAACTTAGCAATCAAGATAATGGAAGGTGTTTGTTTTGCAAAATATTATGT
Organism: Druceiella hillmani; assembly: GCA_039881145.1. Classification (NCBI taxonomy): domain Eukaryota; kingdom Metazoa; phylum Arthropoda; class Insecta; order Lepidoptera; family Hepialidae; genus Druceiella; species Druceiella hillmani. The sequence goes on from JAYKKI010000035.1 coordinate 6,662,601, forward strand.
TCATTTGAATTTTTACTTTTGAGCGACAATAACAATGAAAATATTGCAATTGTCAAAAAAATCAAAGTCTAGACTTTTGGGGAAATTCATGCTAACATGATTAGTGTTAAAAAAAAGTATGGAACTACAAAAATAGAAGATGTATGTCTGTGTGCGTGTGTACACTGGTTGATCTGGCTACTGACTCGATAGATCTATCTCAATGAAATTTGGTATTTGGGATATTTTAATTTGATGATTTTTCCAACTTAGAAGTTTCAGTATATCTGCCATTTAAAGAATTTATAATAATTTTTTTTTAAACTTTCCACATTATTAGTCGCTTATAAGTTATTACTTATTTTTTGGGTCAAGATACTTCTCATACAAAAATGAAGAGCTGCACTAAATGGTTGGGGATAATTTGCATTTGATATATAAATATTTTCTAAGTCTAACAATAAAACAAAACAAAGCAATACCCTATTACTAGGACTTCATAAAATGCGTAAATTCAAACCAGGCTCGTGTTTTATGTCCAAGTAAGTGCCGTGTGGATGAGCTATTTTATTGAAAGTTGATGGTGGCTTTTATAACATTTTTCTAAAATGGTATTTCAGAGGAACGGCCCGACTTGTCTGCAATCACAGAAACTGATATGAAAGAACATACAGAGCACAGCAATGATCTGAAAGTAGACCAAGGGAGCACCGGAATAATATCACTTCAGTTAGGGAGAGACAATCCTGCGTTTGCCTGCTCAGAAACAGGTAGGGGGGATTCTATATACACATACATCCACATGTGTTGGAGCAAGAAGTTTTGAAAACATTTCAGTGGATTTTTTTTAAATAGCTTTTTAGTGTGTTTTTTGTAGATTTAATGCATTTTTAGTTAGTTTTTTTTTGTACTTAATCAATTTGATAAAGTACAAAAAAAACAACTAACAAATGAAATGTCAAGCTTGCATAACCAAATTTTGAGCATTGTATTGCAGTTTCCTTAGCACTTGGCATCACCAAAATATCGCTTCGTTTATTACTATGTGGATATGCTATGTTTATTACTTGAAGGAAATTTAGTTCATGTATCTACCATTAATTAAAGTTTTCGAAGTATTAAACATTTTTGGGCAGTGTTGTTTGTGACACTCGAAAATTAAGCATTGCACCCCGATTTTGAAATGTAAGATGTATTCTACAACAAAATATGATCTGCATTATGTATGTGAAATATCGTGAATTATATATATTGTTTTGGTACTTTTGGGTATCATCAGATATTTACGACCAATAAATACAATAAAATAAATTTACTTTTAAGTTCTAGTATTGCTTAGCAGATCTTCAAATAATTTATTAGATAAACTTTACATAAACAAATGTAGATCGGTGTTTTGTCACCTTTGGTAAAGAATGAAATATAACATTTATGAATCAATTAAAAAACTTTTATTTCTCAGAAGAAAATCAGCTTGCATCAAAAAAAAAATACAGCCATCAGGTGTCTGAAGAGCTTGCAATAGAGGTGAGCAGCGTGTCGGCGTCTTGGAGTCAGGATGGCAGTGTAACATTAGAAGATATCACTGTGCGGGTTGCCAGGGGCAAGCTCTGTGCGGTCGTGGGCTCTGTGGGCGCTGGGAAGGTCAGTTTCAGTTGCGTTTCAAAATGTTTCAACAAAGAAATTTCATATATGAGGGCGGTTCCATAAGTATCATATTTGAAGATAGATGGTGTTGCTAAGGCAATTTGGTGTTAATGTTCTATGCTCTCCATAGGTAAACCCACCCCAAAATAAAGTTGAAAATGATTCGCTTTTTGTTTTTGGGTGGGGAAACATATGAGGAGATAAGAGTGAAATAAGATTCTCTTTATGAGAACTCTTCATCATCTATGACAACAGTTAGATATTGGTTCAATTAGTTTTTGATGAGGACTGACCAGGACGTCCATCAGATGGAAAAACCATCTGAAGGACGTCCGTTACCAAAGGAATCATTAACAAAGTCTATCACAACATTCTTGCTGATCATCGAAGAAAAGTGTGTAAAGTAGCAAAGGCCAGTGTTTCATCAGGAATAGATATTAATAGGTTACAAGATAAGCTCGCGATGAAAAAGTTAAAGGCCTGATTGCTACCGCTATTGCTCATGGTGAACAACAAGTGCGGGCAACTTTGAAATTTGAAGTTATGTTTGGAGTGATTGAAGCAAAGTTCAAAGGGTTTTTTGGGTGAAGTTGTCACCGTCTATGAGAGTTGGATCCATCATTATGGTCGAGTCTCCATCTATCATGTACATCTGCCAGAAAATTAATAGTGACAATTTTTTGGGATATAAAGGGCATTATATGCATGAATTTCTTAGAAAAAAGAAAAACAACCACTGGACAATAATAAAATGAGTTATTACACCACTTTGAAAAGGAATCTAAAGTTCTATTAGCAAAGAAGAAAGTATTGTTTCACCGTGATAATGCACTAGCACATTCATTTGGAGTTATTGCCACTAAACTGTACGAATTGCATTATAAAGTGTTGCTGCATCTTCCATATACATCCGATCTGGTTCCCTCTGTAATTTCTTCTTGTTCCTAAAGAAGAAATGGCTTACAGGAAAAAAAAGTTCAAATAAGGAGGTCAACATCAAGACAGTGGCGTATTTTGGAGAGCTCAAAAATTTATGTTTTTGCAGGAGTGGAAAAATGGCAAGGACGATAGGAGAAGCGTTTTCCTCTAAAAGAGTAATGTTTTGAAAAAAAATAGCATATTCATTCTTAATATATGTATTTACTGAACCGTCCCCATATTTATGAAACTCATAATCTCTATGGTGTAATATTGGAACAGATACTTTCGATTTGTACTTAGTGGGAATTAAAATTTATAGTGTTCTAATTACTTAAATGTTTTCTTCTGATACTTATTACTTATATTTGTCCTGGAAATTTGTGTTTATGTCCCCGACCACCTAATATATTTTACGAATGAATGTTTTAATTTCTGAAGTATGCCGTTGGTGGCAATGTAAAATCATGTTGCTAAAAAAAATGTAATTTTAAATTTTTACATCAAAAGACGTAGAAAAAATGCACATCCAGCTGTGTTGATAAAAAAATTCAAATAAAATCCTAAAGAGCTCAAATAGCTAATTGAATGGAACCTCGTAACTGATGTTAGTATTCCTTTCTGTGAAATTACATAAGGAAAAAGAATTAGAGTCAGCTGATTATTAATTCAAGTTTTATTTTGAACAGGTCTGTATTAAAATCCAAGTCATCGTGTTGTACGAGTTAAGTTGAAATTCTTAAATTGTTGCCGTAAAATGTTTACCCACTTTTCAAGTCACTTTTTTGGAGAAATGTGGTTTAACATGAATGCCAACGATATATTTATTTATTGTTTTAAATAGAAAAATTGTTACCATTCTAGTGACCCAAAATTTTTGTTTGTGAATGATATAAAAATTTATGACTTGCGGATACCTATTTAAATTAATAAATGTACCCATAATTTCTTGCATCTGTTTGTAAGATTTTTTGAAAGGTTATTTATTATAATTAATCGTATTTAAAAATTATTGCTAGTAACGAAAACTTTTTAATTTGGGCCTTGATGTAGCAATATATTCAATTTCCAGGAACTTTTCTCTGTCACTGATTAGTACAGTTTTTACATAGCTTATACAAATTTTTGGATTTTCTGTTAATAATTATCTATAAATATATATATATATATATATATATATATATATATATATATATATACGTATATATATATATATATATATATATATATATATATATATATATATGTATATATATGTAGTGTAAATATTTAGTAGTCAATCAATTATGTATTAATATATTACTAAAATATTATGAAGATATAGGTTAATTAAAAACCAGTAAGGTAAAATTATAAAAAATATATTAAAAAATAAACGAGTTACAAGGTCGTAAATTTAATGGTGGGGATAGAGAGGAGATATTTTCCTGTCTCATTTGCTCTCGTCGAATACAATGACCGTTACTCATGATAATTCAGTATTGCGTCAGTAATACTTGGACAATTTTTAAGATTCATCCAAACATTTTTCAATTTGTAACCTGAAATTATGATTTATGAAAAGAAAAATTGCTTAAGTACCCTATTCTTTTTGCAGTCTTCATTTCTCCAATTGCTCACAAAAGAATTGCAGCCAAGCAATGGGCTGATTAGTCTATCGGGCAGTGTGTCATATGCAGCTCAGGATGCATGGCTGTATCTCAGTACTGTCCGTGAAAACATTTTATTTGGATTGCCATTTGAAGGAGAGAAGTACAGAGAGGTAAAGTGTGATTCTAAAACTCAATTGTTATATTATGTTGAAACATAGATCTCAAAACATTTTTAAATTGAGCAAAGAAATGGTTTCAGATAAACGACTAGAAAAATTGAACAAATGCATATTAATGCATATAATGCTAATGCATATATACAATATAAGCGAAGCTTTACATATAAATGTTCTTGACATCTCTAATGCTTCGTTTTTTATATACAAATGTTCTTGGTATCTATAATATTTAATTATAATTATACACAAATGTTATTAACATCTCTAATATTAAAATTTTATACACAAATGTTCTTGATATCTATATTCTATAAACCCTTCTTGGTATCTTAAATTTGCAAAATTCTGTATGGTGGATCTAATATGGCCATATAAATTTTGTGTGAAACTGATCTTCAGTTTTTTTTTTTGAGTAACAATGTAATATTGCAGGTAATTAATTTTGCTTAGATGTGCTTGAAATATATTAGAGTTCTTTACCTCGAAAGAGATCTTATTGGATCATTCACAAATCCGTCTAAAGGTCTGTCACGGCCAATTTTTCTCAGAAAACACTTTTTGACACAGTAATAAAGCATATTAACCCTCACATATCTCAATAGTAAACACTCAAATATATTTATATGGAAATTTTGAAAGGGTGCAAGTTAAAAAGTGCAAAAAAATGTTAAAAATCCAAGGAATATAGTTTGAAAGGACTTCAAAATAATTTCTTTCATATTTTTATATTTTCGGAGATATATTGCAAAATATATAAAAAATATTCATTCCCTTATTTAAACCTGAAAAAATATTCGTTCCCTTATTTTGACCTGAAAATATGAGAAAAGAGGGTTGTTAGAAGACTACACAAAGGTTATAGATAAAGTATAGCAATTGTTCTAGATTTCATTGCTCTTGAAGTATTCACGATAATATATATGTCCCCTATTTAATGACATTAGATGTTATTAAATATGTTTTTCCTATATTTAAGTCATCACAGACTATATTTAAGTCACAAGAAAGTCTATAATTAAGTCATCACAGACTAATGAAATAAATTAAACTTACTTCAAACGAGATACGGAATCCTTGATGCGTTAACAAGACTTGTACTGGGCTGGTTTTTTGTGAAAATAATTTAAATATTGAATATATTTGGCGTTAATTTTGTAGAAATTCATTATCACTTCATTTTTGTTCACAACTAAATGAAACTACATGATGTAGTATTATTTCTACTTTATTTAAATTCTTAACAACTATCTAGGTTTCGTTGTATTACAACATCTTCAGGTGGGCAATTTGTAAAGATAAAGCAATCTTGTAAAGATTTGCTATCTTTATAAATTGCCCCCCTGAAGATATTGTCATACAATGAAACCTAGGTCGTGGTTAAGATAAAGCAATCTTGTAAAGATTTGCTATCTTTACAAATTGCCCCCCTGAAGATATTGTCATACAATGAAACCTAGGTCGTGGTTAAGATAATGCAATCTTGTAAAGATTTGCAATCTTTACAAATTGCCCATCTGAAGATATTGTCATACAATGAAACCTAGGTCATGGTTAAGATAATGCAATCTTGTAAAGATTTACAATTTTTACAAATTGCCCATCTGAAGATATTGTCATACAACGAAACCTAGGTCGTGGTTAAGATAATGCAATCTTGTAAAGATTTGCAATCTTTACAAATTGCCCATCTGAAGATATTGTTATACAACGAAACCTAGGTCGTGGTTAAGATAATGCAATCTTGTAAAGATTTGCAATCTTTACAAATTGCCCATCTGAAGATATTGTCATACAATGAAACCTAGGTCATGGTTAAGATAATGCAATCTTGTAAAGATTTACAATTTTTACAAATTGCCCATCTGAAGATATTGTCATACAACGAAACCTAGGTCGTGGTTAAGATAATGCAATGTTGTAAAGATTTGCAATCTTTACAAATTGCCCATCTGAAGATATTGTCATACAACGAAACCTAGGTCGTGGTTAAGATAATGCAATGTTGCAAAGATTTGCAATCTTTACAAATTGCCCATCTGAAGATATTGTCATACAACGAAACCTAGGTCGTGGTTAAGATAATGCAATCTTGTAAAGATTTGCAATCTTTACAAATTGCCCATCTGAAGATATTGTTATACAACGAAACCTAGGTCGTGGTTAAGATAATGCAATCTTGTAAAGATTTGCAATCTTTACAAATTGCCCATCTGAAGATATTGTCATACAATGAAACCTAGGTTGTGGTTAAGATAATGCAATCTTGTAAAGGTTTGCAATCTTTACAAATTGCCCATCTGAGGATGGTGTCATACAATGAAACCTAGGTTGTTGTTAAGAATTTGAATAAAGTAGAAATAATACTACATCACGTAGTTTAATTTAGTTACGAATAATAATTAAGTGATAATAATTTAAGTTAAATTATGTAATGAGTTTGAAACTTAAGAAAAATCTGTTAAGATTGTATTTAGATTTCGTGATCGAAGCTCACACCATACAGTTTAACTTTCGGACGATTGTATGACGCAAAAGTTAATTTTGACCATTTTGATTGATCAGATTTCGAAACTCATTATTAAGTTCAAATTATAATTTCTTGGGTTAATGTCTCATTATAAGATGACATTTAGACAATTTAATTAAGCATTTTTGGATGGCTTGAAGATGTCTCTGCATTTGGGATAATTTTTTAATGAAAATGTTATTTAGAATTAGTTATGCAGTTTATGCCTGAACAACTTATATGTTGGTATTAGATTTTTTTGAATTACATATCAGATAGTTAACTTTGAAAAGAGTAAATTTCAGAAATTTTAGTTAATCTTAACGTGATGGACCAAAAATATATGAAATCAGTTAAAATTGTTGCTGTGAAGCATTAAAAATTATGTTCACACTCCAATAGATGGCATCACTCTTTTGTTACATACAAATTAATGCATTAGATTTTCAAACTAAAACGTTACTTAATATTTGGGAGTAAGGTGCCTCCGCGAAGATGAGCCGAGTGGGACACTCCCATCTCTTTTCTAGAAGCGATTCATCTTATTTTTGAGCCTTCATGTCTTTGGTCTGGATAACATTTGAGAGCACAAATCAGACTTTAGAATAGAATTTATTTACTAGACTTAACAAACATGCCAAATTTAAATTTTCTAGTTCAAATAATTTTGATTTTATTAATATGCAAAATTTAATACTTTCATCATTCACTAACTCATTCATTAGTCACTAATGGTAATCAAAACCTCTGGCGTATTTCCTGATTTTTGAAAGCTGAAGTTTGCTATACGAGCAAAGGTTAGTCGCAATAGCAACCTCCTATCATCTGTAGAGTGAGTTGTGAAGAAATTAACTGTTGATTCAATACACTGATTTGATTCAATGTACTAGAATATCAATATTTTATATATTATATATAATACTTTGCAGGTGTGTAAAGTCTGTTGTTTGGAGGAGGACTTTAAGCAGTTCCGATATGGCGACCAGAGTTTGGTTGGGGAGCGAGGCGTTTCAATGTCGGGTGGACAGAAGGCACGCATAAACTTGGCACGGGCAATTTATAGAGAAGTAAGTGGATTTTTGTTGGGTTAGAGACATCCAAAATTAGTAATTTTTCGAAATTTAATCTAACTTTAACAGTGAAATGCATTGAATTTTTTTTTTAAATTGTGCCGAGGGCGATAAAGACCAACATTTAACACGAAAATTAAAAAAAATTTTTTGCTAATAATCTTAATGTAATTAATACTATCAATGTATCAACTAGGACCTTCCCTAACTAGCCGACTAGCTGACTATTTGTATTGTAAAGCACCAACTAGTCAGATGATTAGTCTGCATGTGAGTATCACATCCATACTGTTTGTATTTCATCGGCTGCCTTTTAATTAAAAAATATATTGTTTTAGCGTATAGGCAGCATCTTGAAATCTTGTTATTACTAGATCTAAATACTGCTGGCAACTTAAATTAATGAGTCTCACTGATTGGTGATTAAAAGATTTAAACGAATTTTAGTAACATGGTGACAACTTCAATTATAAAATTGTTATTTTATAATTGAAGTTGTCACCATGAGTATTGGCAACTGATTACTTTTTACACAGAAATACATTATTACTCGAAGTTGTCACCTTGAGTATTGGCGATAGACTACATTTTAGACAGAATACATTGTTACACGAAGTTGTCACCTTGAGTATTGTTGAACGACTACTTTTTATAAATAATTTTTTCTTACAGGTAAACAAGCTTTCTTAGATGTTAAATTCTTATTGGTTACAAATTGTTATTGTTTTGTGGTGGGGTGGTCATTTAACAAACATGTGAAACGTGTAATGCTACACGGAAACCCTTAGTTGCTTAACTGCACCTAATAAAATAGTACAGACCCTTTTGTTGGTGTGCCCCTTTTGTACACATTTATGCCTAAAGATTGTATTTGCAAAACGTAATTTTACAGACAATATACGCAAATCGAATATCTGAAATATGGGAGGTTATAAAATCAATGCATTGGTAACTTGTCCCATGTGAAGAGAATATAGCAGATAATATACTTTCTTGTGATCAATCACCCTTTGAATTCAAGATAAATCAGCATTGGAGGACGGTTCCAGAATAATAGCACCCCAGTTCCATTATCTGAACTAAAACTTCCTAAGAGTTTAACAACTATAGCCTCTTCTGGCAAAATATTTATCCATAAATTGGAGAGAGTTTTTAATGGAGCTACTGTATTTTTTGAGCATAGTAAATTCGAAAATGTTTTTTTATTGTTATTGACAGATCTAATATAAATGTATGCACTATATGTTCTTTCACTGGCATCATATAACCCTACTCGGGTTTTGTGTAAAAACTACATTTTGAATAATTGTTTTTTGTGTGAATTTAATTTCATTCAAGCTTTTAGCTGCCTTTTAAGGTTACACTATGCCGTGTGTATATTGAGTAGTAGGGGCTCATCCCACACAGCATTAAACTGCCATAAATTTTTCATCAAAGTTTTTGCTGCAACTTCTATGGGTTCAATAAACCTATAGGGAGGGTTATAGATTCAATTGATGGCCGAGAATATTTTACGTTTTTTAATTTTTGAATTGAATTCTTTCCTAACCTTGTAAGTAATTCCATCATTAACACTATCCTATTGAATTCCCAATGCTTTCATTTCGGAACTGTTGTCTACGAATAAATTCATATTCGATGGATCATTTCGCATTGAATCAACGATTTCTTTATTATTTAATATCCATTTCCTGAGAGTGAATCTTCTGAAGTTAATTAATTTCATGAATTTGTCCCTTATTTGTTTCCAATTATATCTGCTCCTGTTATTATATCGTCTACATAGCAATCCTGTTTCAAAATTTTGGTGGCCACAGGATATTTAGACTTTTCATCGTTAGATAACCGAACTAGTACGTGCCGAGTGAGGCAGATGCACTGCAAGGACATTTAAAAGGAAAGAGAACTACAGGAAATTTAAATAATTTTAGCATATCCTTTTCGTTTTCACACCATAAAGCATAGCGTGAATTTTTGTGTTGTTGTCAATGCCATTTTTTGTTGGAATGACTGCGATTTTTCCAAATTAGTATTATTAACATTTATGGTGATGGTTTGTAGTATTTGAAATTGCTTTTCTAAAAACTCTATAAATGTACTAAATTTAAAGGTGAAAAATGACAGTTACATGGGAAAGGTGGACAGTAGTTCTTAATATATATATATATATATATATATATATATTAAGAACTACTGTTCACCTTTCCCATATATATAATATATATATATATATATATATATATATATATATATATATATATATATATATATATATATATATATATTTACCATAAAATTGCAAGTCTCGTGGTCTATGGACTGGTAAATGAAACTTGCACGGTTTAATAAAAGAAAAAGCTGCCACTGCTATGAAGATCCATAAAACAAGATGGAATACCTATTGAAGTATAGAAATACTTAAAAGCTAATAGTGTAATTTGGATCACATAATTATTTAGTCACATTCTAAAAAGCAGGCACATTGTAAACGCTTAAGCATTATTTTCTTTTTAAAAAACCAGAGCGACGTACATGACAGCAGAAATTTCTCTAATATTTAACTTACCTTACTTACTTTCACGATTTAGAGGTTAACCTTCAGTAAGCACCTCTTCAGTTACAATACTCTTAAATGATAATAAGTATGATTTTACTTCTGGTAAATAAATCATGGATGCAGTGCACACAGTTAGGAGAGTGACGAGAAAATATTGTGACGATAAGTCAATATTTATGGCTAGTTTTCCTTGAACTTGATAAAGTGATTGATTTGATAAAGTAGGTCAAAAGTCTAAAGTGCACGTATTATCCTAGAATATTATAGAGAACTTATCATAGATATAAATAACAACCCAACAAATTTAATAAGAACTGTTCACCTTTCCCATTCTTTATGAATAAGTCTATCAATTTTTCCAGTAATTATGTGAATTAATAGGGTATCCTAAGTGTCGATGGGTTCATCCGAAGATGTATAGTATCGACTAACTTTTGCAACTTGTACAGATTCCTTTGAGACACTTGATAATTTGAACTCAATTTAAAGTGTTTTTGAATTATTACTCATTCTTTAAAACAATCTTGCAATTCTTTCCAAGCCTTTTTGTAGTTTAGATTTTTTACAAAAATGACCTTTTATACAAATTTTTAACTATTAAAATTTTAGATATTCGAAATAGACTTTTCTTTGTGGACAAATACCTTTATAAAATTATAAAATTGTAACCATTTGTTGTAAGAGCCGTCGAAGGTAGTTAATTCAATTTTTGGCAATGTGACGGAACTTTTTGAAAGTGTACTTGTTTTATTCATTCTGTTAGTATTTACGGAGCTTCATGAAGACCGGTATATAAAATTTTATGTCGAATAATAGAGTTCTTCAAATTTCCTGAGTTTGATTGATTCTTCCTTCCATGATTTGATCTGTCATCGATTGAACTGTTTTAAACTGTTCTAATATATTTGCGATATCTTTTAAATGTAATTTGATTCATTTATTGATTTATTTATTTATTTATTATACAGGGCAAATACATGTCATAAAACAATATTCTGTAAACGTTTAGTTTCCTGGGGAAATACGTGTTATAAAACGGTAGTTTCAAAATTGTTAAAACTTAGCCCAAATGAGTTTTACAAATGATACTGCAAAATACAAATTATTTGAATATAGTACGATATTTAACATATAGCCATTTCTATACACACACACACACACACACACACACACATATATATATATGTATATATATATATATATATATATATATATATATATATATATATAGATATATATATATATATATATATATATATATATATATATATATATATATATATATATATATATATATATATATATATATATATATATATATATATATATATATATATATATATATATATATGTATATATATAATATATATCTGTGTGTGTGTGTGTGTTTATTTATAATATATATATATATATATAGTCATAATATTTTGTATTCTAATAAAGTAATGTAAATCAGAGCTTATTTCATTTTCGTGGTTCCGTACCACAAGAGAAAAAAGGAATCAGTATAAGATTTCTCACATGCCTGTCTGTATGTCCGTCGCAGCTGTCTTCTCAGAAACCTTGAACTTTGAAACAGTAATAAAACATATTAACCTGTGGATATTGCAATAGGTAATGATTATATGTAGCCTATATTTTAATCTGGGTTGTATATTATCTATATGTAAATTGTCATTGAAATTCATTGATCCGTTTCAGTTTGAAGGAAAGACAGACTGTGTGTCACTTTTATTATATTAATTATGATTAAATTAATTTCATGTATTGTAATTCGCAGGCAGACATTTATCTACTTGACGACCCTCTCTCAGCCGTGGATGCCCATGTTGGGAGACAACTTTTCGACTCTTGCATCAAGGGATACCTCCATCAAAAGACTAGGATACTCGTTACACATCAACTCCATTACCTCAAGGCGGCTGATATGATAGTTTTGCTTAACGATGTATGTAATTTTCAATGAAGGTTATCTCTAAAATTAATATTTCTGAAGACTTTGAGTATGTCCTATGTAAGATGTCAGTAATGTCAGACTTGTATGATCTGTTTGTTAGTAATGGATATAAATAATAATTACTTTTGAAATGATTCGTGCAATATTGATTAAACAATTCCTTTTTAGGGTTCTGTACCGAGACAAAATAGTTCAAATGGAACCTATTGCTATGGTAATATTGTCTATGCATTCGTCTGTCTGGGCTTCTAATTTATAAATGAAATAAGACTACGTAATGTAGTATTATTTCTACTATCTTTAATTTCTTTACCACAACCTAGGTTTCGTTGTATTACAACATTTTCAGGTGGGATATTAGCAAAGATCTTTGCTAATATCCCACCTGAAGATGTAATACAACGAAACCTAGGTCGTGGTAAAGAAATTAAAGATAGTAGAAATAATACTACATCACGTAGTTTCATTTAATTGTGAATAATGAATTTCTACAAAATTAACGCCAAATATATTCAATAAATGAAATAACATTGGACTTGAAATTCAATTAAAATATGTATTTCTTTGGCCAAAAACTAAAGACGTTATTTAAAATTATATTTTGAGGGGGCTCCTATGCACTTTAATTCATTGTTTTCCAGTAAAAAAAACATACTTATAAAACAGAACGCCTCGTTCATCTCCCTTCCATGAGATTTAATTATTTTCCCTTCATTAATAAATTATTCGTTGCACCAGTAAAGTTGCCATTTTTAGACTTATTTTGTTATGAGGTCTATCAGTGGGCAAAAACTCCATTATGCAGGAAGTTCTAATAATTCGTACATGCAGTATTTAAACAACAAATAATAAAAAGAATTAAATGTATTACAGTAAAATTTATGAGTAATAAGATCAAATTATTTTTGTGAAATTCATAATATTTCGATGCCTGCAAAAGTTTTAGCAGACAATGTATTGTACATCGCGAAAAATATTAATATTCGTAAATAGCTGAATAGAAATACTGTGTACTATTAAATGTTTAGCTACATATGTATATAATCTATATTCCATTCCATTATAAAAGAGAATATTTATAAATAGAGCAATTTGACAGTTAAAATATGGTTGCCACAAATATATATTCAATCAGAGAAAGACTATTCACAAAACTCATTGCATTTCACCCATGATGTTATTAAAACATGTACTACGATTAATATATTAACTTTATAAACTGTTATGCTAAGTAATGTTATGAATATTAATATTACACAAATATTTTAATAATGGGCAACCCTAGCTGGTAGTCACACAACTCAGCAACTGGTAGTAACTCACAGGTATGAAATATCTTGTAAAAATATTCGATATTTTGACGTGTACGATATCTATATATGCTATTTATTATACATCATTTATTTTTATAATGTGTTGAAGTGAAATATCTGCAAAAAATCATTTTCGACAGTATTTCTAGCGTGACGTTTAAACGAGGCAGAAGAACTAAATGAGACAGAATATTGGTGCTAATAACAAATTCCCTTATATGGTGCATTTGGCTTAAGGATAGTATAAAAAACTTTGGGAAATTTTATTTTGAAATGAGTGTTATTATTATTTTGCAATATAGAATACATATTTTATATATAGCACAAGACAGTTTTTTTTATAATAGCCAAGGTTTTGCTACTTTTAATATTAGATATATTTATTTTTAAAAAAGTAACATTTGAAGAACTTTAATGGCTTTATATTATACAATGTTAGTGTGTATGGCAATAATATTCAATAAAACATTATTTATACAGCGCAAATGTGTATACCGATAAAAAAATATATTTTTTAATCACAATCACCAACGTCATATTACTAATGTGAAAACAAGATAAGTTTTACATTACCTGAATTGTCATTTTGTTTTGTTTATAAATCTGTTTTTTGGAGTGGAATGAAGTATAAATATTTACCACCCGTTCTTAGCAGAAGAAGAAGAGCTTAATTTTCAGTCTACTTGCAACACTTAGTCGTGGGAATAAGCCACATGTGGTGCATTATCATTATTACTTACTTCTAGTTCCTGTTGTTGCCGATTTTAAATGTTAAAATACCAACTTAAGAAACAGGAGAAGACAGGAAGGAGTATTTACTGCGTGGGTGATATGTTTATGATAATATTTGATGATTCATGACTAGTTATTAACAGTGAATCTAAACTGCAATAGAAGTTGTAGTCTATGGTAGTTTAAATTTGCAAATTCTCGATATAGTTTGAAATTGAATTAATGGTGGTAAAATTCCTCTTTGCTTTTAACAGAAATGAAACTTATGTATTCATCTAGGTTCAGATGCTTTATTGTTATTGTACAACGACTATGTAATTTTAAGTTAGATAATAGACCAGAATACCACAATATTTTGGGTGTCAAAAATTGATTTGGATATCCTTTGAATTTTGAAAAAAGGTGAAATTTCTCGATTTCTTCAAAACATTGACAAAACATAAAGACCCGAAGGTGACACTTTTGAAACTGTGTACCATTTTGTTGTAAAGGCCCCGCTAAGTATATATCAGAAGTGGTGGCTGATCCGGCGTGTCTTCTTGAAAATTCTTGTTGCGGAATATGGAATCAAAATCTTGACACCTAAGTGACTTTTATTACACTGACCATCATTTTCTGAGATATGAAGTAAGCAAGATGGGCCACATTTCTTGGCATAAAAAAAGTTCATTGCCTTGAAGCACGCTAGACCGCTAATACTTCTGATATGCATTTGGTGGAACTATAGAAGAGTACATCTGCAATACAATATGACAGTTCTAAAATTGTACATGGATCACGAAATTTGAACCTTTAAACATAAATGAGCACCGAACATGAGGTGGCAAATTGAAAGGACATTAAAAAATGACTTTTGTTACTCTATAATTCTGAGGCTCTCGTCAAGAAACAGTGCTAAATATATAAGTGACCAACATATTTCCAGGGTGAGGTACAAGCTATAGGAACTTATGAAGATATGGTATCTGGCAGTAAGCAATTTACCGCACTACTCGGTTCTGTTCAGGACAGTGAAGAGGTAGATTCTGAAGGAAAGGATGGAGCTATTAAGGTGTGTATTTTACTCATATATATTTACATCGCTTAGAGTGTAAACCTGCTAACTGAGTTTAGTTTAAGTTTCCGAAACTTCCATAACTTTGAATCTTATCCTTTGAGAATTGAATCAAAAATATGGTTGGAGTGGTTTTGCATCCACTTCATTAAAACTAAGAAAATAGTAAGATATTGTGTTTATAAAGTAGTAACGATTTTATTGACATAATAGGTTTTATTAATACGTAATATTTTTTGTTAGGGACTAGGCATGGATGAGTGAGTCAAAATAATCAGTATAGTATACTGATTCACTTAGCTGAACGAGTCAACTGAAATATTATAGATTAATTTGACTCTTTGACTCAGGAACATTTCAATAATGGATGAATCGCTTGCGACTTGTTCATTACGTTGACACAATAACTCATTGAGTTGCTCTACGTTCATATTAGTGAAACGATTCTTTACTCTTTGGCACGCATTCATTTTTCCTATTCGGTGTATCTTTTATTACTTACAGTGAAATATTAGAGAGTGAATAAGATCGTCTATTTTTATTAGGAAATAGTGTTAAACAAAGTTAAAGGGAATATTAGAAACATATTTATTTGTATACTAATGTTATCATATCTATAAATTGATGTTATTAAATTAGAATGATTTTGCCAACGTTCGTACAGAAATGTTTTTGTAATTGTAATCTTTATGTGATAATATTGATAGAAATGTGTAACTTACACATTTCTATCAATATTAAATAGTTGCTTGCATTCACCTCGTACATTTGAATTCTATTTGTTTGAATTTTTTTAACTCGTACTTCGCATTTAGTTTGTAAAAATCATTTTACTAAATTTTTTTAAAGTATTTAAATGATACCTAGTATAACAGTATTTCTACTTTATTATGAATATTTTATGTGATTTATTTTCCATTGTTTAACAATATCAATGTAACTCGCGGGTTTCCCACTTGTCCCATATCAACCGACTAGCTATATAAATATTGTCGAGCAAAACTAAACCTAATCGTGTAAAAGATTCATAATAAAAAGAAATCTACTAGCATTAACTCATTAGCATAACCCGACTAGAGCGGCAATATGATTTACGTATTTATTGCCAAAGGTAAAATGCAAATATGTCTGAGGATAATGTGTCAAGAATTTCTCATGAAAGATGCTTGGAAAGGAGCATCGGAAGAAGAATTGTCCATACATCATGACATAAATAAAAGAAGGAACTAGAGCAGCCCATACCGAGAGCTGCAGTCATTTGAAGACTGGTTTTACTGGTATTTCCATACGTCTCGGCCTTTTTACACGAATTAGTTAAACCTCAAATATTCAATTTTTTAAATTGTATTGCTGGGATTGTCAGTACATTCGGATTTATAAACTATTTCTATTATCTTTTCCTTTACTTCTACATCCATATTTAAAATAATTACAAGTGCCATGGAAAATTTTGTAAATTAACACAATTGTCAGTTTTTTGTTGCACTGCTGCTGCGCAACAAAGCACGCATCAGTCCAGTGTGACGTCCAATAGAGACAGCCATATGGTACAATGTCCTTTCAACATGGTGTACTTGTGATTTTGCTGTTTTGCCACCGCGTTTGTGTGCTCTCTTTTTACTCCGAGACCTGGTGTAGGTGTGCTTGTAATGCGTTTGGTCTGACATCTCACGTACTGTTTCTATCATTAGAACTGCTGCTAAAACGCAGACATGCTGCACACGCAATAAATTTTTGCAGCCGAAATTCAAAAAGTACATAAAATTGGACGTCACATCGTTCCACAAATACATGTGTGCATTTGTTTGATAGTCCTAATCATGTAAAGTACGAAAAAAATTCAATCACAATGTATTGAGAAACTCGATGTGTGTAGAATGTAATGCAAGAGCTAGTTGATTTAGACCGAGACTTTTCCTTGAGTCATTAGAGCCACTGGTTCTTTTTACAGTTCACTTAGATGAATAAATATTATTTACGATTACTTAGTAGGCTTTTCAAGACGTTTAAGTGATAATCAAAAAGGTTTTATTTTCTCAATATTCAGTCTTTTTATTACTTTATAACAATCATAACATTGTAAGAAGTTCTATTTGGTTAATGTTTGAAACATAGTTGTCTTTTTATCAATCAACTCTAACCAACAAACAAAAAATGAAAACCAACATTTCTTGAATTGGGTCAACATTGTAAATTAATAAAAAAACTAAGTATTTTTTTAAATATGTATAAAAATTTAACTCATAAAATAGAATAACATTTCTATAAATAAGAATAAACATGACATTCTTTTTTTTATTTCCAATTTTTTTATTTATTAATTTAGTTATTTATTTATTGAAAACATTAAAACTAAATCTGTAAGTTGGGCATTATGCCCAAAGATTTAGACAAAGTGTTGGCAGTGTAGAAAAACCTAAAAACAAATTATTGTAGTGTAAAAATAATAATAAATAAAACAGAACATAATAACAGTCACAAATAAGAAAGAAATACTCAACAATTCCAATAAATACCAGTGTAACGAGTGATCAGTCATAAACCATCAAGCAACTCCAATTCCCGAACTAGTCAATGAAGCAGAAAAATTAACGAGACTGGATGCATGTCGTAATATTGTGTTAAACAACGCAAGTGCATGAAAGACAGGCGATCACACAGGATGTTCATGCGTACTCTAAGCAGAGGAAATAAACTATGACAACATCTCATGTAACAAGAGCGTTCAATGCTAGTAAACTCAAGGTTGAGAGGTTTTTAACATGGCGTTTTAACAATTTTAAAAATGCATGATAATAAGCAATTCCCATTGGAGTTGGAGGGAATTATATCCGAACATTTTGTAACACAAAAACCTTTTGAACTTTTTAAATATTTCCTCCAGTTTTTTAATATTATGTCGTCGTACATAAGTAACTTCATACTAGACTAGATAACTGTATTAGTTTCAAGTATACTACAGACTATAGAGTTGCATATTATCACAATACATTCGATATCACGAATATCGTGGTATCATGATAAGTATTAGTACCTTTAGGCCTTCTCACAGGTTTTGATGACATGACTGTGAAACGTGAGGTACATAATTAAGAGTATAAAATGTTATAACATAAATTATCATTTCTTCTTAAAATTATTTTGTTTAACTTCAACATTTCAATGCAATTGCATGTTGTTTTAATATTGGTGTTAGTCTTCAGGTAAGATGTTCTTCGAATATTGTAGGTTTTCGAATTTTCTCATGCTTATTGCTTTTTTTATTGCTGTATAAATTTTGTAGATCACTAAATGGCATAAACACCACTGGTAAAGATTTTCTTTGTTGTAAAATTGTATTATTTACTTTATTTGTTTTTTAATTTTATTACCTTTTTTGAATTTTAGTTTAATAAATATTATATTATTTGTAGTATAGCGAAGAGTGAATTTACTCATCCCCTGACATTTTGCAACACTACTACGCACATACGAATCACATTTGTCTGTGTTTTTAAAGACCTCTGGGAGATTCATCAAGTGCATTTGTTGCATTCATTGCTTTCGGTAAATTTAAATTTAAACATTTAAATAACATAAGGTTAAAGTGGTAACGAAAAAAATAATCACATTCGTAGAAAATATTTATTTTAAGCAAAAGTAGTAATAGAAATAAAAATGAATTATTAACCAAAATAAACTAAGAAAAGCTGCTGTAGGAACTTTTACTTGATTTTATAACGTAATTAGGATGAACCAAAACATTGTTAGATGTAGATTATATTTTTAGCAAATCATAAATCTGGGAAATTTCTAAAAGCCCTTATCAGAAGTTGGTTTTGAACACCACTGATTTGTCATTTTATAACATTGTTAGTAACATATGAATGACATTCATCTGTGTTTTTTTTGGTTAACAAAATTTGACAATGCTTTTATAGATGTCATTTGATTCTGATCTGAGCTTTAGAAGGCCTGGATGAAGTATTGGATTGCTTAAAATTCATTTTAGCTACATAGAAACAAAAAAAATCTTAAGAAGGTACACAACACTGACTGTATGAATCACATACACCAGGTCGTTGAATTCACTTGCATAGATGTGCGGTATGCATCTGTTCTCTCTGCTGCATTCGCATTACTGGTAGTTATGATATTACCAAAATGGAGTTGGACCAATTCTCGCGCAAACAATTTGTGGTGAAGCTAGAAGAATTTGCTCTGATGTATATAATTGTTAAGAAGTGGTCATCTGAGTTTAAACGTGGCCAGAAGAGCATTGAAGGTGATCCTCATACTGGGTCGAGAGAAACATTATTAATTTAGTCATGGGAAACTCTTCATTGAAAATTAGAGAGATATCTGAGATTATGGGCATGTCTTAAGAGCAAACTCAAAATATTATTCATAATGAACTTAGATTTTATAAGGTGTCTGCGAGATTGGTACCGAGATTCCTTTCAGTTAAAAAAAATCCAAAGGTTGGATTCTTTTTTTTACATCTCTATAGCAATGAATATACAAAAACTTTTTCTATCAGCCACAGATGGTTTTTACACTTTAAGACGAGATATACACTGCATAAAATTTGAGTGCAAGGACAGGCTGCTAGTGCCGATCATGTGGCTGCTCAGAGTTTTCCTTACATATTGAAAGGAGTCATCAAAAAGGGGATTTTTTACCGAAACAAATTTTAAACGTGGATGAAACCAGTTTATTTTGGAAAAAAATGTCCAACTGCACTTTCATATAGCAAAAAGGGAAGTCTGTGTCTGGCTTTAAAGTGGCTAAATATTGGCTCTTATTGGGATCAAATACTGAAGGGGATCTCCAATTAAAACCACTTTTGGTTTCAAGGTCTGAAAATCCATGAGTCTTTAAAAATTACATCAAGAATACTCTGTGAGTTAGTTAGAGGGCTAACCCAAAGGCATGGGTTTTTCAACATTTTTTGAAAAAAGTTTATTAAACGTTTCATACATGAAGTAAAATAGTACTCACAATTAAATGAAACTACGTGATGTAGTTATTATGTCTACTTTCTTTAAGTTCTTTACCACGACCTAGGTTTCGTTGTATTACAACATCTTCAGGTGGACTATTATTAAGACTATAGTCTTTGCATTTATATTAAGACTATAGTCTTTGCTTATAGCCTACCTGAAGATGTTATAATACAACGAAACCTAGATCGTGGTAAAGAGCTTTAAGAAAGTAGAAATAATACTACATTGCGTAGTTTCATTTAATTGTGAATAAGGAATTTCTACAAAATTAATGCCAAATATATTCAATATTTAAAATAGTACTCTTTAAAAGATAGTTTGGCTTACTTATAAAGCTTTACTCCTCCTGGATAATGCTCCCGGTCATTCTCCTTCTATTTCTGATATTAATCTTCAAATCTAGGTTGTATTTCTGTCAAGAAGTCATTGCATTTTTTAAGGCCTACTATCTCAGAAAGAAATTTTTACAGGCAGTGAAGGTGACGGAAGATGATGATTTTTGGAAATTTTACATCTTGCAGCGTGTTAAAAATATTGCTGCATCATGGGAAGAGGTCAAACCTAGCATTTTGAAAAAAAAAATTGAATAAAAGCATGTCCACACTTCTTTGTGTTATCTGATCGTTCTTCAACCATAAATTAATCAAATATGAATTAGATCACAATTAACATTTTTGATTTGGCCAACCAGTTACCCAATATTTAAGTCACTGTTGATGATATTGAAAGTTTATTTAAATTCACACTTGCAAGAACTAACTAATGTTTCATTGAATTTGAAGCACAGAAGAAATAACAGTAACACAAAAATAATATCTGTAGCTAGCACCGAGAAAGACCTTTCATTAAAAAAATTTTCAGAAGTCTTTGCAAGTTTGGAGAATACAATGAAGGTTTTTTAGGAAAATGATCCCAATTTAGATAGAAGCCTTAACGTTGACAAAAAAATTAATAATGTTCATGAGTGTTATCAAGATCCTTATGATAACAAAAAAAAGGAGCAAAGTAAACTAGAATTGGTGTGTTCTTTATGCTAAAGGTCTAATTTATTGTGGTTTTATTTGTATATATTTTATTAGTTATGATAAAATCACTTAATCAAAAGCAACAATCTAACAATACGTACCAAAGAAATAATTGTTTTAGTAAATTAATATTTTACATACTTATTTTCAGTAATATAGCATTTTAAACTATAAAGGAAAAATTATACATAGTATATCTTATTGTTTAAAGAGCCTGACATATTTTCGAATTGTAGAAAAGGTAATTGTACTCTAAGTAGATGCCTAACTGGATATATTTAATTACGGAAAAAGTAAAGTACTCAAGAACAGGGTAGATGATCAATTTAATATTAACTATAGAAAAAGAAATTTACTCAGAGATGATGATTGATGTCTTTAATTGTAGAAATGTACAATCTTAAATGTAGAAAAGGCCAATGTATTCAGGGTATATTTCCAACTAGATATCTTTAATTATTAAAAAGGGAATTTTGCTTAGGTAGACCCTCAACTTGGTATCTTTAATTGTAGAAAAGAGAACTTCAAAGAAATTGAGATGTGTTTTATACCTGTCCTGAAAAAAAGCATAAATAGAAATGGCTGTCTTATTTATCTAGGATTAAGCTCTGACTAACCAAGATAAGTTGTTTAGAATTTGATCTATTTTTCCCAATAACCCTTAATATCTATTATCGTCATAAGGTAGCAATAGCAGTATATTGAAAATTCTCATGTTCTTCATGTGAAACTTCTAGGTTAAAGACCGAAGAGAAGCCGAAAATAATGCCAATGAGAAGCCTGAGCACCAAGCTCAGAAACTAGAACGGGAAGGACGAGCAAAGGGTGGACTCAGCTGGACGGTTGTATCGGATTATTGGAGGTCAGGCAGTTCTTGGTGTGTGATTGTGTTTATGATGGCGACATTAATTGTCAGTCATGTTCTAGCTTTAGGCACCGATTATTGGATATCTGTTTGGTGAGTTGTGTGGATTGTTATAAATTTTTAAGAATCTGTAAGCTTATAAGCTTCGTAACTGTTATTGACGTTACGTGGTCCATTTGCTTTTTTGAAAATTTAAAATCGTCATTGTCTTACAAACATGGTGTTTTCTAAGTTTGAGGCAGACATCCATGTGTTCAAACAAGTTCAAATATAATTTGGAGAAAGTATGTCATACTTCTAATACCCATTCTTAGCCTTTATAATTATTAAGACATCAGCTCTTATATGTATAAGAACCGATAGTTATGAAAAGTATTTGGTTTACACTTTTATATTATAAACATATCTGTAACCTATTGTTCAGAAAAATTACTCTGCTGAAAATGTTTTGATGTAGAATAACACCTTGGCCAGCATTAAATGATGGTCACTTTCAGAATAAGATTCAATGGAAATATATTTCATTTTGAGTGTTTGTATCTCTGAAATCAGTAATCTCGGAGTTGATTTTTCAATTGTTGAATAAAGAATCAAGTAAGAGTTATTTTTCAAATAGAGCATAATTGATTACAGGCCTTACAGTATATAAATATAATAGACCATAATTGATCACAGGGTGTACAGAGATAGCTCGGTGCATCATGGGGACCTAGGTTCGATGCCTGAGAGGGGCGCTGGACTAGCGATCGGGTTGGCTATAAGAGACTGCTTTTGTAGCAATAAGTCCACAATATGTATTAATATTATACATTAAAGTAATTAAAGTGCTTGTATAAATAAATTAACTTTTTCAACTATCAGATAACTGATATTGGTGTAACTTATCCAGTATCAGATGAATAAATTTATTCATTGATAAAGAACCAACTAGTAGTTATTTTCAAGTTTTCACATGTGTCAAATTGACATTTCATTTAATTTTTTTCACATCTGTCAAAATTGACATTTTATTTCAAGTAGAAACTTTTTGAGCATCGAACTAAAAATCTTGCAGAAAGATGGAAAAAGTAGTGGATCAAAATGCTTGAATAAAGTTGCAGCTTAATATCAAAAAGTCTTGCATCATTTGTTCAGAACAAAAAATACATAAGGTCTTATATAGATATGAAACCAGTGGGGTCAGAGTTGAGATATGATTAGAGGTAGATATGATTAAAATGGGGATAAAACTTTGGAACTATGGGGTCAGCAGTGAGATATAATTGACAAATTGAATCGGGATCATGGTATAATTAGAGACAAATGATATAAGGATTGAGATATGATAAAAGACTTGAGACATATAGTATTAGGATTAATATATGATTAGACAAGTGGGATCAGGATTGAGATATGATTAGAGACAAATGGGTATGGGTCAGGATTGAAATATGATAAAAATAAATAGGATCAGGACAGAGATATGATAAGAAGCAAATGGGATCAGGATTTAGATATGATTTAAGGCAGTTAGGATATGATTAAGAGTAGGAGGAAGAAAGATTCTGGCATAAATGTACTTTTTTAAAATCTGCATTTGTTCAAACATTTCATTTATCAAAGATTATACAAAAATGCGTTTCCTTTAAGTTTGAGATCTAGTCACTTTTTATTTTAAAAAATCGTAGATTCAGTCTGTTTTATGAAGGTTTTTAAACTTGTTTTCAAAATAACTGATATGTTAATGTAAATATAGAATTAGTGATTGTTTTATAGTATAGTGATAGAGCAGATATAGGTTTATTTTTGTTCGAATATTTTGAGGAAAATTAAGAGCGTTGGAGTGGCTAATTGACTTATAAATAGTGCTTGTCAACAGAGTTAAACGATTCTATCGCAATATACCCCTTTAGGGCTTTCAAGTAAAACAATAAGAATTTAAAATTTTTAAGAATGTTTTTAATTTTTAGGACTGCTATGGCTGATTTTAAAGAAGATCTATTAGTCAACAAAACTTCACAGCAAGAAAGTGAGTTTTCGATTTACTCTATATATATCGCGAAATCATTCAAAGAATCAATGCAAACTTTTGATGACAAATTCTTTCAAACTAAGAACCGCTGAGTAGTAAGTACAAAGTTTGATATCTGCTTCGATTTTTACATCAGTCATCACCCTGCAAGTTGCCATTTTGTTCTAGCAAGCAGGTGCACACAGTATGTCATTGTCTTCTTTTTATGTAGCTCTGTTACTAAATTCACATGTGTTAAATATTTTCTTTTCATAAGCAAATTTTCTATCCACTCTCGTCGATTTGTTTGTCTTTTGTTGTTTTTGAAAATTGTATATGATAAAACTCCTACATCATACAAGATTTACTCTGCTGACGACATTGTGAAGTAGTATGAGCTTGTTTATGTGTGTCACCAAAGTGAGCTGAACATGTTCATTACACTTAATCATTTTTTAAGGCATTACATCTTTTATCATTTTAAGACAATTTAATTTGCCTAACGTCCATGCTAAATTTAATTTAACCAATGTCATTCTGCTTTCTCAATTGGCTTGATCAATCTTATCGTAGTGTGAATTATGAAATCTAGTAGCCACTTTATTTCTTTTTCAAAAAAATATATTTTGTAAGGAAGTTTTCAAAAAGGTTTCTTCTTTTTAAAAATGTGTATTGTAAAATAATTAATATTTCCTTTTATGAAAATTTAGCCTATTTTTAACTTGTATCATAATTCTTGTCTATATATGTTTTCATGACAATCTGTCAAACCGTTTAGGCATGACTGAGTACCAAACATTTAATACACTTTTCGTAAAATTAATATCCCTTACAAGTAAAGTTATATGTCATATAGACAATGCCTTATTCTGCCACACAAACTATGCACTTTGCCAAATTTGGTAACAAGTCATTGTTTAGTTGCTCTCATTAAGTAACCAGCAAAGCAATTTTCAAATTTGTAGTATTAGTAGAGTGGTGAACGCTACAATCTTCTGAAGATAAATGTGACATCACCATAAAGTGGTAACACAAGCCACATATGGTTGCGTTGCTACTATTATATTATTTCATTTCAAACTAGCAGGAAGTAACAAATGAATCAACCTATTTAAAATGTGTTTTGCTCCTT
Source organism: Druceiella hillmani (assembly GCA_039881145.1). Lineage (NCBI taxonomy): Eukaryota > Metazoa > Arthropoda > Insecta > Lepidoptera > Hepialidae > Druceiella > Druceiella hillmani. The sequence goes on from JAYKKI010000035.1 coordinate 6,688,102, forward strand.
TTTACATACCAGACTTTATTCACCGCAGATACCGTAATACAAACTTTGCGAATGATAAAGAATTAAAAAAGTAGTTCCTTATGGACTTAAGGACGTTTTAATATTTTATAGTACTAGTCCCATTACACCTTTTGTGTGCAGTACCTTATAAGCAATTACATGTAGTTTGTCCTAAATATCAAACATAAATACGTGACATATTTATGAATATTTAAACGTATTTAACTTATGGTACTCAAGAGAAGTCCATATGCACAAAGTGAACGCTAGCCATGCATGCAATTTTAAAAGAAATATACAAAACTTCATTATTATTGCTTCATTTTTTATAATAACTTCATTATTATAGCTGTAAACTATATGCTGCTAGCTTACCCTTACGCTACAAATCGGCTGCTTGGTCGCGTTATTTTAAGTAACTAATATACAACATGAGGGTAAGCTTGCAGCCCGTAACTTACGGCTATATTCAGACTAAAACCAACTTGTGACTATTCTGAGTGTATCGCATAATGACAACTGTGCCATCAGTCACTGATTATCTGCCCATCAGAGTAAACAAATTGAAAACAAAGGAAAAGTATTTTATTTGTCAGTGAATGTAATTCATTGAATTATGTATAGTTTCCTGATTGCTTTTTTTTCATTAGTTTTTATTGTGAATGTCCATTTTCATCGTGAGGGAAAGGTTTGTTGTTCCGTAGGCTGTCATTCAAGTGAGATATCCCAATTTACATTTTATTGACAAAATAATATAAATAGGAATGTTAGGCCGAAGACGTGGTTAACCAGCAGTTGTATTTTGAATATAATGTTGTATTGGCGTTGTTTATAATTTTTCTTTCCATAAATGATAAAATATTCATAAATAACAACATACGAAAATATTTTTATAAAGTGGTGATTTTAATAAAAAAAAATTTGATTTGAAAAGTGTTTTTACTATAAAGAAAGGGCTGCCAAACATCAAATGTATAACCTGTCTTTATGCAATCATTCGTGTTTATTGAAATTTAAATTTTTTTAATATAAGTTTATGTTCGTATTTGTTTATTCAGTGTTTAGTGTCGCTAAGAATGGCAATTAAGTTAGAAAAATGTTAACAAGCAGTTTATGCTAAAAAAGGAACATTGCATGGGAAATATTTTTAAAATAAATTTTTTTTATGAAATAATCATGAGTGAAAATTAATTTTGTTAAATACAGGGTGTCCAGTGGGAGATTTCAATGTTTGAAAAATTGTAAAAAAAAACTACACCTAATACAAAGTAGGTTTATTTTAACTTTATAACAACAAATGCGGATTTCATTTTTTAAAAACCACATTTTCCAAATGGCGGCCATCGAGTCTGACACACTCTTCGAGTCTGGCGCGCATGTTTTCAAAAACGCGTTTGCAGAGCGACTAGGGTATCCTACTGACTTCGGCTGGAATATTTTCTTTAAGTTGTGTCACAATGCTCGGATTTGTTTTGTAAACAATGGATTTTATGTACGGTACCATTTCGGGATATGTTTTTTTCTGGAAATAACTGCCGCACTGCATTCATTGACACATTAGCAGTGTGAGCTGTGGCCCCGTCCTGCTGGAACCATGTGTTTTGGTTGAAGGATCGACTATTCTGTAGTTCTGTTCTGAAAAAGTCATTTAACATCTGGGCATATCTCTCCGAATTCACAGTTACAGTTTGGCCACATTTATTTTCAAAGAAATAGGGCCCTATGATTGCAGATGCAGACATGGCACACCAGACTGTTACTTTAGGCTTATGTAAAGGCTCTTGATGCATTTGTCTTGGGTTGTGGACATCCCAGTAACGAAAATTCTGCTTATTCACATATCCTCCAATGTGAAAGTGAGCTTCGTCACTAAAGAATATGTTGCCCATCCGGGTAGCAGTACGAAATCTCAACAACATCATCTCCGCGTAAGTTTTTCTTAATTCAAAGTCAGAATCGTGTAAATCTTGAACAATTTGAATTTTATATGGATAGTACTTGAGCTTTTTTCGCATTATTACCTGTAAAGTTGATTTTGGAATTCCCAATATAGATGAACATGCACGCAGTGATAAACGGGTATTTTCAATGATAGAAACCATAACACGCTCGACATTTTCATCCGTGGCTACCAACGGTGTAGGTCCTTGCCTGGGCCTATTTAATGTTGATCCTGTAGCTCTGAACCTTGCTACCCATGACTGAATGAGGTTGATCGATGGTCCATCACGTAATCGACGAATACTGTAACGATTATTAAATCGACGGCGTGCTACAGACAGCGAAAATCCACTCGAAATGTACGCCTCGACGGCAAAAACGCGGTGCTCTCCACTCCACTGTTCCATGGCTACTAAAACATCGGCACCCCTTGCGCTTCTAACGACGCCCCCCGTGCCCCTCTTATGTGTTGCGTTCAGAAACTATGTTTGTTCAAACTTTGAAATCTGCCACTGTATATCATTTTTTTCACACCTGTATATCATTTTTAGTGTATATTTTCTCATTTTATAACCAACAAAGACGGAAAATTGATATAAATTCTGATCTCTGCATTTTTTATTTCTGCATTGCAGAAGAAAATTTTGAGAAATAGTTGATAATACATTAATGCAAAGTGTGAGTGATTTCAATGCGTTTGTTTGGTTTACAATTTAAAACTATTTACGTTAATATGTGTGTATGCACTTTTGTTTTTGGTCTTCGGTCAGCATAAACTATGAATTATTAAGAAATAGAAGCAAAAATATGAAATAAGCAAGACTTTTATATACTGTTTACTCTACTGCAAGCCACTGACACATTTATATCTCTGATATAGATTCCAATACCTGTCAACCCTCGATCTTGAAATATATATAAAAAGCTGTATACCCTCTAATCTTTCAGGATAGAAATGCATTTTATGGAGAATCATTTACCACATTTTATGGAGAATCATTTTATATGCTACTGGATTATGGAATCAACTGGACACATATGTTCATGGAGCCCTCATTGTCTGTGTTTAAAAGATGTATGAAATTACATTACCTATCATAATTGACAGATTGAAATTCCTTCCGTTCCCTATTCCTATATCCCTGTAGTTTTCATATATGTACCTATGTGAATATCTTTATTTTCTTTTGTGTCATTAATAAGCGTTAACCAATCATTTGCAGTTTATTAGAGTATTTGCTATTGTAAGGGATTGCTCTTGTAGCAATAAGTTGATCACTATATGTAATCTATGTTTTCCTCAGTTATTCCGGCTACAGCGAATTGGTCCAACTATGACTACTTGTACGTTTATACGGGTTTTATATGCTTACTGATATTCTTCACCATACTGCGTGTGCCTATCTTCATGGGGGCCGCCATGAGGTCCTCCAGAGCACTGCATGACAGAGTATTTCACAGAATGCTACGGGCGACAATGAGGTTCTTTGATACTAGTTCCTTGGGTGAGTTTAAAGTGATGTTGTTGCGGTTTGAGAATTATTAAACTGTTTTATTTTTTAACATATTTTATGTTTATAAATTTTGCTTAAACATATTTCGAGATGCTTTTTGAGAAATGCTTTTAATGCCATCAAACTGATAGAATTTAATGGAATTTTTCACTGTTAATTTTATATTTGTCATAAATTAAAATCTTTGATATATAATACAAAAAGGCTTTCTACACGATCAGACCCAACCATTAGCAGAGGTGACCTTGGTTGAGTCAAATTTTATTTCATTTTATATGAACCCCTGTTGTTTTAACTTGTCTGTGCATTCTGGGATCACAAGTAGTCAAGCCATTTTGAAGTATGATACCTTGTCTTATAAAACATCAAAAACTTAGAGTGGCATTAACTCTTTTATGCATAAATGACCAAGAAAAATAAAGAAAGAAAAGAAAATGAATGAAACACTGGTTAAAAGAGAGAACAGCAGTAAGTCATCCAAACATTTTAAAAATACTTGACTCTGACAACTTTTCAAATTACCTGAGAGTGGACCAGAACACTTTTAATGAACTATTAGAAATGGTGCGACTATTGATTATAAAGAAAAATATATTAATAAGACAACCTGTGTCTTCTGAAGAATATCTGATAGGTACATTGAGATTTCTAGCAATCAGCAGAGGTTACAAGGATCTCAGATTTAGTATAGTTACATCATTTCAATTACTTTCAAAAAATATTCCTGAAATTTGTTGGGTAACATACCAGGTACTGAAGAAAACCAATTAAGGTAATCGTAATACAGTTTATGCAGGCATTTTGACAATTAGAAATTCTTTAAATGCTTAAGCAGGGCCCTCATATATTGAGTTGTGAATGCCAATTTTTGCGGTGAGTTTGGGATACAATGGAGGTGATGACAATGAAAGTTGAACAATGGGTTTACCTCCTTTAGGAGGTGGCTGTATTGGAGAGGAGGAATAGAGTTGAATATGTTGAAGCAAAGAAGAAGGCTGAAGGAATTTCTGTGAATAAGAATGGAAGGATGAAAGGAAACGGATGGATAGAGGTAAGGGAGATGAGTGAATGTATTAAGGTGAGAGAAATGACTCAATATATTGAGGTGAGAGAGATGGCAGAATGTATTGAGGCGAGGGAGATTGGAAATGCAAATTATTACTACATGAAGAAAATAACGCACATGAGCTAGAGGGACTTGCGATATTAGTATCAAAATTAAGATTTCTTGTTTTAGCCAGAAATAATATTTATGAAATTAATTTTTCAGCATCTTGGCTTTGGATTGGATTTGGTTCTTTAAATTTCTTAGCTAATAGACTCTAAGGTAGGCTGTTTTAGTTTTGTCTTTGTATATATATGAGTCTATAACCCATAGACATTGAAGACCACAGTCTAGTTCTATTAAATATGTTAGAGTTTCATGTTTGATTTACCGAAGCGTTCACGACCGGCAACAAGCTTTCACACAGTTGAGTCCTGATTCAATGGCCTTTATTTGCTCTTGGTGGTAAGGAAAGCACTTGCAATCAAGTTTGCTGGAGAACCTACCAAATATCATGTGTCAATCAACGTCTAAGTGGTCAATTTTTAGGCCTACTTAACCAAGATCATCTCTATTATGGTTGGTCCCGACCGTGCAGAAAACCTTTAATATTTTGAGGATGTATAAGTGAATTCTTTTTAAAAAATTAATTTGCTTTCAAATATGATAAAGTAATGAAGTTTTCTTATATTCTGATATAGGTAATTAAAGTGTCCTCGGCAGTGCCTAATACCAATCTTAAACAAAAAAAATTATTTTTAATTTGAATAAAAATATCCGTGCATTTTCTACGTGCCTGAAATACTTTATTTAAAATATAATAATTTCTAATTGTTGTTTTATATTGTCATAAATCTAATCTATTACTGCAAAATGTTAATGACAGTTTCGGTAATTATTTGGAGTTGCTAAATAGAAATTTGTAAATGATTAACAATCGACTGACCAGAATATTTGAGGGTAGAGTTGCTAACCCTCAAATATTCTGCTCAGTCGATTGTTAGCACTTTCAAAGATTGGTAATTGGGTTCTACGGACTAGAGTTCATTTATTCTTTTTTATTTGTTGTTACCTATTGAAATAACAACTTGAATGTCTGTATAATACAATGAATTTTATGTCATTACTAATAATATTATAAATTGTTATATCGTTTACTATTATTTATTAGTCATAGTTATAGTTTTATTCTATATTGGTACATAAAGCACATTGATTTATGTTAATTTGTATATATTAATATGTACAAAATTGTTTTTGATATTATTTTATGTATAATAATATCAAAAACAATTATGTACACCATAAACATAGGAACACGCCCAGTGAATTGAAACAAAAATTAGACACAGCACGTTTTTCATAATAATTGAATCAATTGTAAATAGTAAACATCAATAGAAAGACATTTACCGTGTAAATTTAAGATATCAATTAATGTATCGTCAAAAGGTAAGTATATTTTTAATTTATAACAAAAGCAGCAAGGAAAGAAATGGGAAAAAAGTAATAATAATATATTAAATATCAACTAATAAAAGTACATTGCATAAAATAATAATTACACAAAATATAAAATTTACGATTAATTATATTATTATAATTTACGATTAATTATTATTATTATTAAATAATAATTACACAAAATATAAAAAACAAAATAATAGTAATACTACTGATAATAATGTAATATACAATAATAGTAACTAGTATGTATTACTTTATTACTATTTATTTATCATTTAATGCTTAGTTTACTGTGTAACATGTATAAGCAGGTTCTCCATTCTGTTCTGGAAATGAATGCTTTCCAAAACTTTTATGATGAGACGATGCAATTGTATGAATATAACTTTTCTACTGGACAGATTAATGTAATAAAAATTATAAAAATTCTGGACAAGTCCACATAGGTTAAATAGAAACCACTGCTTTTAATACAAACATCTTCAGGTGGGCTATTAACAAAGATCTTTGCTAATAGCCCACCTGAAGATGATGTAATACAACGAAACCTAGGTTGTGGTAAAGAACTTAAATAAAGTAGAAATAATACATCACGTAGTTTCATTTAATTGTACCATATTCTTTTTCTTTTAATTGTATAATTGGCTTCATTTTTCTTAACAGGACGTATCCTAAATCGGTTTTCCAAAGACATGGGTGCCATGGATGAAGTTATCCCTCGGTTTATGATGGAGACAATCCAAATTTATATAACGTATATTGGCATTTTGGTGATAAATGCCTCCGTACTCTATTGGACTTTACTTCCCACTGCTTTACTTCTTCTTATCTTTGGCATACTCCTGAAGGTCTACTTGAGGGTTGCTCAGGCTGTTAAGAGACTTGAGGGGACAAGTAAGTGGAAGTGCGAACTGCATAAAAATATACCATTTTTCTAATTATATTCTAAAGCACAAACTTTAACTTTATACGAGGGGTAACCCTGAAAGGTTAAGAAAATAAAAAATAGCACCAACTGGTAAGTTTGTAATTTATTTATTTTGCAAAATAGTTTCTGTGGCTTTCTATACATTACTTTATTCAATGGAACTATGGAGACAAACCCTTCATTGGATGGTATTTTCAAAACTCCTTCAGCGTCCGTGAATCGTATTTCTCGCAGTTTATCTTATATTCATGGGAATTAATAGAAATCATATGGTATGAGGACCAGGCCTTTTGGGATATGACCTATAATTTCTACACCTTAAGTAGTTAATATAAGTTTGGCTAATTGTGCAGAAGCATTGTGGTGATGAAGGACGATTCTGCTGTGAGGGTATTGCTTTGATATTTTTCACAAAACTACAGACAAACGATTGCTGTTATGTAGTTTTGTGGTAACGGGTCTTTTATTTTCCAGAATGTTGCACAAAAACTTGTCTCTCCCAGCACTTCATCCTTTCTTTACCTGTGTGGGCAATTCTTTAGAAGGAAACACTCACTATGCAGAATGCCTTTAGTTTTAGCTTGGCTACAGTATATCCAGCTTTCGTCACCCTGACAATGTCAAATAAAACATGAGATTGACCTCAGTTGAACTTTTTTAACTTTTCCCAACACCAATCAACATTTTAGGACTTTAGTCAAATAATGGGCTATCCACCTATTGCAAAGCTTCCTTACACCTAATAGTTCACATGGAATTTTCCATACTTGATTCAAACCAATGCTAAACTTACCCAAATCTGTTGATAGGTTTGACTCTTGTCAATTTTTTCACAGCATTGATGGTATCTTCAGTTGTTGCGAGGGGCATCCCCTGATGCATAACATTACTGAGATTGATACAATCACGCTTGAATTCATTAGCTCTAGAACACTACTCTCAATTTCATGTATGCTAATACTACCGTGGGGTTCAGGAGTACCTTCAATTATTTTATGAACAAAAATAAAAAACAATAAAATAATAATCAAAATGTTTTTTTATTATAATTAACCATTAATAGAAGTTACAAAAAAGAGGAAATTAAGTCATTTATTTAGCTTTTCATTGAATGTTTGACATATTTTTATTTGACGCTCTGTACAAATATGACGCTGACAAGAGGAGCATGCGGTTTTGGATTTCTGGTTGTTTATGCGGGGACAGAAGCAGCAGCGACCGTGTCTGACATTTTAACGAACTGGTTCAGCATTGTCAACCTCAAGTTTTAGGATATCATTTATGTATTCCTGGATATCCCGAAACAATCTTGGCCATTTTAATTTCCCCATATATTTGGCTATAATAATTGTCTTATAAGGGACATTGCTTATTCTTTAAGAAATTGGCATCTCTTTTGGATTGGTTTCTTCTCTGGTACCGTACACATAGTGTAAAGGATCCATGAATTGACACCACCACCTTCTTGTTTTTCTTGATGTCAAATAGTTGAAAAAGTCAAAACCACATTTTGTTTTATTATAAAAGCCTATGATTTTGGACAGTTCATTATCATTATCAGGACTATCATGCATTGTAGACAGCATTATCATAATTTACTTTTTCACTGATTGTTAAGGACATATTAAAGGTCTGTCAAAGGTAAACATATACATGTTTCTATTGCGATCTTTTCAACATCAGTTGTGGTATCTCACGCTTATTTTTTTTTAAAGTTCCAACTATAGTAATTCCCCTTTCCAGTAATGTTTTGGCAGTTGGTATGGCTGTAAACCAGTTGTCACATGTTAAATTTCTATTCATACTATGTATAGGCTTTGTCAATTCTATAATATAATAAGTGGCTACTGGTATTCCCTACGGTGTACTGTCCTCTACATGGTACTATTATCATATATCCTGTCTTGACGTCAGAGAGTAAAATGTTTTCCAATCCATATTTATCAAGTTTTGACGGGATAAACATCTTGAACAGACATCGACCATAAAAACCAGTTAGTTGCTCATCATTTGTTACGTAATCTGATGGCGTATACATATCCTTACTGACTGTTACGATGTGGTCACATAAGTCTCTGATTGGAGTGAAATGGCCAGTTTCACGACGAAGCACCCTCGTTTCTTTGTCCTTGAATCTCAAGCAGTTAATCAAATACTCGAATTTTAGGCATAGTGTCTTTGAACAGTGTAGCTCCAAAGTATTTGCCAAATATTTATTTAGTAGACAGATGATTCATATTGAAAACTTGAAGCATATAATATATACCTATCAGTGCTCGAATTTCAGATGCCGTAATAACGTACGCACATGGGGGTCGAATGGTTTCAGGCCATCCATCATCATCTTCCACCTCTTCAAGTACTGGCTGTTTATATTTTGCCTGTTGTGTTTGAATTTTAGAATTAGTATATATTACTATTTTTTTTATATTTAGTAAATAAGAGTTCAATGACCTCTGTAGTACTAGCCACATTCCGAGCTGAACCTTTACTTCCAGGTGGGTATTTTCGATCGTGAAGATAGTATTCCTGACCAACTGTGTCTATTGATCTTCCCTTTACCATACATAACCAAAGACTTATCTATTATCTTTATTGGGATCCTACTACTTGATGCTGGTTCTTGTACTAACTCGTACTCGGCAACATCTTCGTCGACAGTAAGATCATTGTCATGGACTACACGAGTGGAATCGTGGTTTTGAGAACTAAAATTGGGCACTTCTAAAAGACGAAAATACATTTGAATAATACCGCCAGGTTCTTCATCGGAAGCATCTCCAGTATGCAGTTTTTCGTCGTCTGAATCTCGTTCCAGAATAACAGCTATATCATCATCATCTCAAAGAGGTTGATTTGATCTCTGACTGGCCATGACTACTAGAAAAGTTATATACCTGGAATTGAAAAAAATTAACTCAAAGAGATTTCTAACAGGATTTATATTAAAAATACATTTTATTGTTTATAATTAGTACATACAAGACTTATACATTAAATTAAGTGGTATTTCATGTACAATACTAATAAAACTTACCAATAAACAACAAAATTTCAATCACGTTCAAACGTACAAAACTGCTTTGAATACTACTAATGTGGAGTTATATAGTATCTCAGAACAGTTGCACAAACGATTGCACTTGTGTGACGTCAGCGCACAACTAACGGAATTATGCAGGAACTATTAATTAAGTAACAATTGCACCACACCATGCTAATCATGGTGTGGTGCAATTGTTTTTGAAATATTGGCATTTAAAAGTGCTCCAGTATCCATGGTAGTATTTAAGAGTTAAACCAGTTGTATAAAGTCGCATGGGATGGAGCTTATCACAAAATGTCATTGGAAGACAATCGTAACTTTATTGTCTATTGACCACAATGAAAGTCATAAAAAATTATGGAAAGAACATTTTCTAGTTTTAAATTTATCTTGACAAACACAATTTTCAAATGACTGCCGTTTACTAAAAATAAATAACAGTTTCGAGAGAAGTTAATGGATTACCAAAAAGTTTGATTTTTGAACTTTTAATTAATTTTTTTATTACCATTCTTATAAATGGCCTATTCTAAGACCTTTCAGTGTTACCCTCATATAATATTGGCTGCGTGGTACGTTGAAAAAGGAAACCAAAAATGCATATTGTTTTCACTTAAATGACAACACTCATTACCCATAAGTTCTAAAATGATATTATGGCCATCTGGACAGTATATATCAAAGTGATACAGTTCAATGTATGCAAACTAATTTTATATATACTTGAGCTAAATAATATTTAATTAACTTAAAACATTTTTGATGTCATTGAATAAATAAATAATTAATTAAATAAATATTTACTATGGTGGGGTACTTAAAAGCCCCACCATAGAATTTCGAAACATCAAACCCGTTTGGTTGTCTGTTAGTCCATTTCTCGAAACCTCATTATTTTGTCAGTGTTTGGTCAGTGATTTTAATCAAAATGTGACAAAATATAAAAAAAATTGTATTAATGCTAGTTCTCACATGAGATGCCATTTGTTCTTATACCACAAAAAACTTAGGAGGGGCTGAAATCACAGTGGTCCCTCCACGATCGAAAGGGCCGTGCATATATTTGGGAAATGGCTATTTGACTAATATTTACCATGTCATATAACTTCAGCGTGTAAGCTGTGATACAAGTAATAATAACAATACTGAATTGTGATGTGATTTTTAATAATGCTCACTGTATTCTCTGAGGGTTGACGAGATGGGTGGATATTCCCACTGTATTATCTTAATCAATAAAGGGGCATGATCATTTTATAATGGTTCTTGGGCCCCGGAAAACAGTTAATTGTATACAAATGAAACATCATTTTACGGCTTAATATTGTTCTGACAATATTTAATAAAAATGTAATTTTTATTGAGCTGTATGTTTTAAGCATTTGTAAAATTAGATTATGGTTACTGGCAAAAATTCTCTGTTAAGTAATGAATACCATAAAATAAAAGATAAGATCGGCACAACTTTTCTAATGTCAAGTGAACAAGTAACATTTTTTATGATTCAAACATATGGTATCCATAATCACATATAATAAACAAAACGTTACTAATTTGTACAATTTTATAAATATTTGCAAAGGCAGATTGTGATTCTACAGATTTAGCACCATAAGACCATTTAGCGCAATTTTCGAGTGATCTACTTTACCATTTTATTTTTTATTTTTATGCTATTTTATATCATTGAGCACTATTTTGAGTAAGTCATACACATTTATTTCATCTCATTCACAGTCATTGTGGTCATTTTATACAATCATCAATGTTCTCTACTACACGCTAAAAACTGTGCCAAACGCATTACAATTGACAGATTACATTTTCAGCTGCATTTCTTTTTAGTCTTTCTGTTAAATAATGGCATAAGTTGGGTTAAGCCATTGTATTTAATTATTATTACAATATACAAATCGGAATCATATGACTGAATACAATTAAATTAATTTATTTTCACTAATATTGTTAGACAAGAACGTTAAATGGAAGTGTCATTGTATAAACAAGCGATTATCATATACTACCTTTTTGTTACAATAATTAACAGCTAATGCACTTCAGAGTCATTTTGTTCATTATAGTAGTATACAAATTGGAATTGTATCACTATATGCAATTATATTACTTTATTTCTAATTGTTCTGCGTATCTGGTGATTAAAACAAGAACAAAATGATGTGAACGGAAGTGATAGCCGGTGTCGCTATCACTTCCACATCATTTTGTTCCTGTACTACACAACGATTGCAAGACAACTATAGGATGATTTTGGAAATATGCGTCATGTTTTTTCACCTCTAAAATATATAGCAGGCAATATATATACGCTGTGACGTGTGTGATTTTGTTTTTCTGGAATAGTTTTTTATTATTTCAATTTCAAAACACTTTGAAATTAGAGTCTTCAGTTTTTTGATTTCACAATCTTCATCTTCCAAATATTTCACGATGCAATTTATCTAAATTTCTGATTCATCTGAATTTTTGCTCGTAATTGACAGGGTTTTTGTTGCAGATACTTTATAAAAACAATTTTCCAAGCGCATCGTCCATTCTTTGTTTTTATGGACAATTCTTAGCTTTAGTTAAATTGTGAAATCCATTTAACACAAAGTTAAACTGAAGCATGAAAGTTGTATTGTTTGGTAGTGTTTATTGTGTATATTTCTGGACCCGTGACAAAACATTGAAAATTGGTGATTACAAGCACACATGTGCGATACCGGCTATCGAAGAACTGATAGCTGGTGTCGCACAGGTGTGCCTGTGGTCACCAGTTTTTAATGTTTTTTCATTGGTCCTGAAAATTCATTTTGTTTTCCAGTTATCAAAATGTTTTAAATAATTGTGGAATTTAAATGCACCTTCTATTAATAATAAAAAATAGATCAAAATATTAGGATTTTTTAAAGTATTTTTTCAGTGGGCTGCTATGGTATTTTGAACATACTCCATTTGAAGTTTATTACTCTCTTTTTTTGTTCTGACTAGTTTTTAAATAATTCTATAAAGTCATGATATTTCATGAAAACCAGGAACTTTAGGAGAAGTGAACTACCCTATACTGTGGTCTATTCTTTCTCAGACTTTTCTTATCTAAAATTGCAATAGACTGTTAAATGTACAGGTGGTTAGGTTAGGTTAGGTTAGGTTAGGTTAGGTTAGGTTAGGTTAGGTTAGGTTAGGTTAGGTTAGGTTAGGTTAGGTTAGGTTAGGTTAGGTTAGGTTAGGTTAGGTTAGGTTAGGTTAGGTTAGGTTAGGTTAGGTTAGGTTAGGTTAGGTTAGGTTAGGTTAGGTTAGGTTAGGTTAGGTTAGGTTAGGTTAGGTTAGGTTAGGTTAGGTTAGGTTAGGTTAGGTTAGGTTAGGTTAGGTTAGGTTAGGTTAGGTTAGGTTAGGTTAGGTTAGGTTAGGTTAGGTTAGGTTAGGTTAGGTTAGGTTAGGTTAGGTTAGGTTAGGTTAGGTTAGGTTAGGTTAGGTTAGGTTAGGTTAGGTTAGGTTAGGTTAGGTTAGGTTAGGTTAGGTTAGGTTAGGTTAGGTTAGGTTAGGTTAGGTTAGGTTAGGTTAGGTTAGGTTAGGTTAGGTTAGGTTAGGTTAGGTTAGGTTAGGTTAGGTTAGGTTAGGTTAGGTTAGGTTAGGTTAGGTTAGGTTAGGTTAGGTTAGGTTAGGTTAGGTTAGGTTAGGTTAGGTTAGGTTAGGTTAGGTTAGGTTAGGTTAGGTTAGGTTAGGTTAGGTTAGGTTAGGTTAGGTTAGGTTAGGTTAGGTTAGGTTAGGTTAGGTTAGGTTAGGTTAGGTTAGGTTAGGTTAGGTTAGGTTAGGTTAGGTTAGGTTAGGTTAGGTTAGGTTAGGTTAGGTTAGGTTAGGTTAGGTTAGGTTAGGTTAGGTTAGGTTAGGTTAGGTTAGGTTAGGTTAGGTTAGGTTAGGTTAGGTTAGGTTAGGTTAGGTTAGGTTAGGTTAGGTTAGGTTAGGTTAGGTTAGGTTAGGTTAGGTTAGGTTAGGTTAGGTTAGGTTAGGTTAGGTTAGGTTAGGTTAGGTTAGGTTAGGTTAGGTTAGGTTAGGTTAGGTTAGGTTAGGTTAGGTTAGGTTAGGTTAGGTTAGGTTAGGTTAGGTTAGGTTAGGTTAGGTTAGGTTAGGTTAGGTTAGGTTAGGTTAGGTTAGGTTAGGTTAGGTTAGGTTAGGTTAGGTTAGGTTAGGTTAGGTTAGGTTAGGTTAGGTTAGGTTAGGTTAGGTTAGGTTAGGTTAGGTTAGGTTAGGTTAGGTTAGGTTAGGTTAGGTTAGGTTAGGTTAGGTTAGGTTAGGTTAGGTTAGGTTAGGTTAGGTTAGGTTAGGTTAGGTTAGGTTAGGTTAGGTTAGGTTAGGTTAGGTTAGGTTAGGTTAGGTTAGGTTAGGTTAGGTTAGGTTAGGTTAGGTTAGGTTAGGTTAGGTTAGGTTAGGTTAGGTTAGGTTAGGTTAGGTTAGGTTAGGTTAGGTTAGGTTAGGTTAGGTTAGGTTAGGTTAGGTTAGGTTAGGTTAGGTTAGGTTAGGTTAGGTTAGGTTAGGTTAGGTTAGGTTAGGTTAGGTTAGTTTAGGTTAGGTTAGGTTAGGTTAGGTTAGGTTAGGTTAGGTTAGGTTAGGCTAGGCTAGGTTAGGTTAGGTTATACTGGGGTCTATTCTTTCTCAGATTTTTCTTATCTAAAATAGCAATAGACTGTTAAATGTACAGGTGGTTAAATAATGATTTCATTGGACCTGTTGTTGATTATAAAACATATTTTTTGATATCCAACCACTGTTCTTTCTAAATAAATAACTTTCTATAAAAGGCAGCAAGAAAGCTGCCTTTTATAGATTATTTATTATTATTTCTTTTTTATATCAGACGGTTAATATCCTAACCGTCTGATATAAAAAAGAAACATTAATCAAAATATTTCAATGACTGTGATTGATGTTAAGATTAACTTTTTGTATTGAAAATAACTTTTTTTTAAGGAAAGAAGCAAATTTTTGATGTGTCGTAAATATTAATTTTTTTGAAAATTCATTCTTAATTATCATTATCGTTATCACCAGCTTGTAACTGTCCAGGGAGGACCTATGTCCAATTGTTCGCATCACACGATTTCCCACCTTTTCCATTCAATAATTTCTGCCGACTTTCTTATGTTGTCAGTCCATCTAATGGTTTTCCACACTGCGTTTCAATGTTTATCATCTGCACTCCAGAACTCGTCTACTCCATCAGTTATCAGCAAAAATCATCTCTCCATTGCCACTTCAATTCGCTGATATTAATTGCTAACCACTATGTCCTATTTTGATTCTCCACTGACTTACCTATTTTGGATTTTAACCTTTAGTGATACTCAGACCATAGCTTCTTCCACCACTCGCTGAGCGACTTTCAATTTAGGTTCTGCCCTACCATGAGTGTTCACGTTTCAGCGCCTTAGGTAAACATGTGCATTCATATAATTTCAAGCAGATGTAAAAATAAACCTATCCCACAATCCTGACATAATTAACATGTTTATGAAGGATGCTATTTTTCAATAATGTATCTGGTCTCATTAATGATCCATTAATTCTCAATTACAGCAAAAAGTCCAGTGTTTGCTATGCTTGCATCAACCATGAGTGGAATGTCAACCATAAGATCTGCAGGAGCTCAAGGGAGACTCATTAAACAATTTGATGCCGCTCAGGTAAATAATTTTATTTTTTATTTTGATTGCAAGGTTTATACATTAAAAATCAAGATAGTTTTGTCTATGATTTCAAATTTTTTTTTCATTATTCACACACTGTAAAAGACATTTTAGTTATTTGAGAAGTGTTCATGTTGTCCATTTCATTGTTTACTGGTTGTCTATAACGAGCCTATACATGTGTGAGAAATTTCTATTCTAAAAGAAATTGTCTATATTTTAAAGAGTGTTGTAATGCCACTAAAATTGTTTTATGATTAGGTATATTTCCAGTGTTAATTCTCTGTCTGTATAGATGTGGCAAACCTTCATTGTGGTGCTTTCTTTGTGAATCAAGTATCATTGAAAGTTTAACAAGTAAAATTTGATTGAAACTTACGCTATTTCATAATATTTTTAATTATTATATTTTTCACGTTATGCCATTTCCCTTGATCGAAGGCTTTCATGCGCATTGAAAAAATAATAAACATATATGGAAGCAGATAAAAGCAACTCAGAGAAGCGAAGTGCAGTATTGTGTGTACTAAGGTGAAAGGAGTGGGAGAGGAAGGAGTGGGAGAGAAAGGAGTATATGGTGGGGATTGAGACATATTGCTAAAATATCCCACTAACAACACAGCCTAAAAACAATGTGCAGTTTAGGTGCTCACGCGTGATTTTAATAAATGGACAATGAGTATTTTTTTAAATATTAAATAAGTGAATAAAAAGTAAATCCCCTATTATTGGTGACTAAAAATATCCCTGTATATATACAAATGTTAATTTTTAAACATAATCTTAAGTAAAAACTTAAAGAAAAGTTTGGTTTTTGATTATAAACAACTTTTTATCCGTTTCAAAACAAAATATAAAGTACTCAAAAGAATAATTACATTGAAGCAGGACCAAATTATGACACTTATCGATAATAATTAAGAATATAAGCAGTTCATATATGGGCTACGAATGGGTGTTGTTCACAATACTACTGAAATTTACCTATAATACTATTGACTACACCAAATAAGACAGAGAATAATTATTCTTTAAATTGAATTGATAACATGACATGACATATAAGACAGGTGATGAAATTCTATAGGATGCAATTAATAGTGCAGTAAACCTAAAGCTAAACATATGTATGGAAATATATGTTCATACTTTGTTTAAATCTTTCCAGGATATGCACTCATCATCTTGGAACTATTATATAGGAGGTAGTGTAACCCTTGGATTCTGGTTGGACACCATCTGCGTGGGATACCTCATGATCATCATCTGCATTTTCCTTTTCATTGATACACGTAAGAAAAATATGTATATTATAAAAATATTCAAAATAAAAAAAAATGTCTGTATGCGAGTGCGAGGTTTCAGTGAAATTTTTTGTTTGGAATTGTTTATAAATATGTTCAAATATTTTCCCTTTTTTTTCTAATATCTAAATTTAGAATATTTCACAAGAAAGCAAAATAATCTGGGTTTCTGTCACAGCAAAAATAATGCTTTATGAACCTATCAATACAGATATTTAATAGGTACAAAATTAGAAGAAAACAATACCATTTTATGGCAACATTACAAAAAATAGTACAGATATGGTAGCACAAAGCCCAGGGTTTTTCGTCACTGCAAAAATAATGCTTTATGAGCCCATCAATATACATATTTTATAGACACAAAATTAAAATAACACAATACAATTTTATTACAACATTAAAAAAAAAGTACTATAGCGATGGTGGCACGTAACTCAGTTTCAAGTCTCTCCTAAAATAATACTTTATGAGCCCAACAATACAGATAATTTATAGATACAAAATTAAAATAAAATAAAAACATTTTATTGTAACTTTGTAAAAAATAGCACAACGACGATGGCAATTAGCTCGGGGTTCACATCATTTTAAAAATAACGCTGTATAAGCCCATCAATACAGATACATTATAGATGCAAAATTAATATAAAATTTTATTGCTATATTAGAAATATATATATCACAGTAATGTGTTTAATGAAAAAGTATATAATATTTATTGTTAAAAACATTTCCATGTTTTTATATGAGAAAGAAATTTTTGCAAAAATGTGGGGGTTTGCTTTAGGTCCTCGAAGTTAATTTTTTTATGTGGATACGTTTTTAGTGGAGAAAGAAATAAACTTAGTATATTATCTCTCAAGTCATTGTTTGAGTTTTGCCTAAAGGACATTTCACTTATACGTAGTTGGTTAGGATGACACATTCCTTCTCTTCCTTTATGAGCACTATATCTTTCAGCGGGTGAAAGTGATAAATTTTCAATATTTTGTTATCTGAAATAACAGTTTGTCTATGTTTTTCTTATTTACTTCACATATTTTTTGCATATGACGAGACCACGAAACTTTTCCCCCATACACCATAACAAATCACAGAAAAATGAAAACTCATGTTTATTACCCACTTGTACATAATATTTTACAAATTTTACACAGAATATTATTGATATTAGCATAATTCTGATCATATCATGTCATGTTATTAGTGCTTAAAGCATGATATCAACAAGATTCAAATATTAGCGAATTGGACCGAATATGAGAAGATGTAGAGGAAAGTTGTAATATGCATAATAAGTTTCCATTTTTACCCTAACTAACTATACCGAAATTATGCAAATCAGTTAATAAGACATGATGCAAATATTTTTGAACAAAGCTTTGTGTTCCTTGTTGAACTTAAAAACGTATTCACGTCAAAATATTGTTCATTTCATTATTAATAAATTATGTGCGAATCAGATTTGTTTTTACTTAATTTTTTAATATTAAATGTTTTGCAATTCATCGAAGTATGTTGTAGCTTAATTAGTAGTCCCGTGCATTTAGGCATGAAAATTAATGGTTTTGCAAAAAACGGAAATTTCAATGAGTAATCTTTTATTTCTTAATGTAAAGTCAAAGTCAAAGTCATTAAAAAAAAAAACCCATCCATTGTAAGTGAATTTTTAGGTATAAATCTATTAGCTCTGCCCTTTATTAGAGAGATTCAGCAATAAAACTGATGATAATAGTAAGTTGATTGTAATATGAGTCAGATGAGAAAACCAATTATTATGTAGTGGAAGAGATGATCTGGCTTCATTACTATGGCTTCATTTCTGGTAAAAATCATGGCATGTAACGGTAATTGCTTCCAGAGAAGCATGCTAGAAGAATTTTTATGTACACTTTTACTTACTAATTCTAGCCGTTGTTAGATGTATGTAAAGTTACACAATTGAGTTATACAGTCTGTAAAAAGATTATTCAGCAAATTTTTTTGACAATTTATATTAAAAAAAAGTAAATATAGAGATTTAATTTACCATGTATGTTTAAAAGGTTAGGAGAGGGTTAGAAGAAGCTCTACCAGATCTCGTACTTGAATTCTAGTGCTTTGTACTAGTGAACTATGAACGTGAAGTAGAATGGAAGGGTTTACCAATTTTAGAATCTTCTAATAAATAAAATCCACCATAGTGGCTGTGATGGACGTATTCTAACTGAGGTAGATTTAAGTCAGTCGATTGTAAGGTTTTTCTGCAACTGGTGCTTCTTGGTCATTTTTATTTTTGTCAAAACTCTAAAAAAATTGTTTCGAGAAAATCAAGTTGTATTTTTTCCCATTTTAAATGTATCACATTTAATAAGAAATGTGATACATTTTAAATTGATAAATTTATATTAAAAGTACTACAAGCTCTCTTATAAACAGAGTGTTATTTTGCAAAGTAAGTTTTATTTTTTATTGTAGGTAAAGTAGAATAATCCAAAAAAAAATTTTAAATGGGGCACCAATTTTTATACCACCACTGATGTCTCACCTTTAGTTATATCTATTATCACAACTTATTTTTTGGAAAATAACATGTGTTTCCACCATCATAATTTACTTTCCCCAATAAATGTGGCTTTTGATAGGTACCTAAGTATTTATTTTTTTTTGTGTTTGATTTTTTTAAAAAATCTGTCAGATAAATACTTTTAGTTTAAAATTTTTGAAAAAAGATTTTTTGTTTGTAGTTTTAAAAATATATTCTATGATGTATTGATTGTAGTAGATTGGTCAAATTTCAACAATTACAAGCAGAGTTATCTATGTTTAATATGCTCACACCCATATACCCATGTGCTTCTCTTAACATATGTTTGGTAGAGTTTAGAAGTGCTTTTCTCATTATTTGTGTATTCAGAGGGCTGGCTGCGAGACGGCTACGTGGGTCTAGTGGTGACAAAATCCCTGGCACTCACCATGATGTTGCAGTACGGAGTGCAGTCAACCGCAGAGTTGTTATCAAACTTCACAAGTGTGGAGCGTGTGCTTGAGTACACTAAAATTGAGACAGAGAAGAATTTGGAACACGGTGGTCAGTAGGATAAATATTAATATTTCTGACCCTACAGGTCTTACGACTGCATCATTTTTCAGGATGATAAAGGAAAATCACCACTTAATGGAATCTGTAACAAAATTGATTTTTTTGTGCAAAGTATATTTTTTAAGATTATGTCCCTCAAAAATCAGCTTGATCAACCTGATGGGCTGTATGCCTATTTTCTTTTTAGGTAATCCTGGAGCCTACACCTGTTTTCAAACATTTATGTAGTGCTGTAAAAAACAATTGAATGTTCAGTTGGCTAAAGATCGTTTACAACGCACTGTTGTTATTCTGATCCACAATTATAAAGTATGTTATCATATTTTTTAATAGTCTTCATTTATGTTTATAATATGCCATAACTCTTGTTTATACATTTATACATAACTTTTTCACACAGGACACAATAAATGCGTGCATAATGTTCATAAAATATTAGCTGGAGAAATTATGTCCATTGATAATAATCTAATATTTTACGTATCTCCGTTCCTGTATGTTTAACATTATGTATTGATACAGTTGCATTATGTGAATACAGTGCAATGTAGATGTAATGGTAAACTGATCCTACAACATTATATATTAACCCTTATTGGATAAATATCATACTACAGATACTGTTTGTGACAGGATTTCTATATATGTTGCTACTTGGGAACCATGCCAAATATTTGTTTTCCTTTTTTTTAATTTTAGACATTCTATTTATTTAAATTTCAAATCACATTAACAAATGTTAAGAAATTATTAACTGACATGAAACTGTTACAAAATTATAACAGACTTTGACCTAACAGAAATTTTCTCAAGAAACACGCAGACCGATATGGGTCAAATGTAGTTATAAAAACATTTGTAAACTCTCTTTGAAACCTTCACATAGTGATTCTTCTTAACACCTTTAGCATGGAACATAGTTCTGGATGCGCTTTGTCATGCTAATGGAAAAGAACTTTTATGGTTGATGAAATTTTACTTTTATTCGATTATATTTATTTTTTTACCTTTAACCATTTTTCATGCGGAAAGGAAATCTGAAAAAAGTCCTTACTTTCTGTGGAAGATGTGTCAACATCTTTAACAAAAAATAAGGACTTTTTACTTCTATGACGTACTGACATCGGCACTGAATGAGTTAATCTATGAACTTTAGTATGAGTATGAGAATGTTAGAAATATATGAAGTAATTTTAACATTACCATCAGAACATGAAAAATAATGAAGTGCATACAGAGAATTACATACAGAGAATTACTTAAGGCTAATTAAATTGTTAATGGAAACAGTAAATTCTTAGAAAGAAGTGAAGACCAAAATTGAGGTGTGTTGACATTGCCATGGTTAATCTAAGTTTAAACCACCTAGTCCAACTGGTAACATAATCTAGGTTTAAACTCTTAACATAGTCAAACTGTTAAAGATCTTAAGAAATTGTGACTCTACCATTGTTTAAATTCTACTGCTTAAAAACACTTACCTTAAATCGTAGGTTTGTGTTTATAATTTTCTATTTATTTCTTTACCAAATAACTAAATCATTATAGTAAAATATATTAAGCGAATACACAATTTAAGGTCACGAAACCCACCACGATAAAGTATATATCATGTGCAGTGCATTGTGTTAGGTTTGAGCAGTAAATAATTGTAATACGTACATTTTCCTATATACTAACAGGGTTATGATGCGATATTTAATATTTCATTTGAGGCCCAAAAGGGATAAATAAAAAAGTTGGATCCTATCTAATATAATAAATGCGAAAGTGAGAGTTTTTTTAAATTTATTTGTTCTGTTTTCACACCTCAACTAGTCACCAATCTCCATAAAATTTTATTTACATATAACCAATGTGATGGAGATGAATCTAATGTAATTAATTTATTCCAAATTACAATTTTTTTTTGTGATTAAGGAATCATTTTATTAGGAATGAGAGCGGGAACACAAGTATGTAATAGCACATCAATTAAATGTTAATGTGCTATAACGGGTGTAATGACAAAAACAAACTAATTCACAAAAAAAAACATTTTGTCGCTTACACATAGAGGAATAGTGCAATTAATGACTAGATAAAATTAAACAATGAAATATAGAACAATGTATTTGCTTTCTTTAAAGCCTTCCTCCTTACTTAAAATTGATCTTGCAAATAAAAATAATTTGGAAATTTCGTTGTTTCTTTTTCAGATATCGAACCCCCGTCAAGCTGGCCGACAACAGGTAAAATTGTATTTCAAAATGTGTATCTTCACTACGGACCCAAGGATCAACCGGTACTTAAGGATCTCAATTTGGTTATAGAAAGTGGCTGGAAGGTAAGATGTATTGCGTGTTGACTGTAAGTTACTTATAGCTGAAGACCCAAAGAGTATCAGCGAAAATAACAATTTAATGAAATCGTCTTATCACAATATTTTCAGTGTCAATGTGAAACTACATATTACGGAAAACACTATTGGTTGGGAAAGCAAAAAAAAACATTTTGCAACACCAATTTAAGGATTGAGACTTAACTTATATATCACTTTAATTTCGATTTGAATACGAGGGGATGTTTGTAAGTTTGCAGAATGGGGAGGAAAGAAGTGAAAATAAGAATACAAATTAATTTTTTGTTTTCAATATATTTATCCGTTATCCTAATACCTTTTTCCAATCTTTCAATTAGCTTATTTATATTTTAATAAAAAAAATATTTTATATTTGTCCGAAAAGTAATCTGAAACTATGTCCTTCACTTCTTCATTACTCGCAAATTTCTTTCCACGAAGTTCTTCTATTAATTTTTGGGAATAGATAAAACTCGCTGGCAGCCAGGTCAGAATTGTAGGGTGGCTGATCCAAATATCAAAACTTATGCAGGGCAGCTAACGCAACACAACTCTTGTGAACAGGAGCACTGTTTTGCAGAAGGAGGATAACTTTAGTTAATTTTCTCTTCTTTTTTCCTCGATGGATTCTTCCAACTACTCTAGGATTAAATCATAGTATTTTCCAGTTATGGAGAAGCCTTTATATTTATAATCTATCAACAGGACTATCTGACTTCCAAGACTGTTGCCATGATATTTCCAGGCAATTGGGACACCTTGTACTTCTTGGGTGGTGGTGTGCCTTTTTGTGCTACTCTATAAAGTTCTGTTTGGACTCAGATTCATAATGATGAACCTAAGTTTCGTCCCCAGTAACAATTCAACTCAGTAGTTCATCCTTGTCTTCACTACAGAGGTCTAAACACACATGATAACATTCCATGTGGTGTTATTTTTGAGGCAGACTAAGCATTCTCGGTACCCACATTTCACTGACCTTAATCATCCCAAGATGATCATGAAGAATTTTAAAAGTAGTTGTATTCGATACTCCAACCATTTCTGCAAGCTTATTTCTTCTTTAGTCTAGCATCTTTCAATATTAATTTTTTGACTTTATGAATGCTTTCGGGAGTAGTCACTTCGATCAGCCTGGGTTGTGGATTATCATCAAGTGAGTCCCTGCCTTGTTTAAAGATACTGTGCCACTTATAAATCATGGTTTTACCCGGGCAAGAGTCCCCGTAAATGGATGCCATCTTTTTCAGTATGGTAGACTTTCCCCGCTTGATAAGGAAATTTATAACAGTGTGATACTCTATTTTCTCCATATTTCACACTTTCTTCCCGAATAAGTTACTTGATCGACGATAGTTCAAAGACCTAAAAAACAATTTGATTTAATGAATGACAGATGCCTTGCAATATTTTTTTGAGCAATATTAGATAAATGTAGTACCATATTAGTTGTCTCGACAGTTAAATGGAAAAAAATTTATTACTGAAATCACTTGTCATTTCTAAACTGCGTGTTAGGTTCTCTAAGCAGCCTGTAGTAAATGGAACAATAAGCGAGCTAATAGCTTTTGCAATATATATTGTATTATACATGAAAATAATCTACATTTATTGAAGATTATGCCTATTTCCTTTGTTTTATGAAACATGCAAAATTTCACTCAATTTATGAATGTTAAATTCACATATGTTCAAGTATGTAAAGAAAGGATGGCAGTATTCGCTTCCTAAGTAATTATAATTGTAATTAATTAATAATTAATATTCTATATTAATTAATAATTAATATAGAAATAATTTTTTCTAGAGTCAATTTATTATATGTTTTGTTATAAAGTAATAAAAAAATATGCTTACAAACAACAATTGGAAGATATTTCATGCTTTTGCTATTCAATAAATTTTCTATTTTCAGCAGTTTTTCATGCTTGCCATAATTAGTTCATTTAATTTGTTTGTGCGATAAATGTGATGTTATTGTATGTATTGATAATTATAGATATATTGTCAACATTTTCATGGTAGTACTTGAAAGCTAACATAATTTAATGAAAATGAGATATATTTTTATAAGTATTCATCTTCGAAATTATATTACCTAAAATTGCATGTTTTATATGCTATGTCATGTTTTTGAGTTGCATACACAATATTGACAAATATTGAACGGCAAGAATTACATAATAATATATTGTCAACGCACATATATTATGCTAATCAAAATAGAGTATGAAAGAGAAGGAAGAAACTGTGGCGTCTCGCTTGAAATGTGCGGTAATCATATGTCGTTTGCTGTTAATTGGTATGTTTTTAGTGTAGTCATTTTTGTGAATAAAAATATACTGTGATTCTTAGTGGATTTTCTGTTTTTGTTTTGTCCTTTTTAGAATTATAACTTTTTTATACAAAGTTAGGTTGCGTATTTTGTAAATAACTCATCATCATTTTTTGTTTATTTAAAAACACACACGTTTATCTAAAAGAAATAAATTTTGAAATGGAAATTTAGTACGGTGATTTAATAATTATTTACATTTTCTTACTTGATTTTCTGTTTTTTTAGAAATTTGAACGCTAAAATTTTTTCTATTTTCGTAATACATTTTTCAAAAATTTTACTGCCATACATAAATTTTATTGGATAATATTCTTAGTGAGGATATAATTGTGGCTTGGCTATGTAAGAATTAAGATTTGTAAATATTTATCAGTGTATGTAAATCTCAAACCGCCAGCCACCCCTCAACAAGTGTAATTACCTGTTTTAATTACCTATATCTTGGATTTTGTTATTTAGTATTTTTGCTTATTTTATTATAAATTAACTTGAAATTTATTTCTTACTGTGTAAGCAGATATTGCAACAATTTTATTAAAAAATTTTCATTAAATCAAATTGTCAATATGACACTATGAACTAATTTTAGGTGAATATGAAGTTGTTATTAACAGAAACCACTAATTTAATTATTGCTACCTGCAATGAATTTTACAAATCACCAATGCCATTATTCCACTCTTCTATAAAAGAAAATTTATTGCAATATTTGGTACTAAAAACGCCATTACCCTAGTCACCCTAGTTTCACACAACTGCATGGAGCTCCCATGAGCCAATACGTAAACAAACAAGCGTGTTAAGAAAGGCATCAGAAGATATTTTTACAAATGCTATTTCGTTACTTCTTGGGATACTTGAATAATACTTGTTCGTAAGAAATATTGTGCGTATCTCACATTTTTTAATTATGAATAATCTATGTTATAGTTATTGTTAATGTGTGAATAAACTGGATTTGAAATTGAATCAAATTTTACAGCTCACATTTTGTTATTACTATCGTTATATCCAAAAATAAAGCTTTTCTTTAGGGGAAAATAAAAATAAATTTTTTAATTAATACAATTATCTAGTAAATAGATGAAAAAGAAATATGATTTTGAAAAAAAAAAACAATTTTTTAAGAAAAATATTTCTTTGAAAAAAAATATTTTCTTCCAACATAACTCGCTCAAATTGCCACAGTGCATTACAGAAACTATAATTATTTTTCGAATACTTGCAATATGACTTAATATATTTTTATTGTTTTTATATGTTTTGAAGGTTGTGTATGTGTAAATTGAAGTGTACAATTGGATTAATAAATATTATTTCAGCCAGTTTTAGAAAGTACTATGGTAATATATAACGAAATAACAAATTTCCAAAGTTTTTCTTGATCATTTTATTTTCATGAAAATAACATCACTTTTTTAAGAATTTAAACCAAAGTCAATAACAAACTAAATTGTAAAATTCAAACATATTTATTTTCACTGTAACAACTTCTTTCCGTATGCGGACAACAATACATTAATTGAATAACTTAGATTTATATTACTTAAAACGTTTGTTTTGAAAATTTAGTTGATATTATTTTAAAACTAAAATTAGTTTTCCTATCTGCCATACTTCATAAAATGTTGTAAAATAATAAAAAAACAAGTGAGAAATTGGTCTTTTAAAAATTCGATATCATTTTTTTAATATCTCTTTACATACTTGTAAATAAAAAATTAAATTTCGGTGGTGCAGCTCTGGCAAATTTCACTTCTTTGGGCCGTTCTGCCTAAATTCACAAATTAGCATCTGAGCTCTAGTCGAATTAAAATTATTATTTTAATAAACTTCATGCAAGCATTTTGTAAAAGATGAACAAAAATTGAAGACACAAGTATTACTTTCGAATCTATCATTACCGTTAGCTTTTGTTTTTTGCACATGGACCATTTTAATAAATTCAATATTTTATATAAAGCAAACATTTTATATAAAAGTAAGATTGTAATTTTAACATGAATGTCAAAACATAACCTCTAATTGAATTAAAATGTCAATTTGACAGAGGCAAACTAGAGAATAAACACTATATGATTCTTTTATCAATGGATAACTTTATTCATTTGATACAATTATATTTTACTAATATCAGTAATCTATGATGGAATTATGCTCTATGACAGATAATGTTTATTCGACCTTTTATTTGACACTTAAAAAATTGCTCCCAAATTTTTCATTATGTGCCTAAATGATAAAATAAAGATGGTATGATTGTTATACAGGTGGGCATCGTAGGTAGAACAGGTGCCGGAAAGACATCACTCATTTCAGCTCTGTTCCGGTTGGCAAATGTTGAAGGAACCATCAGTATTGATGGTTTGGATACAAAATATATATCACTGCAGGTAAGTTTACCTAATTTTATACAGTTCATTCTCACTATTTTCAGGCTATGTGTTTGTCTTTGTAAAATATATTTTACTGTTAGTTTAGAATATTAATAAGTTAAAATATTAGAGTTAATCAATGAAGAGGAAGTTGAACCATCCATTCTCACCAGTAACAATAATCTAGAGTTTAAACTATCAATGAAGTTAAACTGTCATTGATCTTATGAAATTATGGCTAAACTACGGTTTAAGCTCTGTTGATGGTTTAGCTGTGCTTGGTCTTATAGGTCTAAATATAATAACTTACCCACCAACCATTGGAAGGTTTGGGCACTAAATAGAATCCTTCTTTAATATTTTTTCTTGAACAACATTTTTTTCTTATTTTTGGCTCAAAATTTTCAGTTGACTAAATTGTTTAGTGATTGACACAAATACAAATGAGTGAAATAAGAGTGCCCTTGTCATCATGTAACTTACTAAGGCTTATTTGTTTATTTGATCATGTAATACAAATATATCTATAAATATATCTTTCAACATCACCAGGTCAATGTAAACTAAACAAAATTATGAAATAATAAAGAGAAACATCTAAATATCAAAATCCTCAGAGTAAATCATCTTTCTGGCGTTTCCTTCAAATGCCAAATATATCAAGAGTATATTTGTCATACTGCAAATATTGAATTTCTCCGTACAAATACCAAGAGATAATTTCAAAAACTGGAATTCCAAATATCAAATCAGCGAATTGAATGTGCGAATAGCTAGAGTGGGCTGTATTGTTTGAATTTTAGCTTTCCTTGATTGTTTTGCATTCTAACATGTCATTTTGAAAAATGGTATTTAATAAATTTTGACAGAAAGCTTATTCTTGACATTTTGATGTGTCAAAAGACCTTTTTTCTACCAGAGGCACATTTTCTGTAGATCCTACTGCTTGTAGCCAATATTTTTAAGACATTGTAAAACATCTTTATTAAACATGAAAATGTTAATAGGTTTTAAATACATATATATTTCTATTTATCATGTGTAAGATTCGACATAATGATGACACCAACAACATGATTTCATGGCATTTATCTATTAGTTTTCACATGTCAACAATGTGGTGTTAATAAAGTCACAAAGAAGCAAAAATTTGCTTAAGATGGTAGTTGACTTATAATATTTAACCCTAGATTAGAGATAAATTATACTACCATGTGGTAATTACAGTAGTCAACATAACAAGTCTCATTTTGTGGTTTTTTCCTTATTTTTTTATCTATTGATAGATTGAGATTGAGTATGGCTCATTGACATAAGTGGGCATATGAACATGGTACTTTGATTTATAACATTTGAATAAATTTTTTGACGATTTATGAAATTTGCTAACTTAGAAATTACAACTTCAGCATGGCTAGTGTGAAACAGTGTTGTGGTAAACCATAAAAGATTAATAGAAACTGTAGTTAGATTTTAAAGACAATAAAGAGATAACTTAATTGAAGACGGGAGTGAAAGATGGAGATAAGTTGCATTTTTTTATTTTGAATAAAATTGGCGTGAATAAAATTTTCTTGTTAAATAATATTTAATAAATTATTTAGCAAGAAAATTTTTCATTTAACATTTAAGGGTAATTGGTTATTTGCAATATGATTTCTTTTGTGCAGTCATTCTTATAATCAAAACAGTTTTTGAGGCGTTTATCTTGAAATAATGATTTTGTTACATATCTATTTCACCGACTCACGCCTTCAACTTGCATAGGAATAAGTATGAGAGGTATTTACATTAAAGGTGCCAGAATTATTTAAAATCTAAAAAGCACATCTGGGATAGAGATAGAGCCAATCAATCAATTGAGCATTATATGATTCATGTGTTACATTTTATAATACAATTCCAGTACCACGTTTTACAATGGAGAAGTATTTTATATAGTTATTTGGTCATAATCTGATTACATAGAATTAAAAAAATTAACATTAAAATTCAGGACTTATTATTAAAACATAATTAAAACTGATAGGTGTTGGAGTTTAGAACGAAGATATAAATAAGTTTTATGATGTCTATTTTCCATCTCTCGTTATGTATATTATATGAAAGAGACTCGTAGGGTTAAGTGTAAATCATGTGGTTTTTAAATTTCTAATTGACTGAGTTACAGTGGACCCAAAAAGTATACAGGTTTTAAGTAATTATAGTTGACCATTCGTGTGTGCATCTTATTTGTAAGTAACGTGGTGACTAACGCCACTCATAATGTAAATCGTCATGTTAGAGCGAGATAAGTATGTTTATCAATATACACACATGCTCCAAAAGTTAATTCAACAGTCGTAAATATTTTTGGTTTCATTACCGTTTTTGTAAAAGTTGTCAAATCAAGAACAATTTCTTCTTTAAGTAAAATTTACCTATAAAGTTTAAAATAATGTAATTGTTTGATATTTGATCTATAAATCTAGAGTATTCATATGACAATCTTTCAATATAATTGGTTGTATTAAATACCAAATTACATTAGAATCATACTGTGACGTAAATGTTGCAATCATTCGATTTAGACTCTATGTACGTAGAGAGTACTTTAAATATTTTTATTCAACATAGAGGTTGTATGAAAGCGACAGAAGTAAGAAAAAGTGGTTACATGATTGTTAAATTAGTATAGTATTTTATCAACATAGAGATACATAGACATATATAAACATAGACAATAGTAAACATCATTGAACGTAAAGAGGTTATGTTACGAGTGAATACGTGATTCTAATTTCAAAAAGCTGAACACTGTGTTACTTCTGTGACTTATTAAAATGCTCTTATACGACACACTACATTTAGGTATTATAAATAATTTTGATTGATTACAGTATGTGCGTTGTGGCGACTTTACGCAAAAAAGTGACCAGTAGATAGATTCCAGAAGTTACCAGAAGTTTATTAATTTACGACCAGATAGCATTGATATCATCTTGAATATTTGTAAATTCATGATACGTTATAAAATTTATTTACAAATACTTTTTTTGCAATATAGGAAATGAGAAAGAACATATCGATAATACCGCAGGAGCCTGTGCTGTTTTCAGCAACGATACGGTATAATCTGGATCCGTTCAATGTATATGATGACGCCGCTTTGTGGGCTGCTCTCGAGGCTGTGAGTCGAGATTTTTTATTTTTTCATTTCTTTAATAAAAGCAGTGTAGTAGATATTAAGAAAATGTGTGTTAATAGCTATCTATTATAAAACCCCAATATTAGCTGACATTTTTCTCTAATCAACAAAAGTCATAAATATAAAAAGCACACCTTAACATTGATAGCACGCAACAAAATTTAAGAACATTTTGTACATTTATTCGTAATAAAAAAATTAACATTTTTATTGTGAATATGTGTAACTAGCGTGACCCGTGCGAAGTCTTCGCATTATTTATTCCATTATGAAGCTCAGATGACAGATCAAACAAATATTTTACTAAAATTGACATATAGAGGCGCATGTATCAAAAGCATTGAGCTAAAGCGCCACTTTATTTATACGTGAGTGGATTTGAAATTAAACAAAAATTTTACCGACCGTCAATCATATTGACGTTGAGCCATTAGATGGCAGCATTGCTGTTTTGTGTATATAATTTTAATAATTAATTAATTTGCAAAAACAATAGCAATAATAAATTTTTTAGTTGTGGATGCCGGTAGAGCAAGCAATTATCTATAAAATGATATATAATTTATGTGGATTAGTTGTGAGGTTTTTTCTAAAAAGGGAGAGTAACATCTTAACCTTAGCGTATTAATATATATGATGATGTACGACATACCGTCACATCGGTTATCTGCTTTACTAATAATATAACCATATAGTTATTTAGTTTTTACCAAGGTATACCTCTACAGAAAAGAAATTTGCTACTCATATCTCCGTATAAGTACCATATAGTTATATAATGCTTATAAGCTGTATATAGTAATAATGTACTAATTTATGAAATTTTTGCACAGATGAACGTAAATTCATGGGCATAGAAATTTATTTCAAATTATATATATTTCAGTGGCACCATAATTTCAAGAAAAATATTTATATTCAAACTTTACTATTGAAAAGGGCCAATAGTTTTAGGGCCTTTACTATTTGTTAGGTGGCCAATAGATGGTGTTAGTGTTGTCTCAACAGGGAATAACATAGAGCATCAAACGGCTGTTTTAATTTCAGCAAGATATAAATTTTCACTCAAGTTACACTTTGATTAAATTTAAATTATATTACTTCAGTTGTAATAAAGCCACTGATGTTTATTATATGTTTATCGATGGTAAAGTCTAATTTTTTTTTCACAAAACTGTGAAACAAGACATTTTTTAATAGATTTTTATCCTTTAGTTTCAATTTACAATAGATAATTATTTCTGTCTGAGGATTTAGAAATATCTTTGTTTCTAACATTTTTATAGTTTTAACAGTGACTTGATTTAATGCTAATTTATGTTCATTTTAATTCTTTTAATGTAATTATTTTTTTATTCTTTTCTAGTAGGTCCAAAATTGTTTTGTGAATTTGGGTAGTCTCGTAAATACAATAGGTGTCTTTACTTTAAATATATTTTTAAATTCATATCAGTGTATTTACATGAGAAAATAAAAAAGGAACTGGAAATGACGCATTTATCAGATGTGCTTTTAAATGTTTCAACCTAATCTTTTAGCACAAGGGTGGTTGCAACTATTTGCCATAATGAACCACATATGGCCTAGAACTTTTTTAGCTATAACCATACAAATTGTTTAACTTGCAACAGAAATGTGGTCATACGAGACAATCTATAATATTAGCAATATACACAGTTGCGGTAATAATTGGCATTTTTAAAAACTATATATTAATATAGCTATAATTACACAAGTTGTTTAAATTGTAACAGTAATTGGGTTGTACGAGACAATTTATAATATTAGCAATAAACACAGTTGAAATATTTCATAGATATTCATATTGCGTACAATATTTTAATATATAATTTTAATGAAGTTAAATTGCTTAAAAGTTTATTTTAAATAATTATTTAGCACATTTTGACTTTCTTTATCTAAATAGTAATTGCTATTTACTCATATGTTCTAAAAATATCCTGACACTCTAAACTATGTGATAAATTATATTAATATAGCTATAATCATACAAGTTGTTTAAGTTGCAACAGTAATTGAGTTGTACGAGACAATTTATAATATTAGCAATAAACATAAATAAAATGTTTGATAGATATGTATATTGCATACAATATCTTAATATATAATTTTAGTGAAGTTACAATTGCTTAAAAGTTTATTTTAAATATTTATTTAGCAGATTTTGACTTTCTTTATCTAAATAGTAATTGCTATTTACTCACATGTTCTAAAAATATCCTGACACTCTAAACTATGTGATAAATTATATTAATATAGCTATAACCATACAAGTTGTTTAAGTTGCAACAGTAATTGAGTTGTACGAGACAATTTATAATATTAGCAATAAACACAAATAAAATGTTTGATAGATATTTATATTGCATACAAT
Organism: Druceiella hillmani; assembly: GCA_039881145.1. NCBI lineage: Eukaryota > Metazoa > Arthropoda > Insecta > Lepidoptera > Hepialidae > Druceiella > Druceiella hillmani. Next base: position 6,720,752 of record JAYKKI010000035.1, read on the forward strand.
ATCTTAATATATAATTTTAATGAAGTTACAATTGCTTAAAAGTTTATTTTAAATATTTATTAAGCAGATTTTGACTTTCTTTATCTCTATAGTAATTGCTATTTACTTACATGTTCTAAAAATATCCTGACACTATAAATTATGTGATGGTCTAGTTTCACATCAATCAAGCACTTTTTTGCTAAATCTTAAATTGACATATGCAAAATAACATTCCTCTTAATAAAATTATAGTTGACATAATGTAATTAACAACACTAAATAACGAATGGGATACAAATCAAAATAATGAAATGTTACCTATGTGATGTAATAAATAGCAGGTAGCATTCCTATACAATATGCCTTATTCACTGTCTATTAAAATCTGTGATGTAAAAACTGTAGTAACCATAGTTAATAATACAAATTAATTAACAGTACATGTATAAATAGAATTAAAATAGAATTAGACGCAAAATGTCAGTAACATGCTAACAATTGTTAGCATGCTATATTCTATTTTTGTCATCTCCATTTCTAATACAGGTAAAGGAGTAATGTGAAACATAAAATCTGTTAGGTTGACCTGAAAGAGTCGGTGCCCAAATTGGACTTCAAAGTGAGCGATGGTGGCATCAATTTTTCTGTTGGGCAGCGCCAGCTGATCTGTTTGGCGCGTGCCATATTGCGCGGGAACAAGTTATTGGTGTTGGACGAGGCAACTGCCAATGTAGATCCACAGTGAGTTTTATTATTCTAGCAGTGCCCATTGTATATAATATTTTTGTAAAAAAAATTGATTCCAAAGGACACTTGAAAAATTATGTCATCCCAGTTTTTCAAAGAAGGGAAAACCAATTACAATCATATTGGTATTTTAGTGCTTTCCACATACTTTTTTTTCATGAGGGTTCTGTTTAAGGTAAAAAAAATTTTAAGTTAAATTGACGTCGAGGAAATATTGAAAATAACAAACACTTTTTTACCGAAACACAATTTGTTTCTCGATAACGAAAGTTCAGATATTTATTTGCCAAAATCATTATTTCCGATTTATGTTTTGGAAAAGAATCTGAAGTAAAATCTTGCTACACCAATTAATTAACAGCCTGTACATACATATAACAAGATTTCGATGCCTGCATAATGATAGATTTATTGTAAATGGCTGTAGTTTGGCATGCAGGAAATATTGGCAGTATTATTATTACAAAATTACTCAAAAAGTCAACGTCTGCAGTATTAAAAAAATTACACAAAATATGGAAGTATAATAAAAAAAAATTAATCATCTAATCTAATTGATGGTTTTTTTGGAACCATCCAATTCATGATAAATTTATTTTTGGCGCAAATTTTGTGTTTACCGATATATTTTAATATAAATGGGTCTCATGATATTTTGATGATAAATTTATTCTATTTCTCACCTCAATTTAATATTGAATAAATCAAATCTAAAAAAAGTCAAAATATATAATTGACTTAACCAAACATAAGTTCCTTAAACAAGGGTGTCTACTAGCACAACATAAACATATATATACATATAAATATATAAATATGATGATTGAATTAAATTTAGAAGAAATGAATGGTTGTGAAAGATTCAAAATTTATAATAGAATGAAAATTTATCTTAATGTCCAATCTTCAGCTAATCTTTTTGCTTTCTAGAACCGATGCATTCATCCAAGAAACTATACGCAAGAAATTCGCCCATTGCACCGTCCTCACAATAGCACACAGGCTGCATAGTGTAATTGATTGTGACCGCATCTTGGTATTGAGTAACGGATGTGCTCTTGAGTATGATGCACCACACCGACTGCTAGAGGCACGAGGTGCATTCGCGGCACTTGTGCAAGACACAGGAACTAAGATGGCCGAGCAGCTTGCTGCTCTGGCTAAGGAGGCTTATTATGAGAACGAAGATAGATTTGTGGAGCGATTATGAGAATTATGCATGTAAATTATACTGTATTTAATTAAATGTGTACATAAATTACCAATGTATACTTAAGTGTATTGGTTAAGAGTGCTTACAAAAATGAGCAGTGTCAAAGTTTAGGTAATTATTACGGCCGCCTGCAGATGTGCATATACTGGATATCAAGTGAATGCTACTCGAAGTCTTAGTTGGATTATAAATAGTTTTGATCAATTGGGTGACCATTACACTAAGATTGTTATGAAATATTTGTTAAAGTTGATTTATGTATTAGTTAGAACATAGGCTTGAGAAAAAATAAAATGCTTAAAATGTCTATTATCAAACATTGCCCACGTGTTTTATTGCGAGGTTTTTGGGAATCAACTACTTCAGGCAGTGAGCATGCGGAAATAAAAATTGATCAAATTTGGCTCCTTTTTTGTCCAAAATTTGTCATCCCTTTCAATAAGTTCAGTTTTCAGTGAATGTTCAGTTCTAGCCCATAATGATATTAAGCAGAAATTTTTTTCTAAATGTTTACTTGTCACTATGTTTGGTAATACCGATCATGTATTTTGTTGAACACCAATAATTTAGGACATTTTGTTTTGGCTGTGCCTTTACCGAAGAGAACATCTTATGTGGTGTCCAAAAAGTAATATTTGTCATCGATGTGCAGACCACATTTTCGGAGGAGGATATTTTCTCCCTAACTAGTTGCTCCAATGCGGCTGACTCATTCGTTCTACTATGCTTTATAGCAGAAACATTGTTTGTTAAATAACCATACAGAACAATTTTTACAAGTGGTGCTGAGCTAATGTTGCTGCATTTTTTGCAAACAATAGCACAATTAAAAGCTTTGAGTAAACACCGCCTCAACTCCACTGCTTTTGGCCCATAATACAATATCTATTTCTTGTCACAATCCCTCATTCTTTGAGTCAGGATTTTAAATTGTCGAGATAGGATATCTAAAAAAACAAAGACAAATGATTAAAAGTCCTTAATGAGAGCTACTTTAACAATAATTGTATTTCGTAGGTACTTTTTCCCTCTGATATTTGTTAGGATTCTAGTCTAACTTGTTGTGATAGCATTATCTCCAGCTAATAGCAAACTACGCATTGCTTAGATATCCTTTTTTATATTGATTTGTCGTTGCCACATTTCAAATAGATTGAATATAGCTAATGGACTTTTGGTAGTTATTGCCTTGTGCAAGTTGTAATTAGGAGTGCCAGTGTTAAATGCAATTATAGCCATATAACATCTTTGTGTGTAGGAATCTTTTAGCATATATTTGATATGTTTGTCGACTTTCGGAGTTGAACTGATTAGCCCACTTATTATTTAAATTGTGAAGAAAGTTTAGATTGTGATATTCCAATGCATATGCCTTATATTATGCAATAAGGACATTCAATTTTCTAAAAGGTGATATTTCAGTATAGTCCTGCCACAAGAATATTTTAGTAGGTGCTTGCGTCTCCATCAGCGATTTATTGTGAAGAAATAAAGTTATGTTTTCCTTTCGATTTTTGGACCTTTTTACTATTGCTGCTTGCTTTATATTATATTATGCAATAAGTGGTCAGAACATTCAATTTTCTAAAAGGTGATATTTCAGTATAGTCCTACCTCAAGTATATTTTTATATGTGCTTGCGTCCCCATCAGTGATCTACTGTGAAGAAATAAAGTTATGTTTTCCTTTTGATTTTTGGATCCTTTTATTATTGCTGCTTGCTTTATATTATATTATATTATGCAATAAGTGGTCAGAACATTCCATTTTCTAAAAGGTGATATTTCAGTATAGTCCTACCTCAAGTATATTTTTATATGTGCTTGCGTCCCCATCAGTGATCTACTGTGAAGAAATAAAGTTATGTTTTCCTTTTGATTTTTGGATCCTTTTATTATTGCTGCTTGCTTTATATTATATTATATTATGCAATAAGTGGTCAGAACATTCCATTTTCTAAAAGGTGATATTTCAGTATAGTCCTACCTCAAGTATATTTTTGTAGGTGCTTGCGGCCCCATCAACGATTTATTGTGACGAAATAAAGTTATGTTTTCCTTTCGATTTTTGGGCTCTTTTACTATTGCTGCTTGCTTTATATTATATTATATTATGCAATAAGTCATCAGAACATTCAATTTTCTAAAAGGTGATATTTCATTATAGTCCTGCCTTAAGAATATTTTTGTAGGTACTTGTGGCCCCATCAGCGATTTATTGTGAAAAAATAAAGTTATGTTTTTCTTTCGATTTTTGCACTCTTTTACTATCGCTGCTTGCTTTATATTAGTTTAGAAACCTTTAAAAAATATGACATATGCTACATTACATTGAAATGAATACACAAAGCAGACAAGAGCAAAATCATATCAAATATAACAGTTTATACTATCAACAAAATACTCGGTTAGCTATCCTTTGTACCTACATGTTACATAGTGTATTAATAGGTAAATGTGCCATTATCCAAAACGTCAATTTTAATGTAATGTATATATGATATATATTTATGTTTACACAGGTGTAAAGTTGAATATAACATAGCCATGGAGTGATAATTCTCTTTGAGGTTGTGAAAAGAACAGTGGAACCCGTTATTCCAAATCTAAAGCAGTTTGGGAAATATTTAAGTTCAAAGTTTTTTTTTCTTCTTTAAATTATTACCATATTCTTCACACTCATGTTATAAAAAATAATTCAATATTATTGATAAAAAATTTAAAATTTTTTATTGGACATTGAAACAAATAAATTATTTGCAAAAATATTTTATTTTAATTTGTATTGCGCCACTTCAGGTTTTAGAAGCGCATATTGAATATGTTTTTATTAAACACATTACATTAAATCAGCTGATAACTATGTGTAATTAACCGTCAAGCACACAAATGACTTTTTAAGTTTTTTAAGTCAGAACTTACCATCATGGAAAATATAGTTTTCAGTGATTGGTCTGACAGCTATTTCTACACGGCTTTGCCGTATTCAAATTTACAACTTGTGTGTATCAAAACGTGACCATCAATACCCCTGTTTGATTTTATTTTGTTTTAATGATACTTAATATTTTCAATTTTATTCCGAACAACCCACATTTTTTGCTTCAAGTTTTTAAAAAAGTGTTTGGTTACTTTTAACATTTTTAACAATAAAAATTTTATTTTACACAAAATAAACCACTGTATATTTAAAAAAAAAGTCAGATGAATTTTTTTTCAAATGACTTTAAAAACTACCTTGTTTCATCATATATTCAAAGAGGTACAGTTATTATAAAAACTCCACGTGGTTGAATAAATAAATAGAAATAACAACAAATTCTATTGAGCTCTCCTTTATATAGTTTAGAGTAAATCCTTTTTACCTACCTCATGAAAGCGCAATACTTATACTTCGGATAGTAGCGGAGGCCGTCATCGATAAAAAATCTCTGTAAACATAAACAGAAATGTGTTTACCCATTCGATTAACTATGAATCAGCGTTTCTATCTTTGCACTTTTCTTATTAGATAAAGCGTATTTTTAAGCGAAAAACAGTTTTAGCACCTAGCCCCTAATCTTAATCTTGTGTCTCAATTTTTTTTTGTGTATGTCTTTAAACAGTTCATAGCGTAAAGTGATTTAAATTACTTTAATAATTGTGAATGCGTCGTTAACATGCCAGTAAAAGTGAAACAACAAATAAGTTGACATTATATTTACTCTGTGACTGTCTACTAAATAGTATATTCCTTTTATTACCTTTTCTGGCATTAGTGTTTAATCTAGCATTTTCAAAGAGAACTGAGAACACGTTTCACAGCTTTCTTGATGTGCTGACAGCATTTCATTGCCAATCAGAAGTGGCAAAGATGTTGCAAATACAGCCGGATTGATTTTTGTAAAATTGTATACGCATACTTTTTATGTTCTTCAGCTAGAAAGCTTTCTGGAACAGGGTTCACTTACTAATTACACTTGAAAACATATCTGAATTACAGTAATGAAGATTATGCAGCCTTGTATTTTGTTATGGTTTTTGTGACTGAAACATGTTAAGAATACTGGTGACACTAATCTAACCGCCAAAGAGGCAACACTTTACTGCTGGTAGGTCATCTGTTTATAACACCCGTAATGATGAAACCATTAATGAGCATTTCTGCCGTGATCAAACAACTTCTACCAACATCATAGTCATCATCTTGGGATGTTATAATGGAAGGTTAGGTACCTATTCCGCAGTTCTAGGTTGTTCCCATACCTTCACACATATGTCTGAACATTGGAGCAGAATATCAGATCTAAAGATTGGATTTTTGTCGATTTTTTTATCAATACTGACACCGAAAACTCCAACTCTTTACAAAAAATTCCATGGTCTGATAAAGCCAAATTTGATCAAGACGTCACTAATAAATACCATAAGTTTATTATTTATGGCAAAAAGAAATATGAGTAGTATAAGACAATTTGTTGCCAACATTGTTATGGAAAATTTGCGAGGTTGTTTTCATTTGATTACCAAAGTAAGCAATCATTTCATAACTTTGTTTTCGTACTGATTTAGTGAGATCATCAAACACTTTTCTCCAGAGATGTTTTGAAATATTCGGAATGAAAATGAAGCAAAATCGGATAGGGGTTGTAACAGTCAAAATTATTGCAAATAACCTCTAATAACAACACTTAAAAAAACTATGTCAAATTACGAGTAACCCTATATCTATATATATATATATATATATATATATATATATATGTACACTACTGTCCAAATCCTTGGAAGCATATAGGAAATTGAATAAAAACAATTACACTTGGACATTAATCACATTTATTTTTGCTAAAATATGAATAGACACTCAAACAAACAAATAATTATACAAATATTAAACAAAAAAAACCAGTCACTGGTAACTTGAATACTACATTTTTGAAATTATCTTCCAATTTTGCTATAGCTTTGGGCCGCCCAGATCTTTTCCTTTCGACATTAGCTACGGTCTCGCGTTTCCTCGTGAGAGTGTTATGCACACCTTTACAAGAAACTTCTAGTCTTTCTGCACTTTGCTGCTGTATGTATCCTTCTTCACGTAGAATACAAAGAGCACATCATTGTTCAATACTTAATTGTTTATGTGTTAGCATTTTAGGAGTAGGTTATTCAATTAAAAAAAACTTCAAGTCTAGTGTAATTTCAAGCAAAGTAGCCACAACTGTCATTGAGTGTTTGAGGACAACGTCATTGAGTGTTTGAGGACAACTGATAAGGTCCTCTACAACACTATGACAACAGAAAAACTCAGATGTTGTAAGACAACAGTATTTTTGGGTCTTTAATACAGAGGTAATAAAACAGTAACAAAACAATAAAAAAATATGTTTGCTTTTAAACCTTTGGAGATAGTGTATATATACATATAGTTATGATGTAGGTATGATGAAAATGTTATTGTGTTAAAAGATCCAATATAGTATAAGAAACCTATGGTACATGATCTGTATGTTCTTTAAAATAAAACACAATACAATGAAAGAAAGGTTAATACCTTTACGACTGGTACTGGCACTGGGCTGCAGAAAGTTCTATTTCTTTACTTTTAGCTTGCGTACATGTCACACAGTGTTGGTTTTTAACTACAATGTGTAAAACTTTTAATTTCATGCATGTAAAACTTTTTCAATTGGTTTTGGAAGACCGTTTGCATCAACTAGCATCAGATGCACAGGCATCACTGGTTTGTCAGTGGAATTGTTTCCTGTAAATTTTACTGTTTATACTATGGCTGCATTTTTTATCATGGTTTCTGTGGTTGTTTTCCATCAGTCATACAGAATTTTGTTATGTTATATGAGTACAATGTGGGTTAATTCAAATAAGGCGATAGTTCATTAAAATTTAAAAGACCATAAACTATGAGAATTTAACCAAGAATCGCAGAGTGATTTACATTGATAATACTTTCTTCCTCATCATATAGGTTCAACTAAAACTTAATACTACACATATAGCAAGGCATCACAAATGTTGACAAAAGTCCGCGACATTTTTTCTCCTCTATTTTTAAATCACTATTTTATCATGGTTTCCGTGGTTGTTTTCCATCAGACATACAGAATTTTGTTATGTTATGTTATATGAGTACAATGTGAATCAATTCAAATAAGCCGATAGTTCATTAAAATTTAAAGATCATAAACTATGAGAATTCAATCAAGAATACACATATAGCAAGGCATCACAAATGTAGACAAAAGTCCGCGACACTTTTTCTCCACTATTTTTAAACAACGGTATTCACAATTAAACATCTGATGGTATTGCATATGTCTGTCATCTTTTGAATTATTTATTGGAAATCGACCAATTCCTTCCCTTCAACTTGTAACATTGTCCCTGAAATGTCCCAAAACGGAAATAAATAATTATTAATATTACATAATCTTGCAGTTTTTATAACAGTTATATTAATTTTGAGTTGTTACTAAATGCTGTGAAAGTGTGAAAGTTTGAGTTGTTACTAAATGTGTGTGATAAAGGAAATATTTAAATAAATAATTATAACTGTTACATTTGAGTTTTAATTTCATAGTGTTATACCTGTTATATTTGAATTTTAATTTCAACTTGGTCTATTGGTTTTTCTGGAGTTTTATTAGTATCATAAACCTAAAACATTAAAATGGAAATACCAATAAAATATATTTTGGTGAAATTTCTGAGGATCTTGCATGAAACATAAAAGTAACTCGAAAACAATGAAAGTAAGAACATTTGGATACATGTTTGTCAATATCAGCGCGGTATTTCATTGACAGAAAATAATAAACGTCATTGAAAATAGGAGTTATGTTGCGAGTCAATATGAGAACACATTTTTGAAAACTAAATGGTTATCGAATTATTAAAATAATTCTCAAGCAGCCGTTACAGAGTGATTTTAAAAATGGCTTGTTTTGGTTTGATAACATTATGGTTTGAAAATTATCATGATGAGACATTACATTCAAAATAAAAATCTGAACACGAGTAAGAACTCGCACTACGAGGTTTCCGTATTCATTTCTGCACTTAGATAGGCCAAGTTATTAGTATTTCTGTGAAACTATTTACAAATATTATTTTTCCATAATGTAAATATGTACTGCTTATTATATACAATATTTTTCGTAGCTGTCAAAACATTGGTCATATTTTAAAAATTATACGATTTAGGATGATTGGTATAGTTTTCCTGTAACAATCAAGTTTGATTTTACCACCCTGTTTTTTTCATGATTTTTTCGCTCCATAGCATTGGACATAAGAGAGCAGAACGCTGTGTTTTTGCGTATTTATCGGATTCCTACAATTTAATATTGTAAAAAATCTTTTGTAAGACCCATATTTCCTACCACAATTCCTCCCAAATCTTTTGTAAGACCATTTCTCCTCTTTAATTTTTTTGTTCAAAGATAGTTAATGTTTAAAATACGTAAGTTATAATATGTATTATTTTGCCAACTTACGAGTTATTCTTCATCACAACACATGCGTTTCATAAAAATCTTAGTCTTTTGCAAATTGGGAAAATTAACTTATGTTGATTTACATTTATTGAATAAATAAATGTAATGTACAATGAAAGCCACATAAAAAAATAAATTGACATTTATTGAAGTTATACTTCTTTAGGCGCATTATGAAAAAATGATGAGAGTGAAATTTTAAGATTCGTCACACAAAAGTTACAGTATGAAGTTGCAGCGGTTGCAGTCTCGAAACAAAAGCTACCAACAAAATAGAAATAGAACCTCTATTAGTCGCGCAAGTTGGCACCATCGTCGCCTCTGTTCACTGTTTTCATATTCATAGTATTTATTTTCCACATGTTTCTAGTGTCTACATTCACACACGTGTTTTAGTTTCATATTAGTGCGATTTATATATGTGCTGATAAATTATATTCAGTAGTGATTTAAATTCAATATTTTGATTAATATATTTACTATTCGTAAATATTAGTGAAAAAATTGTGTTTATAGACTTTTTCAAGTGCTCCAATATAATTGAGGTTATCAATCCGTATGTATTATTTATTGATATAAATTAAAATATTATTATTTAACATAATTAATACTAAATATTATTAAATTATTAATGTTAAATATTTATTATTGGTTATTCAATATCTTAAAAGTAAATAAATAAATTTAATAATAAATTCAATTTGAATTCATTGAATTTAATTTAATGATCCCAAAGAAGTATAACTTCTCACGCGCATACATAAGTACACGCACCCTTTCTTTTTTCATTCTGGTATTTATTAATATAAGTTAAAAACTAGCTATTTTATTTAAATGAATCGAATAATGTCATTCCCATATTTATTCATCTATTGTGAACTTATCGATAAAATGAGTCAGTTGTTTATAATTGGTGAATAAACCTAAAATCAGTATTTGAATTGATTCTAATGATGGTATGTTAAAAAAATAAACTGAAAATGTTACTAACAGGAATAAATAGAAAGAGCTTGGTTTAAAAATGTTTTCTTCCTTTTCTATTCCCATATTTGTGAGAACTATCACTCCTCTACAAAATTTGATCCAATTTTATACATTTTTTCTCAGTCTCCTTTTGCTATGTTTCTATGGTTATCAATAGAACATATTACAAACTGATGTATAGCAAAAGTTTTACCAATCTATATAGCTGTAAGAATTCTCTCGATATTCACGAAAAAAAAGTGTGAGCCTCAACTACATGAGCTCATCGTTGAAGTGAAACTTCTTTAATGGATCATGTTGGTTAATAATTTATAATAAGCTTTAATTATCTAAAAGAATGTTAATGTAAAAAAATAAAAAAGAAAATATACATTGTTCTTTATTCTTTTCAAAACTAATTTTATTAATTTTTATGGTATTTCATTTTTATTTACGAATAAAATAAACAATTTATGATAGCTATAATATGATATGAATATTCTTCTATGTATTTTAATTAATAATATTTCTTTACATGAAATGCAATGTTTTGTAAATTTATGGCTGTAGGTCAATTCGATAAAATTTTTTCAATTTGCTCCCATAATATTGTATCGATCCACTAATGGATTATATATTAATGTATATCATGATAATGATCATAAAAAAATCGTAAAGATCAAATCACAGTGATGTGTGAAGTCATACGGGAGGGATAGAAAAGTTTTGTTGCTTTGAACTTGATTAAATATTTGCATGCCTATATATTCACGGCATTAATTCAAAATGTTCAAATGCTTTTTTGCTAGAATAGTAACTGGATATGTACCCCACATTTTCGAAATGTAACTTTCTAGATTATTTCTTTAGAAATAGTTATTATTTCCAGCATAAATGAAAAGCCTTGTACAGCAAAAAGTATCTTACAGGAATGTGGATGCGAGCTAGCATTTGGGGCTGAGGCATTGTGGTAAGTGGGCAAATTTTATGTTTATGGTATGAGTGACATGGCACATGTTGACGGATTATAAAGATAAAGGTGTTTCCATAACCGGAGAATTTATAATACTACAAAAATTACTTGAAGCGACATTCTATTTAAAGAAAACCTGAAGATTATTTCAGTGTTTCATAAGAACTATATGGGAAAAAGCTATATTTAATCGACAAAATTCAGTCATGTCGAAAAAATAGCGTCTTATGTGATGTGAACTCATTAATTAACGACTAACACTGGCTAGCAGTCCATATGGAGTGCTTTCGGAAGGTCTACGTATTGCTCTACATTGCACATTATCCATACTCGGCCAAAGGTTCGCAGTGAAAAACATAGTGCAAGTGCCAATTTTAGATCTGGTGAGTATATCAATCGTTTTTCACTAAAAAACTTAAGGACGTAACAGTGATGTTAAAATTATTTTAATAATAACGTTACACATACGAAAAACTTAATTAGAAGAGAAATTATATATAGAAGAGAATTATATAAATGTTGAACTGGTGAGACAAGTTCTGAGGTAAATATGTGTGTCTTATTGATTAATTTACTAATATCTTTGGCCATATTTTCGTTGCACACGCTGTACTTTATTAAATATTGGTTTTCGATGAATATAATTGTGAGAAAGTATTTATTACCTCATTCATTTTATTTCAGAGATTTGCATGAGTCACATGAGGACATTTTTGTAAAACCCATACATTTATGTTGTGATTTTCTTTTAGTTTACCTGTTTGAGTGCGACGAGCGCCATCGCGCTCATGCGCGTACTAACTAAATTTGCTACGAGCGTGATGGCGCTTGCAAAATCAGTTGCTGTTTAGCGTGCGGTAGGGGAGGTCGCTCGCACGCATCGCTAATTTTTTATCTTTCTATGTGTTACATAAAGTTCAAATTATAATATTATTATTAATTACAATATAAAAAGGATTCAGGAAAAGAAAATTTTTAACCCATAATGTCGGAAATACGAAATGGTGTAATGCAAATTTTGAGTGATAGTGATAATAGAGACCATAATAATTATTTTGCTGATACGGAGGATGTACCGGATTGCGAAAATGACGATGTGACCTTGATTTCAGTTTTTGTTATAATTTTTGTTCACAATATATATTTCGATAATTTTCTTTTTATTTTATTATCCGTGTACAAGTTTTTATTAAGTTAACACTAAACAAAATATTCAAATTGGATAATTTTTGGAAGAGATTCAGTTTTTTTTTCGAGACAAGGGTAAATGACATCAAAAACAAAAGATTTCTTTGGCATTTTTAAGTATATATGAGTAAAAACCAATGGCACTAAATCTATCAGTGTCATCAGTGTCATTTTGTGGTAAGTTAAAACACTTTTGTTAACTGCATCTATCATTATTATATGCATACTATCATTTTTGAAAACAAATCTCTGTAGTGTCTATATTGTGATTAATGAAATTTACTTATAGTGCTTTAATATGGGTAATGTGCTGTGTTAAAGTATATTAATAGCTCATTTAAATAAAACAGTGTTCCAAAAATCTGATCTCATATTCACTCGCAACGTAATTTCTATTTTCACTGACGTTTATTATTTTCTGTCAACAAAATACTGCACTCATATTGACACATATATATTCAAAAGTTCTTACATTTTCGTTTTTGCTTTTTTTGTTTACGTTTTTCATTTTCAAGTGACTTTTATGTTTCATACAAAACCCCTATGGCTACTGTCTCTCGAGAAAATTTGATCAAATTTCACCAAAATATATTTTATTGATATTATTTCTAATGTTTTAGATTAATAATAATAATAAAACTCCAGAAAAACCAATAAAATGTAAAATTTAAATTAATACTCCAATATAACTGGTATCATACCTATCGTATTATAATTATTCATTTGTACATTTACGTTAACAGCTAAAATTCAGTAACAACTAAAAATTAATATGATATAGAAACTACAATATAATATTAATAACTATTTATTTCTTTTTAAGATATCGCGGGAACACTGTTATAGATGGAAGGAAGGAGATTGGTCGATTTTTAATTTTTAATTGAACAGTTGATGGAAATATTGCAACACGTTTGGATATTTGATTGTCAATATCATTATCTCAAAATAGGAAAAGCGTTACGGCCTTTTGTCTACATTTGTGATGCACTGCTCTGTGTGTGGTAGTAAGTTTCAGCTGAATCCTGAGCCGAATGGAACAAATGTGATGGATGAAAGTATTACTGATCTGAATCACTCTGCAGTTCGTGGTGTCATTCTCATCTTTGAAATTTTAATCAGCTTCTATGAATTGTCCCCCAACATACTCCAAACATTACAAAACTTTTGTGTGATTGCTGAAAAAAAGTCGCAGCTGCTATGTTTAAAGATACAGATACGGAAAAAACAGTGAAATCCATGAGAAACAGTTCTGCTGATAAACCAGTGATGACTGTGCAGCTGATGCTTATTGATGCAAACTCTCTTACAAATCCAAATATTCTGTCCCGTCAGGTGTAAACGCAATAGTTGACATGAATTCTAGAAAAGTTATGCATGTTATAGTTAAAAACAAATACTGTGCGACATGTACGCAAGCTAAAAATAACGAAACAGATTTTTCTGAACAACATAGTAATATTAAACATGGATGTATTTGTATTCTTTCTTTTTATAGTATTTTATTTTCAAGAATTTTAAAATGTTAATTGACATTTAAAATTTTTTTCTGTAAAAAAAAATATTTCGTTTAAATTTTCTAATTTTTGTTTTTTAACAAGACACCTCACTAAATCAGTACAAAAAAAAAGAAATGATTGCTTACTGTCAGAATAAAAAGAAAAAATTGTAGAGAATGTGCACAAATTAAATTATTTATTTTATAAGTGATGATTCCTTTAAAAAAACCTCGGATAAATTTTTCATATAAATTAATTTAAAAACTGCCTTGTTTCATTACCTATCCAATAAGATACAGTTGTTACAACAATTCCACTTGGTTTAATAAAAATAGCACATAATGATTAGACAGGTTACATTAGTAACTGAGTGTAGTTTAAAAAATAATTATGGATAATTGTTTACCAGAAAAAAAATTAATATTTGTTGATAATCAGTATTTTATATATTTAATCACAATTCTTGTTCAAACTGGGCCCCTCTGTTTCTAATGCATGCACTGTTTGAGATGTTTTTACACTTCAATCTTATTAACTCTTTTCATAAAGCTGTTTCCCAGAACATCGGCTGCGGTAATTATTCTTTGTTTTACATCTTCCACATTTCTCTTGATCAATAATGAATCCTTCATGTGGCCTCAAATGTAAAAAAATCACATTTGTCACAATGAGAACATGTCTTCTTAAACTACCAGTTGCATGGTGCTTCCATTCATTAGTCATAAATCGAATAATCAGCACCTTAAATTCTCACTTCTAACTAGCTCACTAACTAGTACAATAAGTAAACTACCGGAAAATATATAAATACCATAGTTAATCCTCATTTTTCACTTGCATTTTGACCTGTGAATTGTGTACGTTGTAAGTGCTGTCTTCAACCCTTTACCATATGCATATGAGTGATTCATCTTCGCAATAACATATCAAGGTATTTGTTTGTTTATTTGTGTGTTTGTGATGTACTGCCATATTTAATGTATTTTAATTTTATATGATTTGTAGTGTTTGTAAAATTTTAGTGCTACGTAGGTTAATTATAATTTGAGATAAAAATGCATATTTTTGATTTCTCTCGGTCCCATAATTTTTAGCAATGATGCATAATTGTTGTAATATGTTTTTACATATTACATTAGAAAACTTTGATAAGGTAGAGAATATAGATATTAGTCCTTTACACAAAAATGTGCTTAATTTGTATAAAAATGTCAACAAATACTATAAACTTGTTAATTGTAACTGACCAAAAATCTATAAAAAGCATAGTAACTGGCTTAGCGCTATTAAGTGTATTGAATTAGCGACTGATGAGCAATATAAAACTATATGTGATTTAACTCAACCTAGTACACCTTTGTCTGTTCGAGGTTAATTAGAGGAAGACATTGTATTTTTCCATATTTTATTTTAATGATCTTAACAAAAAAACTTATTCTAGTGATCTTAACAAATAAACCTATTTTAGTGATCTTAACAAAAAAAACTTATTTTAGTGATCTTAGTAAAAGATTGATATGTAGACGGTTAATGTAATTATCCCAGGTTGATGATTTAGCAGTTAGTGCACCACTCAACAATTCGGATATGTCAACATCAACAAATATTAGAGCAGATGAAGTTTTATCAGTTTTTTTAGAGCTTACAAAACATCAATATTTGTTAACAATAACCTTTGTTAATAGTAAGACTTCTAGTAAAGTTTTACCACTGTATCAGTGTTTTAAAAGCTAAGAAAAATTAATTTGTGTAAAATTCATAAAGTTTTTTAATTTTATTTCATAAATAATCAATAGTTTATATTTTTTTGATTAAAACATTTATTTTTTGGAAACTTTTGAGGCAACAAAAATGAAATATTTAGGATGAAACCAAAAATTGCATAAAATTACATTATATGTAAGGTGTTTTAATAATAATACACTTTTCTAAACTCTGAAATGGCTCAGCACAAATTTAGTTTCAAATATTTTTGCGAATAATTTGTTTGTTTCTATATATATTTGGTTTAATCATAAACATTTTCGATTATGTATTGATAATAACAAATTATTGAATGATATTTTATAAGATAATGAAATGAAAAACGTGGATAATGCGATAACAATTTTGCAAAATATTTCAATTTTGAACTTAAATATCTACAGAACCATTTTGAATATGGAAAAACAGTTTTCACTATATAGTAAAAAGGCTTATCAATGTTGGTTGACAATCAAGTAATAATAAGTTGTTTTGAAAAGGACATCAGACAGTGAAATGATAATAATTTGTTTTGGAAACAGCATCAGAAAATCAAGCAATAGTAAATTATTCTGGAAAGAACATCAGATAATTAAGTAATTATAACTTGTTCTGGAAAAATTGCCTGACTGTCAAATAAAAAGGCTTATCAACGTTGGTTGACAATCAAGTAATAATAAGTTGTTCTGAAAAGGACATCAGACAGTGAAATGATAATAAATTGTTTTGGAAACAGCATCAGAAAATCAAGCAATAGTAAATTATTCTGGAAAGAACATCAGATAATTAAGTAATTATAACTTGTTCTGGAAAAATTGCCTGACTATCAAATAAAAAGAAATTGTCCAAAAAGGACATGCACTGTTCCAAGAAGAACAATAATGTATCAACATGAGCTAAGTAATGCCTGGTTCCTAGCGGCCGATAATCAAATCATGCAAAATAATAATAACTTGTTCTGAAAAGAACACCAGACTAAAAATAATAAGAATTGTTTTGAAAATAATACACACTTTTCCAAGAACAACAATCAAGTGTCAACACCTGCTTTGTGATGCTTGCCTCCTAGCGGCCGATCTGAGCAAAGAGGCCGTCATCCAGTTTCGAAGAGCACAGACATGGAGCTCCAGGACGCTTACTTCTTTTAGTGATCAGCAGTGGAAAGACCAAACATATTTAGCATGAACATATTTTTAGATAAATAAGTTGGCGGAGCACAGCACCCCCACCACATATTGCCATGCTCTGTCTCTTTCATAATATGCCTATCTGTGTCTGTATGTTCCGTCTCATTTTTTGTATTGTCATCCCTACTTTAGCCACACTTTTTTTATAAAATACGTATAAAAGAACGTCATGTGGCATAAAAAATAATTCAGTTATTTGACTTCTGCAAATTAAATCATATTTTTATTTACTGATTTACGATCAAGTACTCGCATCAGTAACTTTTTTCGCTGTTCTCCTCAAAACATTGAAGAGAATCACCTCTCTGAAACTTTGCACCTGTATTTACATACATACATACATATATATATATATTATGGGCCAAGGGATAGATAAAGCATGGCATTATTTATAAGTTCCAATCAAAACCGATAATGACGTTGAATGCATTTGGCGTCAATTTTGTAGAAATTCATTGTCCACAATTAAATGAAACTACGTGATGTAGTATTATTTCTACTTTCTTTAACTTCTTTACCACAACCTAGGTTTTTTTGTATTACAATATCTTCAGGTGGGCTATTAGCAAAGATATCTATTGAGACACAACTATATTAAAATATAACAGTGTAGAAGATTGAATGTACTGACCACTTAATACATAATATAACACCATAAAAAAGAAATTAACCAAAGAAACCAAAATACCACAAATTCATGGAAGACTTCTGTACACTGGTTGTAAAAATCGCCTCAGGATTAAAGTAAGAACTGCTGTTAGATTCAGGAAAGCTCAAAATTATCCTTTTACAGAACAAATAAAAAAGCTGTAAAACAATCTACTTAACAGCTCAACATCTATATATGGTGAATGTAGTAATTGTGAAGAATGCGACTGCCCAGCAAAAACAAACTCAATTGTGTGATGTGGCAAACTCTACCCGAAAAAGGTGTAGTTGAGCTAATGGCTTCTGCATTGGCATATCACAATCTAATCCCTTTTCATAATTTAAGTGACAACCAGATTGAGCAGTTTGACTTTGAGTTCGAGAAAAATATGAATTATGTGCTGAAAAATTTCTATGCACACAGATGTTATGTGGCTGTAGTTGCATCAATACTAGTACGCCTAATTAGAACCCACACAAGACAATAACTATAAAAAGTCCATCAGTTTAGCCAAATTATTTGAAATGCAGAAACAATGAACCAATATAAAAATGATATGGCACGTGATTTACTTTTGGCCAAAGAAAATGCTGTTACGGCAAGTTATGCTAGAATCCTTATCAATATAAGACTGAGAGAAGAAGAGAAAGTCTGTTAAGCTATTGTCAATGACTTTTAATAATTTATTTTTATTTTTTCTAATGTCCTACCTCGACAACTTAAAATTCGATGTCAAAGAAAGGAGGACTATAGATAGAGATACCGTGTTACAGGCCAAAGGCTTATGGTTAGAGTTGAGGTAGTGTTCGCTCAAGGCTTCTAATTCTGCAATGATTCACAAGAAACACAGCAATATTAGACAAGAAAGAGAGCAATATTCAACAGGCAACGTCTCAGCTATACATCATGACAAACAAAATGAGTTGGCCACGTTGGAGCAACTAGCTAGGCGAATAAATATTGTTTTCCAAAAATGCAGACCGCACACCAATGATAAAAATTACATTTTGGATACCATAAAAGGTGTTGTCTTCAATAATGGCTTTGTGGAAACAAAGTGTCCCAAATTAATGCTGTCAGACAAAACACACAGGAGTAATTACATGTCACAGGAAAAATATCTGTTTGTTCGCGTTATGAACAGATAATGAACATCTAATGAAAGTTGAACTGATTTAAAGGGACGACAGATATAGGACAGTAAGAACGGAATAAAAATTGATGATTTTCTGTTTCCCCGTGTTCACTGCCTGAAATACTCACAGTAAAGTTTGGGGGCAATGCTTTTCAATAAATATATTTGAGATTCATTTAAAGTTTTTTATTTTTCTCAAACCTTATGTTCTGGCTAATGTACAAAATGGTTTTATAAATATTTCCTTAAAAACTTAGTACAATGGTCAAACAATCGATCAATACTATTTATAGTCGGGCCAAGTCTTCTAGTAACAAATAAATATTCCAGTGTGCAGGTGGCCACAATATTTATCTCAACTCTGACGCTGTTTATTTTTCAATCAGTACATTTAAATATAGGTATGTAATTGAAATATATATACATGGTTCATTAAACACAGTAAAATTTACATGCATAACTCTCATAATCGCTCAACAAATCTATCTTCTTTCTCATAATAAGCCTCCTTAGCCAGAGCGGCAAGCTGCTCGGCCATCTTGGTTCCTGTGTCTTGCACAAGTGCTGCGAATGCCCCTCGTGCCTCTAACAGTTGATGTGGCGTACCATACTCAAGAGCACATCCGTTGCCCAGCACCAAGATGCGGTCGCAATCAATTACACTGTTCAGCCTGTGAGCTATTGTGAGGACGGTGCAGTGGGCGAATTGCTTGCGTATGGTTTCCTGGATAAATGCATCGGTTCTGGAGAGCAAGAAAATTAATTGGAGATTGGATATAGATATTTTCATCCTTTGATATATTTTCACTTCTTATTTTCACTTTTTATATGTATATATTTATATAAATGTGTATGTAAAGGCAAGTATGCGAGAAAATGTTTCTTTTTCGTAAGGAACATTTGTTTAGTTGAGTAAATAATATATTTTGCTGCACATTTTATTTATTCAATATTCAGTAAAGATAGGAAATTAACAAATTTATCATAAAAATATTATGAGACCCATTTGTATAAAAATGTATTACTGGAAAAATTCAATTTGCACTAGAAATAAATTTTATATAAATTCGATGCCTCTAAAAAAACTATCAAGTAGATTAGATGAAAATTTGATTATTAGGCTACCATTTTTTTAATTACCACAGTTGTTGACATTTTCACTAATTTTGCAACATTTATATGGCAACACACCTTGCAATTGCATATTATAGGCATTTATAATCAGTCTGTCATTTTCCTGGCATTGAAATCTTGTGAGATTGATTAAATTGTCATGTCACAAGATTTCAATGCCAAAATAAATAAAAACAGACAATTAGTTAAATGGTAGAACAAAATTCAGATTTTTCCCAAAGTATGAGCCAAAAATAATGGTTTTGGCAAACAATTATTCCAGCTTTTGTTATGGAGAAATCAATTATTTTTCGATTAAAAAGATTATATGAGAAGATTGTTGTTAATATTTTCTCGATGACACTTTAGTTCAAACTTTTCGTTAAGAAGTTAACAAAAACTCTAAATTTTCAATATTTGTAATTAATTTTTCCTTCTGTCAAAAACCGAAATTACATCATTTCCTTTTAAGTGTCATTTGGAATCATTATTTTTCTATAAATATAGTGTCTGCAACAGGTAATGTTAGAATATCAAAACTCACTGCGGATCTACATTGGCAGTTGCCTCGTCCAATACCAATAACTTGTTCCTGCGCAAAATGGCACGCGCCAAACAGATCAGCTGACGTTGTCCCACAGAAAAGTTGGTGCCACCCTCGCTCACTTTGAAATCCAATTTGGGCACCGATTCTTTCAGGTCAACCTAATGGATTTTAAATTTGAAATTACTCCTTGATCTGCGTTAGAAGTGAAAATGGACGAAATAGAATTTAGCGCTAACAAATGTAAGCATGTTAATGACATTTTGCATTTAATGTTAACAATAAACAATAAACATATAATTTAATTTTAACAATAAACATATAATTTAATTTTAACAATAAACATATAATTTAATTTTAACAATAAACATATAATTTAATTTTAACAATAAACATATAATTTAATTTTAACAATAAACATATAATTTAATTTTAACAATAAACATATAATTTCAGATATTTATACTGTTAATTGATCTGTATTGTTAACTGTGGTCACTACAGTTTCTATACCACAAATTTTGGCATCATGCGTAATTATATCTAAACAATGACTGAGGCATATTGTATAAAGTAAAACACTTAATAACACTGAGTAGTGAATGGGCTAAAATCAAAATGATAAAATATTACCTGCTTGACATATGGATAAAATAATAAATAGTTTGCGGCATAACTATTTATTATTTACTCCTTATGTAAAGCAGGTAATATTTTATCATTTTGATTTTAGCCCATTCACTACTCAGTGTTATTAAGTTTTTTCGCTTATTGTCAATTTAGTTTGACATGAAAAAGGGCTCATCTAAGTGACGTCAAAATGATGGTGCACATAATTTAATTTGCAGCGTCAGAATCTTTTTAAAATGTGTGTGTAATTAGCGATAACTATTGAGATTAATTAAATAAAAATGTGCTGAATAAATATTTGAGTTAAACTTTAAAACAATTATATCTTTTTAAACAATTATATATATATAAATAATGTATTAAGACGTTGTATGTAATATGAAAATCTACAGAATGTTTCAATGGTGTATATTGCTAATATTATAAATTGTTTCGTACGACCCAATTTCTATTGCAACTTGAACAATTTATATGAATATATCTACATCAAAACAATGGTTAAAAAAGCTCTACTCCAAAAATGTTCTAGCTCATTATTCTAAATTCATCACAAGCATCTTTGCACTATAAGATTATGTCGGAACTTTTAAAAACTTGTCTGATAAATTCTTTGTTTCCATTTTGTTTTATTTTATGAATTATGTGTATAAATATTTCCTTATGAATTTAAAAATATATTTAAAGTGTAGACACTTATACTTATAAGACTACCTAAGTTCACGAAAGAATTGTTGGTTTGCTGGAAAAACATAAAGAAAAAACTATACGAGTATTAGAAGAATTAAAATGAACATAAATTAGCATTAACTCAAATTACTGTTAAATATAAAATAATAAAAACTGAAATATATGTAAATACTTGCATAAAAATAAATATTTATCATAAACTGGAGAAAGAAAATATAAAAATCTATTGGATCAATATAATTTAATTGAAATGTAACTTCTTTAGTGAAAATGGACATCATGCTGAGATTAAAACAGTTATCTAATGCCCTATGTAAATAACATCTCTATTAAAATGACTAATGCCATCTGTTTGCCTCCTAACAAATGTCGCAAACACTCTGGTAAAACAGGGCATATACAAAAGTAGAAGACCCTCGGGTAAGGAGTGTATACGGGAATAAAATGGCCATCTGTAACATCAGCTAATTAATTAACAGTTAACATATCACTGTGTGCAAATTTGTAAAAACACATTTTTACAGATTTTAAATGGTCTTTTGTCTAATTTATATCGTACTATTAATGTTATTTAATATGGTATATAACATGGATATATAATGAATATTTTCGTTCCTAATATAATGAACATTTCCATTAATGTAATGTCAGTGTTGGAACGAGCTCGAATAATTGGCATCAAACAAAGCAGACTAATTTTTGCGTAGCCATTAAAAAAAAATTAATGTAAAATTGTTCATAACATAATTCTTTGATTTATTCAATCGATTTTCTTTTAAATCTCCTTTTTTTGTAACAGAATTAAAATATCTTGAAGAAATTTGCCTTTCTTTTGTATAAACATTTCGTAAATTCGAATGTTATACTATACATAGTTTAACTATGCCGTGTTTATACAAAGATTATTAGTGGCAAATTTATATAGTTTAGTTATATACCTTGGTACAAACCGAATAATTAACTATATAGTTGTATTAGTAACCTATGTGTCTATATGTAAGTTATATGCATTTATAATAAAAATTATAATTTTTTAATTTAGAACTTAAAATAAGAAATTTAATTAAATACTTTTTTGTGCTATTAATTTCAAGGTGTTTTTTATGTTTATGATGTGATTCAGTAGACAAAATATTAGTTAATATTTTGCTGTATTAATAAATAAATTTTCTATGTGAAGTTATGGCAGAATTATCGGATAGCCATTAACACCTAATCACTTAATATTTACCACAGACAACAATTTTCTTATAAAAGTGAGAAAATAAAAAAGCTCTACTCACAGCTTCGAGAGCAGCCCACAAAGCGGCGTCGTCATAAACATTAAATGGATCCAAATTATACCGTATCGTTGCTGAAAACAGCACAGGCTCCTGTGGTATTATTGATATGTTCTTTCTCATTTCCTATACCGCAAAAAAAATTAATAAATTGCATCCTTTTAAAAAAATTATTTATCTATTTTAATTTAACGTTAATTTAGCATTTGTCATTTTCATACAACCTCTATGTTTTATGTACAGTCCCTATTGATTAAAGTATTTGAAGTATTTTTACATACATGTAGTCTAGAACGATTGACTGCAAGATTATCGTCACAGTGTGATTGTAGCGCGAATTAATATTTAATGCAAACGATTATCTTGATAAATTGTAAAAAGAATGCTTCAGATTTTAGGTCAAATGTCTGACGATGATATTATGAATACTATTTTCAATTTTAAATGTAAATTTTACTTAAAGAAAATAGATTTAAGGACCATATGATTTACACTCAATCCTATGAGTCTATTTTATAGAATATATACAACGAAAAATTCAAGGCAAACATCTTATTATATCTTCAATCTAAACTCCAACAGTCCTATTTATATCATCAATCTAAACTCGTCAGTTGTAATTATGTTATACATACAATATATACGTTTTGTATAAAAACTAACCAGAATCATTAAAAAAACAAACCTGTCAGTTTTAATTATGTTATACATACAATATATACATTCTGTATAAAAACTAACCAGAATCATTAAAAAAACACAAATATTTAAGTTTATTCATTAAAATTTATATTGTCGCCTTCAAAATAATCCCCATTGTTTGCAACACAACTGTTATAACGCCGAACCCACTCTTCCATACACTTCTCATAGACTAAAAGTAGTACTGCTTTTAATTCACATTGCAAATTCCGTTTGATATTTCCTATCCAGTCAAAACATGAAACACTTTTGGAAACTAAGGGCTCATCCGCCACATACGGTAGATTTTTGATAGTATTAGTTGAGTTTTTGGCTTTGTGCTCTGTCACTATTGTTGCTCTATTAGAAAGCGCATTATTGGTATAAAATATAGGTTAAAATTCCAAGAATGATCTTTTTATTAACTACTTTTATTAACTAACAGAACTAATTATTTTCAAGTGCTCATTTTTTAATTTTTTCGATGTTAATTTCAGTGGTAGATGTTGTGAGCCTTCCGGGATGAGGCAAATATTTAAACAATTCACATCCCTGTTTCTCTGTTGTGTGTGCCTGTGTTTTCAACACTGTTGAATTGCCATAGGCCTTTTTTAATATTTTTAAAGATTCGGCACAAGAAATTTTGTTTGAAACACAAAATTTAAGGCAAACTCTTTGTGCAACTAATATATGCATAATAAATTTTGTAGGGAAAATTTGAGGTCAGCCTATAGCTGTCTCCAGCTACTGTAAACCCATTAGTTGACAGATCGTGCTCAAGTTTGGGCTGTTAATTAAATTGGAAAGTTCTACCAACTTAACAAAAAAATTTAATCAGTAAAATTTTTTAAGTGGTTCATTTAAATTGCAAATTCTGGATACTTTTTATACAGAAGGTATTTAAGAACTGTATTCTGTCATTAATTTTTTAGGGTCTATGCATTTATGGTGTCAAAAAAATATATAAAATACGCCTTCACTGTAAAATGAGATTAACTGATTGATTAACCCTATTTCCGTCGTAGATGTGCTTTGGTTTTAAACAATTCTGGTGAATTTCATAAATATTTGATGTATATTATTATGTAGTTGGTGAAAGAGATATGTAAAAGTCATGATATTAAGTTAAACGCTTCAAAATTTCTTTTAATTATAAAAATTACTACGTATAATATTCATTATTACAAACACCCTTAAAAATGAAAAGATATAGTTTGTTGTGTGCTAAATATTTTATTTAATTTTACTAAAAAAAAATGCATCTTATCTCCTTCCTTCACTCAACTTTACAATAATCACTTCATTGTCTGTAAAAGTTGACTAAAGTGTTTATCGATCATTTATGGTTTACCACAGCACTGTTACACACTAGCTGCATTGAAGTTGTCACTTCTAAGTTAGCAAATTTCATAAATCATAAAAACAATATGCACAATTATGTCCATGATCCATACTCAATTTTAATTTAACAATAGGTAAAAAATAAGAAAGAAATTCACAGAATGCGACATGTTATCTTGACTACTGTAATTACCAAATCGTAGCATATTTTTTTAATCTAGAGGTAAATATTGTAAGCCTGTTACCATTTTAAACCCATTCTTGCTTTTTTATGGCTTGAATATCATGCCATGACATTACATTGGTGTCATTGTTTTGTCAAATCTTACGTGCATCAAATAGAAATATATATGTATATATACAATATCAAAAAATGTTATTTATTTTCCTTAAAATTTCATAAAAATGAGCGACCGTATTTAAAACCAATTAAGACTTTTCATATTTTAGTGAAATATTCTATGATCTCTCAAAAATGCTAGCGACAAGCAGCAGAGTGTCCACAAAATTTGTTGCAAATATAAGGTCTTTCTACACACCACATTGTCAAGAATCTGCTTTTCGTCAGAAATTATTCCATACTATTTATCAAAGTTTCCTTGTGACAAAGCTAAGCAATCACAAGAAACTTTAAATCGAGAAAAATTGAAAAAAAAAATGTATTTATTCGCTCATTCATAATTCACTGATTTCTTATGCAGAGTTTCAGTTTATGAGATCATCTCTTAACGTTTGCATGGAGAAATTCAGCATTTGCAGTATGGCAAATGTACTCGCAATGTTGCGATACTAGCAATGTAGTTGCCGCCTTTGAGAGGAATGTGAGAAGGGGGATGCGCGCAGTATATTTTGATGGCAAGACACAGCTATTTTTTTCAGACGATTTTGATTTTTAGATGTTTCTTTATGTTGTGCAATTTCATAATTTTGTTTACTTCACATAGAGCGGTGACATTGAAAGATATATTTGTAGAAATTCAGAATTACATGGTCATATAAAAAAATAAGCCAATTGAACAAAAAAAAAATTTAAGAATATCTGAGAACATTCAAAGAACATCTAAAAAACATAGAAATTCTTCATAACTTACATGATAGCAAGGGCACTCTTACTTTACTCATTTGTATTTATGGTAAATCAGTAGACAATTAGGTCAATTGAAAAGTTTGAGTTAAAAATAACAAACATTTAAAGTTGTGGAAGAAAAACAATTAAAGAAAAGATTCTGTTGAGTGGTTCAATGCTTCTAATTGTTGGTTTATAAGTTATTAGATTTAGGCCCATATGATCAATCATAGTCTAATATATCGACAGAGCTAAAACGGTAGTTTAGTCATAATTTCGTAAGATCAATGACGGTTTAACTTCATTGATAGCTTAAACTCTAGATTATTGCTACTGATGAGATTGGATGGTTTAACTTCCTCTTTACTGTCTGTGTAAAATTATGTAAACTGACCTGCAATGATATATACTGTGTATCCAAACCATCAATACTGATGATGCCTTCAAGATTTGCCAAACGGAACAGAGCTGAAATGAGTGATGTCTTACCGGCACCTGTTCTACCTACGATGCCCACCTGTATAACAATCATGCAATTTTTATTTATTCATTTAGGCAAAGAATAAATAATTTAGAGCCATTTTTTAAATCGTTAAATAAAGAGTAGAATAAGAATTATTTGTTAGATTAAACATTATTAGGTAAACATCAAATAAATAAAGTCATCCATTGACAAAACAAATCAAGTAGCGTTCTCTAGTTTGCGTCTGTCAAATTATTGGTAATTAAAATAAAAAAAAGTTATTGGTGATTGTAGTATGCTTGTATCTTCGATTTTTACCTCTCACGCACTGCACATGTAGTTCGTTCAAATAGTGGAATAAAACAATCTATTTATTGAAGAAGTGCCATTATTCATCAAACTGCTTATCAGTGGCATTAATTACACGTAATTCATTAGTTAATTATGTGACAGCTTATTCGCTGATTGAAAAATTGGCCTTAAGTCTAACTGGCTATATTTATTAATAAGAATTGTATAAATAATCATTCATCATTGTATAAATAATCATTATCCACTGGTTTAGTATAAATTTTAAAATCCCACATAAAAGTACCACTTCTCCCATTGAAATTGAAAAGTGCACGAGCAATGGTTATGAATTAATAACAAGCTATAATGTTGGATGCCTCCAAAGGATGCAACAGCTGTTATAATGACATCGGTACATGTGGAAGTGCCAGCGAATGCGTTTACTTTTCTGGTATGTATTGTTTTTAGACAACTCAGTTTTTTCTAAAGAATATTTCAAAATAAATAAAATGTAGAGATTCAATAGATAATGTGTGTTCTTAGATTTTATTTGTTATTATATTATGACTTGAAGTTTCTTTCTTAAATATCAGTCCTTTGGCACCATTTTTCTGGATATTTAATTGCTAGAGAACTTACGTACGAAAAGGGGATGATGTTAATATGGTCTAATGATTAATTTTTACTGTTATATTTACTGTAGTTACTTTTATCAAAATTGTAATTGGTGTTGTAGAGGAAATAAAAATAAAGTAAACTCGAAAAATATTTCTAGTTTGGTTACTATTCATTCTATTCACTTGGTAAAATTGATTAAAACTTATAAAACATTTAATTTGTGTTGTTCAATTTTACAAACTACTTGTACCTACTGTAACATTCCTAATCTATTATTGCCACACATACACATGCACACGCAAATGCATACATGCACACGCATTTGCACACATGCACACGCACATGCACACATGCACGCGCACACGTGCACACTTGCACATGTGCACACACACACGCACATACATATGCATATGCAGACACACACTGCCGCAGACGCACATGCACACAAGCACATGCACACGTACACACTTGTGCATGCGGGCACACACACACGCATATGCAAATGTACATGCACCCAGACTCACATACACACATATTTATATAATATACATATGTGTGTGTGTGTATAGAATTTTAAGTTTTTACATCTTGATGCAGAGAAATAGAATGCAAACTCAAACTCAAACAGTTAATTTAGTAACATCTCGCAACTGATGATGGCATCTCTGAATTAAAATTGGAGTGATATATGAATTAAGTCTTAATCCTAAAATTGCTGCTGCAAAATGTTTATTTGGTTTCCTGACAAATAGTTTTTGCAAGATGTGTGGTTTCACATTGACCCTATCCATAAGACTATTTTGTTAAAGTGTTATTTTCATCGATGCACTTTGGGTCTTCAGCTGTTAGTAATTTGCAATCGACACACACATAGCACATCTTACCTTCCACCCACTTTCTATAACCAAATTGAGATCCTTAAGTGCCGGTTGGTCCTTGGGCCCGTATCGCAGGTACACATTTTGAAATGCAATTTTTCCTGCTATTGGCCAGCTTGATGGAGGTTCTATGTCTGAAAATGACGCAATGAAATTTCCAACTTATTTCCATTTAGAGGAACATTTTTAGTAAGAGGGAAATCTTTAATAGAAAGGAAATACGTTATTCTGTACTCTATCAAACAATTTCACTTACATAATCATTAATTATAGTATTCCTCTACGTACAGTCTTGCGTTTGTTAATAGCACATTAAAAATTTACTTGATGTGTTATTACATAATTGTGTTTCTGTTCTTATTCCTTCCTTTTTTTTTTTTTTATTACAATTTTTATTAAAACTAGTTATATAACTAACGATTAATTTGTTTCTGAATTAATGTACTATGTGCTGACTAAACTAAGATTTTCCTTTGAATCACTTAGTGTTCTAATGTCTAACAAGCTCAAAAGGTTTTATTCTTTTGAGTCTTCTAATAGTATTTTGCACATTTGAGAGTCTGGACACTTCTGGATTAATGTGGTTTTGAAGTCTCTTTTGGTGAGAACTAGCAAATTTACTAATAGTATCGTCTACCATCTCAATCTCAAGATCGCAATGGAGATCACAGTTACGGACATACCAAGGCGCGTTAACTACACACTTAAGCACTTTGTTTTGGAATCTTTATATCACTTGGATATTAGACTTACTGGCGCAGCCCCACACCTGTATTCCATACTCCAAATTGGGCGTAGGTTGTTGAGAGCAGATTGCAATTTTCTAGTTGAAACTTCTTATTCCTAATGATAAAAAAAATTGTATTCTCGAAAAAGTATATTATACTATGTTCATTTCCATGACACGTGCTATATGGAAATACAATTTTATGGAGATTGGTGAGTAGTTAAGGCGTGAAAGCGGTGCAAGTAAATAGTAAAACAAACTCACCTATGCATTTTTTGTTGTATATTAGTTGATGTGTTCATCATTAAACTAATGAGTGTTTACTGCAGTTTTCATTTTTTTTATTTATCTCTCATTAGCCCTCAAAGAACCTTTTAATCATTGCATCTAAACTTGGTGATGTATATATATATATATATATATATAACAAACCTCATTGATACACGTTTTATCATGATAGTTCATTCAAATGACTTCGAATTATGTATTTTACTCAATCTATTTAACAATTTATAAGTTATTTAGTTTTCTACTTATTTGTTTACCTTAGTTATTAGGTAAACAAATAAATAGAAAAATATACATACTTAGGCAGTAAGATTAATCATAGCTTAAATCACCAGTAGAATTTAAACAACTGTTTAGTCACAACTTCGTAATATCACTCTTTATTATTTCACCGGTTTGGCTGGGTGGTTTAAACGTAGATTAACGATGGCAATATACTTGCACCACACCTCAATTTTGATCCTCACTTCTTTGTAAGAATCTTTGTAAGAATATATTCATAAACAAGCCATAATTGTACTTTACCACTTTTTATGTTCTTATGGTAATATTAACAGTACTTCATACATTTCTAACACTCTCATCCTCATACTTACAGTCATCTATTAATACATTCACTGCTGATGTCGGTCTAATGTGAAAATAAAGAGTTACTTCGTGTTCAAGATAGTTTGCTTCATATGACACATTGACAACATAATGTGGTAATATTAAAGGTACTTCATATATTTTTAATGTTCTCATACTCATACTTATATTCATCTATTAACACAGTCACTGCCAATGTCGGTATAACGTGAATGTAAAGAGTTACTTCGTGTGAAAGATAGTTTATTTCATATGACATATTGTCAACATAATGTGGTAATATTAAAAGTACTTCATACATTTTTAATTTTCTCATACTCATACTTACATTCATCTATTAACGCATTCAGTGCTGATGTCAGTATGACGTGGACGTAAAGAGTTAACTTCATGTCATAGATAGTTTACTTCATATGACGCATTGTCAACAAGTTGAATTCGTTCAAATTTTGAACAAAAGTAAAATAGTTAAAAGTAAAAAAATGAAGGTAATCAAAAAGCGTAAAATTTAGCATATACAAAATCACGTACTGTTCTGTATATGTTAGGAAGAATCACTATGTGAAGGTTCACTTTTTTTATAACTACACTTGACCCCTATCGATCGACGTGTTTCTTAAGGACATTTCTGCTAGGTTGAAGTTAATTACAATTTTTTAACAATATGAAAATATTAGTTAATAATTTTTAAACATTTCTTTATATAATTTTAAATTTAAACAAAAACAAAGTCATTTTCATATAAATATTTCATATGGTTCCCATGTAGCAACATGAAAAGAAATCCGAATAGTTCCGAATCCGAATCCGAATAGAAAGAAAATTACGAATAGTTCCTGTAGGACGATATTCGTAAAATAAAGGTTAATATATAATGATTATGTGATTCACATAATATTTTATTACAAACTACGTGATGTTAAACATAAAGAAACAGAGAAGCATAAGAGATTTGCATATTATCAATGGACATATTTTCTTCAGCTAGTGTTTCATGAAGACACGTAATTTAATTTGTCATGTGTGAAAGAGTTATATATAAACGTATAAACGAATGATGTATAAACGCGTTATTGCATATTACTCAGCTTCATTAAGAAATGTAAATTCATTAAGCATAACTATTGTTTTTGAATTTTTTTCCAAAATGGTGACGTAAAATGGTTCATAAAATAATTATGTTTTTAGCAATATTAAAATGCTTTAAAAAGTAGTAATTGTCACTGAAAAAATGTCCACACTTAATAGTACAATAATTGCCAAAATTGTGTAATAAATTTTCTTCATCCGATAGTAATCATATATATATAAACATAAGATGTTTTTCCTACTAGCTTGTTTCGAGAAAAATGCAATTGGTCTATTAAAAAATATGACAATGTACCTTATAACCTTGTATCAAAATAACAACAACAGTGCACTGTAAACAATCTTTTAACCAACTGAACATTCAATGGTTTCTTTCCTGACAAAAAAAAGTTATGTAGCCTTCCTTGTTTGTTGATCAAGGTGACTTTTGATAGACACAATCTTAAAAAATACACTTTAGAAAATGAAAAAAAAATCAATCTTGTTACAAATTCTATTCAGTGGTGATTTTCCTTAATATCCTAAAAAATTAAAGTCCTAAAACCTGCTATTACAGTTAGGTAGGGAAATCTTAATGTTCTACTGACCACCGTGTTCCAAATTCTTCTCAGTCTCAATTTGAGTGTACTCGAGTACGCGCTCCACACTTGTAAAGTTTGACATCACCTCTGCAGTTATCCGCACTCCGTACTGCAACATCATGGTGAGGCCCAGGGATTGTGTCACTGCTAGACCCACCTTACCTTCCGGCAGCCAGCCCTCTGTATCCACAGACAATGAGAAAAACACTTCAAAATAATTCCGATCAAATGTTATGAGAAGTATACATGTATATGGATGTGTGGCATCCTGTAATCTTTAACCACAGATATCTTTGCTTGTAGTTCTTGAAGTTTTATTATTTTTTTCCACCGATACATTTTATAATCTATTTTTAAAACTAGAAAAAATCTTTTTTTTGAAAATTTTAAACTAAGGGTATTTATTTGACGTAGTTTTGAAAATAATCATACATATATTCAAAAAATTATATTTAGGTAAGTGAAATTACATCTTATTTTCCAAAAAATAAGACATGATTAATAAATATAACTAAAGGGGAGTTGTCACGGTGGTATCAAAAATGGCACCCCATAAACATAATTTTTTTCTGGATTATTTTACTTCACCAACAATAAAAGAAAATAACATTTTTTTGCAAAATAACCCTATTTAAAAGGGAGTTCATTATTTAAAGATTTTTTGAGATGCCCTTATGTTTAAAATTTTTTTTAATTTTAAAGGTATAGATAAGCAAAACAGTCTACCCCACATTTTTACATAAATTTCTTTTCCATCTAAAAAAATATTCAAAAGTTTTTAACAGTCATAAGTTACTTTTTTACAAAACACATTTTTGTAATATTGCACTAAAAATTTATTGTTTTATTTCAATTTTGCATCTATAAAATATTTACATTAAGACTTTTTTATGCAATGATATGAACCCTGGGATATGGGCATTCCTGTACTATTTTTTGTAACGATGCAATCAAATTATATGGTTTTATTTTAATTTTGCATCTACAGAATATCGGTATTGATTGTCCCATAGAACATTATTTTTTGAAATGTTCCAATAAAATTTTATTGTGTTCTTTTAATTTCGTATCTATAAAGCATCTGTATTAATGGGCTAATAAAGAATTATTTTTGCAATCACCTGAAACCAGGCTATGTGCTACCAGCACTATACTATTTTGTTGTAAAGTAATAAAATTTTATCGTTTTATTTGAACTATGTTTATTGATGTCTATAAAATATGTTAATTGATGGGCTTATAAAGCATTTTTTTGCAGTGATGTGAACACTGCAAAAATAATGCCTGGACTGCGCGCCACTATTGCTCTACTAATTTTTGTAAGTTACCGTAAAATTTTATTATTTTATTTTTATACTGTATTTATAAAAAATCTGTACTGATGGGCTCATAAAGCATTGTCTTTTCGTGATGGAACCTCGAATTATGCAAATTAAATAAATTTAAATTTTCTATTCCCGTAATATGTTATTAATTTAGAGGTTGGAAAGAAAAGGAAAAACTGTTTGAACATATCTATAAAAAATTCCAAACAAAATATTTCACTCAAATCTCGCATTACGTTCAGTCAGTCACATACAGATATTTTATTAATTTTGTGTATTGTTTGCTCTGTTAGTTTGTTGTCTGTTCAAATTGAAATCTTATATTTTCTGAGCGATTATAACATACTTTCCTCAGAAGTCAAATAAAATATTCCACAAATACAAATATGCACTAACATCACGCTAAATATAATTCTTCTTCACAACTTGGGGGGCATTCAATAGGAGTTCACTCTTACCTTTAACATAATTTCTTGATGGCCTCACAATATTTCTTGTATAATAAATATATCTTTCTTACGTGTATCCATGAAAAGGAAAATAGAGATGACAACGGTGAGGTATCCCAAGCAGATGACGTCCAACCAGAATCCCAGGGTCTCGGCGCCTCCAATGTAATAGTTCCATGATGATGTGTGCACATCCTGGAAAGAAAGCCTTTTTGGTTAAAAATATCCTTTTTATGTCATTGGGGTGTCTTATCTTCTTTTAGGGGACCCAATTCTAGGGAATTTATTTGTTTACTAGCTGTGTCTACGACCTCATTCATGTGGACTTTGAAATTTTATTAGATGGTAAACGCGTCTGAAAAAATTTAAAAGTAAAAAAAAATTGAAACAAATTATGAACATATATTTTCATACATAGGTTTGGCTATTGTACCGTAAATTGTTTCCTACAAAATTTTATCAATAAAGCTTCTGATGATCAGGGGTTCTGTCACTGTTATCTTAATGGAACAGGATCTGCTACTGTGCAATAAATGGCACCGTTTGGAATATAATAGAAAATGTAGAGATTATAAGTTATATAATAGAAATGAAGACATTATAAGTTATATAATATAATAACATTATTAGAGTAAAGAAATTATATGGTTTTTTAGAGGATAATCTCCTCATTCCACTGTATATGAATGCATATTTGACATAAATTAGATAAACAATATTTTTACTGATGGGCCGCAATGTATATGCATAAATTAGATACACAATATGTTTATTGATGGGACGCAATGTGTATGCATAGATAAAAAGTAAACGTCTGTAGACCTGCTTCACAAAATTCAAACGAATAT
Organism: Druceiella hillmani; assembly: GCA_039881145.1. Taxonomy (NCBI): domain Eukaryota; kingdom Metazoa; phylum Arthropoda; class Insecta; order Lepidoptera; family Hepialidae; genus Druceiella; species Druceiella hillmani. The sequence continues at coordinate 6,755,010 of JAYKKI010000035.1, forward strand.
CATTATAACTTTAGAACAGTTTGAATTATCACAATGAAATAAAAATTAAGTTGGTTGGTAAGTAGTAAGGTGTTGGTTGGTTAAGTTAAGGTGTTGGTTGGTTTAAGGTGTAAAATACAAGTCAATTACCTGAAGAAATAAAAATTAAGTTCGTTGGTAAATATTAAGGTATTGGTGGATTTAGTTAAGGTGTTGGTTGGTTTAAAGTGTAAAATACAAGTCAATAAGCCTGAACAGTTCTGAAAATTGAAAAATTACAGGCAGATACTTCAAATTTATTTATCTTCACAGGTAGGAAAAGATACAAAAGCAAGTAATAATTAAATATAGACACAGTGAAATTAATAAAATGGATAGTTCAGCTTAAACTAAAATTATAGTAAATATTAAAGAAAATATATAGAAGAAATTAAGGAAATAAAAATGTTTATTGTGTTTTATATACTTGTAAGTATATAAAACACAAACAATGTGATCATATAGAATGAGATACTTGTATAAACGGATACATAAGATAAAAGTGAATGAGGTGTAAAAAATGTCTAAAATGAGACAATAATACATAGTATAACAAAAAAACCTACTAATTACAAATAAACCTCACAAAATGGTAATTTTGTTCATACTTGGAACTAAATATTTGCGTTTTTATTAAATTAATTATAAATAATGATATTATTTTTCACAACGTAAATTTATTTTCTGATATATCTTTCCCTGCGAAACAAATAATATAGCCTATGCACTTAAATTGTTGTTAAATTGGTATAACAAGCCGATATATTTCTATCTGTTCTTGAATATAAAATAAGACAATTATAATCAATAAAAATTTTTCACGTCTTATCTTGCTCTCGTGATACACTATCTCAACGTTAATACAAGGGTTAAGCATCATGCTGTGTATACACAAAGAGCACCACGCTACATCATCAAAGTGACGTGGCGAACCTCTTATTTAGATATGAATATTGAGCAATACAAGTATAATTTCACAGAAACAAGAAATTATTATATTGGTAGTTCAGTCTTTTTCTAACTTTTTTTCATGACAAAAAAGTTTCTAAATGTAATTACGATTCTCAAAATATTGAAAATTAAAAATATCTTGTATTGAAATTATTTCTCAGTAACAAAGGTCTAAACAAAAAAATTTGTTCTGTACAATTCGTTCTATACCGTTAGACCATTACCTTAATATTGCTAAATTATTGATGGAAAATGACCAAAATGTTTTTCTTTATTTTCATCTATTCACGTTATTCAATCATACGCTCCTGTAACATTTTATAGCGAGCAATTTTAAATTGAAAGAGCTATGATTCTGTAACATCCGGACAGATAGAAAATATATAACAAAATTATACATATGTGAATTTTTTCAATATAATTATTGATAAGATCAATTCACTGTTTTTGCCAGATCTCAACTTTTTAATTCATTTGGAATTAAAAAGTTGAGATCTGGCAAAAACAGTGAATTAATCTTATCAATAATTATATTCCTAAAAATATCTACAGCAAAATATACACTTTAGGAATACTTAAAAACATCTATTGTTTATTTCTAAAAATTTAAGATAAAATGTTTACTATCTGCAATTTGGGCCAGCTCAGAAAAAGGAAAATGAAGACGTTATTATAACCCTTATCGAATTCATCAGATGTTTTATTTCGTCAACGGCAGGCAGACTAACGCCCAGGTGCTAATTAGCGAATTTACACAAAATGTCACAACTGCAAATTTTTTGAAATACAACAGATAAAAAACTAATTTTGCATTTATAATAATCTCGTATATTTCCAAAAGTAATGTTGTAAGTTATGTAAATCTAAACTACATACAATTACTTGAAAAAATTCATGAAAAAAGGTGACATATCGAATTTATATATTGTTGGCTGCACACAGAAAAATATTGTTACAGCTTATTATGTTTTAATCACTGTGTATTACTGCATTATGACTTTTAATTTTACCTTTTTTTATATTACATGGTTGGAAACAGTTTTTTTTATTACACTATCACAAAATATTAGAAAAAAACATTATTTCGCCTCTAAAAATATGTAATATTACAATCACAATTATTTTGGAAGTGAACATTGCCATCTTTTCTTGGTGTACTTGAATACATGCAGATTTAATGTATATGAATCGAGTGAATTGTTGGATGTTTCATAAAAGAAATGAGCATAATCTTCAGTAACCGTTTTATAGCCTTTTGTTTTTTACTCATATATACTTAAAAATACCAAAGAAATCTTTTGTTTTTGATGTCATTTACCCTTGTCTCGAAAAAAAACTGTATCTTCCAAAAATGATCCAATTTTAATAATTTTTTCGGTGATTTCTTAATAAAAACTTGTACAAGGATAATAAAATACAAAGAAAATTATGGAAATATATATTGTGACCATAAATAGAACAAAAACTGAAATCAAGGTCACATCGTCATTTTCGCAGTCTGGAACATCCTCAGTATCAGCAAAATAATTGTTATCGTTACTATTATCACTTTCACTCAAAATTTTCATTACGCCAAATTGTGAGCACACCACAATGTCATTTTCTTCACAACTTGAAAAACAATCATTTTCACTCGAATTATTTTCGTATTCTGACATTATGGGTTAAAAATTTTCTTTTCCTGGATCCTTTTTAAATTGTAATTACTAATAATATTATAATTTGAACTTTATGTAACATGTAGAAAGATAAAAAATTAGTGATGTTTGTGAGCATCCTCCTCTACCGTGTGCTAAACAGCAACTGATTTCGCGAGCGCCATCGTGCTCGTGGCAAATTTAGTCAGTGCGCGCACGAGTGCTCGGTGCTCGTCGGCAGTCAAACGGGTAAACACAGATTATTTTTATACATAACATATATTGTAAAAATTTAGCTTGCTCATTGTTTCATGTATTATGGATAGCTTACAGGAACAAATGGGCATTTTAGAAATGGCTGGCAAGTGATTTCGATAATATATTTTTAGCATTTAGCTGTGGAGACAACATAGTGAAAGGAACTATTATGGTACTATATTTATTTAATATTGCTAAAAATATTGCAAGGCGTGTATCATTTATATATTCATATAAATTCTTTTTTGTCGTTCGAAAATTCGGCATGTTTGAGTTTCAGTATTAAGTTCCACATCGGACCCTTATGTGAGGGTTGTATTACAAATAATTAATGTTTGTATTGATGTATTAAAATTATTTAATGTCGGTCTGCGTCTGCGTCTACTTGGTGGTCTGCGTAGATTTGTATTCATTCCCAATATCAGGCCCACGGGCGTAGACGGTTTGAAGGTTGACACATTTCAAGAATACAAACAGCAACATAATTTATAATGATCATCAAAAGATTATAATTACAGAAAAAATTTTCCTACTACTACTATTCCCAAAATCTAATTATCTGAAAAGTGGAGTTATTAACACCTTATAATTTTAGCAATCAATGTGACATGACATGACACATAAGCTTCCATATATCTTAAATATGTCTTATAAAAAGCAGCCCAAATAAACCACATTATCTGAAACTATGAAAAAGTATTGATTCTTTTAATTATCACTGAATGTGGCAATAATAAAGAAGTGATTTGTTTCCAATTTTGCCCAAAAGCATTATAAATTGGATTGTTACAGTGTGTAACACATATCCTATTCAATATATTATGGTAAATACATATGCTTATACTGCGGATAAATCTAGAAAGTGGTACCACGCACAAAAGTTCAGTTTCCCAAGACCATTTTAATTTAAAGAATAAATATTTTCTACCTTATTTGGTATAACAAGAAGTGTATTTCAATAGTATTACAAATAACACCCATTCGTAGCCTAAATATGGACAACTTATATTCTTAATTATTGTTAATTGGTCTCATAATTTGGTCCTGCTTCAATATATTATTACTTTGTGTACTTCATACTTTGTTTTCAAACTGACAAAAAGTTGTTCATATCCAAAAACGAAACTTTTCTTTAAGTTTTTACTTAAGATTTAGTTTATAAAATAACATTTGTTTATATATACAAGGTTATTTTTTTGTCACCAGTAGGTAATCGGGGTGACTAGGATTTATTTTTTATTTCACTTATTCAATATTAAAAAGAAAGTACTTTTTGTCCATTAATTAAAATCACACATGAGCACATAAACTGCACATTATTTTTATATTATTTATTACTTACGCTACGTAATGTATCTGTTATACACTTACCCTACGTAATGTAATGCCATTTGGGCTACGTAATTAGCAAGTGCTGTTAACAATGCATCATAACCACCACCACATACTCTTCTTGTTCCACCCCTTTCATTTTATTTCTGTACTTTAATGTATCTAATTGATACATATGGCGGACTTATTGATACGAGAGCAATCTCTTACAGCCAACCTTTCACCTTAGTACACATAACACCGCACTTCGCCTCTCTCAATTGCTTTTGTCAGCTTCGATGTGTGTCTATTATTTTTCCTCGCACATGAATATATTCGATCATACAAAATGGTAGAACTTGAAGAATATGGTAATTACAAATATTGTGAAACGGTGCAAATTTTAATCAAATTTTACTTGTTAAACTTTCAATTAAAGTTTATATGATGCATGAAAAAAACATAGTAATGAAAGTTTGCCGCATCTATGCAGACAAAGAATTAACAGTGGAAATTTACCTAGTCCTAAAACAATTTTAGTGGCATCACAATCCTTTTTAAAATGTGGACAATTTCATGTTTGCACTTGTGCATAGGCTCATCATGGACCACCAGTAATTATTGAAATGGATAACATTGACCTTTCTAAAAATAACTAAAATATTTTTTACTTTGTGTATATAAAAAAAAAATTGTCAAAATCATAGACAAATCTACCTTGATTTTTAATGTTTAACCTTGCATTCCACATTCAATATAGAAGTATTTACCTGTGCGGCATCAAATTGTTTAATGAGTCTCCCTTGAGCTCCTGCAGATCTTATAGTTGACATTCCACTCAGAGTTGATGCTAGCGTGGCAAACACTGGACTTTTTGCTGTAATTGGGAATTAATGGTTTATTGATGACCACTAGAATAGTGAAAAATATCTCATCCTTCACAACTACATTAATTATGTCAGGATTGTGGGATAAGTGTATTTTTATATCTGCTTGGAATTATATCAGTGCACGTGTTTAACTTAGGCACTGAAAGGTCAACACTCATGATCGGCCAGATCCATAAATTTAAAGTCGCTCAGCGAGCATTGAAACAGCTATGCTGGGAGTGTCAGTGGTGGATAAAATCTGAAATGAGTGTATCAGACGAGAACCAAAGTAGCTGACATAATGGTTTACATCAGCAAATTAAAGTGGCAATGGACAGGTCATATTTGTCGACAACCGAAGGGGAGGACAAGTTTTTGAGTGCAGACCATGAAAGCCAAAGGGCAGTGTAGAAAACTAACCAGCCAGATGGACTGAAAACCTAAAAAAAGTCAGTAGTAAATGATTGAATGAGAAAGGTAGAGGACCACTGGACATGGTGAGGACTGCTGGGCTTCTCTTGTACACTTTGGAAAAGATCTATGTCAAGTAGTAGACAGTTATGGCCAGGGGACAGTGATAATGAAGAATAAATTTTTAAAATAATATGTTAATAAATCTGAATATTTAAGTCTACTTTTTGTTATAAATGTCTACTTTTTAGTCTACTTTTTGTTATAAATGTCTACTTTTTTTTATGAATATTTAGTTCTACTTTGTGTTTAAATTCTACACTTAATTAAAATAGTTAATTTCCGTCCAGTTGATTTCCGTCAACACTATTTTGTTCTTTTCGTAATCACTGTGTTTGCAGTACTAATAGAAATAAAATAACTTAATTGAATTTAGTGATACAATTCTAATTTGTACATTGTTATCATAAATCCAAATGAATTTGAAGTGCATTATGTTTCTATTTTTGTAACAAAAAGGTGGAAAAGGACTATCGGCTGTTTATACAATGACACTTGCATTTGATGTTCCATTCATAAAAGCCTCATATACAGTAGAATAAAATAATATAATTGTATTCAGTGTCTCCATTCTGTTTTGTATATTATAATAGTAAATCAAATAACTATAAAGAGCATAAACCGTTCATTGTTTAACAGAAATGTGGTAAAGTACTATCGGCTGTTTATATAATGACACTTATATTTTAAGTTCCATTCATTAAAGCCATATATGCAGTAGAATAAAATTATTTAATTGAATTCAGTGTCTCCATTCTGTTTTGTATATTATAATAACAAATCAAATAACTATAAAGAGTACAAACTGTTCATTGTTTAACAGAAATGTGGTAAAATACTATCGACTGTTTATACAATGACACTTGCATTTGATGTTCCTTTTATAAAAGCCACATATGCAGTAGAATAAAACGATTTAATTATATTCAGTGTCTCCATTCTGTTTTGTATATTAAATAACAAATCAAATAACTATAAAGAGCATAAACCGTCCATTGTTTAACAGAAATGTGGTAAAGTACTATCGGCTGTTTATATAATGACACTTATATTTTAAGTTCCATTCATTAAAGCCACATATGCAGTAGAATAAAATTATTTAATTGTATTCAGTATCTCCATTCTGTTTTATATATTATAATAACAAATCAAATAATTATAAAGAGCATAAACTGTTCATTGTTTAACAAAAATCTGGTAAAAGACTATTGGTTGTTTATACAATGACACTTGCATTTGATGTTCCTATTATAAAAGACACATATGCAGTAGAATAAAATTATTTAATAGTATTCAGTATTTCCATTCTATTTTGTATATTATAATAACAAATCAAATAACTATAAAGAGCATAAACTGTTCATTGTTTAACGGAAATGCAGTAAAGGACAATCGGCTGTTTATACAATGATACTTGTATTTGATGTTCCTTTCATAAAAGCCACATATGCAGTAGAATAAAACGATTTAATTATATTCAGTGTCTCCATTCTGTTTTGTATATTATAATAATAAATGAAATAATTATAAAGAGCATAACTGTTCATTGTTTAACAGAAACGTGGTAAATGACTATCGGCTGTTTATACAATGATACTTGTATTTGGTATCACAGCCGAGTATGAAATTAATAAATTGTAACACTTTTGGTGTAATTTTTAATATAAGGGGGAGGAAATTAATAATCACTTTAATAAATATATTAATTACCAGAAGAATGAAATGATAAGTTATTTATTTTGACTCTTTCACAATTACTGCGAATGAGACAAATGAATGTGTATGAATTATTGAAAATGGCTATCTGACAGCATAAAAATAAAAACAGAATGCTAAAATAGATAACTTGATAATTGCATTAAATTATATTAAGCAGCGTTAAATCTGTACAACCACAACCTAACTTTGCAAGTATTTCTAAAATACTGCAAATTAATAATGAAATATTTATTATATGTAATTGCAATAATTTTAATTTTTCAAATAACACATCTCATTAAAAATTAAATTGGAATTAAGTATTGTTATCCTTGTATAAAAAAACTTTCACTTCTTATCAGCTTGTATGCTGAAGTTATATGAGATAAAAAATATTAGTCAAATATCCATTCTTGGAAAATATATGCATGACCATTCCAATCACAAAGGAATTATTGGGGTTTCATCTCTCCTGAATTTCTTCTTGGTGTAAGGGTGAATTCATTATCTATAACTATATTTGGTTTTAAATGGGGTTTTTAAATAGCGATACATACCTTTTTATTATATAACGTTCAATCCACTACCCCCATAGATAATAAATCCCGAACACTTTATTACCAAACTTGGCTGCACGTAGGAAAATCACTTTGCTTATTTATATAATTAAAAAAATTATTCCAGTCATACAATCTATCAAAAATTATTTTCATTCAATATTATTAAGCTCAAGTATGAATAAAATTATTATGCATGAATATTATGTGATATTCTAATGTTGAACTAATTGTTCTACTTTGACCTACTTTGTCCCAATGGGCATAAGATTAATAAAATCTTTTTATAATAAATGAGTACTACACATAGCCATTTAAGTGAACAGAATTGAAATGTACGAGATGAATTTTTGAACTAAACTTTAAAACCATTATAGTAACATTGAAGTAATGTATGAAGATATTATAGACAAAATGAAAAACTACAAAAAAGGTCAGTGGTGTATATCGTTAATTATAACAGTTCATATGTCATGACTCAACTTCTGTTGCAAAGTCAAATCAAAGAAATATTTTTGAGCTATCAATGGACAACTGCAGAACTTTTTTACCTTCAAAAAATTGCTTAGTACAATTCTGTACTTGTACACATAATAAATAACGAAACCAAAGACAACACCATTACAAAAACATGTAAAAAAAACAGTGAATACAATAAACAGTTTTGGCCTCCTTTTTCCCCACGACAGGAAGCAAATATTATAAGAGGTTTAACACTGAAAGTTCTTAGAACTGGCTATTTATAATAATGGTATTAAAAAAATTAAATCAAATTTCGGAAATTGTACCCTTTGGTAATAAGGTACTTCTTTAGAAACTGCCAGTAATTTGAAAATTGCGTGTATCATATGAAGATAAATTTAACACAAGAAAGTCATGATTTTTCATGAGTTTCCTTGTGGTCTCAATCAACAACGAAGTTACGATCGACTTCTAATGCCATTTTATGACAAGAGAACCTCAATGTTATGCGGTTCATGAAAAAAATTGACAAGGAACAGATTTAAATAAGTTTAATTATTGATATGAGTCAAGTACAGAAAATTCTACATGAACTTTTAGGGGTCAGGATGCTTTGCAATAGATGGAGCCCCAGAAGTTGATTTAAATCTAAAAACACTGTCACATTGATTGATGTTGCAAAATATTAGAAAAATTCAACTGAGGTCAACCAAATGTTGACATTTTCAGGATGACGAAAGTTGGAAATACAGTTGCAAATCTTCTCACTGGACTTCTGAAGAATTGCCTCCATAGATGAAGAAAGAATGAAATGCTGGAAAAAAGATGGTTACTTCCTTCTTCAGAGAAAGTTTTTGTGCAACATTTTGGAAATAAAAGAACAGTTGCCACAGAATTAAGTACCAGCAATTGTTTGTCTGTAATTTTGTAAAATGGTACAGAGCAATACCTCTGCATATTCAGCCAAACGAATAACTGAATATTCAACTACATTGGGTTTAGAAATTATGGGTTGTATGCCATACAGCCCAGATCTCATAACATACAATTTCTATTAATTCCCAAGGAATATAAGATAAAATGTGATGAAGAAAGTTCCTGGACGTTGAAGGAGTTTTGAAAAGACCTTTAAATGAAAAGTTTCCTTCGATAGTTCCATCGAATGATGCAATGTATGAAATGCCATAGAGACTATATTGAAAAAGAATAAATAAATTACAAACTTGCCAGTTGGTTTTATTTTTGATATTCTAAAGACTTTCAGTATTATCTCTCGTATGAAGTTAAAGTTTGTAGTTTAGAATAGAATTAAAAAAATGGTATATTTTTATAAATTTCGCACTTCCACTTACTTGTCCCCTCAAGTCTCTTAATAGCCTGGGCAACTTTCAAGTAGACCTTTAGTAGTGTACCAAAGATGAGAAGAAGCAAAGCAGTGGGAATCAAAGTCCAATACAGGACATAGGCATTTATGGCCAAAATCCCAATCAATGTTATATAGATTTGGACTGTTTCCATCATAATCCGCGGGAGAATTTCATCCATGGCACCCATGTCTTTGGAGAACCGATTTAGGATACGTCCTGTAAAGAAAAATGAAGCCAATTTCATTATTAAGTAGTAAAATGGAAAGTGATTTTTGTATTGTTATTATAAATATTACTTTATTTTTCTTTTAAAATGTTACTGATAATGTTTGTATAACTATGTAAATAGAATTGAATAATTGTCCAGAATTTTTATTATTTTCTTGAATAATTGTCATTAATTTGTTCAGCAGAAAATTTGACATCGTACAATCGCATCACCTCATAATAAAAGTTCTGGAAGACTTTCATTTCTAGAGTAGAGTGAAGAACATGCTCAAAGCTATTATACAGTGAAGCAAGTATTAGCTGATAAATAAATATTTTTTATATTACTATTATTGTTAATTTCATTATTATCATACGTAAAGTTAATATTTGGAAAATTTTAAATTTGTTATTGTTATCATTTGTAAAATTGGGAAATTTAACATTCCATGTAACTACTTATTTTATGATAATGTACTAATGTACTTTTATTAGTTGATATTTAACCGTTTGGGTGCCGACGAGCGCCATCACGCTCGTGCGCGTACTAACTAAATTTGCCACGAGCGCGATGGAGCTTGCGAAATCAGTTGTTGTTTAGTGTGCGGTAGGGGAGGTCGCTTGCACGCATAGCTAATTTTTTATCTTTCTACGTGTTACATAAAGTTCAAATTATAATATTATTAGTAATTACAATATAAAAAGGATCCAGGAAAAGAAAATGTTTAACCCATAATGTCGGAATACGAAAATAATTCGAGGGAGAATGATCGTTTTTCAAGTTGTGAAGAAAGTGATAGTGTGAGTGACATTGTGGTGCGCTCACAATTTGGCGTAATGCAAATTTTGAGTGATAGTGATAATAGTGACGATAACAATTATTTTGCTGATGCGGAGGATGTATCGGACTGCGAAAATACAATGTGACCTTGATTTCAGTTTTTGTTATAATTTTTGTTCACAATATATATTTCCATAATTTTCTTTGTATTTTATTATCCTTGTACAAGTTTTTATTAAGAAAACACCAAAAAAATTATTAAAATTGGATAATTTTTGGAAGAGACAGTTTTTTCGAGACAAGGGTAAATGACAACAAAAACGAAAGATTTCTTTGGCATTTTTAAGTGCATATGAGTAAAAAACCATGGCACTCAAACGGTTAATATTTAAAATGTTCAAATTGATGTGATTGAGCTTACTTTATGTATCAATATCGAATAAAACTATAACTATTACTATGACTAATAAATGATAGTCATAACTTTAATAAGTAACCCTAATGATTTATAAAATATCCTTTGCGGACATTCAAATTGTAATTTTGACAGATAAAAATAAATGATAAGAAGAATGAACTCCAGCCTTTAGAACCCAAATACCAATCTTGAAAGTGCTAACAATAGTCTGAAAGGAATGTATGAAGTAATTTTGACAGGTAAAAATAAAATTAATGTAATTTTGACAGGTAAAAATAAATGATAAGAATATGACAGGTAAAAATAAATGATATTAATGTAATTTAACAGACAATTAAATAAATGATATTAATGTAATTTGACAGGTAAAAATAAATGATATTAATGTAATTTTGACAGGTAAAAATAAATGATAAGAATAATGAACTCCAGCCTGTAGAACTCAAATACCAATCTTGAAAGTGCTAATAATAATCTGAAAGGAATGTATGAAGGTTGGCAACTCCAAACAACTTGCGAAATTGTCATTCAACATTTTACAGCAATAGATTAGATTTATTACAGTATACGTATACATTTAGAAATTATTATATTTTAAGTAACATATTTCAGAGACATATTTAGGAGATGCACGGAATTTTGTATTGAAATTAAAAAAGTTTTTTTTTGTTTAAGATGAGTAAACGCATTGTCGAAGATTTGTTTAATTATGTGCATTAGAACCTAAAAAAACCGAGAGAAAATATGTGAAGAAAATTTTTTTATTGTATCATATTTAAAATCAAATTAATTCTTTAAAAAGAATTAACCTATAACGCCTCAAAACATTAAAGGATTTCTACATTGTCAGAACCAGCCTCCAGTAGAGGTGACCTTGATGGAGTTGGCTAAAATTAACCATATAGATGTTGGTTGACACGCAATTTATTCAATGACCTTGGCTGAGAATGCACCCCTCTCCACCATGGGCAAATAGAAAACATTAAATCTCAATGTTGAATTGGGAGACGGAGCGAGCAAATGAAAGCTGGTAACATGTAACGTATTTAATAGAACTATATTGCAATCTTCTGTGTCTGTGAGTTATAGGCTCATATAGACAAAGGCAAAAACCAACGCAGCCAAACTTTGAGTTTATTAGTTGAAAATCTTAACTATTATCTGTGCCTCTTCCCTTTATTTGGGGTCAGCCCTCCTCGTATTCCGGCGCCAAGTCAGACGATCTTGGGTTGTCCCTACATCTAACTTTGCCCGTGCCAGATCTTTGGCAACGGCTGTCCACCACGTGGCCTGTGATCTTCCTCTACCCTTTTTTGTGTCGGGATAGCCAGGGAAACTTTTACGGCGTTACATTCGTCCCGTCTCATCACACGCCCGTACCATCACAAACGACTTTCCACCATCTTATCTACTATGGGTGCGACCTTGGAAGATCCTCTAATGTACTCATTCTGTACTTTATTAAGTCTTGTGACTCCCACTGCCCATCGTAGCATTTTCATTTCGTTTGTGTGCATTTTTTGTTCATGCTGTTTTTTAACGGCCCAACATTCTGCACCATACATCATAGCTGGTCTTACTGCTTTTTTGTATATTTTACCTTTTAGTTGCATTGGCATCTTTGGGTCGCAGAGTACACCAGAGAGCATTCTCCATTTTTGCCAGGCAGCATTTACCCTATGGGTAACGTCTGCGTTTACACTGGCATCCGCACTCAGCATTAACTCCAGATATTTAAATCTGTTTACCTTTGTCCTATAATCCATCAATGAAAGTCATACAAAGAAAGAATTGAGCGTATGCAAAGCATACATAAAAAGAAGAAAATAAGGTGGGTTGTTTGTTACTTAGTTAATAAGTTATTTTTTGGTTAGCTCGCACTTTGGGCACACACCTAAAAAATGTGATATTTTTTTACTTTATTTTCTGTCTCTCTGTTTGTCTGTCCATCCCACATAATTGAACTTTTTAATTTATAGACAAAAGAATAAAAAAAGCTGCATCTGGGGCGAATGGTGTGTACACCTCCAATTTATGGTACTACAATATACTAAGCCAGAAGAAAGAATCTATCTAGGAACGGGGTGAACATGTGGGGTGAACATGCTCAGAAATGACGGAGTAAGTGACTACTAGTTATGTTATGTTTTAAAGGAGTAGAATAAAATATTGGTTCTTGTATTAAACACTTTAATGAACAATATTTCAGTCAACATACCCATTTACATTTCACAGTTTTACTATGCTAATCATTTTGTACTGAAACCTTTACCAATATCATTAAAATATTCCATTAAGGTATTACTAAGAAGTCATCAGAGTCGAGTATTTTTTTAATGTTTAGATAACTTAATGCTGTTCTATCTTTTATCTACTATCTCCATCCATTTCTTTTCTTTCTTTAATTTTCTTGATAATTTTTGCGTAAAAGAGTTAATGCCAAATTTTTTATGTTTTCCAAGGCAAGGTGTTGTCATACTTCAAAACATCTTGAGTACTTGTGATCCCAGAATGCACTGACAAGTTGAACCAACAGGTATTTGTGTGGAACGAAATAAAATTTGACACAACCAAGGTCACATCTGTTTTTGGTTGGTTCCAACCATCTAAATACCTTTTTGTATTAAGTATTAATACTTTAAATTTGCGGCAAGAATATTATTGACTGTGAAAAACTTCACCAAAATCTATCAATGTGATGGTTTTAAAAGCAAGTTTTTACTTTATACATCTCCAGAGCAGCTCCTTAAATTTTAAACTATGTCTAAGTAATTTAAAATTAATTTATAAACATACTTTATTTAAATTCTTTTATTGTTAATTAAAGACACAAAATAAAAATCTTCATTTAAGCAAAGAAAGAATTAATGACACTTGAAGATGTTCTCATACAACAAAACCTAGGTCGTGGTATAGAATTTAAATAAAGGAGAAATAATACTACTTCACATAGTTTTAGTTAATTCTAAATTACATACTGCAATAACCCCATTTTCATCACTATAAACTCACCCGAGGAACTGGTATCAAAGAACCTCATTGTCGCTCGTAGCATTCTGTGAAACACTCTGTTATGCAGTGCTCTGGAGGCCCTCATGGCAGCTCCCATGAAGACAGGCACACGCAGCATGGTGACTAATATCAGTACGCATATAAAACCCGTGTAAACGTACAAGTAGTCATAGTTGGACCAATTCGTTATTGCCGGAATAACTGAAAAAAAAAGTATTATGAAATTTATGAAACTTTATTGCAAGCTTAGAAATATACAATATACTGACGACTTATTACTGCATGAGCAATCACTTACAGCCACCAAAATACTAAGTATTGCCGTAAATTGAATATGATAAGTTAATGCTAATTAACGACACAAAATAAAATAGGGATATTTACATAGTTATGTACATGAAAACTATAGAATTAACACGAAAACAAATAATACAAAAGCAAAACAGTGACACTCTAGGGAAAGTGAATAGAAGGAATTTCGATCTGAAAATTATGATATATACCTAATTGATAATGCATTTTCATATGACTTTTAAGCACAGACAATGAGGACGCACCTATATATTTGTGTTCAGTTGATTATAACCTTGTCATATAATAGGTATTATAGTTCTTTCTAAATTTTGATTTTTGACAAACAGTAAAAACTTATCCATATCAGGCTGTAGGACTAATAGAAGTCTTATGAGTGTTAGAAATACATATATAAAAAATACTTCTAAATTTCAAGAGTCTAATAATACAAACGTCACGCAGTAGGATTTATGCGAGACCTATTGTTGTCAGACACATGTATATAATTATTAATTTTAATATTTAGAGTCTAATTACACCACCGACAAGCAGGAAGATTTCAAAGTTTGAACAAACATAGTTTCTGAACGGAACACATAACAGGGGTGCGGGGTGCGTCGTTAGAAGCGCAAGCGGTGCGGATGTTTTAGTAGCCATGGAACAGTGGAGTGGAGAGCACCGCACTTTTGCCGTCGAGGCGTACATTTAGAGTGGTTTTTTGCTGTCTGTCGTACGCCGTCGATTTAATAATCGTTACAGTATTCGTTAATTACGTGATGGACCATCGATCAACCTCATTCAGTCATGGGTAACAAGGTTCAGAGCTACAGGATCAACATTAAATAGGCCCAGGCCAGGACCTACACCATTGGTAGCCATAGATGAAAATGTCGAGCGTGTTATGGTTTCTGTCGTTGAAAATCCTCGTTTATCACTGCGTACATGTTCATCGATATTGGGAATTCCGAAATCAACTTTACAGGTAATAAAGCGAAAAAAGCTCAAGTTCCATCCATATAAAATTCAAATTGTTCAAGATTTACACGATTCTGACTTTGAATTAAGAAAAACTTACGCGGAGGTGATGTTGTTGAGATTTCGTACTGCTACCCGGATGGGCAACATATTCTTTAGTGACAAAGCTCACTTTCACATTGGAGGATATGTGAATAAGCAGAAATTTCGTTACTGGGATGTCCACAACCCAAGACAAATGCATCAAGAGCCTTTACATAAGCCTAAAGTAACAGTCTGGTGTGCCATGTCTGCATCTGCAATCATAGGGCCTTATTTCTTTGAAAATCAACGTGGCCAAACTGTAACTGTGAATTCGGAGAGATATGCCCAAATGTTAAATGACTTTTTCAGAGTAGAACTACAGAATAGTCCATCCTTCAACCAAACACATGGTTCCAGCAGGACGGGGCCACAGCTCACACTGCTAATGTGTCCATGAATGCAGTGCGGCAGTTATTTCCAGAAATAACTGAAACGGTACCGTACCGTGGCCAACTAGGTCACCCGATTTAAGCCCATGTGACTTTTTCTTATGGGGATACTTAAAATCCGTTGTTTACAAAACAAATCCGAGCACTGTGACACAACTTAAAGAAAATATTCGAGCCCCAGTCGCTCCGCAAATGCGTTTTTGAAAACATGCGTGCTAGACTCGAAGAGTGTGTCAGACTCTATGGCCGCCATTTGGAAAACGTGGTTTTTAAAAAATGAAATCCGCATTTGTTGTTATAAAGTTAAAATAAACCTACTTTGTATTAGAGGTGTAGTTTTTTTTTTACAATTTTTCAAACATTGAAATCTGCCACTGGACACCTGTATATATATATATTTATATAGAATTAATACTTCGTAGTTTTGGGAGTCTATTAATACAAGTGGCACACTGTAGGATTTATATGAGATCTATAGAGGTCAAACATGTATATAGAATGAAAACTTCTGAATTTAAGGATCTAATAATAGAAGTGACATGTTGTAGCATTTATGGAAGACCAGTGAAGAAGAAGAGAAGTGCCAGAAATATATATACATATATATAATTAATATTTTTAAATTATGAGAATCTAATAATATAACTGGCAAGCTTTGGGATTTAAGAGAGACGAGAGTCGGACAAAAAATCTAGGTAATGAATGAATGAATGAAATACCAAATTCTTTAAAACTATTTTAGAAAAAGAAAAAAGAAACATTTCTTCCAAAAGTAGCACACAAAATATATTCTAAAAAAACAAAGATAAAAATAAATTTATATAATATAGGTTAGTTTAGATAATAATATAAACTATTGTTACTAGATAATAAAACTATCACTATTACAAGACTAGATAAAGTCAACGACAAAAGCAGCACAATATTTGTCAAATTAAATTTAACACAGACTAGCTGACCCATGCGAAGTCTTCTTGATGTGTCGCCCACAGATGGCGCTCATGCCAATTGTTATAAAAATTAATTTTTTATTAACAAAAATATTTTTTTCAAATTTTTTTATATTTTTCGCCCAAAGTAGAAAACATAAGCTTTAAGTGGGTATTTTTTTAATTTTTTTTGGTGCAGTAGTTAAAGAGATCGAGCCGCTCGACCAAAAAACACCTTTTAGAAATAATATATTTAGATGTTAGTCAAATTAAATTTTCTTTAAAGTAGTGACATATGTACTGTCTTTAAGAGAACAGTTATAAAATGTGTGGTTATCAGAACAAGCCTTAGTCATGTAGGGATTTTATCATATTATATTTTGAAACACAGCAAAAGACAAACAAATTGACTAGAGTGGGTCTCTTCACACTTTGGCTTATGAAAAGAGAATAATTATCGCTCGTGAATTTAATAATAAACTTAAATAAAGAGAAGGAAATGACACACTGTGTGCACTTGCTCGCTCGAGCAGCTAAAACAAAGTGGTGGCTCGCATGTGGTGACAACAGATGTAGGACTCGAAGCAAGCTACAAGTAAAATTTCAGAACTGCTGAATAGCTTAAGTACTCAATGGTTTTCATTTTAAAAGAATTTGTAATCACAAGTTTGCATTGATTCTATGAATGATTTTGAGATGTATATAGACTAAATTTAAAACTCACTTCCTTGCTGCGAAGTTTTGTTGGCTAATAGATCTTCTTTGAAATCAGCCATTGCAGTCCTAAAAATTGAAAACACTCTTCAAAACTTCTAAATTCATATTTTATTACATTGAAGTCCAAGAGAGCCAAATTCAATAGAATTGCTAAACTCTATTGATAAGCACTAGTTATAAGACAATTAGCTACTCAGGCACTTTTTTCAATGTCTAATAATACTTGAATAAATATAAACATAGTCTGCTTTGCGACTATAATATTTAATAACCAAATAAATGTATATTTAAAGTAGCCTATCAGTTATTTTGAAAATGGGCTTAAAAACCTTGATGAAATGGACTGAATCAGCAATTTTCTAATATACAAAGTGACTTGATCTCAAATTTAAGGGAAACACATTTTTTTACAATTCATCTTCAATAAATGAAATGTTTGAACAGACACAGGTCTTGACAAATTAACTTCATGTCGGAATCTTTGTTCCTCCTACTCCTAATCATATCTCAATCCCGATCCCAACTGTTGTGAATTATAGCTTAATCCTGACGTGTACTTGTTTCTCATCATATCTCAATCCTGATCCCATTTTCCTCTAATCATATCTCAATCCTGATCATATTTTCCTCCAATCATATTTCAATCAAGACGCAATTTGTCTGGTCATATCTTGAACCTAATACTATCTGTCTTATATCATATCTCAATCCTTATCTAATTTGTGTGTG
Source organism: Druceiella hillmani (assembly GCA_039881145.1). Classification (NCBI taxonomy): domain Eukaryota; kingdom Metazoa; phylum Arthropoda; class Insecta; order Lepidoptera; family Hepialidae; genus Druceiella; species Druceiella hillmani. The sequence continues at coordinate 6,773,144 of JAYKKI010000035.1, forward strand.
TATGTCTAACCATATCTTGATCTTGATTACATCTTTCTTTAATCATCCCGATTCTATTGTCATCTGTATCTAACAGTGTTTCAATCCTGGACCCATCTGTCTCTAATTATACCACAATACTGGTCCTATAAGTCTATAGTTGGTCACATCTATCTCTAATCACATCTTATTTCTGATCCCACAGATTTTAAATTTTTTTTTGTTCCAAACAAATAATGCAAAACTTTTTGATATTAACCAGCATTTTTTATTCAACAGTGTATTAAGCATTTTGATCCACTACTTTTTGCCATCTTTCTGCAAGATTTATAGTTTGATGTTCAAAAAAGTCTATACTTGAATTAAATACCAGTTTCACAGATGTGAAAAAAAATTGAAATAAAATGTCAATTTGACAGAAAATACCTGCAAGTTGGTTCTTTTATCAACAATAGCTTTATTCATCTGATACCAGATATATTCCGCAAATATCAATAATCTGACAATTAAAAAAAACAATTATGCTCCGTTTGACAAATAACTTACTTGATTCTTTATGAAACAATTACATAATCGGCCCTAAGACTGTTAGTTTCAGAGATATAAACACTCAAAATATAACAAATTAATATTGTATTATATTGTAAATATAATACAATATTAATTAACATTTAATTCTGGCTGAGGTGTTATTCTTTATCAAAACATTATCGACAAAGTAATTTTTCTGAACAACAGGCTACAAATATTTTTACATCAGGAAGAGTGAATGAACACAAAATACCAATTATATAAATACAAAATCTGATCTATAATGTTAAAGTATGTGTTATCTCATTTATTGTAATTCACACATACAATTCTGATTCCTAACTAATATTATTTGTAAGTATTTTAGTTATTTAGATATGTGGATGTCTAATTATTCTGACAAAAATAAAAATAAAAATGAAATGTCAAGTTATTCTTTTTAAAAACATAATTCATGCTGCCAATTCTGTCACACTACAATGTCTTAATAATTATAATGGCTAAGATTGTAAAAGTTTGGCATACTTTCTTCAAAGCATATTTGAACTAGTTTGAACCCAGAGATATCTACCACATACTTAGTAATGTTTATTAAGTATGTGGAAGATATCACTGGAAATATCTGGTGTTTGTCATTTACAATTTTTAAGACAATTATAAATTTTCAAAAAAGCAAATAGACAAAGTAACAACAAGTAAACACAAGTAACAACAGTTACGAGGCTTGTAAACCTATAAATTCTTAAAAATTTATAATAAATCCACACAACTCACCAAACAGATATCCAATAATCGGCACCTGAAGCTAAAATCTGACTGACAATCATTGCCACTACCACAAACACAATTCCGCACCAAGAACTGCCTGACCTCCAATAATTAGATATAACCGCCCAGCTGAGGCCACCCTTCGCTCGTTCTTCCCGCTCTAGTTTTTGAGCTTGGTGCTCGGATTTCTCATATCCATTATTCTCGGATTCTCTTCGGTTTTTAACCTGGAAATTTGACATGAAGATCGATGAGAATTCTCAATGTAGTGAACTATTACTGCTACCTTATGACGACAACAGAATTGAAGTGCTATAAGGAAAAAGAGACCAAATTCTGGATAAATTATATTAGTTAAGACAGCTTAATATTGGGGGTCGCAATACCCAACCATTATTTAAAACTGGTAATTTTGGTACTGGCCTAAGATAAATTCTGATATCCCGATATTTTTGATATTTCTGAGATTTAAAGAAGTTGTAGGTATACATATAATAAGTAGCGACTTTTTATGACCGTTTACTGGTTAGTTGGTGGATTTTAGAGAAATAACAAATGAGATTCTTTTCTAGACTAAAACAATTTATAATTAATATAAATGTTCAGAAAGTATTTTTCATATTAATATTAAATTTGTCTAAGACTTATGAGATCAAAATCAAAATAGTCATTAACGAAAACATATATGTAAACAGTACTATAAAAATCTAGTACTATAAAAATCTTTTTTAACCATTTGAGTGCCGATGAGCGTGATTGCGCTCGTGTGCGTATTAACTAAATTTGCTAGGAGCGCGACGGCGCTCGAAAAATCAGTTGTTGTTTAGCGCATGGTAGGGGAGGTCGCTCACACACATTGCTAATTTTTTGTCTTTCTTCGTGTTACATAAAGTTCAAATTATAGTATTATTAGTAATTATAATATAAAAACGATCCAGGAAAAGAAAATTTTTGTATAGATAGCGATAATAATGACGATAACAATTATTTTGCTGATACAGAGGATGTTCCGGACTGCGAAAATACGATGTGACCTTGATTTTAGTTTTTGTTATAATATTTGTTCACAATATATATTTCCATAATTGTCTTTGTATTTTATTATCCTTGTACAAGTTTTTATTAAGAAAACACAGAAAACATTATTAAAATTGGATACTTTTTGGAAGAGATAGTTTTTTTTCGAGACAAAGGTAAATGACATGATCTCAAGCTGATCCTGAGAAAAATAGCTTTGACAGACAGATAGATGAACGGGCAAACGTACAACCAAGTAATAACATTAGGATTCAGTTTTTACCTTTTGAGGGACGAACCCTAAAAATTAGAAATACATATAGAAGAAATGGATTTTATTTCGTGTTTGTTATTATTGAAATAAATTTCCGTTTATTTTATGAGATGTTTTTTTTTAATCCACAACAGTGAATCAATTCAACAGATACTTATTTTTATATTTTTGTTTATTGTCTAGAGCTGATTGATAACAAGACAATTATGTTCTAAATATCAAGCAGAATAGCGTAGGACTTCCTCCATTATGATGATTTTTATAAACTGATAAAAAGATTGAATATTGAGAAAATAAAACTTATTGGTCTATCAATTAAACATCTTGGAAAACCTGCTAAATCCCAAACTAAAAATGTTACCTATGAATAAAACCTGTACCATTAGAAAAACCCTCAGGAATGAAAAACAACAAAACTTTATTCTTTTTTTATGTCTGATAATGAAGAGGATGCAAAACCACCACAACCATAATTTTGATTATATCCTATAGCTATAAGCTTGAGTGCTTTATACGCTAAGATTTTGAATCTGCTAATTGAATACACTAAGATTGTAAACCTGCTAACTCAGCAAGTTTACACTTTTTGCTGACGGTAGATGTGTAAAATACATACCTTGATAGTTCCATCCTTTCCATCAGAATCTACTTCTTCATTGTCCTGAACAGAACCGAGTAGCGCTGTAAACTGCTTACTGTCAGAGAGCAACTCCTCATAAGTTCCTATATCTTGCACCTTGCCCTGAAAACGTGCCATTCACTTATGTATTTAGGACTGTTTATCAGACTTAAAATTACATAAACACTGCACAACAGGACATTGTTTGGACCTAAGTACGAACACATTTTAAAACCTGCAAAATCAACAAAAGTTTGCCCACATTTCATGAATTTTCAAATTATGTTGTATGGCAACATTGAAAATTTATAAAATTAAACTATCTATTGACATAATTTATATTGCAGTTCAGATTCCCTGTTAATTATTGGTAATTAATCAACAACGTTGCTGCCTTCTCCTCTTTCTTAAGTTGGTACTTTAGCATTTAAAATCTACCATCGATATGAAGATGGAAATAATTAATAATAATAATGTACAACATGTCACTTATATTCATAGTCTCGAAGTCAAAAGTGGATTGAAAAAAAATTACATAGAGAATTACTATATCCACGTTTTGCATTTATATGTTATCAGTTATTTTTCTATATATCCTGCTATAATGCTTTTTATCAGAATTGATCAAATGAGTTAAATCTGAACAAGTTAAGTTTAAAACTAATGACAATTTCGCTATTTATAATTAGTTACTAAATGAAAGAATATACATTAAAAACAATATATTTAACAAAAACAATTTTGTCATAATTTTTTCAAAATAATTGCCATTCACAGTGGCACTAAAACACTGAATATACAAATAAAACCATGAATTTATATTAAAAAAATGAATTCAAAAATTTAAATAAACAAGAATGATTGCTTAAAGAGAGAATTATAAATTTGACAATTGACAAAATCTTAGTAAAAGCACCTCAAATAATTTTTTTTTTTATGATATTTTACTTTGTCAAGTATTTGTTTTTGTGAGTATTCTTTTCATTTCTAGAAAGAAAAAAGTGAAATTATCAACAGGGCCAGTACAATATTTTATTCAAAATTCAACTCTTGGTTTACCGTAAATATTGATCACATATCAAAATAATATACAACAAGTTTATTAAAAACATGTAATTATATGAAAATTGGCTTTGGGTACCAAAACATTCAGAATCATAATCATCATTATTTTTTCAATAAAATATAAATACCAAAATCTCGCCTGTATGACAATATACATTTCTTTTTTAAACTTTCGCGATTCGAACACATATTTTATTTGATTAGAATCGGGTTTTTTTGCGGTAATTATCTATTTAATGAGTAAACCTAGATATTATAAACTAAGTATTCACTATGTCCCGACGTTTCAGACTGGTTGCACAGCCTGTGGTCACGGGAAGACTGAAGAGTCTTCCCGTGACCACAGGCTGTGCAACCAGTCAGAAACATCGGGACATAGTGAATACTTAGTTTATAATATCTAGGTTTACTCATTAAATAGATAATTACTGCGAAAAAACCCAATTCAAATCAAATAAAATATACATTTCACCGTTTGTCAATACAAAAATGTACATTTAGTATAATAAACTAATAAAATAAATACAAACAGGGAACGAGTATCACGATATAAATTCAATGATAAATTAAAATAGGTGTATTTATAAAATGGAAAACTAGATATTTTTACAAAAAAGTTATTTCATTTTACTTTAACTAGCATTTGGAAAATCTTTACAATACACAGCGATACCGTGTGTGTAAGGTCCTAATAGGTAAAATAAAACATGGGTGGTTTGACTGTAAATATAGCCAAAGGCAAACCATTATGCGGACAGCCTATTTTCTCTCTACAAATAGGCTGCTTGAAGTGATGTAATCAATTTAAGAGTCTTATGGAAAACTTTTACTATGAGATGTTATTTGTAATTTCATACTTCACAAGATAGGAATGAAGTTTGTATGTTTCATCTAAAATTACATGTACTAACAGCATTTGGTTTATACTTTCCAGTTATGGATCATTCACTAATATGTAGGCTTTGCTTGCATACCATAAATTAAATATTCATAAATATGTAATGTATATATGTTAGATTTTCAAGGCAAGCTACAAGTATTGCATGTGAAGCACTACTTCCATTGCTAGCATTTCACATCATAAATTTGTTTAAATGTTCATATGTATGTGATGTATACATGTCAGATTTTTAGGACAAACCATGTGTATTGCATGAAAAGCACTACTTCCATTGTTAACGTCTAATATACAACATAGCCGAAAACTTTAAAAAAAAAATTTCAAAATTAGTCTCCATTTAAAACATACATACATCATCAAGCAAAACAATCATATCAGCCGCCTTGAGGTAGTGGAGCTGATGCGTAACGAGTATCCTAGTCTTGTCACAGAGGTATCCCTTGATACAGGAGTCGAAGAGTTGTCTCCCGACATGGGCATCCACGGCTGAGAGAGGGTCATCGAGTAGGTAAATGTCGGCCTGTAAAATGCAATATATAATATTAATTTAATTCCAACTAATAATAAAAGTGAAACATTGTTGAATTTGTATATAGATAATATACAACTAGACTAAAATATGGGCTAGATATCATTACATTATCATATACAGGAGCAGAGTAGTGAACATAAACACCAAAAAAATTATGCCAGCACGTGAGAACTTTAATGAGAGGCTAGTTGTTTAAATTTTATAAGTAGTGGTACATGTTCCATTTATCATACTAAATTCATGGGTTAATTATTAGGTGCCATTTAGTCCAGACTATCATTGTATAACTAGCGCAGTGTGTCACGCTGCACCACAACAAATGTTGAAAAGTAAAATCTGGCAAATTATGTCCAAAACAGTACTTACCTCGTAACTACATAACTGGCCTGATTTAAATATATGCGGATTTCTTTAAAAAAAAATGCTGTTTACATTTTCCTAGTATCACGTGAATAAAGTCGCATGCAAAAACTAGTTTATAATAAAAACAATGCAAAGATATATCTTATACCTATTTACAATTCCAAATAAGTACATATTATACTAGTAATTTTATAAACAGAAAAGTTTTCATCATTTCTTTGTTTCAGGATTTGATAAAAAACAGATATATATTATGTACGTAAAAATATTCCGTATTCTAATAAATTATTTACAAATATTAATTATTTGCAATATAACTATATTGCACTGTATTAAATAACATGCCTTTTACAAATATGCTATGTGATACAGCGCAATACATTTAAATTTAAATTATATAATACCTTAACCGTTAGAGTGCCACCATTGCGTTCGAGCGTGTACTAACTAAACTTGCCACGAGCGCGATGGCGCTCGCGTAATCAGTTGCTGTTTAGCATGCGGTAGGGGAGGTTGCTCGCATGCATCGCTAATTTTTTATCTTTCTACATGTTACATAAAGTTCAAATTATAATATTATTAGTGATTACAATATAAAAAGGATCCAGGAAAAGAAAATTTTTAACCCATAATGTCAGAATACGAAAATAATTCGAGTGAAAATGATTGTTTTTCAAGTGTAAAGAAAGTGATAGTGGGAGTGACATTGTGGTGCGCTCACAATTTGACATAATGCAAATTTTGAGTGATAGTGATAATAGTGACGATAACAATTATTTTGCTGATATGGAGGATGTACCGGACTGCAAAAATGACGATGTGACCTTGATTTCAGTTTTTGTTAAAATTTTTGTTCACTATCATGAACATATTATATATATATATATATATATATATATACATATATATATATATATATATATATATATATATATATATATATATATATATATACATATATATATATATTATGCATTATATGTATTTCCATAATTTTCTTTGTATTTTATTATCCTTTTACAAGTTTTTATTAAGAAAACACAGAAAAAATTATTAAAATTAGAAAATTTTTGCAAGAGATACAGTTTTTTTTCGAGACAAGGGTAAATGACATCAAAACAACACATTTCTTTGCCATTTTTAAGTATATATGAGTAAAAACCATGGCACTAAAACGGTTAAATTAAGAAAAAAGTTCTTCAGACCCTTATAACTAGCCCTTTTAAACAATACCCCGATCTATATATATATATGTGCATATATATATATATATATATATATATATATATATATATATATATATATATATATATACACACACACACACACACATATATATATATATATAATTTAAAAAAAATTTTTCCAGTACTTAATTTTGCCTACTGAAATATTCAAATGAATATTCTCAAGTTATAGCTATTGCAATATGTATGGGCTAATGTGCTTTATAACTGTAATGTATAAATTTTCAGTTTCTAAATCAACCAGTTTCTGAGTAAAACGGCTATGATGGACATATGGACAGACATATTAATGAATTTATAAGGATTCCGTTTTTCCTTTTAAGGTTCGGAATCTTAAATATGAAATTGACTCTGATTTATGTCACTTTTTAAAAATACAAAGTGTTATTTGGCATATTATGTTTTAAATTACACATACACATAAAAACATTATGTTTTAATTATAAAACGATGCACAAATGGTGTTGATGTGATTCTTACATGTAGACTAGTTGGTGGTTTATAATGCAAATAGTCAGCTATTGGGCTGGTCAGCAAAACCTAGTTGGTTTTGCCGACCAGCTCAGTAGCTGACTATTTGCATTATAATCTATAGTATCATTTTCATTAAGATTATTAATAAATAAAGTTTTCTTATTTTCATGTTTAATGTTGCCTTATTCACCCTGAGAAAAATAAGTTATAAATAGTTAAAAGCTTTCCACCTGCTTAACAGTGTACTGAATTAGTTTAAATTTTGGAAAATTTCTAATTTTGGATGTCTCTAACCTGGTAAAAATTCATTTACCTCTCTATAAATGGCTCGTGCCAAGTTTATGCGCGCCTTCTGTCCACCCGACATTGAAATGCCTCGCTCGCCGACCAAACTCTGATCACTATATGGGAACTGCTTAAAGTCTTCCTCCAGACAGCACACTTTACAAACCTAGAAAGCATTGTGAGGATTATGTTGATGTAATATATTTACTTTTATACCAATAATCAAATAAAATATCTGTTCTGATATGTTGAATATCAAGTAATTTTTTAGTTTGAAGATGAAATTTGTTAATTTGTATCTAACAAAGACCAGCGGAATCAATGAGCATGCTCCAAAGAAACAATTTATACTGATTTCACATACTTTTGACCAGTGAACTGACTTTCTTCCAAATGTTTCCGATGTACTGATTAATGATGAATATGATATTTAAATTTCTTTTTAGTTTGTTTTGTTTTTATTTTCTTAGATCAAAATTTTTTTTTCTATTTCTGTCTTTTATTGATGTTTAAGATGATCTATAAAAAAAATGTGTAATTAGAGTATTTATTGTTCCTTTATGTAAATACCATTTTTACAAAAAAGTATCCAAAAAACAAGGATTCTTTTCAGTTGTTTGTGGATTCAAAAATGTTAGATTAAATTGGCTAAACATTGTCTTATGATGATAAGTTGGTAATGGTTTTTGAAATATGGCCAATCAAAGTAGTCAAAAATAATTTTAACATCATACCATTCTCAAAAAGTTAAACTGGATAATGCGAGCTTTGACAGACGACTTTAGCACAAGATCAACTAGGCAGGTTTTTTTTATATTTCAAGCTCATTTCATAATTTAGCTTAATTTATTAAATGTGAGTTTAGCTCAAACATAGAGTTTCTATACCCAACAAGGGTTCTATACCTCGTTGGAATTTAATTTGTTTTAATTATCATAAGTCGTCAGTGATATGGGCTTTCAAGAGAAATACACAAATATACATAAATAATTCAAATCTTTTTTTTGAGTACTTAATTTACTATCTAATAAAATTTCTATATAAATATATTTGAGTGTTAACTATTGAAATACGTGAGGGTTATATGCTTTATTATTATGTCAAACGTCAAGCATCAAGTGTTTTCTAAGAAAAACAACCGTCAAAAACCGACAAACGGAAGTACAATTGATCTTATTAGGGTTTTCTTTTTCCTTATGAGGTATGGAAACCTAGTGTATTTCAAGTTCATTTAAACAAAAACATTAATTATAACTCATAAAAGATTTACCTTGTCAGGCAAGAAAAAACTGTAGATCAGTTTCATGCCAATTTCATATTAGATCTATCATACTGAATATTGAAAATTGATCAAAATTTTGAAAATTTAAAATACTAAAAATAGATTAAAGGTTATAGATAGCAAGAAAATGTGTACACTAGAATAAAAGTTTAGAGATACCGAGAAAATGTGTATATAAAAATTAAATGTTAAACATATTGAGAACATTTGTGTATAACGATTAGATATCAGAGACACCAAGAACATTTGTACATAAAAATTAAGTATTAGAGATACCAAGAACATTACGTACGAGGCATATTTTTAAAGCAAGTACCATTTGGAAATCAAAAAGAAATGAGTAGAATTTCCTTTTTATTTTTATATGAAAGCCTGCATCTCAGTCTATTTTTCTACATAATTTCCACCAATATTAAGGTGCTTATCATATAGTACAGCCAGTTTTTGAATATCCTATTCATAGAAGTCTGCGCCTGATTTAACACCTACTGCAACACAGTTCTTTTGACCTCATCATTGTTACTGTTCATTTTTCATCAACTTTAACCCACTTCCATACCATTACATCGCTAATATTGTTTTCTCCATACATTTCACTAATCTGGCAATTAATTTCAGCTGCTTTCTAGTCTTTAGTAGAAAATTAATCCACAATCATATTTAAAAATCAGCAGGATTCTCGAATGACAGAGCCATTTTAAATACTCAAAAACAAACATTAATACTATCGAAAGTTTCCGCAATGACGCTTGTAGTATGCTAACAAATGTTCATGAACAGCAAGCATGAGTAAAATGTTAACCACAGTGCAGCAATGCTGGAAATTCAAAATAGTGATTACTTTAAAAACATGCCTTGTATACAAAAATAAAATATTAGAGATACTGCGAATGTACAGCTTCACTTATACTACTTACCTATATGTACTACCATTATATGCATTTATGTATATCTAGGCAGCTTTAGTCATATCTCAGAAACCATTTCTCGGGTCAATTTAAAAACGTTTTGAAACCAATATCTCACAGTAAGATAACACTTAGATTCTGAACGGCCGAATTTTAGAATCACACTTTACCTCTTTATACTTCTTTCCTTCAAATGGTAATCCAAACAAGATGTTTTCACGGACGGTACCGAGGTACAGCCACGCCTCTTGAGCTGCATATGACACACTGCCTGATAGGCTAATCAGCCCGTTGCTTGGCTGCAATTCTTTTGTGAGCAATTGGAGAAATGAAGACTGTAAAAAGAATAGGGGCAATTGATAAATTTTTTTTAATAAATCATAATTTCAAGCTACAAGTTGACGAGAAGTGAAAATTGTTTTGATGAATTTTAATAATTGACTACGTTTTAAATTACGCAATACTGAATTGTGTTGCCATTATTAGCAAGCTCATTGAATTCTACAAGATTAAATGAGACAGGAAGACATCCTCTCTCTATCCCTAGTATTAAACATAGAACTTCATAACTTACTTACGTTATAATAAATTTTTTGGAAATTATACCATTCAACATTAAATGAATCCTCATATAATAGATGGTGCTCTTCAACCGTACATCAAAAATCAACTAACAAAATTCAGTAGTTTAGTCACAGGAATAGTTTTAAGTGGTTTGTAATTTCCAACACAATGGATTTTCACCACAAATTCGCTAGGCCTATATACGTTTCCACAATCGACGCCTTCGTATAAAGTTATTTTATTTCTTAATTACAAGCAAATAGTAAAATAATTCTTATGCCTGTGTCGTAAGAGTCATAATACATTACAAATCCATTATGAAAGCAAGAGGTTTATTTTGATTTATTTATTCGAACAGAGTTTGAATTATGAATGTGTAATGTCAATTATTTTTGTTTGATTCAATTGCAGCCGTGAGCTGAGCAAAAGTCAATAACATAAACATTGCAAGTGTTTAAGTTTTGTTTATATTGAAATGCTATTTCATTTATTTAAAAGTTTATTTTTATTCTTGACGTAAGCATGCATTTGTGACAATTAGTACGGACTGGGTTTTCATTTAATTTCAAATGGTCAAATCCGCACGTCATATTAATTTAAGGTTAACTGCTAAATATTTGCTCTATATGCATATTTATAAATAATACTCACAGAAAATCCAAGTTTCGTACATGCTATGTAAAAATTATTATAGTCAGTGGTAGAGAACAGTTGAAACTTGTCAAAAATTTAGGAAAATTGCTTAAAATTGAAGATATTGCTATATCAGGGCCACAAAAATGAAAAAGTTCTTATTATTCTTTGTTTTTTATTTTTATTGAAACTTGAATTGATAATCAGCTGATGCTAATTTAATTTTTTCATGATGTGATTATACAAACAGTAATGCTAACATCAGTTTTAAGGTTCCATTTAAACTCTTTAGGATTTTATTTGAATTTATTTATCAACACAGCTGGATGTGTATTTTTTGCTGTGCACTTTGATGTAAAAATCTAAAATTGTATTTTTATTAGTTATATAGTTTTACATCGGCACCAACAACATGCTTCAATAATTAAAACATTTATTCGTAAAACTTATTCAGTTCTATTACGTGTTCAGGGATATAAACCCAAATTTCCCCCACAGAAAGTGTCTTTATACAGATGTAACTAATAAGTATTAAAGATAACATTTAAGGAATTAGGACACCATAAATTTTAATTCATACTCAGTTTAAATTCCCACTCAGTTCAGAGATTATGAGTTTTAATTCCCACTCAGTTCAGGGACTGTGAGTTTTGTATAAATGTAAGATGTCATTGTTTTCAAAAACAAATAACTCTTTCCCTAAAAGGGATTAACATTTCTCCAATCGTCCTTGCAATTTTTTTTAATTATTATTAAAAAACTAGAATTATCGAGCTGTCCAAAATATGCCACCATCTTGATGATGACTTTCTCATTTGATCTAAATTTTTTCTTGCATACCAATTCACATTTAGCAAGAAGAAATCACAGGATTTAGATCAGGTGAATTTCGGAAGTGTAGCAACAATGTATAAGACAATTCATACAGTTTGGAGGCGACAACTCTGAATGAATATACTAGGGCATTAACGTGGTGGAATAGCCCTTTCTTCTTAGCCTGTAGAACTTTTGATTTCTTTTGAAAGCAGTCTATTAAATCACTGTAATGTAGACCAGTAGTTGTTTTTCTTATTCTGAGAAGTCCATGCGTACAATACGCTTCGCATGCCAAAAAATTGTCATTATTAATTTCTAACTGATTGTACATCAGGAAGGATCCAGGTCCAATAATAATGATGGATCCTGGTCTCATCAATGGTGACAAATCAACTCAAAAAGTCTTTTGTATCTTGCTTAACACGCTCCAAACATAGCATTGAAGTTGTTAAAGATGAGCAATAGTGGTAACTATGAGGCCTACAACTTTTTCATCGCCAAGTTTTCATGTAAAATATCAATTGCTATTTCTATCGACACACCTATGGCCTCTGCTACTTTGCAAATTTTCATTCAAAGATCAGCGAGAATCTTGTGGATTTATAAATGACCTCTTCGGTAACAACATCTACAGGGCTTCCTTGTCATTCATCATCAAAAATTAACTGAACCAATATCTAACTGTTATCATAGATGGCAAAGAGTCTCAATACAATTTCACTTTTATCTCCTCACATATTTTCATATCCAAAAAGAAGGGAAATAACTTAATGACACTGCACTTTTCCCGTCTTAGCAAAATGGTTGTCAAATCCAAGTTAAATTACGAATTAGTGTCAAATTTATATAGACATAGTTTTACACAGAGTAGCACATCATCATAATACTAACTTGCCTTAGCAACACAATCTGCCTTCTACCACGAGTATTTATTAACCCGCTCACATGTATGAAACTTGCAAATATTCTAGAGAACTTATGACTAAAATTGTATTTAAATCATGTGGATAACATCTTCATTAACTTTATTGAAGTTTGTAAAAACACAACTGAAACTGACCTTCCCAGTGCCCACAGAGCCCACAACTGCACAGAGCTTGCCCCTGGTTACTCGTACTGTAATACCTTTAAGCGTTACATTGCTATCCTGACTCCAAGATGCTGACACACTGCTCACCTCTATCGCCGGCTCTTCGGACACCTGGCGGCTGTATATTTTTTTCTGTGCAAGCTGATTTTTTTCTAAGAAGTAAGAGTTATTTTTAAACTGAATTTCTTATGAAAAAATAAGACAAAAATACAGATATACATTTGTTTATGTAAATTTTATCTAATAAATAATTTTAATGCTAGAATGTAGAAGGACAATTGATTTTACAGTATATAAGATAAAAGCTAGCGATATCCAAAAGTAAAAATACAAGCCACATTAAATATATATATAATTGACAATGTCTCACACACATAATGCATCTGATATTTTGAAGTAAAGGCATTTTATATTTCCAAACTGCAGTGCGATGCGTAATTTTTAAGTGTCAGAAAATCTATTGGCCAAAAAATTTAATACTGCGAAAACTATAATTAATAATGAATATATAAACTGTAATAAAGACATACATAGTAATGAACAAAGTGTGTTTTTGGTTGTTTATTGATATTGCGATAACGTCATCGGCTAATGCAAATGCAATGCATTGTTGTAAATAATTTGTTCTAAATCTGGCTTCAGCTATGCAAGCATAACATTTCATTAGTGGTTTGTTTTTTCCTTTTGTACTTTATCAAACTGATCATAAATGAAACCTCAATATTTAATGGTTATTTAAATATTTCCCTTCGAATTCAACCCTATCACTCTATACAATACGCTATTTTGGTGACAACTCCACATGCCTAGGTAGAAAAAAAAGTTAGACCCTCCATTATATGAAAGAACCTTCCTCAACATGTAAAAAACACTACTACAACAAAAGAAGTTACATGTTGAAAAATAACAGAAAACACACCATATGTCATAATAATTTTACATTCGGACATTAATTTTGTTAAACATTCTATCCGCTATAAAAACTAAGTTTATAATTAATATGGTTTATAACTAAATTTATAATTAATATAGTTACAGGTGTCATTAGAGTATTAGAAGAATCTGTATTTTTCTTAGTTTTTACCTTACAAAAGGAGAACGACCTATTTTATACTTCCATTCATTAACCAGTGAATTTGCAGTGGACGTTCAACATTTTTGTATCTTTTGAATGACTTACACCATTCAAATATTATGATGCGAAGGAGATATTTATTGAAAACTTTGTATGAAGTCTCATGAAAATGTAAGAATCACTTTTATCATTTAAAAAATGGAGTTATGGCTATTAGCGGCCCTTTATAACGGTTAAAATGTTAAGATCGGTTTTGGTAGAGTATTTTGATCGAACATTAATTTTGTTAAACATTCTATCCGGTACAAAAATGTATAACCAAGTTTATAATTAATGTGGTTACAGGTGTCATTAGAGTACTAGAAGGATCTGTATTTTGCTTAGTTTTTACCTTATAAAAGAAGAAGAAATTATTTTATACTTCCTTTCATTAAGTTTACGTTCACCATTTTTGTATCTTTCTGAATGACTTACACCATTCAAATATTATGATGTGAAGGAGATATTTATTGAAAACTTTGTATGAAGTCTCATGAAAATGTAATAATCACGTTTATCATTTAAAAAAATGGAGTTATGGCTTTTAGGGGCCCTTTATAATGGTTAGATGGTGAAGATTGGTTTTGGTAGGATATTTTGAAAAAAATTTTTAAAATTTTATTAAAACTAGTAAAAACAGTAATACTTAGTCATTATTGAAGCATCACTTAATTTATATTTAATTCGTACATTTGAAATGATCATTTTATTGTTTTTATTAAATCAAATATGATATGCTTTTCTTATCAGTCCATACAAATAAATTACGAGCTAATGTCATATAAACATCAAAATAGAACATTGGTAAAATCAATATCATTGGTAAAAGTAAAAGAGTATACGCTGCTTTTTTTAATTGTAAGAAAAAGTAAAAAAGTTAAGAACTATATTGTGTTACCAAATTGTTTATGGCGGTTAACATGTACACATCTCATGAACATTATCAATTATAATTGTTCAACAAAATGTGATAATGTTATACACAGAGGTTATATAAAGATCCATAACCTAAGACCCATTTTCTTGCCTTAAATTAAGGAGTACAATTATTGAATATATTTGGCGTTAGTTTTATAGAAATTCATTATTCACAATAAAATGAAACTACGTGATGTAGTATTATTTCTACTTTCTTTAAGTTCTTTACCACGACCTAAGTTTCGTTGTATTACAACATCTTCAGGTGGGCTGTTAGCAAAGAAGTTATGGCTGTTGGAATATGGTAAGTATGGTATATGGGATATGGGAATGGATTATGGGAAGTATGTGGAAGTATGGCTGTTAGCAATCTTTGCTAACAGCCCACCTGAAGATGTTGCAATACAACGAAATCAAGGTCATGGTGAAGAACTTAAAGAAAATAGAAATAATATTACATCACGTAGTTACATTTAATTGTGGTACAATTATACATAACATTTAAAAGCAATATTTCACTTTGAGTCTGTGGACTGCGTACTGTATACGTAGATAAAGTTTATGGCTCATTTCGTTTGCAAATTAGGGATTCTAATAGATGTAGAGAATATAATCAAAACAGAAAGTTTCTATTCACACTCTTCAAATATGGAATCGTAAAAAAGACAGAAATTTAATTTAATTTTCAAATTGAAAAAAGTCTGAAGCCGCGTTTGAACCCGGTTTCCCTACTCAACATTATCATATTTTCCTTCTGGCTACTTTTCGTTTTACGTATTGATAGATATTAATTCTCTGTGTCGCATATTCAAATCGTTTCAATAAATCTTTTGTTAACATTCTTTTCTCACCTGTTACTTTTTCTTTCTGCGTTGTCTTTATGAATCTGATTTCTGCCATATTTATTTTGTTTGTAATTTTTAGTGTAAGAATGATATTTTTATTTGAAGAGTAATGTAATATAATTACTCAATGTGGTTTTTTAATTTTCTGTGTTCTTTCGTTTTCTACATTTATTAATGAATTAACAATGTTTGTGCAACATTCGCGTTTATTATTCATAATACTGATTCTGTACATTTAACTAAGTATATTTGAAGAATGCCAAGATTAAGTCTATGCTCATTTTTTGAATTAAAAAGTGAGCAAAGACTTAACCTTGCAATGAAGACTTTCTATAAAAAGGCAAAATTCTCATTATCAGGTGAGAATTTCAGATTATATGCGCACTGTGGTTATGATTTAAATACTGATAATAATAATAATAATTACTTTATATGAAAAGCATTTTTAAATAATTTTGCCACAAATAAAATTAAATTAAATGTACAAAAAATTTTAAAATACTTAAAAAAAAAATAAAGTTATGAAATATTTTCAAAACATCTTGTTTTAACACAAATGGATAAATGTACAAGGGGTGGTCAAAAATAATGATAATTGGGTATTTCAAGTAGTTCTAAAAATTTTAAGAAATTGTAATAACTTTCTTATACCCTCACTAGTTACTGGTAAAAAAATTGAATAAATACGTCATCCCTGGAAATTACATTCATTTATATATGAACAGTCGGGGCAATAACATGACAATGTAGAAAAATAAAGCCAGAGCCGTTATGAAGTATCTCTGCCTGAAAAAATGTCTACCAAAGATATACATGTTAATTTGGTAGAAATATTTGGGGACTCTACTCCCCCATATTGTACAGTTGCACGCTGGTGCAAGGAGTTTAAGTTGGGTAGAACATCCACAGAAGAAGAGCATCATGAAGGACGGCCAGCTATGTCCTACACCGCAGAAAATGTGAAAACAAACAAAAATCCTATGTTATCTGACAGATTGATCATCAGACATTTAGTCACAGGGATTTAATATGGCAGTATTCAGGGGATTCTTCATGACATATTTCACGTGAACAAGGTATCGTCTCGTTGGTTCCCCGAAGTGTTAACCTCTGAACAAGAAAAGAAACAAGTTGACATTTCAAGAGCAAATCTTGAGAACTACCAAGTTGATGTGGCCATATTGATCCAAAGGGAACCCCTATTACAGACTTACTACACAGACTAAATCAGAAGATTGCGGGAAGGAGGCAGGGAAAATTTTGGGCTGGAGTACTGTATCACCAAGACAATACACCAGCTCATAAACCCGAAATTGCGTTGGCTGCCATTTGAGTAATGGGTTTAGAATTACTGGAACACCCACCCTATTTTCCAGATCTGGAACTCAGTAACTTCTATTGATTTCCTCAGCTTAAAAATCAGGTGTATGAAATTTGAAGAAGGTTCGTAAGGTGATGGCCACTGTCGAAGCATTTTGAGAGAGTTAAGATGAAGATTTTTCGAAAGGCATATGCATATATATGTATATATATATATATATATATATATATATATATATACATATATGTTATTTATATTTAATATAATCTCCCAATAAGTCGATATTAATAAATATATTGGCTTATTAAGAGATTATGTTGAAAAATAAATGAAATTTAGACTGATAAACATTATATTTTATATGGCTTATCATTTCTTTTTGATCACTCCTCATATATATAAAATTCCACCTACCTGTCTCTAAGCAGCCATATCTAAGAATGTGGTTACTAAGCAGAATAGGCTTTATTCCTGTGCTCACTTGGTCTATTTTTAGATCCTTGCTCTGCTCCGTACAGTCTTTTATATCAGTTTCGGTGATTGCAGACAAGTCTGGCCGTTCCTCTGAAATACAATTTTATAAAAAGGTGTTAGAGGTTATCATCGGCTTTTAATAAAATAAATAGCTTATCCAGACTGTATTTACTTGCATATAAAAAACAAGCCTGGCTTGCGTATAATGTTGTGATGTCAGAATAAAATTGTATTGCTCTGTTTTATTTTATTTTTACACTTAGAAAATATTTCCAATGTTGGGTTCGTCAATTGCGAATGATTTGCAACCTCATTGTCCGAGTGTTCTCCTTCATTATCATATGAAAAGTAAACTGATCAGAAATTTACCCAATAAACAAGCCATGATTTATAAACAACTAAATATATGGAAAGTTCAAAGAAAAATTATTAAGCTGTTTTGGAGAAACAATTTCAGATACCTATTTCTGCCATATACAGTAGACATATCTGTAATTTCTAAGCTGCAAAAGAACTAAAAAATTAAAGTCCCCAAATACCGAATTTTATTGAAATCAATTCAGCGATACAAATGATACATCGGGCAAGGACACACACACATAGATATCTTTAATTTTTTTAGTTTTATACATTTTTTAATACTTTACTAATAATTTATAGTGAATTTTCCTTAAACTCTTGACTTCGATTTTTTTGAAAATTGCAATATTTTCATTCTTATTGTCACTCAAAAGCAAAAATTATAATTAAAATATTATTTTGAATAACAAATACCTTCCATTGTCTCAATTGCTAAGTTACCGTGTATGGTCCTTTATGATCAACAAAACAATTTTTAACGTTCCCTACTAAATACTGAACCCTTGTAAAATCACTCGTGAAATCTTGACTCAATTTTTTTGACAATTACTATTTTTTCATTCTTATTGTCACTCAAAAGTCAAAATTAAAATATTATTTTGTATAACACTTTCTATTATCTTAATTGCTAAGTTGCCTTGTATGGTCCTTTAAGATAAACAAAACAATTTTTAGTGTTTCATACTGAATACTGAGCCCTTGTTAGAAACAGGGTTGGTAATATCTGAAGATTACGGGAGATCTATAGCAATTATCCTAGAACGCTTCATTTTTTAAATATGCATCATGTTTTCATGCCTGTGAAAAGTATAGCAGGCAACATATGTATTTATGTTGTGAAAAATTAATATTTTATAAATAGTTTAATAGAAATACTACGTATCTTTAAATGTTTATAAGGGTCTAAAAGTTTACAGAATCCTCGTAGTGCAAGTTGTACTTGTATTTGATAGGTTTTTTTCTCAATTCTATAGTAAGAAAGTCACTATTATTAATATAGCCAATAAGCCATAATTAAATTTGTTTAGCATCACCAAAGGTTTTAGAGATTTAGCACATTCTTTGAAGACACATCTCACTCAATAATATAGCTTCAGATTGAAGCCAGTCTTGTCCCTTTTAATCGGAGTATATTATCATCAGTATTCTGCCTGCTTATTATGACTGCCTTAGTCAAATAGTTTTTGTGATTTTCCAGTCTTTGTAGGTTTTACCTAACCTGTCTATCTGCTTTTTGACAGTGAGCACTTCTAAACACATGTGCACTTCTGCGTTTCTTGCGAACCGTGGGGCGCCAATCAAGGTCTTTAAGGCTTTGTCTTTGTCTTTATATTGAAGTATTAGATTGGAGTGGCTTGCTGATCCCCAGAGTTCTATGCTAATATATCCATACTGGTTTTATTATCTTTTTATATCAGAAGCTTATTTTTCAAACTGAGCGAGGACTGTCTGTATATAAATCAGCTTGTATCTCTTAATTTTTTATTGGCCTCTTCTCTTTTAGCCCTAATGTGGCCTTTCTTGGTGATTTACTTGTCTAGGTGCATTTCTGGATGCTTGACTGTTGTGTACAGAGGTAGAACAGTTTCATCAAGTTTCACCAGTGGGCAGTCTCCTCTTTATAATGGACGTTTTCCATACTTATAATAGACATTTTCCACAGAAGTGGAAAATACCATGATCTTAGTTTTGCATCGAACAGGATCGTTAAGAAAACTATCTCTTTCCTTGGTAGTTGTTTGAGTATTTCTGCCATTATCAGATCAAAACTTGGTGCTCTTTTTCCCTTATTCGGAGTACAGATTTTCTAATTTCTGCTGGTATTATCAACTTCAATGGCAGCGACATTTGTTGGCCACTGTTCAGAAAATCGTCAGTCTTTTTTTCAGGGTACATAGGATCTGGCTCATTGCGTTTAAACAATTCTTTTAGAAACTGAGCAAATAACTCTTCTTTCTCTGATGGTTTTCTTGACCAATAGCGGTTTGGTTGTCTCAGTCAAGGAATGTGTTCTTTTAATCTTTACAGAGTTTTAGTCATCTACCAAAGGGAGTTTAGCTTTGTGTGGAGATAAAGTCTTTAGCTTTTATTGCAAGGTGTTGTTCTCATTTCATTTTAGTGCCTTTTTGTCCCATCAATTTTTACTTGTATGCCACTGACATCTTAACCTCCTCTTTGAAGCTATCATCTTTTGTATTTTCAAGGTAGTATCTTAAATCTTCTGTTTTTAATCAAAATATGGAGTGGATAGCCATGTTTGAGAGGCACTGACAACTTCGTATTTTCATCAATATAGTTCCAAAAAGATTCCCAATCAGTTTTACCACTGTACCGAGTCTCCTCCAGATGACAGTGGTACTCGGCATGTAAATTGCATGTGTGTGGTCAGAGGTGCCATCCAAATATTTCCTACATTCCTTTAGTAATGAAGTATGGCTATGTTTTTACTCAATCTACTTGTTTTTTTATTTGTTAATAACATGCTACAAAAATTTACTTAATCTATGAAACATCACCGTAACTTTTTTGTCAAAGAGCGATTTAAAACAAGCCACCTTAATATCCGTGGTGTTATATTGAAATAACTTTTTAATGACATATGTGTGGTGCTTATTTATCTTGTAGACCATTTTGTCCAGTTCTCTTTTAATACAGTATCTGCTTGAGACCTACAACACTAATTACAAAAATGATTTTTTCCACATTTCATCTAGTGAAAGTATCATTAAGTTTTTCGAGATGAATTCAAATTTCAGGTTTCAGGTTTCATAGCTCAAAAAGGAAATAAAAACTTCTAAGTCAGGAGTTTTTTCAGGATCCGTAGGCCAGTAAGTTAGTTCCTCTTTTGAAAGTACACTGACAAAGTGTTTATCTACTGCTTTTTATAGCTCTCGACCTTGTATCATTGTAAGCCTAAGACCCCAGGAAGTATATTTAGCATTTTAATCTCCTTTAGTGATGAATCTACTTTCAAGTGTGCAGAAAAATTCGGTAAACATTTGTTCTCTGATTCTGGGTGGACATGAACAGTACACTGCAAGTATTCCTTGCCACTCATATATTGCTATTACCACAGCTTATAGGAATGGATGTTTAAGATTATAAAGAGGGAGTGTTGTTTTATACTTTCCTTAATTATGATTGCAGCTTCTCTATGCATTCTCTGTATCTAACTAACACTTGTCGCCAACGTGTAGGCAGAGCTAAAATTAATTTCTTAGAGGAATCTTTGGGTCTTTGAATGAAAACTGGTGAAGTTTGATTTTAATATGACTATAATCTTTAAATTTTCTGTCGAGTAAATTATCAAGCAGAGAGGGAAACAGATGGTAATGAGACAGCAAAGTCTGGAAAGTACATTAATTGAAGTAACACTTTCCATCCAAGTGAAAGTAGTTTTTCACGCATTGCTTTTGCTACGTGGGCACGAGCATTGTCATGTAAAAAATAAACTTTGCTTTGATTTGAAGGAAGTTTAGTGGTGACTTTGCTCAATTGTTCACAATAAATCTTAGCTGTAATTGTATTGTTAGCTGGAAGGAGTTCTCAATGAAAAACTCCATTAATAACTCTATTTATACCCATCACATATTCAAAAGTATGTTTGTCCAATGTTAAATTGTGGTGTAGGTAGACCTTTTTCTGTCACTCCTACCCAATAAATTAAGATAAGCCACCCACTTTTCATACCTTTAATCAGATACTTTAGCTACTCTTTGGTACGGTGGGAAATCAATAGGTCCACATTAGGTCTCCTTTGAAGTTGAAGGGGTGTTAGCTCATGTGATAGACAAATTAAATATTTCAACTTCTTTCTCAAAGCATGAAGTTGTTTTTTTACTCCAATATGAGAGCATAAATGTAGCACTACCAAAAAATGTGAACTTAATCTGGGATCCGTTTCAATAAGAATTTAAAATTTTTTTAAATCAATTGTACGAAGTCTCCTTCAATGAGATTTATCAGAGAGATTAAAATTCTCTTATTACAATCTTTGAACCACTGCTTGGCTGTGTAATATGAAAGCACAACTTTATCCATCATTGTGCTTATATTGGCTGTTGCTTTATTGGCTTTTCGCCTAAAACATAATTAATGAAGCAAGACCATTCTAAATTCACTTCGAGATACATCCATTTTTTCATTTATTTTTTAATTGCCGATTACTCTATTGCAAACTGGACAGAAGTTCGAACGCTACGCTCATTATAAACCTTATAAGAATATATATATATATGTATATATATATATATATATATATATATATAAGTGAAGAAGAGGCATATTAATTATAATAATTACTCACCTAAGAGTAAAATTTCTTGCAACCGATTAACAGTAACTTTCAACTCGGCAAAATTCATTATAGCCATGGGCAGAAAAATGGCTATATTCATCTGTATGATACTGAAGAACTGTGTTAGTGGATAAACCTGTAAATAATTAAGAAAAAACCACGAAAATATCTCTAAAAAGGATGCCCACATTTTATAATGTTACGAATCAAGAAAGATCTGAGCTTGTGTGAATAATCCAATTAATTAAGTCCACAAGTCTAGAAATTATTAATTCTAGCGTGAATGTGATGTGATGTGAACTAATTAAAATTTATGGGGATAACACATGTTGATAATAGTGACCTATTCGAAAAGAAATTACTTAAAAAAATAATGGGAGACTGGAAAATTACTGCTTAAAGAAATAAATTATTTTTAGAGAGCTGTTATTTAAAATATATGTTTCATGATGTATCTGTTTATAATTTAACGAAAGTTTGGAGAAAATCCATCAAGTTAACAGATAACAAAAAAATATACAAGACAATACATACTTAACATTAGGTATGGTCTTGCTTGTTATTTTAATTTTAATGCTAAATTTATTTATAATGGGGAACTTATTCATAAAGTTTTTATTGGTAAAGATGTTTATTTAACATAAAAAACATAGAAATGAACAATTAAAATTATTTAATATAAAATAATTTTAAGAAATACTTTCCACGTGAGCACTAAATAGAACTCTTACAACTGTGGAAATTAAGACTACCAGAGTGCTAATGCGCATGGGAAATATATTGAAAAATACATAAGATTACTTTATTTATTTATTTCACATATTTATCTTTAATGTATAAATACATAAGGCAGACTTATTGCAACAATAGGAATCTCTTTCAATCAACGGAACCACCAATTTACAAAATATAATTACCACCAATTGATTAGATTGTGCATACAACTTCAAAATTCACTTCACCTTAAAAAAAAAGCAGTTATAATAAATAAAATGGAAGCTAACAATAAAAAAAGTAACACATAGCAAGTAATGAATAACAATATATTGGCAAGAATAAGAGAGAGGGACACGATCTGAAGAGAAAACCAAGAACGTAAAGACGGATTACGAATGGAAGTTAAAAAAGGAAATTTTTTGGGACATCTTTCAATGTGTGAACTGACGATATATTTCAGGTTTCAATCACTATGTAACTTGTTCTGAATTTTGGCAGCATAAATAGTGAAGGAATATTCGTAGAAGGAATTATCATGTTTGGTGATTAGCAAAGTGATAAGATTTCATGTTGAAGTTCAAGCCCATACACACCTAGGGCTAAGAATCTAGACCTAAAATACACCTGGCTATGGGAATACTTCAATATATTAACAGCAGATTAGTACTAGTACAGTAAATTGCAGAATTAATTAATTCTAAGTAAAATATAGGCTAACATGAGTTATTCTTATATTCTCATTCTTTAACCAATGCATCTCATACAGATTTAATAATATATTGGGCAAATAGATTAACCAAAAGTAACCCAATTGTATCAAAATGCATCCATTTTTTTCTCCGACTAACAGTTGATTTTTTTTTTTTTTTTTTTTCCCCCTTTTAATATCTGCGATCGGCCGTAGGCCATAATCAGATGTGATCTATTTGTCAGGATTTATTGGAGTTGCTCCAGCGAGTTCCACCAATCACTATTGTCTAGACTCTAAGTCTGGTATTTGCTATCTTTTTAGGCGAGTTATGCTTGCAGGATTCAAGAGGTCTCTGGCTAGCTCATTCTTGTGTTCCTTTAGTCTATTTTTATATTTTTTGCTGTGCTCGGTCACTTCCTCCTTCACTGTTGACAACTTCAAATGTTCATGGATTTCCGTATTTCTTACAAACCAGGGTGAGCTGGATATGGTTCTAAGCGCAATGTTTTGGAATCTTTGAAGGATTTCGATATTTGAGTTACTCAAGGAGCCCCAGAGTTCAATGCCATATGTCCATATAGGCTTTATTATAGATTTATACACAAGTAATTTGTTGTGTAGTGATAACGGGGATTGTCGTCCAATTAACCAGGACAGTCCCTGAAATTGAATGGTGGCCTCCTTCCTCTTCATTTTTATGTGGTTAGCCCAAGTGAGACGTCGGTCCAGGTGCAGAACAAGATATCTTACACTATTGTCTGTAGGTAGTGGTTTGTTATCCATGCACACTGTTGGACAGTCTCCCTTACGCAGAGTAAACGTGATCTGTATCGATTTCGCAACACTTGGTTTGATTCTCCATCTCTGCAGCCATGAGTCTATCTTGTTCAGTTGCACCTGCAGTTTTTGAGAAGCCTTATCAGGGTCAGTGTCACTCACAAGGCAGGCAGTATCATCGGCATAGGTTGCAGTTATCACCTCCTCAGTACCGGGTAAGTCCGCTGTGAAAATGGAGTACAGGGTTGGTCCTAGCACTGATCCTTGCGGTACTGAGGCTTTCATTTCATAAAGATTTGAAAGTTCTTCCTCAAATTTGACTTGGAATCTCCGTTGGTCTAGGTAAGACCTGAGGATCATGTAAAATGAGTTAGGCAAGAAGGTTTTTAGTTTGAATAAGAGCCCCTTGTGCCAGACTCTATCGAAAGCCTGTTGGATGTCTAAGAATACTGCAGAGCAATATTCTTTTTTCTCTAGACTTTGTCTGATTTTATGTACAACGCGATGCACCTGCTCCACTGTGGCATGCTTCTCCCGAAATCCAAATTGGTGATCTGGTATTATATTATTTTCTTCCAATGCTGGTTTGAGTCTGCTGAGAAATATTTTCTCGAACACCTTCGATATTACAGGCAGAAGGCTTATAGGTCTATACGAGCCTGGTTCAGTAGGTGGCTTTCCTGGTTTTCCAATCATACATATTACTGATACTTTCCACAGTTTTGGGTAATACTGAATTCTGAATATTGCATTAAGTATCATTGTCAGTAGAACTATCATCTTTCTTGGTAGATGTTTAAGAATTTCACCAGTTATGAGGTCGAATCCAGGAGTAGTTTTCCTTGTTGTTCTCCAAGTTACGTATGGTCCTAATTATTTCTTGTAGAGTCACCAATTTCAGAGATAGTGACATCTGCTGGTCGCTATTGATGATTTCATCAACTTCCTTCTCAAAGTCGTTCATAGTAGAGTGATTTGGGGTAAAGATTTCACTAAGGTGTTTTGCGAACGTTTCCGCTTTTTCACTTGTACTTCTAGCCCACGTCCCATTAGATGTCTTAATAGGTGGAACAAACTTTGTTGGTCTTTTAAAGTTTTTGGTTATTTTCCATAAGGAGTAGTTATCCTTTTTTTGAGCCGACAATGAGGAAAGTTGTTGATTGAATATATGGTTCTGGTTGTCATTTATGAGTTGTTTAAGTTCTCTAGCAACTTTGTTATATTCTCTTCGGTCTTGGTCAGATTGAGTCTGATGGAGACGTCGTCTTTGTTTCCGTTTATCTTGTAACTTTAGTCGTATTTCTAAAGGTACATTGTTCTTGTAAGGGAGCTTTGTTTCAGTCGGAGTGGCTCTCCATGCAGCCTCCTGAATAAAATTTGTAGCGTAGAACGTTGCTGAGTCAATATCTTCTGCGGTTTTTAGTTTTATTTTTAGGTTTGCAGTCTCTTTTAAGTATTCAGAGAATGCATTCCAGTCAGTTTTTCTATTACTTAGTCTTTCTCTTTGTTCTCTATGAATGGCTGTTACACTGAAGGTTGCTATAACTGGAGAATGATCAGATATAGCATCAAGAGATGGTTCTATGTCAAAGTACACGTCCACTAGACCTTTCACCACAAAGAAGTCCAGAAGATCCGGAGTTCGACATGGGTCTGAGCGCCAGTATGTTGGTTCACCCGAAGCCAGCGTTGTAAGTCTGTTGCTGTCAATACTTTTCTTGAGTTCGCGTCCTCTTGTGGTGATTAGTCTGGAGCCCCAACACGTATGTTTGCTGTTCCAGTCCCCACCACTGATAAATCTGTGTCCTAAGGTGTTGAAGTAGCTGTCAAACATGTTTTTTTTAATATTTTGTCCTGGTGGACAATAGATAGCGCTAATGTTTATAGGGCCCATTTTTTCATGTACAGTGATTGTAGTAGCCTGTATCCAGTTTTCTTTTAGTTCACCATAAAAATAGTGATTTATATTCTTTTTGATAAAGATCGCAGTCCCACCATGTGATTTTTCGTCAGGGTGATTAGTGGTATAAATGTCATAATTAAGCTTAACTGTTTTACGGTCATTTAAATGTGTTTCAGATATTAGAGCAATGTCAATTTTATTGGATGTCAGTAATATACCCAGTTCCTGTATATTAGGTGACAAACCATTTATGTTCCAGGTGGCAATAATGAGTGAAATCATTTTGGAAGCCTGTCGATGAGGCTCGTGATGAGATTCATCATTGTGCTAAATTGTGAAAGCAGTTGATCGATTATTTCAGCCTGCTTAATTATAAGTGATTCTAATCTATTTATGTGGTCATTGGATTTCTCCTGTGGTTCTATTTGTGTGAAATTTGTTCTCTGTGATTTTTCTTCACTATTGTTATTGTATGCTTTAACTTTTTCTTTCAGGTTGCCTGCAGTGGACCTTTCCTGTGTTTTAATAACTTCACTGTAAGTTTTTTGATGTTCTACCTTGTGGGTAATTGTAGGGGTAGCTTCTAGGTGAGTAGTATTTGTTATGTTCTCCGTATTTCTTTGTTTTTCAGGTGCTGTCTTCGCAGGCGTCCGTGGGTTTTGGTTGCTGCTTCTTGGTTGAAGGTAAGTGTTCTGTCCTACTTGTTTTCTTGCGTATATTTCTTTATACATGCGGCATCCTTTGTAGTTGGCCGGGTGATTCCCTGAACAGAGAGTACATGTCGCCGAAGTATTCTTATCCATCGTGCAACTGGTTGTTATGTGTGGTCCAGCACACTTCACACACCTATAAGGTCGCATACAATTGTTCTTGGTGTGCCCATATTGTTGGCATCTCATACATTGTACAATGGTGTTTTTTCTTTTCGGGTCTTCTATATGCACTTTTTGATGGTATATGTATTTAATCCCCTTGACTAGTTTGTTGTTTTCATGCTCGACTACATTAACAAAGAATATGTTTAAAGGTTCTTTCGTTCCAGGTTTACGAGCGGTCACTATCTCTCCTTGCACAGTGTTTCCAGTCAACTCTATTGCTGCTATTATAGCGTCCTTTGGAGTGCTGAAGTGTAGGTTTTTAATAACAATTCGCATAGTTTTTTGATCTTTGCAGGTGAAAGTATGTCCAATCAATCCTCTGCTTCTAATCTGTTCTATCAGGGCCTTGTATGTGATTACAGAATTAGTAGATATGATTAGTTGATTCTTTGATGCGATCCGGTAGGAAAAGTCATTTTTGTTAGCTACTTCTTCCAGGAATTGAGTAAGTTTTCCAACATCTTCAATGCCATACAGCATGATCGGAGGTGGTTTGGTTTCTTTTACAACTTTTTTCTGTGTGGTCTTTTCTGCATCTTCTGTGTTTAACAAGCTGAAGCTATTTTGTGTTTTCATTGCAGGATTTTGGTCGAGTTCTATTTTATGAGTAGCCTTCTGTTTAATTATTGTTGGCTTCATTTGTGGTTTTTTCACATTACTTCGTTTTGCAGCGTTCGTTGCTGTTATCTTTTCGTCAGGCGAGCGGATACGTTTCTGGTTCTGTTTCGGTATTCTTTGCCAGTCTGGCACAGCGGGTTTGTCAACAGAAGTGTTTTGTTCATGTCGTTGTACCTGCATATCGACATCTTTGGTCGTTTTCCTAGTGACCTCAGTTAAGGATGATGAGCGTGGTCTGTTAAACAGTCCTGGGTGAAATATCTGTTGAGTTAAGATTCTTGGTCTGTCCTGTGTTATAGATTCCTCATGTGGCAAAACTGTGCCCCCCCCAGAATTCGTGGGGCAGCCCGAGCTATGCTCAGGGAGGGATTCTCGGCATGGCCGGTACCCTCCTGGGGTAGATTCTCTTTAGGTTTTGCGTCCATTGATGAAACATTTTTTTCAGGGTTGTTTTCCCCTAGCTAACGCATCCGGTTATGGCGTCAGAGGCTCGCCTTTGCCCTTCATACTCTGCTATTGCGATCACGAGGTAGATGTAATGTGTGGGGCTCGCTGTATGATCGCAACATTATCCGGGGAGTACGGTCCACTCTCAGGAGAGCGGACCCGCTACCAGACTGCGGCGGCGGTCTAGTAGCGGCGAGGACGTGTATGATAGGACTGGTTAGTGCGCGCCTATAGTCTAGCTCCGCACACCTAGACGTACGCTTACGGCCTTTCTCAGCATTTTTTAAGTACCCTACCCTAGCATGGTATTGTACCACCGAGACCTACACCAACTTAACCCCCCTAACAGCTGATAATAAAATATTTGGTTTGTGACATTTGTACAAATATCGTTCTACAGAACATATCAAAATTATGCTGATGAAAAAACACTACCACTTACCACATTAGCCTTGACCTGGTAGCCGAGTAACGTGTAGCAGAGCAGTGTCAGATAGAGGGCTGAGCGCTCTGTGAAGAGCAGGAACGATATCAAGATGCCTCGTAAGTAATTAGCCTTTGCAACTTTGTCAATCTCATTGCGTCTGGCCAACGCTACAACTGCGTCAAACGGTTTTTCCCAAGTGTACATTTTAATTACCTGGAATATAGGCATAAATTAATCTATTCAGACGTATATTCATATAAAAACTTTAAGTTTTTGAGTTTCCATACCTCAAACTGATAAACAAGATCTTTATAAGTTCACACACGTGTCTGTCAGTCCTTCTGTCACAGCCGATTTTCTCAGAAACTATGTGATATAGAAACGTGAAATTTTGCATTGTTATGCATATTAAACCATATATTTTGAACTATCTTTTTAAATTTTCATATAAAAAACTGTACTCACATAAATATATTTAAAATATATACAAAAAACTCAAAAACTAAATATTATGTGGGGCGATAATTTGAAAGGAATTATTATGAGGTATACAAGAATATTTTTTTTTCATAACTTTAAATTGCATATTTAAAAAAATTCTAAAAAATATATACGAAAATCTAGCATTCCTTATTTTCAAAACTACTGAATTTAGTCATGAAAAAACCTGGTTGACAATATCGGACTAGAGGACTACTGGAAAAATTTAGCTATTATTCTAAATCTTACAGAAATGTACTGTCTTGAAAAATGTACTGAGTCTTTATTCTTGTAAAAAATAGAATAAGCGATTTGAGAAACTTTGTGAAACATTGTCGAAAATTAATATTTATAAATAGTTTAATAGTAATTTTATGTTCATTTAAATGTGAATGGAACTGTATGGAGTACAATTTCTATTCATACCTGAAAAAATTGGAATTTTTTAGAACTTAGAAAAATGTATTTCTCATAAATTCTGCAAACCATATGATTCGATAACATTAATATTTTTTTAATTAACATTTTTTATTTTTACATACCAATAAGGCATATTTTAATTGTCTATTGAAAAAATACTGTTAATGTAAAATGTGACAATTAAATGAAACTACGTGATGTAGTATTATTTCAACTTTCTTTAAGTTCTTTACCACAACCTAGGTTTCGTTGTATTACAACATTTTCAGGTGGGTTATTATAGGTCATGGTAAAGAACTTAAAGAAAGTAGAAATAATACTACATCATGTAGTTTCATTTAATTGTGAATAATGAATTTCTACAAAATTAATGCCAGATATATTCAATAATATGTGACATTAATGTAATTATTTTACTGTGCCATTGATTTATTATTGTACAGTTTGTATTGCAAATGAGACGACATATTTTCTTGAAAAATGTTGACTTATTTTGCCTGTAACCTAATTGAAAGAAAAATATGCTTGCATACTAAATTACATTACAAGTTAATTTTTTTTCTGTTTAAATAATATAATACCTTTTTGTATAGTATCTTTCAAAGCACTAGAGCAATTAAAATCACATATTGCTACAAGGGTAATAAAATCTGCCTCCTGATATTAAGGTAGGATCTTAATAAAGGTTTTTATTTTGCTATCCCTCTCTAACACATAATATCGATATCATATATACATAATCGAATTCTCTCTCACTTCTGTATGTCGATCTAATATAATATGTCTGTATTATAAACAGACAATTATATCAAAGAATTTACACGAGTATAAAAAGCAACGATACATACTACAATACTCTTAAGTAATTGATAGCCATTTATTTTACGATTTTCTTATTATGTAAAATATAATAAAACACGCCAGATGCAAGTCTGACATGCACATCGAACGTTCTGCACCTTGTTTAAAATGAAATGATTTATATTAAGTATCACTAATATGGACATACAAACATGATAAATATTTAATAATATCTAATATAAGTAAGACGGGTATATACATTGTCATGAATATCTCATAAAGAATTCTCTTTATAATTATCCTCCTTTGCCGAGGCTTCTAATAACCCTGTTTTTTCCTAATTTTAAGTTCGTTAGTTTTGAAAATTAGTGGGAGAATATATTTTTTGCACATTTTCCAGTATGTCTTTGAATATATATTACATAAGACGACAAAAAAAATTTTTTTGGGATTCTCATAACTAACCCTTTCAAATAATACACACCAATTGCGAATTAAAAAAATTTTTCTCAAGTATTTAATTTCCTTGTATTTTTCCATTTTATTTATTGAGATATGTACAATTTTATATGCTTTATTACTGTGCTACAAATATAAAGTTTCTATACCTAGCAGTTTGTGAGAAAAACGGCTGTGACAAACAGACAGGAAATAATTTTATAAGGTTTTCATTTTGCGAACGTATCTCTACCAACTAATTTCTTTTCAGCAAATAACACTTTAAATAAACTGATAATAAAATCCAACAGACATTACAGGTATTTCATTTTAAGAAGACGTTTACCAACAAAATAGAAAATGTGTGAATGCGGTTTTCTTGTCGATTGAATAAAATAATATACGTATTATAAATACACTCGTCATACTTTAAGTAATTGGCATTGAAAGCACATTTAGACATAAGTACGCATCAACGTCCCATTGGTAATTGACTGCATGAGGCGTATCTGTACCTCTAATCATCATAGGAAAGATAATATCTACAAGCTAAATATGTTTTTTAAAAAGTAATCGCCATGTGCTATATACAAAAAACAGATGTGTAAATGAAAGTTCTGAAATAACTGGTGCATATTTTGTCTGAAAGCAAACTGATGAAAAGGAATCTGGCATTACAGAAATGGAATATAATTTTTGAAAAACTGGCATTTTGCAAAATATAAAAAAACAAATAATTCAGCAAATGACAAACAAAAAAGAGTTTTACATAAAATTAATTTGTGGCCGGAGTAGAATACAAAAAGAGCTGTTCTCATAAATACGCATATGTTATATTTTTAATATAACAAGAATTACAAATAAGAAACACAACATAATAACATTTTAGTAACAATTAAAAAAAATAATCAATAATCATTACTTGTTTTTTATGTGTAGCCATTATCTACATTAATTAAACGTAAACAGTTAACTGACAGAACAAATGTCAATACATTCACTCTATGATGATGAATACCTTTTCTGTTTTTTTTCAAGTTTTACATGATTTTATTTGATGACCTTCTAGGACTTGCGAGCTTCATGACTTAACCTGTTACATCTGTATTTGGAGAATACAATGAGACAAAATCTGCACTTTGTGAACAATAACCTGAATTTTCATAAAAAAAAATATAAGATTTCTCACTTGTCTGTTTGATGATTTTAAGAAAACTTTAAGGATATTATTTATTTTTTCAATTTATATATTTGAAAATGTCATTTTTATTCTAGTAACACTTGGACCCAATATTATTGGACTTTGGCTGATCTCCTTTTATACATACCTGTCTCCTGATTGTCATATGCTGTGTGAACTGTTGTACTAATAAGACATGAGTCAAGGTTTGGTGTGACACTTTCAAACATGGCCAATGACAATAAAAAAATTTATACACATCCATTGTATATTGAAAAATAACTATTCAATAGTCAAGTTCATAAGTTCATAAATATTCTTATTATAGTTTTCAAAAATAAAAGTTCTTTGCAAAAATAATTTTAGCATCTATGAAAATTTTAAGTACCTTTATACCGTTGATGATTTCATTCATAATCTTGACTCTGTAGTCGGTTTTCAATGCAGTGTCTTGCCTTAGTTTTCCCATAAAACTGCCTAAGACACCTGTGAAAATTTGTCAAAGTTTGTACATAGGAAACCTTACTGCCAATTTCTCCCACTAGGAGGTTACATGTACTATAATGTAAACATCATAGATAAACATGATGGGACGTTTTATAATTTATATCCGTGTATTGGGAAGTATTGAATTTTATTTGTTTTTTGATGATTAAATCTCAATTTATAATACATATGTATCAATATTGAGCAGTTGGACGCTGGTGCAGTTGGAGCAATTAAAACTGCAGTCGTCCAAATTTATTGTCTAAGAAAAACAATGTCAAAATCTTTTGGAAATAGCTGTGCGTCGCAAAAACTTTAAGGCAACAAAACAAAGTCTCGACTTTGTTCGGAACATCAATTTTATTTAAATTTTCAAATTCTATTATTGCTAAATAGGTTTTTGTCATATTTTCTCTTCACAAAAAAGTTTTCAATTTTGCACATAAATCTACGGGTTTTTTGAAAAATGGCTCGTTTTCGTCTTACTTCGGTGGCTCCATCCACGGTTAACTTTGCGTAAGAATCCCTATTGAAACAAATACAATTATAGTTAAACATATTTTAAAAAACATCTTTGGTTCGGATTGTAAAATAAGCATTTAAACTTAATTATAAGTGCTTAGTTTAAATATTTAATTGAAACTGCTTAGAAAATTCCAAATTCAATTCGATTAATAAATTGTAGGCATCAAGGACAACTTTACTCATTATCAGCAGATACCTGTCACAGAACAAATGCTAAATGTAATTTGTAACCAGAATTTAGTCTATTAGTTTCACTTTATCATCATGTTAATATTATTATGATAGCATTTAAAAAATATTAAAGATATTCCTCTTACGAACAAGCTGTAACTATGCAATATATTATTATATACTAAACAATGATGGAATTTGATATAACATAAGAGAAACTGACTTTAAAGCAGTATATTTAAACAGTATGAGAAGCAATACAAAAAAACAATACACTCTTGGCATGTCTTGATGCTCCACACCCGCTCCCCACCCAGTTTCTTGCGTCCGAGTCAAATGGTCTTGCACCAGTTTGGAATTGGGTTGCGAGCTATACTTTAAAATAAAGTATTTTATAGACAAAAGTATTTTATACTTTGTCTATGTACTTCTTTAATTTATATAATTTGACAACCAGTGGTCTAAACTGGCACACTTTGTGAAAAATAGAATGAGAAAAAAAAGGTTGCAACCTGTGAGCGAACCATGTGAGTGCATTGACCGATTAAATATTAAAAATTACGACCATATTCTTAAGCATGTTTACCTTTATTAAAACATATCTACAAAAAAACAATGTGTCTTTTCAACGAAGATCAAATTTTATTACATCAGTTTTTAAAAATAGCTGTGTTGACGATTACATTATGACTGTGAATGAAATTAAACTGTGGCACAATTGTTAACATACTGTTAATAATGTGTTAGTGGATCTGTATCTGATTATTTGAGAACAACAAAATATATTCACCTGAAATTTCAATTGCCTTAAGGAACTAAAGTGCGAATTTTTTTTGAATGTTTGAATTTTAAATATCCCTTCAAAAAAGCTAAGTAGAAAGTGGTCATAAATTGATATGCGAAGCCAACTTCTAAAAATTATAATCAATAAAATATTTTTCACATCTTGTCTCTTTTATAGAAATGCTAAAATGTTTTTTTCATATAGGTTCTCTATATGGAAATAAAACGTTTAAATATAATTATGATTCAGAAAATTAAAAAAAAAATATGTGCTATTGAAAAATAAAATATTTCTGAGTTCTTTTAGTTTGTCGAAGATTTCATAGATAATTTTTGTCTTACATTTTTGAGAGGAATAATCTTACGATGTTCAGCATTTTCTCAGATGGATCGATGTTTTTGTAACTTAACATCTACTAGTTCTAATTATGTATATTAAGCATTATTTTGGAATATAAAAAAACATTTGTCATAGTTATTCTTAAACATATTTACCTTTAATAAAATATTAAAAATACATACAAGAAAAATTATATTTTTAACTTGTATTATTGCAATAAGTAAAGCGGAGAAACAATTTAGAACGCAATATTGAAAATATAAAAAAAAAAATTATATTTCACAATAAGTCCATAATTTTTATTAATTGACACATATGGCAGATTTATTGCTATAAGGGCAATCTGTTATAGCCAGCCAGACACCAATTCAGCCCCGCTCAACATATCGCTGGGAATCTAACAAAGGTCTCTGTAGTGTGCCGTGTGCTTTAAAATCAGCCCAACACTTCACAGAGACGACAATCATGGAGTAAATTCCAAATAAAACTGTATGTTCCTAATGGTTAATGATAATTGACCAATAAGCATTAAATTACTCATTTGGAATCTTTTCGCATTTTGCAATAAACTATGCATTTTGACTCCTTATTTCCATACCTTTAAATAAGTTCAGATACTCATCTCCTTTTTAGAATTATTTGTCACAGTTAATATCAGCAATTTGTCATAAAATTACGTCAAGAAAGAAATACAACATTTTTTTTGTTTCTTCATACGTAACAATCTTATTATTTAAATGGAGAAACTATAAGATTTTTTCAAAGTTACTAAGCTCGTAAAATAAAATATGTTCAGATGCAAGTACATTATTTAAAATCTGAAACGTATAAATGTTTAATAAACAAGAAAATCTTTCAACACACGAAACAATGAAATTTTTTACCTCTCTCTGTACAGTCATTAAAAATTTCGTTTAAAGGAAATGCTCGTAGAAAGTCTTTGTTACAATATCTAAAATACCAATATTTAACAATATTAAATTAACTTAATGATTGCACTAAACTTGCTAATCTTCAAGTGCCCGAATGCGACCATATTCATTCTTGTTTCATTCATTCAATGCACCCACATGGTTACCTTACGGGTTGCAACCTTTTTTTTTCTCATTCTATTTTTTAAAAGGTTTGATTACCCTTGCAAAGAATAAAGTACTTTTGCCTAAAATAATGAACACTACTTTATTTTAAAGTATAGCTCGCAACCTAATTCCAAATCGGTGCAGGACCATTTGACTTGGAAGCAAAAAACTGGGCGGGGAGCGATCATGGAATGTCAAGATATGCTAAGAGGGTATCCATGTATTCATTTGCACTTGTCTAGTCTCAAGATGTCCCACTGAGAGTGTACAATCGCATAAAACAATAAAAACTTGAAGTAATTCTACATGTACTGAGCAACTTTTTTTTGGAAAACTACAATAATTTACAATGTATGGTGAGAAAACGGTGAAATTGACAATTGTCGCATTTAAAGTGTGGCCATCTATTTTTTAATACCTTGGTACAATAGGCAATGGAACGAGAGGGAGATTTGAATGCATGCAGTCTATACGGAGATTAGCATTAGTGAAAGATTTAACGGGTAACTATACAAATCAAGATAACCAATCGGATGATTATGAAATTACCAACTATATCTTTTGAAAATTCCAAGGATCAGGGAGTGACCTGACATTTTCATAAATATCAATATTATCTAGCAATCCTTGGACTGTACATTAAATGCCAGTATTGGTTTTGTCATTTAAAGTAAAGGTTCCTTCTTCCTTTTCCTTTCACATTCACACAGTACAGATCG
This sequence comes from Druceiella hillmani, assembly GCA_039881145.1. NCBI lineage: Eukaryota > Metazoa > Arthropoda > Insecta > Lepidoptera > Hepialidae > Druceiella > Druceiella hillmani. Next base: position 6,809,701 of record JAYKKI010000035.1, read on the forward strand.
AATGATACTGAAAAGAATATTCCCCATCTTTTCCTCAACAATGTTGAACGAAGTTGTGCAGTATGAAATTGGTTTAATTTATGACAATTTGATCGAAGAATTAACAAAAAAAAAGCAAAGAATATATCGACTAATGGTGTGACAAAGGATTTTAAGAATATATTCAGATGACAAAAATCAATCACACCATTTCAATTGCGCGTATCTTGACACGCATTAGTGCGCATTGACATAGTACTTAGAAAAAAGTCTTTTGTCGCTAGACGCCTTGATGCCTGCTTAAAAATATATGTAATAACTGCATTCTGTTCTCAGGAGAAAGAGGATATGGTTAAATAAATAAATCTTATTTGATGAACTAATTTCATTATGTAATTTTCTGAATGACAGTCGATACAATATTTTATGTTGTTTTTGTTTTATACATTCCGCATACACTGAAATTATACCAATTGTAAATTTGTATTGGTTTTCAGCATAGGGATGGAATCAAATTTGATTAAACTATAATAATTTATTATGAGATATGAAAGTAGGTGTATTAAGAAAAAAAACCAATATGTCAATGGGAACAAAATATTTATTTTCATTTTTTAACATATCAAATAACATGAACAAAAGCTTATTTCATAACTTTCTTTTTTTTTCTTTCGGTGTTGATATTCGTTGGCTATTGTAGGTTGTACTTATGCCTCTCAGATTTAGGTTGTAATGTATCTTCATGATTAAAGTATTGTTATCACTTTGGCAATCTGGTCTGCAGATTTTACACCAATATCTAATAGACGATGTAATATTCTCCATTTATTACTTGCTAAACCAAAAGCAGATTCAACATGCTTACGAGCTGAAGTTCGCAAGTAGTTAACAATCTTTTTTTTATAAATAAGCTTCTTGACACCATAGTCCTCATTAAATTTTCTATTAGAATTTGGTGGATATCCAAAGACTTTTCTGTTAGTTTTTATTCAAGTAAGTATTTAAAAAATTCCTGAAGCTATCCAAATAAAATGATAGTCAGCATCATATAACATCAACCGCACCAGAGAAAAAAGTTTGTAGCTATAGTACAAGGAATGCAAATTTTCTGGTTTCACTAATCTGATATGTTTAGCCACGATTGTGTTAATATAAAGAGGAGACTTTGTGTGCTGCTCAGTTGTTGAAATATTTCAATCCACTTTTCTTTATGTGATGCTGGCGTAACCATATTTAAAATGAAGGACATGGGTAGAGTAAAAAATTATATTGGAATAGAAATTGAATATAACTATAATCAAGATAACATTTTAACATTAAGTCAAAAATCTTATATTGAGTCTTTAGCTAAACATTATGATATTGAAAGTTCAAAATTGATTAAAACCCCTATGGTATATATATATTTTTTATTTTATCCAGATAACTTCACATACTCAATAAATCATCCCAGATACGGTTGATTTTCCTATATTATGTGAATAGAGTGGCTCTGCCGTTAAATATTAACTTGCTGGGTTTCTAAAGTGGGAAATAGTACAGTATCTAATATGAGAAATAGTGTAACGTTAATATTAAGATATGTGGTATGTTTGAATATTTACGTTTTACAAGTTTTTTGTTGCAGAGCAATTTGACATTTAGAGGCCTTTTGAGTTATATTATAAAACTGTTTTATTATAAGCAGATTATGTTTATACTTCCAGGATATATGCCATATTCTTTATATAAAATCGCTTTTAAACTTTTGTTATTTTAATGAATTACAAATACTTCTTATTTATTATTATAAAACTTTAATACACAATTAAACATCTTAACAGTAATCCGCCATTTTTTTTGCAAAGCTGAAAGAGAGCAGTGTTGCCAATATAAAAGTACCTATAATTCCTAACACACCTCCTTACATTTTTATTGGCAACAAAAATTTTTATAAACACTTACAATAGTCTCTATTAACTTGACACTTAATTTTACTGTTTTAAATCCAAAATATCAGCATTACTATTATTACAATATGTTAATTTAAGATCTCTTGTCAAATACAAATAGTTTAAAACTCTCAAAGCATATTTGAAATGTGTTATAACAGTTTCGAAATCTGCTCAAATAATTTACATTGTAATAAATATCTGGTCTGGTGCCTGAACTAATATACAAGAGTGCACCAATTAAATTGCGGTATTTTACATCTTCATTAATATCAGATTGTTCCAATTTTCAATTTATTTCCATAGGGGTTTTAAACAATTTTGAACTTTCAATATCATAACGTTTAGCTAAAGACTCAATATAAGATTTTTGAGTTAAAGTTAAAATGTTATCTTGATTATTCAATTTCTATTCCAATATAATTTTTAACTTTACCCATGTCCTTCATTTTAAACTGTTTAGACAATTTAGTTTTTATATTAGCAATTACATCTTCATTTTCACAACATATGATTAAGTCATCAACAAATAATAATATATAAACCGTTAAGCTCTTCTCCTTTTTGACATACAAACAATAATCATATTTACTTCTGCGAAAACCTAAAATAGTCAAAAAATCGTTAAAACATTCAAACCATGCACGGGGACTTTCTTTTAAACCATATAATGATTTATTTAATTTATATACTTTATCAGTTCCATTTTCATAACCATTTGGCTGTTTTACATAAACTTTAGACAAAACTTTACCGTTTAAAAATCTGTTTCAACATCCATTTGATGAATAACTAAAGAATTTTTACAACAATAAGATAATAGTAGTTTAAGAGTTGGCATCTTAGCAACAGGAGAAGAAGTATCATCAATACAGTCAGCTTGTTGAAAACCTCTTACCACTAGCCTTGCTTTATATTCATTTTCACTCTTCCTTTCATATACCCACTTGACATCAATTACCTTTTTGTCCTCAGGAGGTTTGTTTACTAGGGTCCATGTATCATTTTTCACTAAACTGTCCATCTCTCTGTTCATTGCTTCTTTCCATTTAGTACCTCATCACATGTAGTCGCCTCCTGAAAATCACTAGGAGCCGAAGCGTCTCAATAGTTACAGTATATACAATATTAACCAAATTCCTCATCAAAACGTTGTGGAGGTTTGACTTGTCTTCTTGATCTTCTTTCAATAATCTCATTTTTACTTTCTTCTTTATGTGTTTCATTATTTCTGAAATATTTATTTGTATTCTTTTTCTCCTGTGTCTGTTTGTCTTCCTTTTCCCTTCCTTCCATATTATCTTTAATCTTATCTTCTTCCTCACCTTCAAATCCACACAATTTAACGTCTTCCTCTATTATGTCACAATGTCTAGCAATAATAACTCAGTTGTTGATTAATACTCTGTATCCAGTATCAGTATAACCAAGTAAAATTCCAACTTATGCTTTCTTGTCCCATTTAGACCTTCTCTGTTCTTCTGGAATTCTCACAAAAACTTTACTTCCATACATTTTTAAATTTTTAACAGATGGCTTCCTTTTGAAAAATATTTTATATGGTCTTTTGTTCACAATAGTATTAGTCAATGTTCTGTCCTTAAGATAAGCTGCGGTTTTAATTGCTTCCGGTCAAAATTTTCTTTCCACCTTGGCTTCTGATAAAAGACGTCTACCCATATCCATTAGTGTACGATTTTATCTCTCTGCTGTTCCATTTAATTCATGAACATATGCTGGACAAGGTTTTATTATTATTCCTTTCTTTCTTGCAAACTGAAAAACTCTTGCGTTCATGTACTCTTTTCCATTATCACATCGCAGTTCCTTTATCATTTTTCCTGTTAAGTTCTGAACCTCATTTACATATTCCACAAAGTAGTCATATACCTCATCTTTTGATCTGATACAATAAACTTTAACCAGCTTACTATAATCATCTATAAAGCTCAAAAAATATTTTTCTCCATGATATCCTGTAGTCTGATGTGGCCCATTTAAATCTGTGTGTACAATATCTAATATCGCCTCTGCCCTTCGTCGACTGTTATGAAACGGTAAGTTATGCATTTTATTTTCAATACATATAGCACATTCTAAATATTCAGATTCAATATCTTTTGGTAATCCTTCTAATGACTCATTTTTACACATTAATTCCAAATTATTAAAACTTATATGACCCAATGTACGATGTAGTTTTTCTTTCACTGTCATATTCTTTCTACTCATGTTCGCTTGCAATATTTCATCATTCATGTAACTTTTCATCTTATATAATCTTTCATCCTTAACAGCAACTGCTATAATCTTTCTATAATGATTGTAAATTTTTGACACTCTTCCGCTTGAAACAATTGAATGTTTGTCTGTGATTTTTGAATAACTTAATAAATTTGCCTTCATTTCTTTTACATAGAAAAGATTTGTCAGATTTACCTCAGATTTTTGTCCATAGACTAAGAAATTAGTTTTAATATTACCAACTTTTGTGGCTTCTAATATTGTTCCATAACCAATTTTTACTTTGACAGGTTTCTTTAATTTCTCACAGGCAACGAAGTACTCATCAGTACTAATAATATGGTCTGTACATCCACTGTCAAGTAACCATTCTATTTGACCGTTCTTTAGGTTTTCTTTTTCACTCGTTGTGTAAGTATTATTTACAATATTAGTATGAAAACTGTTACCTCTCACTCTCATTATTATTATTTTGATAATTTTGTTGTCCTCTACTCTAGATGAACTATGTCCTATATAATTTGAAAATTAACATCCTCGATTATTATTACCATATCCACATCCTCAATTATTAATAAAATATCCACATCCTTGATTATTATTAAAATATCCACCTCCTTGATTATTATTAAAATATCCACCTCCTCGATTATTATTAAAATATTCACGTCCTTGCTTACGGTTTACATTAACAGCTTGACAGTTTCTTCTTAAGTGGCCAGGTTTACCACAACCAAAACAATTATAAATCAGACGGCTTGGCATTTGCTTTAAAAACATTTGATGTGTCATTATTTGGCGTTTCACTCACATTTTCCGTTTTCTTCAGTTTTATTTTACTTTTTAAATAGTCAACTGTTCTTTCTTTCTCCGGCAAGACAAATCACCTAAGTAGCTGTAACTTTCCGGTAATGCTTTTAACATGTAATTTAGTTTTTCCGTTTCTGAAATTTCTGCCCCTGCTTGTTTTAGCTCGTTCACGGTCTTTTCAAAGTTATCGAAAAATAAAGATTCTTCAGAATAATTTTTCAACTTGATATTTTCAAGGTTATGTCGGCACAATATTTGCAAAGCTGTAGACTTTTTTAAGTATATCTCGTCAAACTTTTGTATTATGTTGCAAGCTGTATCGAGTTTGCTTATGTATTCTAGCTGTTTGTTAGTTATTGCACTGTAAATGTAGTTTGTTGCTTGGACATCCTTTTCGTCCCACTTGTCGTCATCGGTTTCAATTTTTGCTCTCATCATAAAATCCTTGCACTTCTTATACTGCAGAAACTTAAGCATTCATATTTTCCAGTTACTATAATCCACCGAAAATTGGAATATTTATATTGCTGTTCTTAGCCGCCATTGTTCACCTTTTTACATTTGCAAAAAAATTCCTTATTTACGTATTACTTTTGTAAACTTCTCAACCGCGCTCTGCTACCATGTTATTTTAATGAATTAGAAATACTTTTATATGTTTAACTTCTTATTTATTATTAGAAAACCTTAACACAATTACACATCTTTACAGTAATCTGCCATTTTCTTTTCAAAGTTGAGAGAGAGAGAGCAGTGTTGCCAATATAAAAGTACCTATAATTCCTAACAACTTTAAATTATCAAAGTCTCTCTAAAAATGTATTTTCTGTAATGGCAACTGGTTACATGACATGTGACTTCACATGCAAGTAAACATAACGCCTGCTAACGGGAGATATTATTTATTATCATATTAAAATGGTTTATAAATGATGTTCAGTGCCACAATGTAGAAATAGATTCATAAATAGTACATACAAAGTATTCAGTGCCAACCAATCCTAAAAGACAAAAAAAATAGCTGCATGATTACAATTAGCTCGGAGGTCCAAAAAGCATTGTAGCCCACTCAAATGTTTTATGTGTGAAGATCATTTCGATGTACGTAATATTTGTGTTTTAAATATTATTATAATCTAAAAGGACAAGAACTTCTAATTTTATGTCTGACTTTTGACTTGTGAAAGCAGAGATTTTACATTTAATCATGTAATAAATACCTTAGAAATACTTGGGCAACATTATCTAAAATTAGTTTTTATGAAAATCTAAATACAATTAGTGATTTCTGTGAACAAATAATTTATATAAGACTGTTCTTATATTTTTGAGTTCCGCTGCACAGAAATCATTATTTTAGGACTCATTTATTTTAGGTAGGTCGCATATAACAAATCGCATGTGACAATATGTAAACTAGTAGAAACAAGATATATGAAAAAAGATAAGGAAACTTTAAAAATATGTTACTAAATGTTCCAAGATTTAGATAACACCAGAAAATATACCAAGTTTGTGAACTACAATCGGTCTGTTTATTTGCGTGTGACGTCATCTTACTTGTAACCAATAACAGGTGTTTAAAATGTTAATTGAATTTCAAAAAATATTGTGATTTCTTCTATTTTTTACAAAATATAAACTTATATTTCAAAGATGAAAAGAAATACTCTTATTAACGTTATAGGGTGACCATGAATTTTGGTATATTTTCAATGTTATCAGATAACCTATTTTGTGCCAAGAAATGAAAATCTGGTTTTAAGGTATGCAAAACTAGTTACGTTTATTTCAAGAGACTGCAATTCCTAAATTAATATTAAAAGTGATGAAACTGATAAAGAAGGAAATAATAGAACGAACAATAATAATAATGAAATGTAATCATATTTCCTATTGCCAAAAGTAAGATATGCCAAATCCAATTGGAGTAATGACAAATTTTAAAAAAGAGTATGGAGCAGAGTTAGTTTGATTTCAGTAAATTAACTAAACAGAAGAAGACACAGCAAATGAAGACAAATTATTCTGTTTAGCTCTAGTAAATGAAATAAACAAAAATTGAGAAAATAACATCTAAGTGTGCATAACTACTTTAATTTCACTCCTTCTTCAGTATCAAGTTATTCATGCGAAAACTGTTGGTCCTCACAATATTCTGGTTATGGCTATATATCTAGCAATTGAGGTCCACCAGGGATGCCGTTATTAACCGCTTCCAGCAATAAATCACTACTTGATTTGTTTTCAGATTTTTAATTGATGTTTCTGGTTATTAAAACTCGATAAATAAATACTTAACTTAAAATAATTACGAGATTTGCTTCTGCCAAAATGCAATACTTGATGGCACCCTGATCAAACAATTTTGTAGATAAACATGAAGTGAATCTATTTAAATTTGGATGCACCCAATATATGTATGCAGATTCATTTTTGATATTTTTTCATAAAATGACCATAAAATGATAGCTTCCTTCACATCCATTGACACTGTTGATGTGACGACAAACTGCATCGAAACATTCGCTAATGCTAATCATTTATACACCCTCAAAATTTTTATAACACATTGACATATGTCAATGTTACATCTAAATGTAGCCTAAGGATAATTTGATAGTTTGAAACTTATTATTGAGGGAATTACTGGAAGAACATCTTAAAGCATACTGCAATCATCTTTGAATGAATGAAGGTAAATATGAAATAATTCTACTACTTACGGCTCAGTCAAATAAGAAGAAAGATACTGATAAGAGAGAGTATATTTGCATGAATAAAATTGTAAATTGTGATCAGAGACCTTGCTACCGGGCAATTCTTTTGGAACCATGAAACATCTATTCTGAGTACCATGAAATAAACTATCCAGTTTTTTGCACAAAGATTTTAAAGCTCTTTGGGCAGCACTTGAAAATTTTATTAATGATGAATTGTATTCTTTCCTCTGTTATTTTAGACTTTATGGAACTAAGTTTTTATTTCTGTCACAATTAAGTAAAAAAGGGTAGACAACAACAGCTGACAAAATGATAATAGCAGATTTCTTATTAATTGTTTTTACCATTATAATATTCTTTGAGTATAGTTTTAGCATCGGATATATTAAAAAGAATATCAAAGTGGGTAGTAGTTTCGAATGTCCCACACAACACGTCATGTACGTTAATCGTCGCTAATGTATTAATAAATCTAAGGTTATTAAATATTTCAAAGAAAAGTGATGTTTTTTAACTAGCGTTACGTTAATTAACTAACGTTACGTTAATTAACTAGCGTTACGTTAAGTAACGTTTTAATTTTTTTTACCTTTACTAATGATAATTAATTCTGTTAATGACACAATATACTATTCTTGTACAGGCGCTAGATTGGCAAAACTTTAAACACAATTGCAAACTTTGTTATTTTCTGATTATTTATTAAAAACTTTAATATGGTAACATTTGTGTTGCATATTTTTTTTGCGTTACTTTCAAATTTACACCCGTTTTATTTGGGGACTAAAGTTTCATCAGCACTGTCCGAGATCTAAATAAATTTTTGTTTCTTAAGTAGAAAGTAAGGTTAATTTTACAAAATATTCAAAAATTTCACACAGGAGGACAAAAATTTCAAACAGAAGGCGGGTGACCTTCTAGCTGGCATGCACATGAGCATGCGTGAAGTTGAGGTTAGGAAAAAAATAAAAAATAATTGGAGATATTTATACGAAACTGACAAACAACAATTTACATTTGTTTGTGCTAAGCCACATATATACATTTTTTAAATTTCACGTTCAAAAAGTTTTGTTTCGTTTCTCTCTTTTTCCGTTGATGGAAACAAAAAAATGTTTGCTATATTTTTTTAGTGTCTAGCAATTTAGCAAGTAATTTTAAAAAAATAATTGTGTATCTAATTAATTACAACATTATAAATGTAAAGAACAAAATTAATTCTTTTATAATATAAAGCAACTCACTCTGTATGGGTAATAATAGTCCCACAAATATCGCGATCCCAGTCAAAGAAGCAAGTCCTGCATATTCGTACATCAGATAAGCTACAACCAGAACCTGCACTGGCGCCAACCACAGAAAATGAAGATACATGCAAGCCGTGTCAAAACGACTCACATCGTTGGAAAGCAGATTCACGAGCTGACCTGTTGCTGTCTCGCTAAGGGCTCTACTGCTCATTCGCATCACCTACGTGAAGAAATATTTATTTATTTCTATATAATTATGGAAATATGACCCCAGTATACAAGTGCTCAACTGCCTGATCACGGTTGCACTGGAGTGTGACATGTCTGTGGTAAGTAAGAGTAAAGTAGATAAATTGTGTCATGGTTATTTATTGTAATGTTTGAACAAAATATTAATATTATTGATTTTAATTAATTGTCCAGTCATCGTTATAGAAACAAAAAAGTATTAGAACTGCATCGTTTCCATAACTATACAGGCAGTCCTTGAGTTATGTCATTTCGACTTAATCCATTTCAAGTTACGTCAAACAATATTTTGATACCATTTATTGAAACAGCGGTAACTGTTTTGATTTACGTTTCGCTGTAGTTGTGTTAGGTTCGGGGTACATAACTTTCTTTAACCGTTTGAGTGCCGACGAGCGCCATCGCGCTCGTGCTCGTACTAACTAAATTTGCAACAAGCACGATGGCGCTCGCGAAATCAGTTGCTGTTTAGCATGCGGTAGGGGAGTTCACTCGCAAGCATCACTAATTTTTTATCTTTCTACGTGTTACATAAAGTTCAAATTATAATATTATTAGTAATTACAATATAAAAAGGATCCAGGAAAAGGAAATTTTTAACCTACAATGTCGGAATACGAAAATAATTTGAGTGAAAATGATCGTTTTTCAAGTTGTGAAGAAACTGATAGTGGGAGTAACATTGTGGTGCACTCACATTTTGGCGTAATGCAAATTTTGAGTGATAGTGATGATAGTGACCATAACAATTATTTTGCTGATGCGGAGGATGTACCGGACTGCGAAAATACGATGTGACCTTAATTTCAGTTTTTGTTATAATTTTTGTTCACAATATATATTTCCATAATTTTCTTTGTATTTTATTATCCTTGTACAAGTTTTTATTAAGAAAACACCGAAAAAATTATTAAAATTGGATAATTTTTGGAAGAGATACAGTTTTTTTTTCGAGACAAGGGTAAATGACATCAAAAACAAAAGATTTCTTTGGCATTTTTAAGTATATATGAGTAAAAAACCATGGCACTAAAATGGTAAATTAGGGTGTTGGGTCTCAAAATGCGGGGGGTGTCAAAGAGTGCACACACCATATGAAAGTAGAATGCGACGGACAATCAAATGTGTCATAGTTTTGTTTATTTCTTTGAGAGGTTCTGTTTGTTACTTGTTTAAAATTTATTTAAAATTTTAAATTGATTTACTACTATGCAACCTAAATGAAACGGTAACAGTGAAGTGCAAAAACTTGAGAAACCCAATAACAGTGGAGATTAAATCTAAGGTTTTAAAACTTAAAAATCGAGGTTTATCTGCTTCATTAATTGGACGTGAATATAATTTATTCCGTATAACTATACAGTCAACATTGAAAATTGTTACAGACTTCGTTTCTAGACTAAATTCAGCTATGGGTCGCTCTCATTCAAAATAAGGCATTCAGTGTTATCAATATACACCGCAATAGAATCGTAGTGAAAATAGCAATGAAGATATGAAAACTTTTTCTGCCACCCACAGATGGTTAATGTACTTTAAGACGAGATAGTCATTGCATAGTATTCAAGTGCAAGAAGCTATATATATTTTTGATTATGATGAAATCATTTAATCGAAAGCAATAATCCAATATTACACACCAAATAATAATTATTTTAATAAATATATTTTTCATGACTTACCTACATTCAACAATACAGCACTTATCTTTGATATTACATGTAGATTTATTTTTAATAAAAGCCCTTGTAGACCCTTTACCCCTGAATATTATATGGGGTTTTGAAAAAATATGTTTTACCAAAAAAAATATTCTTTAACTTACATCGATTCAATTTATATCACACATTTCTGGAGCCTAATATGCTATAAGTAGGAGGACTGCCTGAATGTAAATAAAAAAACAAATAAAAAAGTTCTAAATTGTGATGTTGCAAAAAATACCTAGAAATAACTTTTAAAAGTATTCATGATTATGGCTGTAGAATTACATAGAATCTCTAATTTAATTACATCAATGCTAACATGCTATAAGTGCGAGGACTACTTGAATGTAAATAAAAATAAATAAAAAAGTTTTAAATTGTGATGTTGCAAAAAATACATAGAAATTACTTTTAAAAGTATTTATGATTATGGCTGTAGAATTACATAGAATTTCTAATTTAAAATGTTTCTCTTTATCATATTCTCTGTTGATCACGTAACTCATGTATGTAGAATGCAAGTCAAGAGCTCTTCACATGCAAAATTACAACACAGAAAAATTGTATCCATTGAAAAGTAATCTTTTAACAAATATTCTTAAATGAATTCAAAATATAAGAGTGTGTGCAACAAGGTGAAATTTTGGTTGACTCACAAGTTCATTCTGAAGCATCTTCACAAGATCTTGACATCAATCTTCGCAATTTTAACCTAGAATCTAGTGAAATGTTTTCTATAGCATCAAGATTTTTAAAATATATCAATAATAGTGATGACTGAACCGTATTTTAGATAGAGGCATTTATGAACATTTAGTATACTATAAAATGATAAGTTTATTAAATTTAAAAAATCAAAGTTTATTTCTCTAATTTAATCTGTTTCTTATGTAGCTTCTTTTTAATGTTCTCAATATTCCTTATTTATCTTTGTTATGTCTCTAACCTAAGTAATAAGTATGTGAGCTTGAATCATCCTTTTTTTACCCTGTAATGTATCCAAGGCTTGACGTAGAATTTTCATAGTTTTCCATGTAAATCTGTCCTGAGCAAGCTGCTTTCAAGATACTACCAATATTCTCCTGATATGACTTCAAGCAATAAAATGGAAGATGACCCAGAGATAAAGTGGAAGATGACCTGTGCCACAAGTCATGATGTCATGACTCTTGGACGACTTATCAAAAAATACTGTCTATTTCATCCACCGGTAAGAGTGAATATTTATAATATTTATATATATATATATATATATATATATATATATATATATATATATATATATATATATATATATGTTCACTTTTACCGGTGGATAAAATGGAAATGGAATTAAACGCAACTCATGTAAAATGAAAAAAGATGGGTGCCAGTAACCTCAACCATTTCTCCTAAAAAGCACAAAAAAGTAACTAATACCACACAATCTTGTTACCACAATTTTTTAACACTAGTCTATATACTCCGTGCAATTTGGACAATATTCCCTTTATTATTATTCTGTTTATTTTATGCTTCAAATAGCGTTTTTGAAAATTTTTTCGAAAATTCAACATTTTTGTGTTTTTTACATTTTTTTTTTATGTGAATATATCTTCTAATACTTTGCCTTTTATATCTATAATGAAACACATTGTAACCAAAAATATATACAAATATAAAAGTGTTTGATCCATTGCATTCATATATAGAATTAATAAAAGCTACGTGACAACTGCCTATTGTCATGCATCATATCACTTTGTGAAAGCATAATTATATCGTAACTCGTCCAGCACTTAAAGTGACAACTAAAAAGTTGCACATGTATATTAAAATATTTAAATTTACTTGACTTTTTTCTTGAATACAATTATCCATAGTTAACATATACATGAATCAAAAACCAAAACTCTTTACGACACAATACACCTATTTTATCGACATCCATCTTTTACTGAAACAAAAAGATATTTATTTAGTAAACAGTTACATTAATAATTTATTGAATTTCTATAATTTTGCTCCAGCGGGTACTCAAAAAGTATTAAAGAGAGAAGTTTATGGCAACTGAAATATAAAATATATAGACGTTCAATTTCGTAAAGCCTTTCCCGCGTGGGTGAGACCGAAGCTATGCAGTAGTAAGAACGGGCACTAAGCATTTATGTGGTACAAGTAATGCACAATTAATTAACCATTAAGCAACAACAATGTAATTTTAGAGCATTATATAAATATACATATATATATATATATATATATATATATATATATATATATATATATACATACACAATATAATGTTATATATAAATTTTTTGTGATTATAAATGTCTAAATTGATGTTATCAAAATTTTCATTTCCAAAGTATTTGCCAAAACATGAGGTGTCTATAATGCTATAGTCGTTCCGGCTCTTGTCATGCAGGTGTGTACGATGCTTAAAATTATAATGACTTAACTAGCATAGCTAATAAGTAAAATTTTGTTAATAAATATTGTACAAGTTTCAATTTATAGATCTAATCGATCCGCTTCATCCACTCGTATTTGCTTCATTTTGTTCCTCGTCAAAAAAGCATTCTAACATAAAGAAGGTGTAGTTTATTAAATTTATAGGAATACTGAAGAAAGAGTCATCTTCCGGAAAATTGTGGAGGATATTTACTTAACCGTATAAAGAACCACTACATAGTGTAATGTGCGTGCGCTTATAGCTTTATCAGACTTTCATATTCGCTTCCTTTTTTTTTGCTCCCTCTTTCTTTCCAACATATTATTAAACTTTATTCACTACTATACACTAATTTATTCCATTGTCCCTTTCATCAAATCAGATTTTATTACTCCAAAAAAGAAAATACCAAACAAAACTGACCTTCCTATAAACCAATGAACATGAAGCAATCCTCATCTTCATACCAATTATCTGGCTGAATATTACAGCATGGTGCTGAAAGAAAGCAGCTACCAGTGATGCGAGAATAACGCCCACAGCATATAGGGTGGCTGTACGCTGGCTCATTGTTGAGGATGGCGACCAATAGTCCAAAAGAGAAGCTAATATTAATGGTTGAGCTGATCTGTGGAAGTAAAGAGACATTAGACAGTTACAATGGTTTGAAAGAATTGTGCTGCGTACTTATGTGTGTAGATTTCATCCTCTCCAAGTATTTGTTATTATAGGTTGTGCACAGAATACTATTTGTTATTATAGTTTGTGCACATAACATAAATCGGAATCAGTTTTTCATACCTACTTATTATACAATATATCACAATATTTCATACTACGTGTCAAGTGAACCCCTTCTAACAATGATACGAGGGGCATTTTTAAGTTCACAGAATGGAGGGTGAAAAGTGAGAATAAAAACACAAATTTATTTTTATTTTTCAATAGATTCACTTGCCCCCCTAATACATTTTTCCTATCTTTCAATTGGCTTATGTATAACTACACAAAAATGTTTTATCTTGCCAAAAATAAGCTGAAACTGGGTTCTTCACTTTTTCATTGCCTGAAAATATCTTCCCAAGTCTTCAAAGTTTTTTTTAATATTGAGAATAGATAATAATAGCTGGGAGTCAGGTCAGGACTGTAAGGTGGGTGATCCAAAATATCGAAGCCCACCTTAAGCAGGGCAGCCAACGCAACAAGCTTCTTGTGAGCAGTTGTGTTGTCGTGCAGAAGGAGGAAAACTTTGGTTAATTTTCCCTTTTTTTTTGATGAAATTTTCCAACTGCTCTAGGATTAAAGCATAATATTCTCTAGTTGTTGAGACGCCTTTATCTTTATAATCTACCAACAAGATCCCTTCTGAGTTCCAAAGGACTGTCACCATGATTTTTTTCAGCCGAATGACACCTTAAACAGCTTGGATTGTAGTGTGTCTTTTTTGGACCACTGCATAGAGTCCTGTTTAGATTCAGGTTCATAATGATGAACCTAAGTTTTGTCCCCAGTAACAATTTGACTCTGTAGTTTATCCTCGTCTTCACTACAGAGGTCCTAAACTTCCACAGTAGCCCGATTAAAATACAAGTGTCTATTTAATCTAACAATGAGTCACTGAACTCATTACTATTCATTAAAGTACCCTCATTAATCAACAAATTACCAACTCCGTGAACTTAAAAACGCACCCTCGCATTGGTAGTGGAGTTTTAAGAAGTTATTTTTTAACTCAAAGTCATGCCTCAGATAGTTTGAATTAAAAATCCAAATTAATTTATAATACACTATCAACATTGAGCTAAAGTTGAAATGATGATCATACAAAAAGTAATACTTATTCACACAAGAAGGGTGTCTGAAACAAACGACATCATATTGCAACTTAGATGAATGTGGGCAGAAAAGAGCACAAGCTAGTGTCAACTTTGGTATGCTCTACTTTCTTATATACTGCCAAGCACACTGACACCTTGAACTTTAAATTGTGTTGCTCAAAGAAACCACTACGAATTTTATGGATAATCCATGGCAAGAACAAACCTGGTCTTTAGGAATTAAAAATGACCACCATAGACCTTCATAAACATCTCTACCTTATTTATTTTGTAAGATCTTTGAATAATTTTGACATATTGCCAGAAAAATAGGTGATAACTTCAAGAAATTGCTTGTGACCTGCAATGTGAGGGCTAAGATATAAAGAAGACATAGTTATCACGTGTCGATCCAGTCAGATTAACGTCATATTTTAAAGCTGTGATGCCATCTAAACTGTCAAGGACAAAATTGGATAATGATATATAGTCTGCACAAATATTATCTGTGAAAGTCACAACCCTCAGCATTAGGAAGAATGATGCGAAGAAAGGAAGAGTACAGAAGATATGTTACCTTCCTGGTCATAGATTGACTTGGTTTACAGCATTACTTTTATCAAAGAGCTAAATCACTGCAAGCCATAAAAATTGTGAAACAAGCATTTCCATAAATGAATTGTGAAATATTTGAATAATCAATATATTTCATTTTTATGACAATTAACACAAGTATTATGATGAAAGAACTATGGATAATTTAATGAGTAGACAGTTTAATGCGAGGAGAAAAAACACTCATGATGAGCCTAATTTGACTACCCGTTCCTTAGTACAGAATATGTCAATGGTTTAAGCAGATATGATTAAAATAACATACCAAAAATTGGCATTGTGAACATTTCCAGAAGTTCAATATAAGAAGCACAAGAAACAAACTTCAATATTAGGAACAAGTGTAAGAAATTTCGGTTGGTTAGATTAAAGACTTTAAAAGACAGACTGTATTATTTAATTATAACAGAATTGATTGTGTTTCTGAAATAATGAAACGATCATCATTTCATTAATCTGTACTCAACATACCAATTAATTGCATTTCGCTTATCTACCGCATTTGTATTTATTTAATTTTTTTTTGTACAAAATTTTGAGATAGTTTTAAAAACGATATAAATATAATAAAAATAATACACATATGATAAATAACGTGAATATTTATATAATGATGAGAGATTCTTGCTTATTGCTTAATATTTATAGATAACAGCAATCCATGCATATTACAGAGACCAATTGAGTCGAAAACATTGGTATCATGCAGAATAATTTTCTTTACAGTCTCTTGAGATAGTCACTTGACAGATTTTAATGAAACAAAATAAAATGGGATCATAAACAAAACCTTAAATGTCTTAACTACAAATGTGCAAACGGTCATAAAGAAAATTCAACAAAAAATCACTTTACACATAAATTTTTGTTTCAAAAAAAAGTTTACATCTGCAATTAATTTAACTCTGCTAAAATGTAAGTCACCTCTTCAAGATAAAAATAATATATATTTCTTATTGTGTTGCTTCTCACTAACACATATACTATATTGTTTGTTTTATAATAAAAAACTAGCGTGACCCGTGCGAAGTCTTCACATTATTTATTCCATTATGAAGCTCAGATGACAGATCAAACAAATATTTTACTAAAATTGACATATAGAGGCGCAAGTATCAAAAGCATTGAGCTAAAGCGCCACTTTATTTATACGTGAGTGGATTTGAAATTAAACAAAAATTTTACCGACCGTCAATCATATTGACGTTGAGCCGTTAGATGGCAGCATTGCTGTTTTGTGTATATAATTTTAATAATTAATTAATTTGCAAAAACAATAGCAATAATCAATTTTTTAGTTGTGGATGCCGGTAGAGCAAGCAATTATCTATAAAATGATATATAATTTATGTGGATTAGTTGTGAGGTTTTTTCTATAAAGGGAGTGTAACATCTTAACCTTAGCGTATTAATATATATGATGATTAATTCAAATCTTACCTTGCAACGATATGCAGCAATATCATGAAACTGAAACACAAATACTGCCATAAGAAAGTCTTGATGAGGACTTTGGCAAAAGAGGGCACCGTTTTCTTTTTCTTCGCTTCTATTACTTCCTTGTTCCAGTTACTGTAAAGAAAGTTTAATTTATGCTTTTAAAATTAAAGTAGTAAATCCTAACATTTATACAGTAAATCTAAACTCTAATAATATCAAGTGAGGAGCTTGCTCCAATGGCTATATCCAAGTATGTAAAAAAAATTAAATAAACAATATTGTAACTTTAAATTCTAGTGCACCATTTTAAATGGAAGAGCATTTTAAACCTTTAGGTTCCAGAAATGTCTTTAAAATTAATACTCGTGACATATTTACAAGCCAACTAATATATCCCTTTGTCTATTAAAGTAACAAATCCTAACATTTATGCAGTAAATCTAAACACTAATAACATCAAGTGAGGAGCTTGCTCCAATGGCTATACCCAACTATATAAAAAAATTAAATAAACAATATTGCAACTTTAAATTCTAGTGCACCATTTTAAATGGAAGAGCATTTTAAACCATTAGGTTCTAGAAATGTCTTTAAAATTAAGACTCGTGACATATTTACAAGCCAACTAACATATCCCTCTGTCTTTTCACCGTAGACATTAAACCACAAAATGTGAACTGTTATAATTTCTTATATTTATCTCATTATTTTACATACAGAATTATTTAATATTCATGATTACATTCGACTTCACAAATCCGAACAATGATACAACAGATAAATCTTTTCTTTTTTAGTTCTCTGAATAAGTAAAATCTAAATTTGCAGACGCAGAAGCCATAATCTGTGTAAAAGCAATTTCCGTTTAGTAAGTGTTGGAAACCACACGCTGGACATAAAATGCACACTGAATGCATTTTATGTCCGTTGCAATCGGTTGTTTTATGTTCCGTCCCAGCAACAATTGTGCAAAAGGAATTCGGTATTTTTATTTCTTCCGAGATGTCCCACCATAATATGCATTGATGCTCTTTGAAATGATAACTGAAATCACTCTGATCCCATAAATAACTGTGTCCGTGCACTAAATTAACACATTTTTCAACGTCCATGGTGACTCGTTTTTCTGAAAATGCATCATTTTTCCAACAAAATGGGATCCATGTTGGAAGCCGTAATTATATATATACACAACTAATTCGTATATACGCACGACTAATTCATATCCAGTCTGCAAGCTCCTATAGTACATCTATGTTTAAGAAGTTTTATGTGTAATCAAATGTGTATGTACTACATGATTTAGTACGAAAACTTATCCGAAGTGCACTCGGCGTAACTCTGTCAATTGATAAAAATCGGATGCACATAAGTGCAGTATACTGATACCAAGACTGACATAAACAACCCCTCCCTTGGCTTCATCTATATATTTCGTTAATACCTGCAAATATATAGTATAAATAATGAACGATTAGTAATTTATAAGTTAATTGTATAATTTGCAAGCCGGTAAACATATTTCAAATTCTTACTTATAATTTAAAAACTTTTAGGTTACCTCCATCGTATTAGGACGAACTTGAAATGAACACCTCCCAAAATAATGATTTTAATGTAATGTCAACTGCGCGTCTTATTTACAAAACTGGATTCACACTATGGAAGAGAGATAATATTTGCTTTTCAGCCTTTGGCCAAGTTGGTACGTCTTGTCCTAAATGTTTTTTTTATTTACCGCTTTCCGTACCAGGGAGAATCCAACCAAGGCACCATTGATATAAATGCAGAGTAAATATTTCTAATTTCGTTGAGAACTTTGAAGTACTAATAATTAAAATTTAGAGACTGTTACAATGCTAGGATACAACAATTCTACTCTATAAGGATTCGTAGTCCGTTAGTAATCCTGTCCTCGAGGAGATCCCAATCACAGTGCTTCAAAACGACTTGCGAGTTGAAATAAAAGAAAAGCAACAATTTTGTAATAATTAAATGAAAATACTGTTTCGGATTTCTTAGCAATTAGATATAGTTACTGTTTCTAATGGATAATTCCATTAGAGTTTATTTTCTTGACATAATTTAGATATCAATTACTCTACCGCCAATAACCAATGCACCAAGCAGACGGCATCGTCTAGTTATTATATATATATATATATATGTATATATATATATATATATATATATAATATAGTAATTAATTTATTATGTTTTTAAAAGTCATGTTTCATGTCATTTAACAATTAAATTAAATTCCATATTTAGGTACGTATAAGTGAAATAACAATTTCAGTTGTTCGGTACATTGAATAAAAGTGTATATGTAGTGGTTGCATATAGCTAGTGTGACCTTGTGTGCGTGCGTTAGCGGTATGTATAAGTGTGTTAAAAAGAGTTATGTGCAATATTTTTTTTTACACTAATTTAGAAAAAGGATGTGTTTTATATTTTATTTCAATGATAATTTATTTCTTTATAACCAACCAATAGTGTCTTCCTTTGTTCGACATTTATTCCCGGACACAGTATATATATATATATATATATATATATATATGTATGTGTATGTGTGTGTGTGTGTGTGAGTGTGTGTATTCCATAACTTAAAACAAGAGAATGATACTGGCAGGTGTGGTATTTGCTGTAAGAAAATTCCAGACAAAGTGTTAAAAATATCCACTCAATTTTTCTCAGAAAGAATTTCATGTAGAATATATATATATATATATATATATATATATGTATGTGTATGTGTGTGTGTGTGTGTGAGTGTGTGTATTCCATAACTTAAAACAAGAGAATGATACTGGCAGGTGTGGTATTTGCTGTAAGAAAATTCCAGACAAAGTGTTAAAAATATCCACTCAATTTTTCTCAGAAAGAATTTCATGTAGAATATATATATATATATATATATATATATATATATATATATATATATATATGATTTGATAATTCTACATGATATATATATATATACATTGGTTATGAAAAAATAATATGTAGTTCTAAATGCGATGAACACAGTTTAAACATATTACTATTGTATATCTACAAAAACCAAATTACATATTATAAAGAGAAGAGTGTTGTACAACATGTCGGTACTTATCATCGTCCTGTTTTTTAATTTTTAAAAATGTCTTGTTCTCAACCCCTTTGCCTCATTTATCGCTTCAGAACTTGAATCCGCATAAGCAAAAAGAGTCAACTACTTATGCTTATAAGTGAATCTCATAAATTTTTATAAGTCTGACATGAATTTCTAATAATTTCTCTCATAATTTAGTTATTAAGTAAATTTCCAGATGTACCATCTACCATGGAGATCTAGAGTTCTGAGTTTCAACACGATTACACTCCATATTTACAGATTATTGTCCCCAGCCAACATACATGGATTACAAAAAAATATATAGACGCCCTGGAGACACATTGCGTATTCGATCCGAATAAAACTTATCATGGAAATAGACTAGACAAAAACCTAGGTTATATTTTTAAATAGTATCTTTAACCGATTACACTCTCAATGAAACTAAAGTCCAGCTTTATCTAACTCTTCTACGTCCTTTTCTTGGTTGTGGAGACGTGTGCTATCTGGATAGCGCAGGAGTTTCTTTAACTACGTTGAAATTTGTACATCTGCTATTCACAGTCCTCCAAAAACATGATCATGTTTTTGAAGTTCAGTCTTAGCTTAAATGGAAGAAAGTGTGAGACAAGCGAAAACTTCACATTCTTTCACTTCTCTTTAATGTAATAAATAATTCTAGCTATTAGTTGTATCTTCAGTCTACGTTTACACACACACACACACAAATATATTTATATTTATATTTATATATATATATATATAATACAGGCATTAAAAATAGAAATACAATACTTTGTTTAATACAATATTTTATTTTTTCTTTTTTTTATAAATAATGAAGATACAAGTGCTTATTTGGAACTTTTAGGGTACAATATTGTTTCTGAACATAAATAAATTTGGAAAATATTGCTACTGCTAGAGTTTTTTTGGAGTCTATGCCAAGTGAAATGTAGCACTCATCTATGTAGCGGAGGGGAAAAGAAAATTGTCAGTAACAGTATTTTGCTAATTTCTTTATGGTCAAGTATTGTGATGTAAAAGTTGCATCTATGTATTCCTATTTTATTATTTTAAACTTTTCATCATATTTCTTATTCGGTGATTATTTGAAAATGATTCAAATTTTTATAAAAATGTTTCAAACTTATTAGTGTTCTAAGAAATTTTATTAAATTCTGTTGAATTATTGAAATATTTTTAATATGATTTTTTTAATTGGCGAGGCACAATTTTTTATACTATTTTTTCTATTAATACAAAGAAACTTGAATATATTTTATGTAAATATTCTAAATTAAATTACTTTTTCTTTCAAATAAAACATGTATGTAGCTGTAAAGAAAATGCATTGAAAATAATTTGTTGACTAAAACAGATTGATTACAAACTTTTTAAGTCGTAAGCAGATTATTTTGAAAATGTAACACTTTTTAATTTACATTTGTTAGAAGAATTCTTTAGAAATTGTTTTAATTTGTAACTTGTAACTAGGCTATGAAAATTCTTAACAAATAATAAACTTGTTAAATGGAATTATGAATTTATTTAAATATTTTAATATAACATATTATAAATTTATTTATTTAATAATTCATATAATATCAGATTTTTTGCTTTTAAGATATAAAAGAAAAAATCTAATAAATTCCAAGGAAAAGGATGAGGCATTCAGACTACACAAACGTACCGAGATATGGACCCATATCAAGGCTGAGCCATTCAGACTACTCAAACATATCGAGATATACACCCTGTGTCAACACAGAACTGAATAAACACACATAATTTATATCTAATTGGATATATCAGACAAAAGATAACTTTGTGCTTAGCGGCGTGGAATAGCGACACAAAGTATCGATATGAAAAAAAACTCTTCAAGCAATTTTTATTAAACTGTATCCTTTATGACACAATTATAATAAGAAAATTATATAGCACACCACACAAATCGTAGTTTAAACTTTATACTTACATACACAGACACACACACACACACACACACACATATATTAAAAATATCAGTTTCCGAGTGGATGAAAATAGTTTTTATAAAACTTTTAAAGATCTTTAAGTTTCTTACATACTATATTATTTCATCTGCATTAATTTCTCCGCTACATATAATTAATAGAAAACTAAACGGGATACTTGTCATAAAAACAGCAAATAAGTCACATAAATGTGTAAGATGTCAAAATGCTGTTGGGGGTACATACAGACTATCATTAAAATTGATTCTTTCATATACTTTGTTTTAGGCAAGATTTTATTCCCATTAAATTCATTCCGTGGGTCATTTTCATTTCATTATTCTTTGCCTTCTTAATATATCATAACAACATGGAGCGTATAATACTCTCAGTAAATACCATTGCGTAAAAATTGGATTATTGTCTCTGAAATCGTCTCCACTCAAACAAATTCCATCTTGACTGACGTGATTTGGACAGAATGTAAAATGTAACATATCGTAATTGTCATTACGTTTCAGGTCTCAAAATGTGGAAGAATATTACAACAGTTTTCCATGACCCGGGGAGATGATCGCGATTTGAATTTGTTGGTAAATGTTTATTTATCTTTTCCTAATCCTCTTCTGTTTCATATTTTTGAGCTTAAAATTCTGCTTTAGAAGGAAACAAGCCATCATAAAGAGCAAATTTTATATATATATCTATATATATATATTTATACATATGTGTGTGTGTGTGTATAAACACATATATACATATATACATGTATACACATATATACATGTATGTATACAAATAAAATTTCACATAAACGTGTATACTGTCTCAGGGTCAGTGCATATATAATATACCCACACGTCAAAACCTAACCACCTAAATACACAGTTTACGACTTCATATAATTTCGACAAGTTTTTAACCATGACAAATTCCAAATTTGCAACTGTCATAGCTTTGTACAAAGCAGACAACACTAGTTCAAATTAAATTTTACATATTTTTCCATAACAATCTAAGAAGTGACATTGAGAATTGATAAACATCCACTTGTGTTATCATTTGAAGCTAGTTATTATGTTTGCTGTATAGAAAACATAAAAAAGAATATTTTAATAATATCAGACACTTAAAAATATTAGTTTTGAATGAAGTAGACTTTTTCATTTAAATGCTATGGCTATTTAATTTTTTATCTTTTGCTTGTAGTGTCTATACCATCTTTACTACAGCTCACTTATTGAATATATTTGGCATTAATTCTATAGAAATTCATTACCACATAATTTTTATTCACAACTAAATGAAACTACGTGACGTAGTATTAAATTTCACATTTTTACCCACAACTTGGGTTTCGTTGTATGACAACATCTTCAGGTGGGCAATTTGAGGAGAAATCTTTTCAAATTTCCCTCCAAAAGATGTTGTCATACAACGAAATCTAGGTTGTAGTTGTAAACTTAAATAAAGTAGATATAATACCACATCACATAATTTAATTTAGTTGTAAATCAAAATTAAATTACAAATCACGCTTACTAGAAATCGAACCAAGGACTTTGGGAAGAGCTACCGCTTTGACTACTGCACTTCAAATAGTTGTCTTTATATACAGTACAGTTTATGGTACATTCACATACTAGGTGAGTGTCATTATGCAACCAGTATGTTTGTGCTATCTAGTTCCGCCTCGGGCACACGCTTTGAGCGATGCGGTTTTTGGCTCGAATTAAAGAAATGTGAATAAGATTCAAATCTATATAGTATGCACATTGTGTTTAACGAATTTATATAATTATATATCTATAATCTCATATATATTTATATAATTCTAATATATATTTATATAATTATAATCTTTTACAAAGCAAAAATAAAAAAGAGGATGTATGTGTTTATGTTCTTTTCTTTTATAAAAGGCTCATATTATTAAATAACTTGAACAATATTGAAGAAGATGCTCCATCAATTTCAGTGTCTTTCATATTAGCCGTGAATTTGAATAGATATTCATAGCCTTATTTTTCCCCGAGATTCTAGTGAAATGTTCTCCGACACACTCAGGCGACCATCAATCTGCACGAACAAATGCACTGTGCACAGAGTAATCTTTTATATGTATGAAACGTAACTCGTTGTGACATTCAAAGTATTATATTTATTTCAATTGTCTCATAAAGAGTAAGCAAGGTTACGAAACAATGTATATAAAAGAAGCCAAAAGCATACTTGTGAACAGTAGGACGAATAAACCATTTATTACTTTCGGTGCACCTGTTTTTCATTCGTCATAGACATAGATCATCATTTAAGGCTATAGTAACATTAAAATGAATATCATTATCATTCGTCATAGATCATCGTTTAAGGTTAAAATAACATTGAAATGAATGTCATTATCAATGATTACTCAGATCATAAATGTATTATTATTTTGAACAAGAATTCCTTAATATCAAATAGCTTTTCAAATGCATAATGGGTTGTATTTTTTATTGCAAAATGTATTTGTAATGTTTTGTATTTTCACTAATTATTGTATTAAGAAGATGTAATTTTTGGGGCTAAAAGTTAATAATTATATTAATAAATAACACATATCAAAATAAAACCTAGGTCGTGGTAAGGAAATTAAAGAAAGTAGAAATAATACTACATCACGTTTCATTTAATTGTGAATAATGAATTTCTACAAAATTAACGCCAAATATATTCAATAATTCTTTATAACAGAATTATTTATATTAAAAGTTGGTACACTGACAGATGATAGTGACATATCGGTTACTTCGTTACGCTCACATTTCTTGGTGTAAATATTGTTTTTTATTCATTGTTTTATAATATTTCTTGGTGTTACAGGACTGTTTATGTCTAAAACTTGGTTAATAATTTGACGAGCTTTGTAAAATTTATAGAGCTCATAAATATATATAAACAATATAAACATAAATAAATATATATACATATATATATATGTATATATATATACATATATATATTTTGTTAATTTTGACAAACTCCAAGCTCCTTAAACCTGTTTCTTATTTATTATCGATTTATAGATACCCAGGATTACAAAACAGCAAACATTTTGGATAGATGTTGATGGACATTGTTAGCAAACTAGACAGAGGTCCATACGAAAATTGGCTTTAATTATTTGCTTCGAATTTTTATAAAGTTTTATCTGTTGGATTGGTGCTATATAATGTTTAGAGTTATTTAATGAAAAATATATTATATTAAGAAAAACAATTTTCATTAATTAGAGTGAAAAGACTACATAGCGTCAATTTTGTTTAAAATTAGATGACTATAATAAATGACATTTATAAGTAAGCATGCGAGATGTCTCAGTTGAAATGTCTTAACTTTCGAGATATGTTACATGAAGAATATGTATTACATAAAGATAATCTCGCTCCTAAAGATGCACTGATGACCCAAAATAGGTTCTAATCTGACAATTCCCTCTCCATCGATATTCTTAATTCAAATAACCTAAATTCAATTTTGCATTCTTTTTTTTCTTTATACATCTATAGTGTACATGATCTAAAAGTGACAAAAGCTTCTTATAGTCAGCAATTTACTACCTACGTCAGTATTCTAGCGTTTTTTGTATCCAAACAATTATGAATTTTTCAATTTTGAAGAATACAATCTTTTTTGTCTCTACATAACAGTTTGTAAAACTAATATATTTGAAATAGAGAAAATTTAAATTAACACACCTTTCAAGTCTTCAATGTTTTTTCTTTTTAATTTTTATTAAAATAATGGTTATCAATTTATAATTGGTTCTCTATTCCTTTAACGAAAATAGATGTACCTACCTAATTGCATATTTTTCAATTGACAATTTTACTTGTAATTTTCTTATTTTGAAAAGATTTTATAAAACTAGCTTTTCTATTGTCTATGTGCCTGCTATAAATTTTTAATCAATATTTCGCCCATTCCTAATTGGCTGGAGACTTGAAACTTAGCATACTTACTTATTTCCAATGACAACACATTATTATTACGATGCTGAAGTCAAGATTTCATGATGGAGTTCAGGTGTAACGGTGGAGATAGAAGGTGTACAAGAATCTTCCTAATTATGAACAGTAGAAACATTGAGTATGGACTCGCTTCACTTGTCTTCATGAGTTCTTTGATTATAGGGGTGATTATATACTAACAATGGAATTTGGATCTGATAATAGAAATGGTAGATGGAAATGGATGAAAATTGGATAAAGGGTCTTCTTAACTGTGAATCGCAGAACTGCATATTTTGATCTCATTTCACTTGTTTGATTGTTTTTAGTTTATGCGATGCAATCAGGTACTGATGATGGAGTCAATATATGACGTCGGAGGTGACTAATGATGGAGTCAAATATAATGTGGAAGACAGGTAAAGGATCTTCTTAACGATAAGCAGTAGGGCTGTCGAGACTGAGCTCATTTTACTTGCCATGATAAGGTCATTGTTTGTGATTTTAAGTTATTTAGTATGTTTAAAATCAAAGTTATTTAAAAAAAAAATTTTATAAAACTTACTTTTTATATAGATCAAAAAGTACTGTGATAACAATTTGGCAGTTTGTGTATATGTACATGTATAAAGATGTGCTTTAAGAAGCTTATAAAATGTAAAAATGTTTTCCATTATGCTTCAAGTTTTTTTTATTCCGTAGTACCTGACGATATATATATATATATATATATATATATATATATATATATAACGATACAGTACAGTTGCTTACAGATCAATCAAGTTTTAAGAAATTTTGAAAAAAACTTACTGGATTCATATAAGATACATGTAAAGGTATTCTATTGATATATAGAGGGTATCCATTAATTTTGATTAAAATCAGTGAAGTAATTTCGAAGAACTAACTAAAATACAGAATTTATTTCATGTACCCAATCACTAATACCATGTTCAACATTAAAAGAACGTAGAAACCGCGTGTGATCAATACAAATGAGGCTGTACCAATTAGTTCAAAATGAATTATCTAACAACCAGAAAAAACTTCCAACTTTATGTGCATAGTATATTTTATTAATAAAATTAAGTTATAATAATTATCACGAGTTATGCGATGGTAATCTGAATCAAAATGTTGTGAATGGTACTAAGCAGATTGGACCCCCCTTTTTATCATCCCATGCGCATGCTCAAATGCTCCATCCACCATAATTCCCTGCCCGGTCGGAATATGTATATATCGCGTAAATATTTGGAAGGATTATGATTAAATTTATAACTACTAATCTACAAAATTTATAAATATATGACGCTAGAAACTCGTGCTAATAAATACACTTATTAAAGTAATGACATAAGGATTCAAAAGTGTTTCAAATCCACGAATATGATGTTCAGAAATCTTTTATTTATTATTAAAACACTTATCATGCGTTACCTATTGAAGGTAGATATATTGTCATTGTGAAATTACCATTAATGGTACCTAAACCGCATTCAGTTTTTCATATGACGGTAAAATTGTGTTATTGTTTATGTTCACTTTTCTGCTCTTGTATATGATGGTGTAATTATATATTTTCCGTATTTTGATCTACAATGTATTTTACCTACATACAAAATGTCAATGAAAATTATTTAGCTGTTTAAGTGAGAAAGTAAGACAAGCAAACAAGCAAATATCTATTTCATTTTTATTTGTAGGGATACATAATATAGTCTAATATAAATTATCTTAACTCATAATTCTGTGAAAGTTCACACACCCTACCTATTCCTAAACATACCTCTACCACTTATAAAAAATCCTTCACGGTCTAAGTAGGAAAAATTTGGAATTACCTAGATCCTGACAGCAAAATTATGTCTCTAAATATTTTCAAAGATCGAGTGAAAAAGTCCTGCCTCTCCTGAAACATTTTTCTTTGTGTCCTTGTCCTTTCCTGTCTTTCCCATCCTAAATCATGTCAATAGTTTTTTTTTACTTGTACTTTTGTATTTTTCTTTTCTTTTTTTTTTTCATCTAATGTGTTTTTTCAATAAAGTATTTTCATTGTAAAATCTTTTACAGTCTATCAACTAAATTTCAATGCAAATTGTTATGGTTGACTAGAAGAGATTGCTCATGTAGCAATAAGTCCGCCATATGTACTATACATAAAAAATTGTAAATAAATAAATAAATAACTCTCTAGAGTCGGCCTTATTTACAATACAGGTCACCATGAATAATATCGAATAGTCAAGTAATTAATATTTATTGAATATATGTGGTGTTAATTTTGTAGAAATTCATTATTCACAATTAAATGAAACTACGTGATGGAGTATTATTTCTACTTTCTTTAATTTCTTTAACCACGGCCTAGGTTTCGTTGTATTACAACATCTTCAGGTGGGATGAAATCTTTGCCAATATCCCACCTGAAGATGTTGTAATAAAATGAAACCTAGGTCGTGGTAAAGAAATTAAAGAAAGTAGAAATAATACTACATCACGTAGTTTCATTTAATTGTGAATTAATATTTAATTAAAAAAACCTACAGTGCAGTAAATCCACGATTCGACAAAATCTCAAGATTTTTTTGTCACTATAAATCTTTTTAAGGCATTGTTGTGAGAAGAACAAGACCCATACAGTCGGAAAATTGTAAATATTTTTTATTTATGTTGCTAATTTACATTAAAACAACCATTCGTTTATGTTTTTAATTATGTGCGAAGCAGTAAGTACCCCTTTGCAGTGTTTTAATAAAAACCGGCAGATCTTGGATCCAAATTATCTCAATAAATAAAGACAATGATAAATATTGGATGATGATTCTCATCTTGGGATGCTGGCTGTACACGGCATTACGAGAAAATAAAATGATATTGTCTGAAATACAAATATACAATGTGTGAGAAATTTTATGCTCTTATGTAATTCTGTAAGAAAAATTTCGAGACCTATCTGACTTGGGTAACTCTATTCTATTCACACCTAACAACTGAATAAACAATTTTGTTT
Organism: Druceiella hillmani; assembly: GCA_039881145.1. Taxonomy (NCBI): domain Eukaryota; kingdom Metazoa; phylum Arthropoda; class Insecta; order Lepidoptera; family Hepialidae; genus Druceiella; species Druceiella hillmani. Next base: position 6,838,989 of record JAYKKI010000035.1, read on the forward strand.
TTTGGCAGAATTTTTTAGCAATGTTTTTAATAAATATCTAATACATTATACAAATTCTGCGTTAATTTACATAAATTAGTCATAATATTACGTATGAATATATAATCATTTATTTATGCAATAATACTTATTTAAATCGTCCATGTTTACTATGGTTCCATTATTGCGAGGTCATTTACCGTGAAGCGAATGAAAACTAAGACTCCCGACAAATTGAAAAAATTTTTTAAGAAGACAGGTAGACAAGTCCAAAACTATAATTTTGCTTTGCTCATTGTATTTGTTCATTTTTTTTATTATTGAATGAAAAGTAAGATATTCAATAGACTGAACAAATGTTTTGAGAAAACTGATAAGTGCATGCAAAACTATAATTGTGCTTTGCTCATTGTATTTGTTCAAATTTTATTATTGAATGAAAAGTAAGATATTCAAAAGACTGAACAAATGTTTTGAGAAAACTGATAAATACATGTAAAACTGTAATTTTGGTTTTCACATGTTAATTGTTAATTTTTTATTGTAATAAAATATTTAAGAGGACCTATTATGAAAATATCTCTATGTTCAAAGCAGTTCCGAATATTATATATATATATATATATATATATATATATATAACTAATATAAGAAATGTGGTGATATAATTCTTACATAATTTAAGACAAAGTCGCTTCTCGCTTCTGTCTGTCTCGGTTCCCCTACGGATCTCCTCAGATGGATTTTGTTTTGTAGGATCATATTTCGTAGCGAAATCCTGAGCATAGCCCTTTCCACAGCTCGCTGAGTCGGAACCTTTTTAGAGGAACAATAGTAAGGGTCTGCGTCAATTGTACAACTGCCTGGTACTTTCGTAATTTTTTTTTATGAAGAGATACCAGACAATAACCATGTAATAAATTGCACTCGAGGAAAAATTTCAGGGTTAGTAAATGATATGCATATAATGAAAATCCAGCTATCATCCATTGGTTTACAGACTGAAGTTAATTTTTGCGGTTCAATTGAGCAACAATTGTGATAGTAACACTCAATTTTTTATTATTTCGATTCACAATTAAATATAACTACATGATGATTTATTATCAATGATTTAGTGAATAGGTTTAGATCTTAGTATCGACAATTTTTTGAAACTTACATTACCTTAAGCTTTTGTTACGCTAGTGTAAATTCGTGTTCTATGTTGAGAAATAAGACCACAACAAAAAATTAAACATACTGATTGTACGAAGGTCGGGTGATGGATATAGTTTATCCCACCATTGCTAGTCACACAGAGCATCTGTGAATGGCAGATTGCCACTTAAGTAAAGTCCAGTTAACAGGCAGTACAGATGTGTATGTATTGGATAATGACAGCAATGAGATTCCCAGAAAATTAGTAAAAATATAAGGTACATTAAATAAGGAATGAAACTAAAAAATATGACAAGAGCCAGCTATTCCTTCTAACTGGGATATTATTGGGGACAACTTTGTTTTCCGATAGGATAACAGCTTGAGGCTTAGTTCTAAATTGTGTGAAAAATTGATTAACGAGACGAAGGCAATAGAAGATAAAGAAGTCATGTAGTAACTGTCTCAATTTCCCTATCTGCCTCTTAAGTAACTTTTCTGGGATGAACCTAACAGGTGCGATCGCTGCAAATCATATAATGCCATAGGGTGATGCGTGGCCTGCGACACGCTATTTATAGGCATGTGCCACTTTCGCCCGCCGTCCGTGCACAGCATTGGCATCGCGAATACTGATTTTCCCATCCCAGAAAAGCTACTTAAGAGGCAGATAGGGAAATTGAGACAGTTACTACATGACTTCTCTATCTTCTATTGCCTTCGTCTCATTAATCAAATTTTCACACAATTTAGAACTAAGCCTCAAGCTGTTATCCTATCGGAAAACAAAGTTGTCCCCAATAATATCCCAGTTAGAAGGAATAGCTGGCTCTTGCCATATTTTTTAGTTTCATTCCTTATTTAATGTACCTTATATTTTTACTAATTTTCTGGGAATCTCATTGCTGTCACTATCCAATACATACACATCTGCACTGCCTGTTAATTGGACTTTACTTAAGTGGCAATTTCCCATTCACAGATGCTCTGTGTGACTAGCAATGGTGGGATAAACTATATCCATTACCCGACCTTCCTACAATCAGTATGATTCATTTTTTGTTGTGGTCTTGTTTATCAACATAGAACACGAACTTACACTAGCGTAACAAAAGCTTACGGTATTGTAAGTTTCAAAAAATTGTCGATACTAAGATCTAAACCTATTCACTAAATCATCGGTAATAAATCATCACTTAGTTATATTTAATTGTGAATCGAAATAATAAAAAATTGACTGTTACTACCGCAATTGTTGCTCACTTGAACCGCAAAAATTTACTTCAGTCTGTAAACCAATGGATGATAGCTGGATTATCATTATATGCATATTATTTACTAACCCTGAGATTTTTCCTCGTGGAAGTGGAATTTATTACCTGGTTATTATCTGGTGTCATAAAAAATAATTACAAAATACCAGGCAGTTGTACAATTGACGCAGTCCCTTACTATTGTTCCTCTAAAAAGGTTCCAACTCAGCGAGCTGTGGAAAGAGCTATGCTCAGGATTTCGCTACGAAATATGATCCTACAAAACAAAATCCATCTGAGGAGATCCGTAGGGGAATCGAGAATACCCATGTAGCTTGTTTAATTGGGAGGCTGAAGTGGTCATGGGCAGGTCATATAGCGTGCAGAAATGATAACTGTTAGGGAAGCAATATTGTCAAATGGCGATGATACACCGGAAGATGTACAGTGGAACGGTCTCTCATTAGGTAGACAGATGATCTGGTAAAAGTCACGGGGAGCCGTTAGATGCAAGTAGCACTAGATCGATCTATGAAGGGGTCTATGGGGCAGGCCTATATTCAGTTGTAGATGTCTTCCAGATGATGATGATTGTGATAGTGATGTGCAATTGCAGTTATTTTTACTATTTATACCTTCAGACATGCTTACTGATTCTTTTATTTTACCGAAAAGTACGAAGTGCTTTTAAAATGAATTATATTCAAATCTAAAAGGAAGTCCTACAACTTGGTTGCGTTCCATTCTGCAATCCAAAATGGAACTTTATTATGTGAGATCTCAGAAAAATTTGGCAGGTTATTTATTTTGAATATACACCTATCAACAGATATCGGATAAAGAAAGACGCTATTCATTGGCTACAATGGAATGAATTGTCGTTGAAAAAAACGTAAAACATACCCCTTTTCTAACTGAGTGCAAAAAACAACTATTACACATAACTCTTTTTAACACCCCCAATATTTACCTGAAGTGCGGCCTTTACCCACAAGGGCGATGTTTATGCAGCTATTCGCGGGTTATTCCCTCAAGCGGCATTGAGCATTGTGCGCAAGTATCAGGTGTACGAAACAGATGGCAAATAATTATGAATATTATTTTCAATTTTCTGATAAAAAAGTCATCTTTTAAATTTTATTTTAACGACAATCGACCATTTTTAACAAATATTCTGTGATGAGCTACAGTCGAGCATGCGCTCCTCTCGGGTTTGAATATACTTGGTCAGCATAGAATCGGATGATATAGAAACTCCCCACTTTCCCCCAATATATAATTGCTCAATCTCCTGATTGCCTTTGCACCAGACTGATTTGTTCGTATTTAGTGAGAATAAGCTTCTTGAAGTGTGTCATCGTTATCTGTTGTGGTTTTGTTGAATTTATTTCATTGTGTTTTGTCGTTATCCGAACCTATAGGTGTATAACTGAAGATTACTAAAAATAAATAAATATTTGTTATCTGTCTTTTTTTTCAATCATAATTATTTACAACACTCTTGTTTAGTGCGAAGAAAGTTAGAAGCAAGTTCAATTATATGGAGACTGTGTGAGATCAAGAACAGTCTGATAATGAAATTTGTCCAGAGAATATTTCTTTTAATATTTGGACAAGAAACGGATGGTTACATAATTCACCTGATAATGAAACTTGTCCAGAGAATATTTCTTTTAATATTTGGACAAGAAACGGATGGTTACATAATTCACCTGATAATGAAACTTGTCCCGAGAATATTTCTTTTAATATTTGGACAAGAAACGGATGGTTACATAATTCACCTGATAATGAAACTTGTCCAGAGAATATTTCTTTTAATATTTGGACAAGAAACGGATGGTTACTTCCCTATTCTATTTTCGTACGTTCGAAAGATACATTACATTTATGAAAGTTATTTTATGATTATTACCAGAAAAAAAATTTGCTTTTCATAACATTATTGCTGAGACGACTCGCGTTCTTCTTAGGCTTTTGTGTAGTTTATCGTCTTTTTATAATATCGGCAAACAAATCTAATTATATAATAATTGGCTATGTGATTACAAAAAAAAATGGAATTAGTTTCAATTATCTATACATATAAGAAAATTGTAAGAGTGAATTCTGTACACGGAAAATATTTTAAAAAGAGTGATTGATTTAGCATAAAGAATGATAAAAGAAGCCTGAAAATCCGTTTTTAAATATTTTGTCTGTCTGTCTGTCTTTCTATGTGTTAATATGTTCTTCGATCAAACAAAATCTACTGCACGGATTTTGATGAAATTTGGTATGTACCCTCGAGTGACATTGAAAAGAGAAATTGTATATATATATATATATATATATATATATATATATATATATATAATTTTTATTTAATTATTAGGAATATGAAAACTTTCACATAGTAATTTTTAAAATATGGTACTACCGAGGCCATCTCATAGATGTATTACGACATGGTACTACTAACGCCATCTATTAGCGTTTTTGGTAAACTTTATGCTCATAGATATATTACGATATGGTACTACTAACGCCATCTATTAGAGCCTTTAGTAAACTTTATGCTCATAGATATATTAAAACGTGGTACCGCCGACGCCATCTATTAGCGTTGTTAGTAAATTTATGCTCATAGATATATTACGATATGGTTACTACCAACGCGATCTATTATCGTTTTCAGTAAACGTTATGCTCATAGAGTTCAGAGAGGTAAAAAAACATTAATACCTTTCCTTATAATCAATTTCACGCGAACGAATTTGTGTCGATATATATATATGTATATATATATATATATATATATATATATATATATATATATATATATATATTGACAGTTATATAAGGCGAGACAACATCTTATTATTGCATAAGTCGCACAATCGCCGTAGTGGTGCTCCGACACCGGCATATGGAAACTACATACCACGAATATTCGTCCGACAGTATGGTTGTAGCACAATGAAGTGTTATAGAATTGATAATTGTTTATTTCTATTATATAAAATTGATTCATTTTTTGTCACATAAAGCCTATGTGTATAAATATGTTTATGCAACGGTATGCAAATACAAAATTAATAAAAATTACCATTTTTCAGACTACAGGTTAAGTTAAATCGGTTCCAGATAGATGACTGACGTAATCTACCAATGACTGACCGACAATAATGGGAGAAAATAGAAATTACGATATTTAACATTTCCACATGCACCTCCTACAAAGTCGATCTTAGGAAAAAAATCCAGCTGTAATGGCACGCCTAGCACATGTGAAATATCTAAATTTTATAAATATTCACCAGACACTAATAAATGCGATGAAAAGTAGCGCAAACATAGATTTGAACCATGCAATCAGTATGGCGCCATCTATCAAAAAATATTGTCAAAATATTTTACACTTAAAAAATAATTTGTTTAAAAAATAAGCTTAGCCATGTATATCAAAATTTTACGAACACAACAACAGCTCGTTAGTCTAGGAGTATGATTTCATTTAGTGTGCGAGAGGTCCTGGGTTCAAATACCGGACAAACACATTCATATTTTTAACGTTTTAAGAAAACCAATAGCCCAAAGATAGATTTGAACCATGTATTCAGTATAACACTATCAATCGAAAAATATTGCCGAAAATATAGTATATTTAAAACAATTTTATTTAAAAAAAGTAAGCTTAGCCATGTATATTCAAAATTTCAAGAACCACAACAACGAATCATTGGTTCTAAGACGATTTTTGCTCAGGTTGCAAGAGGTCTCAAATCCCAGACGAACTCAACTATATTTATGTAACTCTTTAAACATTTTGACTTTTAAGACAGTTTAATGTGATACAGCGATATAAACGAGATAACAGCGATATAACCGACTTAAGTCGGAAAGAGTCAACACGACGTGAAACTGCCCGAGCAGCAGACAAAACGCCAAGCAGGCCGGATGGCAAAGAAGACGCCGAGCTGGCCGAATTAACTGAGAAAGAACTGACAATACAACGAAGCAAGCCAAATGTGGAATTAAGTCGGAAAAAGCCGACAACACACGAAGATAGCTGAATGTCAAGGCGCGTCTTGCCACTTGAATACTTTAACTCCCGTCCTAATGTACTATTAGATATTTCACTCCCTGCGACGAATCACTAGTTGTAATTAATTTAATAGAAGTATAAGAGCATTTAAGGTTTACTATTTTGTATATATTTAAAAGTTTTTTAAAGATCTTTTGAAAGTTTGCCTGCATCTGTGTAAATTAACATACAAATATGTAAATATTATTTAGTTATAACATCATAAAAAATTCTAAATATCAAAAAAAAGTATTGACCGTTTTACATCCACAATATCTTAAGGACACATAAAATGGCAAATAGTTATACTAAAGATGAAGAGAAAGAGGGAAGAATATAAAGAAAGAGGAAGATGGAAAATGAACTTCTTGGCAATATATTTGACGTATTTATTATTAAAACTATATTTGAAGATTTCAATTAAAGGTATTGAAAAGAACTTAATTCTTCATAAGCAAAAAAAATAGTGACAATAAACACGAAGAGAGAAAGAAAAGGAAATATAGAAAGGAAATGAATGTACTTGATTGACAGTCTATTTGACGTCTTTAATATTAAAATGATGAAAATTTTAATTCGCAAATAAATGTCGAATAGCGAATGTGACGAACAATGAAAGGTATTGAAGAGAACTTAACGGTTGATAAACAAAAAATTGTGACACTAAACACGAAGAGAGAGGGAGGAAAGAAAATAAAGAAAGGGGACGAGTGGATTTAATTGACAGTCTAGGTTACGGCTATATATTTATGAGACTGAATATTTCAATTCGCAAACAAATGTCGAATAGTGAATGTAGCTGTCAATTAAAGGTAATGAAGAGGACTTAACGGTTGATAAATAGAAAATTGTGATACTAAACATGAAGAGAAAGAGGATAGAAAGTAAAGAAAGGGGATCAGTGGACTTAATTGGCAGTCTAGGTTGCGTCTATAATGTTATGGCGCTGTTTGAAAATTTCGATTTGCAAACAAATGTCGAATAGCAAACTTGACCGCAAAGTTCCTCTACATTCATAAAACTGTTAAAGTGAACGACTTGTCATTAAATGTTGTGTAATACAAAAATTGCAACTTTTGAAGCATAACAGCGTTGCATGAGCTAATAGCAATCTAGACATGAATGAACGTCGTTTAAATATACTGAGTTTATTATAAATTTCAAACGAGTAATTAAAGTTTTCGGGGCATAGTTGAGTGCTCATTGTCATACAAAAACAATTTCCACGAACTCTGTTCGCCGAGAAATACACGCATATATCAGTGGTTCTATATGTATATATTTACAGTCGTAGTGGCACATAGATCAGCCTGAAAGCAATAAAAAAATTTAAAAATCAAGACGTCATTTCGCTGTACATCTGTAATTCATGACATCATCCCTCTGTACGGTTGTGCTAAAATTCTAATGAAACGAGACCTTTCATTTGAGTTCATATTTTTGTTTGACGTAACAAAAATGCAGTCAGATTTTTAAATTTTTTAAAGTATATTTGTTTTATTCTTATTGCGAAAATGTCAATATATGTGTTTTTCTTGTTTGTTAATTAAATGCAGACAGATTTTTAAATTTTTTAAAGTATATATGTTTTATTCTTATTTAAAAAATGTCAATATATGTGTTTTTCTTGTTTGTTAATTAAATGCAGTCAGATTTTTTAAATTTTTTAGTCTATTTTTTTTATTCTTATTGCGAAAATGTCAATATATGTGTTTTGCTTGTTTGTTTATTAAATGCAGTAAGATTTTTAAAATTTTTTAGTCTATTTGTTTTATTCTTATTGCGAAAATGTCAATATATGTGTTTTGCTAGTTAGTTTATTAAATGCAGTCAGATTTTTAAAATTTTTTAGTCTATTTGTTTTATTCTGATTGCGAAAATGTCAATATATGTGTTTTGCTTGTTTGTTAATTAAATGCAGTCAGGTTTTTTTAATTTTTTAGTCTATTTGTTTTATTCTTATGGCGAAAATGTCAATACATGTGTTTTGCTTGTTTATTAATTAAATCGCCAACGAAACGGTATTAATAGATAGAGGTCATGTTTTGTAAACGATGTAGTTCGTTTAGTAAGTTGGTTGATTTGATAATTTTCGAGAATCAAGATGGCGTGCCTTTGCGAAAAATGATTCAACAAGATGAGATCGATGACAGCGCTATTTGAAGTCGTTGCTGAATTTATAGAAATCATTAATGCTGCTTGGTTTCCCCTTTATAGTCATTTAAACCCAATTAAATAATTAATTTTTCTACTAGTTTGTTAGTGATTTTATATGCTTCCATTTTTTATTAGTTATCTTTTTATTCTATAAAAAAATGTTGCGTGTCGACGAACTGCGTATAACAATTTTATTAGGTTATTTTTGTGGTAATAAACCTACTGTGGATACCTTGACTATTGAATTTCGAGATTTTGGTACATATGTGATCACGCACCGATCACAAATCCCAGACACAGAATCAGTAAAGTTTTATATATCCTAATAATCATCAGGAGTTTGACATACCAGAGTGGGCCAAGGTTTTCCTTTGAAGCAACTTCCATGCAGCCCTCTGTATAACAACCGATCTTCAGTTTATACATTCTAAGTAATACCGTAAAAGAAGTTTGAAAATGTTGTCTGATCTGCTCTAGAAATATTAAACCCATATAAATGAGAAGAGAGATGACCTTAATAAAAGCAATAAATTTTAGTTAACAGAGTCTCGTAAAAGGTAATTTTTCCAATATATAAGCTATTAAACTTCTTTTCATCGTGTCATGAGCGAAAAGTAAAAAAACAATCATAGATTATTTCTTTTTGAAGTGAAAACTTCTTTTCTTTTTGAAGTGAAAACTTCTTTTCTTTTTGAAGTGAAAGCTCGTCTTGTCCAGAATTGGACAAGACGAGCTAAAAGAAGTGAGGAATGTCGGGATATGAAACATGTTTTTGTCACTGTGGAGGGGTTGTTTATAATTTTTTCTCTATGATAAAGGTTTTTTTTGTTACAAATGTTTAACGTCAAAATAGTATGTAGGAGACTTGACCATGACGTGTGCGGGAGACATGTTTATTGGTTCAGCCCCCCCTCCTGTGGTATAAATGGTAGTTTCAATTGTTTTTTTTTATATTTTAACTTAAGAAACTTTGAAAAGAAAAGGGTTAAGAAAAGAGTTTTTGCGAAAAGTGACACTGAATACGAAAATGAAAATTATACTATTAAAAAAAATATGAAGACCAAAATAGAAACTAAAGGAAAGAAAATAGTGAAAGAGAAACAAGATTCGAAACAAAGAGACAAGAAACGTAAAATTATAAAAGCTTAATGATTAAGTAACGACTAAGACACAATCAGCTCAGATACTTATTAAGAAATCTGTAATCAAAATAAGCATGAAACCTAACAGATACATTTTTTTTTATTTTAGTTGAAACGAGCGTAGTATATAATTACAGTGTAACTTAAGTCTGCTGGTTATGGTTTTAATAAAAACGTGATTTAACAAATGGTTCCTAAACATTATTGAAAGAGCAAATTAACAAAATAAGTACAGAACATTGATTTGTTATATATATTATTCTTTTTTGTTTATATTTTAAAACTATAAAACTATTTTAACACATTAATCTCGAATTTATGTTTAAACATTTTTTATACTCCTGATAACGTAAAGACTTCCGTTTAGCAATTATAATTTATAAAAAAATTATAAAATATGCAGAGAAAAATCTCGAGGTACAGGGAAAAACTTTTTCTTGACGTTTCGAAGCACCTTTTAAATAAATAAAAAGATTGTTTCAAAAAATGTCACAAATTTAATATTTGACGGACAATAATTTGACAGGCATTATTTTATTACACGAGCCGCTAATTGTGGTAAATACATATTTTTTCCGTACCTTTGACACTAAACACTGAATGTGCAAAACAAACGTTAATTTATATTGAAACAAAAGAAACATTTGAATGTTTATTCAAATGGGTTGCGTAAAGAAAAATTATATATTCGTTGTTTGACAGCTAATTGACGGCCATTTTATTTATTAAACATGCGACTAATGATGTCATTATATACGCCACTTTTGACGTATATCCTTTCATTAAAAGGAAAACCTTGAAACTCTCGTTTATATTAAGCTGTACCTAAAGATATTTATAAGAAACTGCCAAGTACAATATTTCATGATGAGATTAGCCACATTGGTTTAACCACTAGGCGACTGAACAGACACACGCACACATATACACACAGATTTTTAGATTTTATCGATTCCCATAAAAACGAGACAGAATATTTATACGATTACTGTTCTGTTCCCTTCATTAATTAGATCGCACAAAATTTAAAATAATAACATTTGTTAAATACAGGCGGAATTCATACTACGTGGGCTCCATACACGCTTAAGTATATAGAAACATTTGAGTGTACTGAGTAGAATTTTGTGATAAACTATTCCCAAACATTAATGCTATTTTTCATAAAGTACATTATATTGCCTAGTATAAATTTCACAGGCATAACGCGATATTCGTGAATATCTGAAAAACAATGAAATTTAGAACCATCGCCACAGTTTTCCTGTAATCTTCTGGTCAAATTCGACCAACTTTGTTTTTTTCTTGATTTTCGGTTTAGGATTTTCACTTTCTATTGTATGCACTTTCTATTGAAACACAGAATGCACTTCCTATTGTACATTTAAAATTCTGAAAAAAATCATATTTTTGTTTCGTTGTAAACTAGCCCTTTCAAATGATACCCCACAGGATGTAGCCAAAAAATTTTAAAGTTATGTCTTTAATTTTCCTACCATATAAATATTATAAAATGTTAGCTACTGCAAAATACGGGGATTAGTGTAATTTATTACTAGGCCAAGTTTCTATGTGACAGACCTACAAAATTCCTGTTTTTTTTTCAATTTAAGATATGGGATGATAAAGATTATTGATATTAATTGAAAATCTAAAAATATTTAATAAAGTTTAGATAAAACCGATAACGTTAATGCCTAATGTTAATATTAATGTTTGTTTACACACTTAACAGTTAATGTTTAATGTTTGATGAAATTGATAAACTATGGATATAAAATATCTTTTTAAAAACCGACTTCAAAAAAAACGTAGGTACTAAAAAGTAAAAATTAAATTAACTCAAAATAGGTACCTACTCATTCGAAATAAATAATTAAATTTCATTTATAACGTAAATGTAAAACCTCAGCTTCTAACGTACTCATAATACGAAATCGATTCTTTAAGAGTGCATTTATAATATAAAATTTTACATTTTCAGGTCCATAAGAATTAACAAAATAATTCGGGACATAAGCTATTTTTGTACCAAGCTTTCATTCAAATCCGTTCTGCTATTAAAGTTTCATTAAGAAATAAACAAAATCCAGAGTTTTAGAAATATTTATAATATTATATGACATACGCAATAAAAATTATGTCGGTACCAAACCCGTAGTACATCTGGAGTTCTAGAAATATGTATAACTAGCGTGACCCGTGCGAAATCTTCGCATTATTTATTCCATTATGAAGCTCAGATGACAGATCAAACAAATATTTTAATAAAATTGACATATAGAGCCGCAAGTATCAAAAGCATTGAGCTAAAGCGCCACTTTATTTATACGTGAGTGGATTTGAAATTAAACAAAAATTTTACCGACCGTCAATCATATTGACGTTGAGCCGTTAGATGGCAGCATTGCTGTTTTGTGTATATAATTTTAATAATTAATTAATTTGCAAAAACAATAGCAATAATACATTTTTTAGTTGGTAGTGGATGCCGGTAGAGCAAGCAATTATCTATAAAATGATATATAATTTATGTGGATTAGTTGTGAGGTTTTTTCTAAAAAGGGAGTGTAACATCTTAACCTTAGCGTATTAATATATATGATGATGATGATGATAATAAATGAGATATTTGTAACATAAACAATCTCTGTACCAAATTTTCACCCAAATCTGTCGTGCTATAAAAGTTAGATTAAGAAATAAATAAATATTCGGAGTTATTACATATGTGTATAATTTCAAAATCATAAAAAAATGACTATCGACTTCCAATAATTCAATGACTACGGTTTCCCATATCTTAAAATACCAACTGCTCTACCGCATCTGTGTTTAGTGTCAGACAGACTGATTTATACAAATATTCCATTCAGGTGGATATAATATTTTTGACATGTTTACGAGTACGAACAATGTTAATATTTACGGGCAAATAAATAATGATTGGTGTACCAAAGAACGCATATATTGTTCATATAGGTTATTTTGTGCATTAAACTGAGTATATGTGAAACGTGGTTCTGCAAGAAATATAATTTTTTCATTGGAATCGCAAGTTTTACAGTGATTTTTGTCGAAACGGCTGAGAATTGTCATTTAGCTCTGTTTATATTTATTTGCTTGATGCAAAAAATCACCTATTTGAATAATAGGCAAATGAATCCACAGATCAAGTTAATTGTACAAAAGTGTGTTTATATATTTATTTATTTAGATCAATTTCAACCGATTCTGTGATTTTTTAGACATCTAACCTGAGTCGCAGAGTTCAAATTCAAAAAGTCATAATGTTAGTGGTTTAACACAAATATCCACATGTTATATTTGACAGTCCGACATTAAATCAAAGTCGAGTTAGTACTGGTTGTCCTAAATATTTAAAATAGTGAAATAAACAATTATGCCAGGAATAAAACAAATTTAAACAAATTAAATAGCATTATCGTTTAAACAAAACGTAAACATAATTTGTAATATTTACTTTACGCGACAACGGCGACGGCGCGCGGTTGTAAGGTTTAGGAATATCATGATGTAAGGTTTAGGAACATCGTGATGTAAGGTTTAGGAACATCGTGATGTAAGGTTTAGGAACATCGTGATGTAAGGTTTAGGAACATCGTGATGTAAGGATTAGGAACATCGTGATGTAAGGTTTAGGAACATCGTGATGTAAGGTTTAGGAACATCGTGATGTAAGGTTTAGGAACATCGTGATGTAAGGTTTAGGAACATCGTGATGTAAGGTTTAGAAACATCGTGATGTAAGGTTTAGGAACATCGGGATGTAAGGTTTAGGAACATCAGGAACATCGTGATATAAGGTTTAGGAACATCGTGATGTAAGGTTTAGGAACGTAGTGATATAAGGTTTAGGAACATTGTAATGTAAGGTTTAGGAACATCGTGATGTAAGGTTTAGGAACGTAGTGATATAAGGTTTAGGAACATTGTAATGTAAGGTTTAGGAACATCGTGATATAAGGTTTAGGAACATCATGATGTAAGGTTTAGGAACATCATGATGTGAGGTTTAGGAACATCATATTGTAAGGTTTAGGAACATCATGATGTAAGGTTTAGGAACATCATGTTGTAAGGTTTAGGAACATCATGATGTAAGGTTTAAGAACATCATGATGTAAGGTTTAGGGACGTTATATGGTATATGAGGATTAATTTAATGTCGAACGGCCAAATCGACATTGTATTATGCGACTTCGACCTGTTTACGAGTTATAATTTTGTAATGAACAATTTCACTATGATTTGCGATTTTATCGATTCTTAAATCGGATCGGTGTTTGTCAAAGAATGTTCGTTGTATCGAGTCGATGATCAGTGCATACTAAGCTGCACCCCTCGCGCAACACATCAGTCGCTTATTGTGAGATAGCCCACACGCACGTATTCACGGGAGCCATTTTTCACTTACGTTTAATTTTTATGTTTCAGGATGGCATCTACAATGAAAGAGTAGACCGGAGAAGCATGGTACAAAAATACAATGGCGGATGCAATTAAACCTACGAGAAAAGAAAATGGGCTTTTTGAAAGCATCCAAAACATACTGTGTATCCAAAACTACGCTTATACATTTATCAAAAGTAGAACACCAATCACTTGGTGACATTACTAACCGCAAACTTAGGAGAAAATCGACGTTGCCAAGTGAATTTGGAGATGAATTAGCTGATTACATTCTTGAAATGGAAACATCTAGATTTGGTCTAACACTTATGGACACAAGACCTTTGGCATACCAGCTAGCGGAAAAAATAACATGGAGCACTCGTTTTCACCATCCTAACCTCCCCTTTCGTTGTCCAAGGGATTACTTCAATTGCTAGAAAGTCAGCGTATAACTGAGAAAATATAAACACATTTTTTGATTTGTTGGAGAGCCTATGGATGAATTCCAGTTTACTGTAACCAATATTTATAATATGGATGAAACTCTTATTTTAGTCATGCCATCAAAAATGTCGGAGATACTGACACTTAAGGGTAAAAAACAAATAGAAAATGTAACGTTAGTAAAACGAGGATCAATAATCACTTGTGTGATATGTATGAGTACAGGTGGCACATTTGTTCCTCCAATGATGATATTCCCAAGAAAAGGGGACAACCCACTGATGAAAGACGCTCCACCTGGTGCCATTCATGCTTATCATCCATAGGTTGTATACAGCTAGAACTATTTACTCAATGGTCCGAGAATGAACGTTGTCTTGAAATGCGTCATCATTATGTATTGTAGTGCTATTGAATTGGTTAAATGTCTTATTATCGGTATAGGTATAATATTAAAAGGTATAGGTATAATAACTATAATGTTTCCATGAATGTACGTAAATAAATAAATAAAATAAAAATAAATGTTCACATTACTTGCATAATTTAATTTATAAAGTGAGGAAACGGAAGCAAGGCGAATCTCAAATAAAGCTGTAGTTGTCGATGCCTGTGTCATTATTGTATTTTGAGGTTATGTTAATGTCATTTTTGGCGCCGCATTATAAATGTTATTTAGGAAGAAATTCGAAAAGATAAGCACTATTTCAATATAAATATTATAAACACAAAGGGCCGCGCCCAATAAAAAATATTAGAACTTTGTGACGTGAATTTGTTTTTAGCAGGTCTTTAATTTCGATAACATAGAAAAAAAGTAATGAATGAAGGTCCCCTAAAATTATTCCAAAATCCCAAATTTTATAAGGGAAACTCAAATAGTTCCCGAGAGTTCAGTTGGCAAGTTTTCACACAACAATTTTTTTTTTTAAAACATACAAAACGTAAATTGGTAAAGAAAAATATTTGTTAGTAAGCAAACAATATTTCTTTTTTTTTGAACAACTTAAGCAATATATATTTCTATAAGTAAGTTTCAAGGAAATTAAATAGAATTTGGCACAAAATACATCCGTTTGTATTTTCCACTGGACTTGGACCTTTCTGAAACACGATCGTGATTAGAATAAATAATTTTTAAATAATCAATAAATAATTTTAATAATTGATCGTAATAATCGCTCGGTTTCAAACTTTCTGTGGAAGACTTAGCAACAGATCTTAACATGCAACTTTATCGTTATTGCTTTAACTCGCAACCTAAAAAGCTTAATATTTTTAGGAGAATTATAAACTCCGGCAAAATTACTTTAATAACTTCATAGTAATCGCTCGGTTTAAAATGCTCTGTACGTGACCTAGCAGTAGAATTTAGCATCAAACTTTATGGATACTGCTTTAACTCGCAACCTAAACAGCTTAATATTTTCAGAAAAATGATGAACTCCGGCAAAATTATTTTAATAACTCTTTATAGTAATCGCTCGATTTAAAACGCTCTGTGCGTGACCTGACAATAGAATTTAGCATCCAACTTTATCGATGGTGCTTTAACTCGCAACCTAAACACCTTAATATTAAAAAAAAATGACGAACTCCGGCAAAATTATTTTAATGACTTCATAGTGATCGCTCGGTTTAAAATGCTCTGTGCGTGACCTGACAATAGAATTTAGCATCCAACTTTATCGATACTGCTTTAACTCGCAACCTAAATAGCTTAATATTTTTAGAAAAATGACGAACTCCGGGAAAATTATTTTAATAACTCTTCATAGCAATCGCTCAGTTTAAAATGCTCTGTGCGTGACCTGACAATAGAATTTAGCATCCAACTTTATCGATACTGCTTTAACTCGCAACCTAAATAGCTTAATATTTTTAGAAAAATGACGAACTCCGAGAAAATTATTTTAATAACTCTTTATAGTAATCGCTCGATTTAAAACGCTCTGTGCGTGACCTGGCAATAGAATTTAGCATCCAACTTTATCGATATTACTTTAACTCGCAACGTAAAAAGCTTAATATTTTTAGGAGAATTATAAACTCCGGCAAAATTATTTTAATGACTTCATAGTAATCGCTCGGTTTAAAATGCTCTGTCCGTGACCTGACAACAGAATTTAACATTCAACTTTATCGATACTGCTTTAACTCGCAAGCTTAATATTTTTAAAAAAATGACGAACTCCGGCAAAATTATTTTAATAACTCTTCATAGTAATCGCTCGGTTTAAAATACTCTGTGCGTGACCTGACGATAGAATTAAGCATCCAACTTTATCGATACTGCTTTAACTCGCAACCTAAACAGCTTTATATTTTTCAAAAAATTGTGAACTCCTGCACTATCACAATTACCACAACACTGGAATCACAACAAATGAAATTAAGAAAGAAGAAAGAGATGACTTAATACATCTCCCTCAAAAAAAAATGTATAAATATTTTTGAATGTGCAAAGATACGTATGTTAATTCGCTTTACCACTGACATATTTGAAGATTCTATGTCAATCAGTTTCTGAGAAAATTTTCTAGGACTTTTTCACAATATCTCTATGAAATTTTAAAAAAATCCATTGTTTCATTTGCCCCCACTAAAATTTTTATATAAATATTTTTGTGTGTTAAGTCATAAAGTATATGCGGGCCAATAAATTTTATCCACATGTATATGCTAAATTTCAAGTTTCTAAGCCAGAGTTTATGACAAAATGGCAGAGAGACAGAGCGACGGATATACGAATGATCTTATAAAGGTTCTTCTTTTTTTCCTTTTCAGGTACGGAACATACTATAAACTAATGAAATCTTATTAAACACAACTTAGGTATTTGATAATCATACAGGTACCAACGATAAGACGCCACCTACCGGAAGAAAGAACGACTGACAAATTGCTATAACCTTTGTGTGTTTTCAGACTCCCGAGTTTTAAATCCAATTTTCTAAATATTAATTAGTTGCCTTAAGATAATCTATAAAGATAAATTTAGCGTTGTGTAGTAAACAATTAGCCTTTAGTTTCTGAAATATACTGGGTCCGAATGATAGACCTCTATACAAAAAGTACAATACCGCTAGAATTTTACTACATCATTTTCTGATAGTACTTATATATATATATATATATATATATATATATATACATATGGAACTATCTCTGATAGTACTTATATGTTTATGGATCGCTAATTATGAATTTATTATCATCATATATATTAATACGCTAAGGTTTTAAGATGTTACTCTCCCTTTTTAGAAAAAACCTCACAACTAATCCACATAAATTATATATCATTTTATAGATAATTGCTTGCTCTACCGGCATCCACAACTAAAAAATTTATTATTGCTATTGTTTTTGCAAATTAATTAATTATTAAAATTATACACACAAAACAGCAATGCTGCCTTCTAACGGCTCAACGTCAATATGATTGACGGTCGGTAAAATTTTTGTTTAATTTCAAATCCACTCACGTATAAATAAAGTGGCGCTTTAGCTCAATGCTTTTGATACTTGCGCCTCTATATGTCAATTTTAGTAAAATATTTGTTTGATCTGTCATCTGAGCTTCATAATGGAATAAATAATAATGCGAAGACTTCGCACGGGTGACGCTAGTAAAAAAAAATCGGAATGGCACAATTGGTGGCAAATTTAACAAAATCTTTATTTGCGATAATCGTCATACAGTGGTGTCTTTCTTATATAATGATTAAAATTATTACTGAACAATACATAATATGATAACTTAAATTCACTAATATTATTGAGCACAAAGCTATTAAGTATTTCCATAGAGCTACGAATCATGATCGAGCAATGAACCGCTTATGCTGATTTACGCCTTGAACCGGCGAGACGGTCATGTTTGCATGATTATGTGAAACAAAAGAACCAAGAATGTTTATTGTTTACGTTCAAGTGCGATGTGCATATTTACTTTGACGTACAATACTTGGATAATATGTATATGAACTTAATATTTGCATAATTTTAAATTGTTCAATGTGAAAACGAGTACAGTAAAAGACAAAAAACGCCACATTGGTTGAATTGAGGAAGGTTAGGTTGACCGTCTGTATTTTTTAAACCAATCGTATACTCAAAGTAACATTTTTCTCTAATTAATATCTTGTCGTAACTAAAAGTCGACACATAATTTAAATCTAAATTCAGGGGTCCAAAAATATGTACTTTTCCCGGTCGTTCTTTGCGTTTTTCCTCCCCAGTGGAAAAGTGAGGATTTGAAACGACTCGATTCAGTTTTAAAACTCAATATTGCACAACGATCCATTTCAGAAGGGATGACGGAAAATGGATTAGGTACAACAATGTTGAAGTGCAACACTGACGAATCTGAAATTTCTAGGTGACGAATCGGCTATAACTGGCGACTTTTGTGGCACAACGTCGGTGGCGAACTTTCCGCCGATTTACCACATAAATCGATATCCACTAAATAATTACCATCACAATGAGCACATGTTCAGCTGTATGTTCTATCCTTTTCTCCGGTAGCACGTTTAAACTCATAACGTTTAGATCGACGAAAGTTGGCCAGCGTCGCCTTTATGTTTTTATAAGACCGATTTTTGTAGGGCTTGTATGTTGTTGTATCAATTGTATGTTAATGTATCAATTGTATGTTGTTGTATCAATTGTATGTTGCATATTATATGTTAATGTATCAATTGTATGTTGTTTTATCAATCGTATGTTGCATATTGTATGTTAATGTATCAATTGTATGTTGTTGTATCAATTGTATGTTGTTGTATGAATTGTATGTTGCATATTGTATGTTAATGTATCAATTGTATGTTGTTGTATCTATTGTATGTTGCATATTATATGTTAATGTATCAATTGTATGTTGTATTTTCTGCGATTATTTTTGATAGTTGTCTGTTTTGATATCCTTAGCCGAAACTTCCTCAGAATCGTATGGTTTCCGAGCAAGTTTTGTTAAAATTATACTTGACGTTCAGGTAAATACCAAAAAAAAGTTGCCAACTTCAAGCCTAAAAGTCAAATTACTATTAAATATACATATAATTCGTACGTACTTATTAAATAATTATATATATTCAAACATATAAATAATACTAGACGCCTGCCCAAATTAAGTGCGTCACACACACATTTTAGCGTCATTTGCTTACGGCAGTCATTGTGACCGAACGTGTCTTCGGAAAAAAAATTGTCGAGAAAAATAGCTTATAGGAGCAATATGAGTTTATACTCATTCCGAAAATACAAAAACAACAGTCTTTATACGAATAACAACAAAGGTGTAAATTAAAATAATTACGTGTTCCTTATGTTTACAAAATGGCGTCTACACTTATAAATAGAAACAATACGACATGTCCCGAGTAAAAGCGAGACGAATTTGTTTATACACGTGCTTATAAACAAATTCGTTTCGCTTTTTGTGATGCAAATTTGTTTATACAGTGTAAGTGATGACGCACACACAGATGATATATTTTGTGGGATCTTGACATATATATATATATATATATATATATATATATATATATATATATATATATATATATATATATATATATATATATATATATATATATATATATATATATATATATATATATATATATATATATATATATATATATATATATAATATATAATTTAAAAATCTAGTTGCGTCTAGAAAAAAAAATACTAGGCAATAATTTGTATTTCAACCCTTTTTAAGTTCAAAAGAACCTGCCTATTTTTAATGTTCATATTTTTTGGTAGGATTACAACATTATTTATAATAGTATCATGGCTACTTTTTAGAAAGATAACTTGATTTTATTACCATTTTGTAAATAAAGTTATAAAAGAATTTGTACAGGTCTAAAAAACAGCATCAGTAATTGAAATACTGCCTTTCCGTATTGCCAAAATCCTATTTTTGTATGCGTATTCAATTCATTCGTACGGCTAAATATATGACTCGTAGACATAAATTATGGACCTCAGCTTATATTCTCATGCTGGTTGAGCAACATCGATAACGATACCCATTGATATGTGGTGCCCAGTTAGGTACTTTTAGTCTTTAAAACAAAAAAATAAAGATTTATAAACAAATTTATTGGTAACATACTTGTAGAAAACTTAAAATAAAATTCCTTCCTACCTACCAGACTATTTATGATAAAATAAATTTTAATAAACACTAAAAAAAGTTTAAACTAAATATAACATATCATGGAGCATATAACATAACTATAATTAATTTACATCAGTTGTATTCTCCAGAAATTCCAAAACAAGCTCTAGGAAAAGAAACTCTACTAATATCACTTTAAAAATACTGCGTCTACTGAGCTAACTGATCCATCAGCGCTTTTAGACTTTTCCTCCATGTACGTATAAAATACTGACTCCTTGCCAAATTTCAAGTTTCTTGATAAGCTGGAAGTGATCTAAAGATTTTGTCTATCTATCAATCAGTATTAACTGACAGACTATCTGTCAGTCAGTAATGATTTTAAAGTCCATAACTAAGGATCTATTAAAGCCAGCTTTGCAAAATTGTCTATTGATAATTCTTTGTATAACAAGAATCTCATTAATTTGGTAAGATTTTGTCTTTAAAAACTAGCTAAGTATCTTTTTCCAACATTCTATGAAAATTTTCAGTCTATGAAATTAGCAAAGCTATAGAATCATGACCTGATAACAGGAACTTGCCTTCTGTAAATGATTTTGAGAGTCGTTTGAAAAATCCTACTAATTGTAGGAAAACCTACAATGTTCCTATGTTCTTTCAGCCGTCGGTCTAGCGGTCTGACTCTCAGAGGTATCTTTGAAAGTAAGTGGAGACATTAAAGAGAGGAACGGTTGGCTGAAAAAATAAAAGCTAAACATCTTACTACACCATCCCTACCGCATCTTAATTCCTACTTGTCATGATCCCTTATCCCTATCGTTCTTCGAGTCCACATCTAAAGTTATAAACGGAGTCATACCACACAATGCAGCCGAATGACTTTGGTAGGCGGTGAGACATCTGCCGACAATTGGCGACTTGGGTTGGTGGCGATGGTATAAGATCGGTGGCTGATATTTGACACAAGTCAAAACATCGGCCGTCTCCGTAAGCGCGTATTCAGTCATATGTTCAATCCCTTTCTCCGTTAGCGCGTTTTAACATTTGGATCAAAGAGATTCGTCCGGAGTCACTCCGATCTTTTGCAGCATTGATTTTTGTGAAACTTCATAGATTGTTGTGAAACGTCATAGTATTACATATCATATGTTCTAATTTCTCCGATTATTATCGGTCGTCCGTTATGGTTAGACCTCGGTGTCTGTTCGTCTGTCTATGTGGTCTTAAGAAAAAAAAATGCATCACTAATTTCGAGGTATACTTTAAATATTTATCTCAGCACGATCGATCGTAAACTCAAAGAGTTGTGATGATTTAACATAAGGACGGACAGACGTCTATAACTAAATTATAAAGGTTCCGTTTTTGACATTAATTTACGAAATTCTAAATAATAATTTGAGGATACGCGCATCTCGTATTTATATCTATTTGAGTCGAGATTTAGCTTAAAAATAGGACCTTATTTTCTGAAGTCAAAGTGCAAAAAAGATATAACTGTTCCACAAATTTTGAGGGAAATCGAACTTCAGTATGATTCAGATAGCACACTCATGCGTGAGATTATTCTTTACCAATAACTTTACAAAGGAAGAAGAGCGTTTGACAAAGATGGAAATACAATTTAATAGATAAGTTTTCTAGGTTAGTAATAATTTAATGAAATACGTGTAAGTTACTGACCTTTCCAATTGATCGCCCAAGGTTCCAGACTTGTGGCTCGACCTGACTGAAGTCAAATCGTCCTCGTCCAACTCCCTCCTGTTTCCTCTGTAGATGGTGGGGCACATCCAGAAGAAAAAGAGTTTCGAGATGATATTCGCTCTCTCATACACGTCTGTCTTCGCTGCACGCACATTCGTTTCATTGGTCGTCTTACTATCCACGTTGAATAACTGCTTGAGCCCCATTTTGAAGGGTAGTTTTTAAATTTGAGTTATTATTTTTTTTCTTCAGATTAAAATGTGTTCACTGTTTGTTATTCATGTTATCTTAGTCACAATTAAAAAAGAAACGCAAATATTATTTTACTACGACCGAAATCTGTTTAAATATTTATAAAATTATATTTAATAATCAAAACTTTGTATGTTTTGTAATCTGCAGACAAAAAATTCCTTAACTTTTAATCTCATTTTAAATTTAGACCATGGAGGAAAAATTTATAGACATAAAATAAACAAAATTATATTTTACCGCTGTTTTATAGGAGGAATCACAAAAAAAATCTAACACATATAAAAGAACCTTGAATACCATAAGGACCTCAGAAGTGAGTTTTTTTTTGAGGAGATGAGATCACATTTCCTATATTGGGAGAATTTTCTAGTAACCTCGTGGCCCTTGATAATAACGAAACATCAGTCAAATTCCCTGAAGTCACCAGTGACTCCGTTTTTATCTACATAATAAAAGACCCATTTAAGGATGTTTTTCTCATCACAGTATTATTATATTAAGACACAGATTGACTAAAAAGTTGCCTGGGTGAAACCCATTATGTTATTTTGTTTCGGGTGGGATTAAATCTTGTTAGCCTGCTAATATCAGACTCTGCTATAATAAGTGAATACCGTTTAATTTGTGTTAAATACTAATAAATATTCATTGATGTTGTGTTCGAATTACTAATTGAAACCCTTTATGAAATTTCGTTACATTTTAATTAAATTTACGAGACGGAAAGTTCAAATCAGACTCTGCTATAACAAGTGAATACCGTTTAATTTGTGTTAAAAAAAATAAGTTAAAATCAGACTCTGATATTCATTTGTGTTAAATACTAATGAATATCCATCGATGTTAAGTTCGCATTACTAATTAAAACCCTGTATGAAATTTCGTTACATTTTAATTAAATTTACGAGACGAATAGTTCAAATCAGACTCTGCTATAACAAGTGAATACCGTTTAATTTGTGTTAAAAAAATAAGTTAAAATCAGACTCTGCTATTAATTTGTGTTAAATACTAATGAATATCCATCGATGTTATGTTCGAATTACTAATTAAAACCCTGTATGGAATTTCGTTACATTTTAATTAAATTTACGAGACGAATAGTTCAAATCAGACTCTGCTATAACAAGTGAATACCGTTTAATTTGTGTTAAAAAAATAAGTTAAAATCAGACTCTGCTATTAATTTGTGTTAAATACTAATGAATATCCATCGATGTTATGTTCGAATTACTAATTAAAACCCTGTATGGAATTTCGTTACATTTTAATTAAATTTACGAGACGAATAGTTCAAATCAGACTCTGCTATAACAAGTGAATACCGTTTAATTTGTGTTAAAAAAAATAAGTTAAAATAAGACTCTGCTATAATAAGTGAATACCGTTTAATTTGCGTCAAATACTAATGAATATCTATCGATGTTATGTTCGAATTACTAATTAAAACCCTATATGGAATTTCGTTACATTTTAATTAAATTTGCGAGACGAAGATTTCAAATCAAATTCTGCTATAGCAAGTGAATACCGTTTAATTTGTGTTAAAAAAATAAGTTAAAATCAAACTTTGATATAACAAGTGAATACCGTTTAATTTGTGTTAAAAAATAAGTTAAAATCAGACTCTGCTATAATAAGTGAATACCGTTTAATTTGTGTTAAATACTAATGAATATCCATCGATGTTATGTTCGAATTACTAATTAAAACCCTGTATGAAATATCGTTACATCATAATTAAATTTACGAGCCGAAAAGAATCTTCATAAACAAAATATATATAAACAAATGTCCATAGTTTGTTGTTTTATAACGTAGCTATTATATATAAAAGAGGATGGATTAAAATATCGCCGACATGATCGGTTTCCTACACTCCGCAGTATCGTCAGTATACTATATATATCAGTTTCTCTTTTATATTCACGTTTCGCTGTTTTTATACGTGGTTTTTCAAAAATTTAAAGGTCTTTTTGACGTGAAACATCTAATGGCGGATTAGGAATTAAAATATATTGATGGCAAGACGCGCCTTCGCATTCAGCCAACCGACTTAATTGGGCTAACTTCGTGCCTTGTCGGCACTTTCCCACTTAATACGGTAGTTGACTCATTCTAAATTTTGATATTTTTCGTACAATATTGTCAAATATAAGTTAATTAAAAACCAGTCTTGAAACGTTCAAATCATATGAATCTATTGGTAAATAAAAAATCTTTAAAAATTTTATGTATACCTTATGTATATGTCGCTCTCTTTTGCTCCACTTTCATGGCCTCAGAATATACAGCTTTCTTTCTCTTTCTCTCTACGTCATATCTTTCTTCCCTCTCGTGTAACGAAAGGTGCCTAAACGTGACGCGTCCTTAAAATTTTACTCTCAATTCTCATCCACTTACGGATTATCGATTTACCGCCTAAACAATTTCACTTTAATAATATATTATATATTATGCAAATATAAGAACTTTTACTTGTTTACCATTTTTCAAATAATATGTGTAGTTAGCAAAATATGTTGATGGACGAATGTGTTGATTACACAAGTAGCTTTAGTTTATTATTTATTGAAATAAATTGTACTATAACATAAATAATTTCATTTGAAAAACAACTTTCGTTTTCTCCCTTCTATTTCTATTAAATGTAAATGGAATTTGTCAATTCCTTATGTCTTCATTAATAAAATATTTGATTTCTACGGTAATCGAAATACGTAATGAAATGTCTGTTGAATGTATTGACAAGACGTTGTAAGTTGTCAAATTGATAATTGGCGCTGTTTGCACTGAGTGTATAGTTATAATTTCATACAAACAATTAAATTTGTATTGTTTTACAAACGAGACAACTTGCATAAAAAAACGTTTTGGCGAAATATACATGATTAATTGCACAACTAGTTGAAGTGGCTCACTCTAAATAATTTACAAACTGTATACTGTTACAAATTGTAACATACCCGAGCTCCGCTCGCGTGGGTTTTCATTTAAGGCGGCGGTATTTATTTACTTATATTGGGCTCATTTTACAATGCAAGTTATGTAATTTTTCGAGTTATAAAATTAACTACATGTTACTTTGAATAATTTACGATATATATATACATATATATATATATATATATATATATATATATATATATGTACATATGGTTCATGAAAATTTGCTCAACTGTTTAGACATAATACATATGCACATCATAAAGATGAAAATGTTTATTATATATTATCTCATTTTTATTATATATTTTATTCACATTTTTTCTACAACGTAGAAAATCACCAGGAATTAGTATAACAAAACTTCATCACTAAAGGAAATCACACTTTTTCCTTCGATATAATAATTCCGCCCTTCCCATTGGTTCAAAAAACGTAAATGCGGGAAATATATACCTTTTATAAAGCGGATATATATAAATAGCATTTTCCAAAAGAAGTGACATATGTCATATGTCACAACATTTTTTTTTCTTATGTCAAAACATTTTTTTTGACATATGTCAAAATATTTTTTTTTTCTCTCAAATTATCCTTTTAACCAATATACATTTGTTAGAACAATTTAAATATAAAGAGTAGGTTTATTCATCATTATCTGGAATAAACATACTTTTTTCATACGTTTTTACTTTGACTTTATTATTTGTTAAATTGTAGCCGTTAGTTCCTGCTTTGCCCGTAAAATGGATTATCAGGCCATTTTGTTTTAAGTGATTGTATTATATAATTAATTATCGATCCATACGAGTAGGCAAAGATTTTAACGGAACGCGTTAAAGCGAGTCAACAAAACTGTACCCGAGCGCATGGTAAATCAATTAGCTATAACGCTCCCATTCCGTAAAGGACGGTACGGTTATGAGTTATGAACAATAAAATAATTTTTATGGTATCTTTAACTAAGTCAATTACGCCACCCCGCCGCATAGAGGACAGTTATCAACTACCAAGAACTCATTCATTTTTAAAATATCGATAACGCCGCCCACCGCAAAGGACAACGATCATCAGATCATAATTAACAAAATTCAAGACGAAACTATTTGGTATAACGTCGTCCTAAAGGACAACGATTAAAGAAACAAGCTACTAATTTTAATATGTTATTTTTAAATATATTTAAATATGTTACCATGTATGAATAAATGAAATAATCCGTTTTTGTATGGAAATTTATAAAAAATTTATAAAAACAGCTTTAATAACTGTAACACTCAACAAGTGTGCTGTATTTTTAAAATAATAAATTTATGTTATGGCAACTATCGCCTCATATCCATTAACTTGCGTGAATGTCCACGAGTATAATTTTGCCTACCTAAAACAGCGTCAAAATTGTTAAAGTGTTCTTTGGAAAACTACGTTACGCAAGGGAAATTTGATCTACGCGAGTTGAAAAAGATCAATATAAAATATAATTTGATGAAAATTAAGACAGTTTTCCACAATAATCTCTAGAAAATTGAGTCAAAATTTTCGAAGCTCATTGTGTGCTCACATTTTTTTGAACTTATGCTGTTGCGTGACGTTTGTTTTCTGGCACGTTTTGAGTAAAGCAATGTTGCCATACGTTGTTTCATTTACCTTTGAGATTTGTGAATGTTTTTTTAAAAGATTCGCGTATACTTTTTTCCACCTTAATCGATATTAATCGACACAGGCTGGGTAATTTTTAACGCGCTTTTAGTAGGTCGACCTGTAACTAAGTACGTAATTGAATATGAGAAACTAAAACACATGCATTTCTAAATATTGTATCATCGTGAAACTTAACGGTTGTTTGTAGTTCTGATGACAATTTAATAATATTCGGAAATTAAAAAAAGACCAAAAAGATTTTCAATTAAGTTATTCACTTTCAGACGTCCAAATTATTAAACATTTTGCATGCGTGTCAACAACCGATGACAATATGATAATTCCGTAAAATAAAAAAAGATTAGTATTAAAATAAAAATACGAAGCTAAAAGAGTAAAAATAAATTAATAGTTAAGAAAATAAAAACAAACAAAAAAAAATAAATATCGAACCTGTTTTTTCTGTGTACTCAATAAGAAGTTTAGTGTAAGCCATATCTGTTATTGAGTATTATATTTGAGCATAAAAACGTGAGGCGCTTTTTCTCAAAAGTGAAAAATAATTTTGCTTTTCCAATTAATAATAAGTGAATGAAAATGCTTAAAATTTCAATTAAATTTCAAGACAAAGCGCTCCGCGCTATTACACTCAAATATTATTACTAATAACAAATATGGCTTACACTAAAACCCTTACTGAGTAAACAAAGAAAATTGGTTCGGTAACTATTTTTTGTCTTTTAGTAGTATTTTTAAAAATGTATTTATTTTTAATTTTTTAAACTATTAATTTTTCACAAAATATTCATAAATTATACCTCTGTATACCCTCCTAATTTATCAGTCTATCCTTTAATGAAAACTGAACAAATTCCGTTCAGTAGTTATTAAGAAAATCACGTAACTACAGAAAGACAGCCGCGGCGACGGTCTTTGTTTTATATGTACGTATACATTATAACAATTAACCATATGTATGCTTGAACTTTTTGTTGGTTGTTGTGTAGAATCCATTATATTGTTGTGATTACAACGATTCAGAAATTAACATAAAGATACATCCGGCGCCCTCCGGTTCTCTCCATTTAAATCGTCATTGGTCTTTTCTCTCACATCTTAAAATGTATTTCTTATGTACTTTACGTCCATTCGAACAATTCAAATATATGGATTAATTCTAAACCACTTTTTAGTTTCCCTTGTGGGATTAGTTTGTCGAAGTCATTGGCAGATGTAAAACATTTTTTTTATATCGAAATATTTTTATTAGAACGAATTGAAAACGAAACAACAAATATTCAGATAGTTGTTCATAATAATATATAAACAAAATTGTATTATTTCTTAGTATTATTTCATATCTATTGAAAATACATTTTTAATCTTACAATACTGTTAGCCGACAAAACGCGAAGATGGCCGAATGGGACGTCGCGACGTACCAAATAATATTGTACTTCTATTAAACTATTTACAAACAGTAACATTATTTGTATCATGTAAATATATTGTCTAGTACCTATATTCTTTCACGAGAAAAAAAATATTGCGGATATATCAAAATTATAAAATTTAGAATCAGAGCTAGTTTTCCGATAAACTTCTGGTAAATACCATCATTGTGTTAAGCATAGCTAAATATTTAAGAATATAGCCATATATTAATATTCACTAAGAATTTTTTGCACTATATTATAAGCCCTTCCTGCGGTTATTAAACATCCATGCTCAGTTCGCCAAACGATATCGGTCGTCGGGTTAGATGTTTATCGGTGAGAATACTCGGGATGACCAGTCAATAAATAACCTGATATTTCTATACCTTGCCCCGTTTAAGTGGTCTTTGTTCACTTCTGTTCCTTTTTATGTAACTGCTCTGTTCCTATCGATCTTAGCGTAACTATATATAATTCATAGTTTCCTCAAAGTGTGAACTTTCTACAAGAAAAAGGATTTTTGAAATCAGATGGTCATAGAGATTACCGCGAAAAAACAAGTAAACAAACTTTTCTTAATTAGACTATGGAAGAATTTTTGAATTAAAGAAACTAAACCGTTACAGCGTTGACTGAAAAATAGTTGATTGTCGTTAAAATAAAGTTTAAAAGATGACTTTTTTTCAGAAAATCCAAAATAATATTCATAAAAATTTGTCGTCTTTTTGGTACACCCGATATTTGAGCGCTTCGTTCAGCGCCGCCCGGGGGAATAACCTGCAAAAACAACAAGACATTTAGCTGCCCGGATAAGCAGCGCAAACCCGAAGCAAGTATTGGGTGTGCTAAAAAGAGTTATGTGTAATATTTTTTTTGCACTCAATTAGAAAAAGGTCGCGTTTTAAGTTTCATTTCAAAGCCATTTTATTCCTTTATAGCTAGAGAATAGCTTTGTTTGTCCGACACTTATTCCCGGACACCGTATATATATATATATATATATATATATATATATATATATATATATATATATATATATATATATATATATATACATATAACTTGCATAATAAAATCTCAACAGATATATAAGATATCTTGCTAATAAAACTGTAACTTAGCCGTGTCTGTATATTGAATATTTTTAGGAAAATCTTACTCTATTAGTCATTGTTATCGATAAAAAGACCACATTTATCATTTTTAAATTTTTTGTCCGTCTGTCTTTCTGTTACCGCATCACGCAAAAATCACTAGACGGATTTTGGTGAAATTTAGTATGATGATAACTGACCATCCGGGTCAACATATAGGATACTATTTACTTTGAGAAAATGTCTGTCTGTTGTCTGTCTTTCTGTTGCTGCATCACGCAAAAACCACGCAACGGATTTTGATAAAATTTGGTATGATGATAACTGATTATCCTGGGCAATATATAGAATGCTTTTTATTTTGGGAAAACGTCTCCTTTCCAAGCCAAAATACAAAAACTGGTTCGTGTAAAATTCACTCCGAATCTAAATATTTTTGCTAACCTATACATATCGATACACACACACACACACATATATATATATATATATATATATATATATATATATATATATATATTTATATATATATATATATATATATATATATATATATTTCAATATTATTATATTAAATTGTTATAAGTGTTTTTACGTTTCAAAATTGAACCATGTTGTTTTGTTCTCCATTGAAGCATAGAATAAATAATTAAACCGTTGAGAATTTTAACCGTAAGTAATTATTACATAAAAAACGGTTAAACAAAATGCGGTCATTGTCTCTTTTTTCACCGGACAAAGTCGGGGCATTCTGCTAGTCATACGTGTTTTGTAATAGGCCTAACAGAATGTGAGAACGTGACCATGTCAATTAAATTATATGCTTATAATTTATGGCAATTGTTTGACCTTGCGGAAACGGAATAAAATTTGTAACTACATATAACTACCACCTGTTGAAGTTTCATAAACTGGCTGTTCGCAATTCTGGACATGTCGCTATGCGGCAGCCATTTTGAAAAATAGGCGTGTATTTAATATGGTATGTTCGTCTCCGTAACCGCGAATGTGACAATCATATTGTAAATGACATGTTCGTAAGTGATACAATTATCTACAACTTGTATTAATTGGTTTTGGCGTAATATTGATAATAAAACAGTTCCAAAAAGAAATGAAAAAATGCTTGTTTGTTTTTATGGTTTTGTACCTCAAAGAGTAAAACGAAACTGTTCTAAGATCACAAAACGGCTCTGATAGATGAGCCGTTTTTTCAGAAAGCGTTCGACATAGAAACTTAAAATTTGCCATAGCATTAAAATGGGGTTTGCAGGATAAATTAGTCCGAGTTTTGGGTTTTAATTCCGTAATATGAGATATTGTTGGATAACGTTAGTTATAAGAGTCTTAAGATTATTTTTGTTGAGATATTCTGTAGTATATTTTCCGAGATATTCTGATGCAATATATATATATATATATATATATATATATATATATATATATATATATATATAGTATTTTTGGTTGCTCTCCAACGATGTAGATCTTTAAAGAACTTTGAAACTCGCTTCGGAACAAAGGACACTCTTTCTAATATCGCTGTAGATAGTCTTGTTATGTTTGATATTTATGTATTTGTGCTTAATTTGGCTATATATGAGAAAATATATATTATGAGAAAAGCTTCTTAATGAAGGCTTCTAACGGTCAAGGTGAAAGACGGAAAATCCTAGAGCGGTATGAGCATGAGCAATTTCCAA
This sequence comes from Druceiella hillmani, assembly GCA_039881145.1. Taxonomy (NCBI): domain Eukaryota; kingdom Metazoa; phylum Arthropoda; class Insecta; order Lepidoptera; family Hepialidae; genus Druceiella; species Druceiella hillmani. The sequence goes on from JAYKKI010000035.1 coordinate 6,870,510, forward strand.
GAAATTAATTCAATAGAAGATTCAAAAAAGTGTCTCACCACCGGAATAATAAAACGAGGTCCTCTTTGTACAGAATATAATTGCGAGATTATCGGAAAAAACGAAATGAAAATCTCCTTGGTATGCAAAGCTAGTTTTAAAATAGCGATTTTAAACTGGTTAACCAAGTGCACCAATATATTTGCAGCGCATTAATTATGTTACAGATTTGGTTGCTATTGAGGCCAAATATTACATTTATACTTAATGAAAATAAAATTCCAAAAAATAATAATATTTTTATTTTAGATCAACCATCACACACGAGGTTTTATCGAAATTTTAGCACCAAAGTAGACAGTTAGATTTTCTTACAGAAATGCTGGGAGACGCCTAAAGTTCAGGAAGGCGCTTGTTTTGACGTGTAACTTCCACCTTTAAAAATTTTTCTCAAAAACATTGCAAGCATTGCAGCAGTAAAAGATCAAAAATGTGGTGCAAATTTTAAAATTGTTGAAATGGAAAGGGTCTTGAGGATTCCTTTCGACGAGGATGTGGTAAATTCCATCGACGAGGATCTTGCAGGTTTCAACAACCTCCTTTAGAAGACAACTTGTAGCCTTATCCCTTAAAAAGGAAGATTTAATATTGTCCTAATCAAGACTGATGGATTAAGCTCACACGGGAAATTATATAAAAAATTACATTTAACTTTCTACCTGACCAGTCAGGTGGAAAGGAGTTCAAAAATAAATATGATATCGCTTAATAAAATAAAACAATATTAAAAATAATATTGAAGTACAAAAGCATCTACCATATTTAAGAATCCGTGACACAATAGGAAAAAAAGAAGCCTCTTGAGATCATTTCCAAATTTTCACCCATTTCCAGACGTCCTAATAAAAAGAAATAACAATACACGTCTATACATCAATATACGTCTGTAATAAAAATAAATAACAATACAATAATTCCGTAAAATAAAAATGACTAAATTTTTTTGGCTTTGATACAAAAAAGGCTAAACAAAAAATAATGAAATCTTTATATTAAATTTTCACCTTCTTAAGACCTCTAAATTATTTAAAATTTTCACACGTGTATACTATCCGATGACAATATAATTATTCAATGCGATAAACAAAGAGAATAAAAAAACATCAGATTTAAAACAAAAACATAAGACTAAAAAACGTTAAAATAAATCGAATCAGTTTTCTCTCTCTGTAAAAACTTTAGTGTAAGCCATATTTGTTATGGAGTGTAATAATTGAGTATAAAAGTGTGAGGCGCTTTTTATTGAAATATAACTGAAATGTTTAAGCATTTTCATTCACATAATATCAAGTTGAAAAGCAAAATTATAAAATTTATTCGATACTTATTTTTTTATTTTTAGTGCATTATTTATAAGAGTGTGTTTTTTAGTTTATTAAACAATTAATTTATTTCTCAAAAACCGGTCGACACTTAAAACGAGAAGTGTTAAAATTCCTATATAAATACTTTTAAGTATTGATATATTGAATATGCCACTTAATATGCAATATAAGTGGAATATGCAATAGTGATGAGCACTAAGCCAAATTTAAATTTTTCAAATTCGAAAATTGATATTTGGCACAGCGATTAAGCATATTAAGTCACATACGCAAATTCGAAAATTGAAATTCAAATTTTTGCATATTCGAAAATTGATATTTGGCACAGCGATTAAGCATATTAAGTCACATACGCAAATTCGAAAATTGAAATTCAAATTTTGCAAGTTCGAAAATTGATATTTGGCACAGCGATTAATCATATTAAGTCACATATGCAAATTCGAAAATTGAAATTCAAATTTTGCGAATTCGAAAATTGATATTTGGCACAGCGATTAATCATATTAAGTCACATATGCAAATTCGAAAATTGAAATTGAAATTTTGTAAATTCGAAAATTGATATTTGGCACAGCGATTAAGCATATTAAGTCACATATGCAAATTCGAAAATTGAAATTCAAATTTTTCAAATTCGAAAATTGATATTTGGCACAGCGATTAAGCATATTAAGTCACATACGCAAATTCGAAAATTGAAATTCAAATTTTGCAAATTCGAAAATTTATATTTGGCACAGCGATTAATCATATTAAGTCACATATGCAAATTCGAAAATTGAAATTCAAATTTTGCAAATTCGAAAATTGATATTTGGCACAGCGATTAAGCATATTAAGTCACATATGCAAATTCGAAAATTGAAATTTTACAAATTCGAAAATTGAAATTTGGCATAGTGATGATGAATATTAAGTTGCATTTGCGCGTTCCAAAATTGAAATTCAAATTCGAAAATTGAAATTTGGCATAGTGACAAAGTATATTAAGTCGCACACGCAATGCCTATATAAGCATTTGAAACTAGGTTATAAATGAATGTCAATAAAGGCACATGGTGTACTCAAATGTCTTTCTTAATTACATCTATTGTTTACGTTTTCAATTGTCACAACGAGTTATAAAAATTCGAAAACTAATTCTGTTCATAACTTTACATAAAATAGTTTTAGATATTCGTACTACTAGATATACTCGTACTACTGAAAATGTCCACAAAAAATATATACCCTCCTTCGCTCTTCTCCTAAACTACTGAAAATAAAATTATGAAGAAAAAACGTTGCTAGAAATTTATTGAAAATTGACCGGAAAACTATGGCAATAATTGTAAATCTCATGGTTTTTGAGAATCACCATGGTTTACCGTCTGTGAAAGATGTGCTGAGCCTAAGACAGATGTGTATTTAGTAAAAATATTGTGTAAATATTTAAAAGTACTTAGATGAGTACGGAATTTACTTGGTGCGAGTTGTACTAGATGTTATTTAAGAAAAAGAAAATATTTTTATTACGAGACTTAAAATACAACAGTTATCTCGCCTCAAAGATTTTTCCTCTAAACTTTTTTCCTTTTTGGGCCCATAACTTTTTTGTTATTTATGTTATGGAATGTTATTAAAGAAAGTTGATGTTGTTGTTGTTGTCGTGTCCACATGAGATATCTCATATGGAAAAATGGTGGCCAGAGCCTCGAAAGGTTGGACTTCTACCAGTCCCGCTTCGATGAGGGGCCGGGAATCGAACCCGGGTCCTCGCGGTGCGCGAAAGAAAGTTGTAAATAATTGTATTATCTTCAAAAATGTCCTACAAGTTATTTTTCTTAACTGCATAGCTACGGAGACTTATAAAGAAAACCAATTGCATCCTTATTTTCAAAAAGGGACCGAGTGACAACAGCCCTGAAAACTCAATTTTGTACTGACAGTTAACACCCCTACAAATGCAGTAAAAACGTTGCTCCTCTCACGCCGATTTAACCACACTAAAGCCTTGCTTACACGATACTTATTTCGTTACTAGATTGCCTACTCATGTCCTTGTTGGGTTCTAAATGAGCTGTTATGCTAGACATTGCAATGGTCTGTAAAAAGCTCCGAAGCGAGCAACGTGACAATTGGTGACAATTTTTAGAATTTATTATATTCGAAAGTCCATTGTAAATTTAAAACTTTTGTAATAATAAATTCGAGTTAGGGTAATAAATAACGATAAAAAACAATAGAATTACAAATAACCATCATTTTTTATTGACATACCCATATCAGTCGGTCGACTATTGGCAGTTATAGTAACAGACATACGTCCACGTGACAAAATGTGACTTGCTCATTGGTTAAGGTAGGTATATAGAACCAAAACAAACACGAAAATGGATCTCGATCTATTACCAAATTCCAGTATTCGTTAAGGTAACAGAGTTTATAGTGACATCATTTCCATTATGACAGTTCGTACGGTTACCACCACAACACTACGCAAGCAATCCAGTAGCAAAACAAATGTCGTGTGAGCCGGTCTTAAGTTCGTGTTAAAATAAAATAAGCTAATGAAACAAAAAAGGTCGTTAAAGGTTACGAAGAAGTCCTCATTGACAATGAGAACCAGACATGAATAAATTATTTGACATTACGCTCACAACAGATAAGCAACCATCAAATGTTTACTTTGTTTTTTTGTTCAATTTGTTTTCAACAACAATTAAAATTCATTAATTTCGATAATTTAATTTATTGTTATTCATTCTTTTATTATTTTCTTAGTAAAATCCAGACTTAACTTGTAACTTGGTGCAATAAAACCTATTAGATTCAAGTACAACTCTCACTACGAAGGATCCGTACACATTAAGTATATATATAAACATTTAAGAGTTTATAGTATTTCTGTAAATCATTTACCAATATTAATAATAAGATCCACCACGTAAATATAGTGACTGGTTTATAATTCACAGGCGTTATAAATATTGTGAATTTCTCGAAAAAAGTATGAAATCTACAATCATTGTTACAGATTTCTAATAAACTTTAGATAAACTTATACTAAATCTGTTTTTTATATTTTTAACTTTAGTAGTTTTGGGGGGGGGGGGCGGTGACATGTTTTCTGTGGACAATTCGTGGACATTGTCTCCAGTATTAACTCAAATAAAATTCTGAAACAGTTTGGGAAATTCTTATAAATCGTCCTTGCAATTGATCACCGACTCGACGGAAAGCAAATTGTTTATACAAACTTGTGATAAGTTTAGTAAAAAAACGATTTTCCCATTCTAAAATTTTCGGACAAATGTTTGTATATTCTCACTATTGTCATGTGTTCGTATCAATAAGCGTTACTATACCAAATATTAACTTTTCATATCAAACAGTTTCTGAGAAAAAATAGCTGTGATAGACGGACATACTGACGTATAAGCCTCCCAATTTTTTTTCTTATTAATGTCGCTACTCTAAAACATAAAAAATAGTCGACAAGAAACAGAAACAATGATCAAAAACAAGTACTCAAAACGAACCTGTATTGAAACAGTGAATAGTCCTGAATTATTTAAATACTCAACGATATTGATTCCAGAGTCGCGAATAGAACAAGGAAATAAGCCGAAACTAGAAGAGCTCCAATATCATGATCTAAAACGCGCGCGAACTATCAGGGATCGCAATCTTATATAGGTACTCGCATGCGATGTGTAGAGTAGCAAGTGTCTTCGTACTCACCAATAGCTGTTTAGAAGAAAAAATTATATCAATGGGTTGTTACTGTATCCAATTAACATTTTCTATAAATACAGAACTTGCTACTATACTTTTCTCACTTGCAGAGGGTCATATCGGACCATGCCCAAAATGAAAAGCAAGGATAGTATCCATATATTTAGAATAAATAAATCAAATTAAACCTTTCTCTATTAAAAAGTACTTAAGTTACCTCGTGTGAAGATCAAATAACCGACTTCGTATCCAATTTACAACGAACAAGAGCGTTAAAAAGTACCTAACGCAATTGACATCGCCGAAACATCAATGCCTTTCGGAACACAAATATTGAACTCAAGATCAGATAGCGAAATTCAGTCTCAGTCTAAATAGTGTCAAAGCAACTTACTTAACTATGTTAACATTTAAATAGAACGAACACTACAGATATCCTATACAGCACACAGAACCAACCTATCAGTACTTTGAGGATGAAAAGTTACAACAAAACTATCCATCGTTTTCCATCAATACAATTTAGAATATTTAAGCCACGTTGTTAAAAAAAGGGTATCAGTCTGGAAAAACTAAGTTACCGGAAAAGTAGGAAGAAAATATCAAAGACGAACCCCGATAACTTGACTCGACCAGATCCGCACCACTCTCATTCCCACCATCCAGGATGTATAGCAGACCAAACTGCTGCGCCAAAATCGCTGGAGGGAAAATTTTCAATGTAGCAATTCACGATCTTGAAGGAGGGGGAGAAGGGACAATAGCAAGGTCTTTCTTTTTTGATGTTCTCCAACACCAGCTGTACCCCACGGTCCCACTGGCGTGAAATTCGGGATAAGAAAAATCTTCTTTTCTCTCATACGTTGCTCTTGATTATAAACTATTATCATACCAAATTTGTACAAAATCCATTCAGTAGATTTTGCGTGATTGTCACACAAAATAATATGCAGACAAAAATTGTAAAAAAAAGTTTTCCGACTTCTTTATCTTTCTACACGCTGAATCAATTATTCCTTCAAAATATTTTTAAACGTTTAGAATTTAATCTGTTACAATTTTATTATATATTTCGATATTCATATTTAATTTTTACAATCATAGACTATTTGAGAATTGTTGTCGCTAATATAGAGCTATTAAATGGTTTATTACAATAATTAGTGTAACCAAGCGATAACTTCATAAGTATCTTACAAATTTCTAAAATGAATTAAAAGGGCATTTTAATGAAGTCTTTTAGGTTAGCGACTGTACTGAATAAATACACACATTACATGGTTTTTTTTCGAGAATAAGAAGAAAAAATTCTAAACCAAACTAAGTTCAAATCATTTAAGTTAATCGTTAAAATGAATTTTTTGTCGTAAATTAAAAGATTTCTAGCGTAACATGAATACGATCGCTGCCAGAGCTGTTTTTCTGAGAAACCATATGACGAAAGACTTTTAGTTTAGCATAACGATAAGACTCTAAAACAGCTAAAGTGAAAGTTATGGAAAGAAACAGCGTTATAGGAGATTATCTATATTAAATGAGACTACGTGATGTAGTATTATTTCAATTTTCTTTAAGTTCTTTACCACGACTTAGATTTTGTCGTATTACAACATCTTCAGGTGGGCTATTAGCAAAGATTGTTGCTAATAGCCCACCTAAAGATCTTGTAATACAACTAAACCTAGGTCGTGGTAAAGAACTTAAAGAAAGTAGAAATAATACTACATCACATAGTTTCATTTAATTGTGAATAATTAATTTCTAAAAAATTAACGCCAAATATATTCACGATTATCTAAAGTTTAATGAGAAACTATGACAATACCTCTAAACCTCACAGTTTTTGGGAAATCTACGTTATTTATACACCAATGAAAGATATACTAGACAATATATTTAAATAATTAAAACTGATATTAATATTTGTAAATAAACCATTTGTTGGGAAATCTGTTTAAAATTTTAAAAATTTACTTTGATATTCTAATTTTCTAACCCTTGTAGTGCGAGTTCCACATGTACCTAACACGTTTTAGGGTTTCGTGTCGCAGAATGATAAAACGGAATCGTTATAGGATTACTTTGTTTTCCATCTGTCAGCCTGTCACTCTGTCAATACCTATTTTTCTCAAAATCGGCTAGAGTGAGTGGAAATAATTATCAACTTAAAAATAAATTGAAGCATCCAACTAGGTTTAAGAACAAGATCCGTCCTTTCAAATATCACGTATGTACTCATTAAAACATATAGAATACTGCCTGCTGTCCAAGAGTAAAAATTTGAGAAATTTAAATTTTTTTTCGTAGTGTCTATGTAACCGTTCTCCATTTCATACCAAAAGAGAATATTTGAACATAAACCAGTTTAACAAAAGTACTATTGCACGAAATTAATATTCAATCAGTTGAAGATTATTCGCAAACTCTTTTTATTTCATATATGATATTATTAAACCATATATTATAATTACTATCTATATTAAATTAATAAACTATCATATTAAATAATGTTATAAATATTAATTAATACCAAACGGATATTTTATTAAAATGAATTGTAAAATTCGGAAAAGGAAAATGGACAACCCTAGCGGTCAATCACATAAAACTCGGAGGTATAAAACAGTTTGGAAATATGTTAGATAGTCTGATATATACGAAGTCTATATCCAAACGGATATTTTATTAAAATGAATTGTAAAATTCGGAAAAGGAAAATGGACAACTCTAGCGATCAATCACATAAAACTCAGAGGTATAAAACATTTTGGAAATATGTTAGATAGTCTGATATATACGAAGTCTATATCCAAACGGATATTTTATTAAAATGGATTGTAAAATTCGGAAAAGGAAAATGGACAACCCTAGCGGTCAATCACATAAAACTCAGAGGTATAAAACATTTTGGAAATATGTTAGATAGTCTAGTATATACGAAGTCTCTATGCATATACGCTATTCATTACACATCATTTACTTTACAATGTGTTGATATGACATATTTGCAATAAATCAGTTTCAATTTGACGCATACAATATTGGACAGTCTTTCTAGTGTGGCACTTAAGCGAGGCAGAAGTAAACGAGACGGAATATAGCTGCTATGTAACAAATATAATTATATATATATTCTTTTTAATTTATCAAAACAGATGAATGTGGAAAAAGAGAAATTAAAGTAACTATTTTTAAGAAAATATGACGTGTATATTTAAATACATGTGAAAGTTTAAAGTTTTAATGAAATATATTTTCTTAAAAATAGTTACTTTAATTTTTCTTTTTCTAAATTCATCTGTTTTGATAAATTAAAAAAAAACATTACCTTCGCAAATCATACTTATCGGAATCAATGTACAGATTTAAATCTCATTATTTTTTATTCGTCTATTTATATGTTATTTAATTGGAAATAATTATAAATCTATATACTAAAATAGAATAAAACTGCTAAGAAATAACTTTAAAATCAATTGATGATAGAATAATCAGTAGTCAAAGGCAAGTTGGACTTGAACAATAGGTATTCCATACCATAATTGAAATAAATTGCATGTTGGTATTACTGATAACTTTTGAGAAGTAAGAAAGAGCTATAGGGCATCTCCCTATTCTTTCCGAGATTTTCGTTGCCATTATTATAAGAATGTGAAATAAAAATCTTTATACCTTTTTAAATTCTGTTTAAATAATTTTTGTTGAAATAAAACAAAAAATCGGTAACTCATTTTACAAAATCCGGTAAAATCTTCAACACATTTGAGTGCCCCGATATTGATCGGTTTAGAACGCGATATTACATAAATCTTAATAAAACAAAGGACGGCTATCTGATATAATAACAACAAAGGTGAGAATTTTGCGCGCGAAAATTTAAAAATAAGAATGAGATTAGTGCTATCCCTTCGAAATTCGAAAAAATAAAAGTAAGGAAATCACGTTGTACTCTTTACATGAGTACTTCAAAACGTTGATCATACTAAATTTGTAGAGAAATTAAGTTTATACAGTGAATTTATTTTATTGCAAATAAACGGCAATACGTTAAAATAGCGTACAGTGTACAGAACAACAGGTGAGGATAGGTTAGCGCAAAATACTGCGAAGGGATATGTTTGTGCAAAATGACGCGAGAGGTGATACGTTTGTACTGCAAAATACGGGGGGATACGAGATAAATTTATGCAAAATACCGCGGGGGATATGTTTGTGCAAAATAACGCGAGGGGATAGGTTTGCTTAGAATATCTAGTGTATATGTTAGTGCAGGATAACGCGGGGCGATACGTTTGCTCACAAAAATGCGAAAATGCAGGTGATACGAGATGCCTTTGCGCAGAATACTACTGGGGGATATGTTTGCGCAAAATAAGTCCGACTGATACATTTGCGCAGTATAACGCAGAGGGATACGTTTTAGCCGCGAACGAGGCCGTGGAAGGTTAGCCGAGTGTTGAATCTTATATTCCAGCCAAATATTTCGACCCGACGACGCAACAAATAAATACCTACATAATATTTATAGATCGAGCAAGTATATATAACTAACCACTGAATATTAGTCCGATATATATTAGTCATTATAGAAATATCTATGAAACCATGATGGCATGGAGATATTTTCACCCTTTTTCATAAACAGGACAAATTGTTTGCTTAAAATTTTGTGTAAAGTTAATAACTCAAACCGCGTCACTCAAACCGCGCGAGGTTCAACTCAAATGTGCCAGTATTTTCTTTCAATATAAAAAAAAAACATATCAGTAATATTTATGTTTTTTTTACATATACTACGATTATTTTATTTCTATTCGATAATAATGCCATTGAATATGTATCTATTAACTGAGCAAATTCAAACAAAAAGATTACAAAAACGAAACGTAAAAGCCCGCTTTTTTGTTTGTTTATTTGTGCACACATAATTTACGAATAGATGCATCAATTTGAATGCATTCTATAAAAAAACCTTGAAAAACAAAATAAATCTGTCAGAGCAGTTATCGACGTCGACAGCTTAATTTCAAACAGGCAACACTATCCAATAAGAAATCAAAAAGGGCGCGAATATGATCAGGACCTGCATTTACTATAAATATCGATAATAAATTCAATAAACCGAGTATGTCTTATTTAACATGATATCACCATATAAAATCACACAAAATATCACACGTTCACTGCATTGTTCTCTTAATTTACGTATAAAAAAGGCAAAATTAAATATTGACATTATTATACTGCTACTCCATTTTTAAATAAACTTCCGTTGCTAGGCAACGCGATATTAAATAAAATTATATGAAATCCAGATCTCGATATTTGGAGATAAAGTTTTCGCGTCTCGTCTTTTAAATATTTTATTTTGCCAGATACAAACTTGATCACTGCATATTTTTATTATCACGATTCTAATGCGAACAATATTTTATAAATATATTTTTTATTCATGCCTTTTTTTCTCAAGTTTATCGGTACGTACCGGTGTGTCAGCTACGATAGCAAAGACAGCACTGTTTCTTTGAGTTGACTTGGTGTCTTACTTTGTAAACAACGAAGCGACACAAAACAGATAATGTGTGACAAAACAATAGCTTTAGTCCTTGTTATTAAATATTCTGCGCACACTATATAAACACATTTATTAATTAAAAGTAATTAAGTATGCGTTAAACATTTTATGTATTCTTACATTCTTGCTTACTTTACATTTTCAGCGCCATATTTATGGATGATATCTTGAAGATATCTAATACGTCTATGGTCCGTTTATAAAATCATGCTCCGGCACTGTTCTAGAATTATTTATTAAGAATATATGGATTTGGCGTATCGATTAATAAATGATATGAATTTAAATACTTTTCACAACGCGCTATCCTAATGTATAATATATTTATGACGGTAAGTAAAAGAAAATATAAAACATGAAGACAAATCTTTATTAAAATTATGAAACTGAATAGAAAGATTTAGAGATTGTCTATGTTCAAGTTCTATCTCCTTCGTTTTTAAGATTCCGTACCTCAAAATGGAATGCTTTTAAGATCACTTACGTGTACGTCTGTACGTCTGTTACAATCGTCTTCCTCAGAAACCGTTTGATGTAGAAATTTTAAATTCGCACGTCAAAACGCACGTCAAATCAGCTCAGTTTTGAGAGATCTTTAGTCACTCCAAAAAACATTTGTTTTTTATTACTGAAGTAAACAAGTGCGAAAATTTAAGAAAAAATAGTTATATTCCATATAAGAAGATGGTCTATACCAGGCGTTCCCAACCAGTGGGGCGCGCCTCCCTAGGGGGGCGTAAAGTGAATATAAAGGCGCCCTATATGTTCGGACATTCTGAACAAAAATGCATTTGAAGTCTTAAATTTTGTCTTTAAATTATTCGATAGTTGTTAAAGTTTTGCTAAATCTCAATTTGCAGCCCTCCACCTGTGCTCCTGCTCCGTCCACCGTACCTGCGCGCGCCTCTAGCTATCAGATCAGTCAGACCACGGCAGCGCCAGAAATATTAACGCGTGCGCGTACTACACGACTGTTCGTTTATTCATTTCATAATTTCACAAATTTCCACCATGAAAGATAACTTCCACCCCTCGAAATTGGGGGAGTTTTGAATAAAATAATTCCTTCTTAACCAAACATTGCACCTCTTCTTTGAGAATAATTGTGCCAGCTTCTTTGACTTACTTATGTTAGACAGGTTATTCAGCATTGGTCAGATCAAAATCAAGCGGCGAGATCGTCTTGCCATCGATAGCGACTTGCCGATAGCTCTGGAAAAACAAAAACTGAGCCTCATACCGACCAACTAGTTCAGAGCATACAGGCCTAAGCATAGCATTAATAAAATTGTATTCTTAGGCGTGAACGTCAAAGTTTTAATTTATTTGATTATGCTTGGAATTGAGAAATAAATATCGTGAAAATGATATGTTTTTTGTATCGTAACAATAAAAACAATTAAAAGGGGGGTATGAATATATTTTTTGTAATCCGGGGAGGTTCAACGCAGAAAAGTTTGGGAATCCCTAATCTATATTGACTTAGGATTATTTCTAGGGTTCTATAATTCAAAAGGCAAAACGGATTTTCTCAGAAAGCATTTGACGTAAAAACTAGTAATAAATCGTATTTACACGCATATTTCGCTGTTCGGAATATTTATATGGTATCGTGAAAATACAGGGTTGGTAAAATGTGATTAGAAGATAGAGATTATCCTAAGTCTTATAGTTTTTGAGGAATTTACGATAATTTTACGCCTTCGAGATGCCTTAGATTTACTAGGTAATATATTAATACGGTGACAAATAACATTGGCTTTTTTTAACAATTCAATAGACCAATAGACCCTTAAATGTTCAAAATCTTATATGTACCTAGTCACGTACGGTACCCTCTTAGTGCGAATTACACTTGTACATAACATTTTTTTTTGTTTGTTTTCTATTTTTGAAATTTTTGTATTATTACAGTTATTTTTCGTCGTGTGTTTATTAATTTTTAAAAAAAAATCTCAGACAACAATATAAAAGTGACAGCTTCACTCTCTTTGAATTGTACCTCTATACACAGCACACGCCTAAACAACTTACACAATGGTGTTCCTTCCGCTGATCCATTACAAACAATTCCGAATTCTTGCCAACTGTTTATTTTTTCTATAGCTATCTTAGGAACTAGCTTCTATAATGGAATAAAACAAAAAATATTATTTAATAAAAAAAATGCAAAAAATTACAAATTTTTCATTTTTGCATTTTGCAAATGGCGTTTAAAAATTTCATAGTAATAATAGTGTATTTGACTGTTATCGATATTTTTTTGTAAAAATGTATTAAAACTACAGAGTAGGTTGAGAAAAATGTTATGATGAAAAAATAATGTATATAATAAATAATTAATCGAAACTTCTAAATAGGAAAAGTGTCAATTTTTTGTTCATTAAACTGAAAAGTTATTATAAATTTAGTTTCCACACAAAACAATGAGAAAATTACAATACGCAATATACAAAATAAACGCAATATTTAACGAGATACTAAAACTATTTAATAAACTCCCTTATAATAAATGCTAAATGACTAGCCGTGACGTCATAAGCCAGTTGTGTTTTGTATGGGGTGTTTTTGCGCGAATCGTAGGTCGCCAGTTTTCAAGTTATTATAACTTTGTAATGAAAAGTCCTAGGTACGATATATTTATTTTAACCGTTTTTAATGTATATTATTCTATTTTAGTAATAAAATAATATAGTCAAATATCCTATTATACTTACGATAATACGCTATAGCAATACCATACAGGACTGCTTCCTTTTTTTTTATTGTTGCCAATTTTGCATATTCCCTGAGCCAATACTCGAAACGAGTGATACAATCTCCATCTTGATTACCAGCATGCATTTCGGATTTATGTCCCTCAGCTATTTAAGTCACTTTTAGCATTTCTGATTCGGTTAAAAAAAATCTATACTTTTTTTTTGCCCGCTGCAAATCATATCTTCTGTAATTGTGGAGTAAATTTGTAAAGCAACGACAAAAAGTTATAGCTAAGTATGATCGAATGAAAGACAAGTATAAAGCGAACACCTTTCTAACAGTATGGCAGACATTTAAAGCGCTTAGGAATAGATGAACATGTGTGAAAATGCCAAAGCGCATTACATCTCCAGAAACATTTGAAAGTTTCTCGGTACTCTGGGAGTTTTAATTTCCGTACTGATTCGTATTGCCGCTTTATTTTAATATTTTCAACTCTTCTTTTGTTCCTTGTGATTTTTAATTCGGGTATCGCAGCAGATGGGCGTCTTTTAAACACAAATTTCGAATGCATTACTATTAATATTTGAATGGGGAGGAAGGGGAGGGGATGATTATGGCATGATGACTCTTATTGTGCAAGTATAGCTTGCATATGACCGATTTTATTTTTTGTATCTATATATTGTCTTGTCATTTAATTTTTTTTGTTATAGTATTTTTTGTCTTTTAAAGAGCATATATTTTCATTAGTAAATTCCGTACCGGATTAGGTTCATAAAACTTCTTACAGTTTACCACATTATGAAATGTTTCAAATTTGGCCTTTGTAGTCGGCAGCAAGGATTGCTATAAATTCGCCAAATGTACATTAAAATACGTATAGTAAATTTTGAAAGCGTAATTAAATCAATTTCTAATGATGCTCATAATTCAGCCACGGAACTCAAATAACGCACGCACGCATGCACGTATGCACGCACAGACGCACACACGCACGTCTTTATCTTTGGTTAACTAACGTATTTTTTAAAATTTATTTGCTCATATATTTTCCGCAGTATAAAGGTTTCAAAAACCTGAAATAAAAAAAAAATTGTGGAAATGGCATGCCAGAGTACCCCTTAACATTTTCACTGACCATCTCATTAAATGCGTTGGCTGAAAATTATTATGCATTACGAATTAGTAATTACTAATTGCCGCAATTATACGCATTAGTAATTACTAATTGCCGCAATTATACGCATTAGTAATTACTAATTGCCGCAATTATACGCATTAATAGTTATTAATTGCCGCAATTATACGCATTAGTAATTATTAATTGCCGCAATTATACGCATTAGTAATTACTAATTTCCGCAATTATACGCATTAGTAATTACTAATTGCCGCAATTATACGCATTAATAATTACTAATTGCCGCAATTATACGCATTAGTAATTACTAATTGCCGTAAGTATACGCGTGAGTAATTTTTAATTGCCGCAATTATACGCATTAGTAATTACTAATTTCCGCAATTATACGCATTAGTAATTACTAATTGCCGCAATTATACGCATTAGTAATTACTAATTGCCGCAATTATACGTATTAGTAATTATTAATTGCCGCAATTATATGCAATAGTAATTACTAATTGCCGCAATTATACGCATTAGTAATTATTAATTGCCGCAATTATACGCATTACCAATTATTAATTGCCGTAAATATACGCATTAGTAATTACTAATTGCCGCAATTATACGCATTAGTAATTACTAATTGCCGCAATTATACGCATTAGTAATTATTAATTGCCGCAATTATACGCATTATTAATTATTAATTGCCGTAAATATACGCATTAGTCATTATTAATTGCCGCAATTATACGCATTAGTAATTACTAATTGCCCCAATTATACGCATTAGTAATTATTAATTGCCGTAAACGAAATATCTCTATGTATTGCCATTATCAAATAATTTCGTTAGTATTATTCATTATCACCCATCTCTACTGATTTATATCCTATTATGCCATTCAAAAGAAAATGGTGCAGAGAAATTATTCGCCATTTCATATTCACTCAATCGCATTTAATTACTAATTTCATAATCAATTATCAGCATATCCCATTAGTAGATTATTCGATTCGACTATAGGGATCATTCAGTTACTATTTTTTATCAATTATCGGCACATCCCATTACTAGATTATTCAATTCGACTATAGGGCTAATTCAGTTACTAATTTTACAAAGAATTATCAGCATATCGCATTACTAGATTATTCCATTAGACTATAAGGATCATTCAGTTTTTAATTTCACGTTGAATTATCAACATATCCCATTACTAGATCAATCGATTCGACTATAAGGATCATTCAGTTGTTAATTTCAAAATAAATTATCAGCATATCCCATTAGTAGATCATTCGATTCGACTATGGAGATCATTCAGTTACTAATTTTTTATCAATTATCAGCACATCCCATTACTAGATTATTCGATTCGACTATAGGGCTAATTCGGTTACTAATTTTACAATGAATTATCAGCATATCGCATTACTAGATTATTTGATTAGACTATAAGGATCATTCAGTTTTTCATTTCACGTTGAATTATCAGCATATCTCATTACTAGATCAATCGATTCGACTATAAGGAACATTCAGTTGTTAATTTCAAAATAAATTATCAGCATATCCTATTAGTAGATCATTCGATTCGACTATAGAGATCATTCAGTTACTAATTTTTTATCAATTATCAGCACATCCCATTACTAGATTATTCGATTCGACTATAGGGCTAATTCGGTTACTAATTTTACAATGAATTATCAGCATATTGCATTACTAGATTATTTGATTAGACTATAAGGATCATTCAGTTTTTAATTTCACGTTGAATTATCAGCATATCCCATTACCAGATCAATCGATTCGATTATAAGGATCATTCAGTTATTAATTTCAAAATAAATTATCAGCATATCCCATTAGTAGATCATTCCATCCAACTATTGGGATAATTCATTTATTAATTTCATAATAAATTATCAGCATATCCCATTAGTAGATCATTCGATTCGCCTATAGGGATCATTAAGTTACTATTTTCACAATGAATTATCAGCATATTCCATTAGTAGATCATACGATTTGACTCTAGGAATCATTCAGTTATTAATGTTATAATCAATTATCAACATATCCCATTAGTACATCATTCGATTCAACTATAGGGATCAATTAGTTCCTAATTTTATAATCAATTATCAGCATATTCCATTACTAGATCATTCGATTCGACTATAGGTATCATTCAGTTACTAATTTCACAATCAATTATCGGCATATCTCATTAGTAGATCATTCGATTCGACTATAGGGCTCATTCAGTTACTAATTTTACAATGAATTATCGGCATATCGCATTACTAGATCATTCGATTTGACTATAAGGATCATTCAGTTGTTAATTTCACAATGAATTATCAGCATATCCCATTACTAGATTATTCGATTCGACTATAGGGATCATTCAGTTATTAATTTCATAATAAATTATCAGCATATCCCATTAGTAGATCATTCGATTCGACTATGGAGATCATTCAGTTACTAATTTTTTATCAATTATCAGCACATCCCATTACTAGATTATTCGATTCGACTATAGGGCTAATTCGGTTACTAATTTTACAATGAATTATCAGCATATCGCATTACTAGATTATTTGATTAGACTATAAGGATCATTCAGTTTTTCATTTCACGTTGAATTATCAGCATATCTCATTACTAGATCAATCGATTCGACTATAAGGAACATTCAGTTGTTAATTTCAAAATAAATTATCAGCATATCCTATTAGTAGATCATTCGATTCGACTATAGAGATCATTCAGTTACTAATTTTTTATCAATTATCAGCACATCCCATTACTAGATTATTCGATTCGACTATAGGGCTAATTCGGTTACTAATTTTACAATGAATTATCAGCATATTGCATTACTAGATTATTTGATTAGACTATAAGGATCATTCAGTTTTTAATTTCACGTTGAATTATCAGCATATCCCATTACCAGATCAATCGATTCGATTATAAGGATCATTCAGTTATTAATTTCAAAATAAATTATCAGCATATCCCATTAGTAGATCATTCCATCCAACTATTGGGATAATTCATTTATTAATTTCATAATAAATTATCAGCATATCCCATTAGTAGATCATTCGATTCGCCTATAGGGATCATTAAGTTACTATTTTCACAATGAATTATCAGCATATTCCATTAGTAGATCATACGATTTGACTCTAGGAATCATTCAGTTATTAATGTTATAATCAATTATCAACATATCCCATTAGTACATCATTCGATTCAACTATAGGGATCAATTAGTTCCTAATTTTATAATCAATTATCAGCATATTCCATTACTAGATCATTCGATTCGACTATAGGTATCATTCAGTTACTAATTTCACAATCAATTATCGGCATATCTCATTAGTAGATCATTCGATTCGACTATAGGGCTCATTCAGTTACTAATTTTACAATGAATTATCGGCATATCGCATTACTAGATCATTCGATTTGACTATAAGGATCATTCAGTTATTAATTTCACAATGAATTATCAGCATATCCCATTACTAGATTATTCGATTCGACTATAGGGATCATTCAGTTATTAATTTCATAATAAATTATCAGCATATCCCATTAGTATATCATTCAATTCAACTATAGGGAACATTTAGTTACTAATTTTATAATCAATTACCAGCATATCCCATTAATAGATCATTCGATTCTACTATAGGGATCATTCAGTAACTACTTTCGTAACCAATTATCAGCATATCCCATTATTAGATCATTCGATTCGACTAGAGGGTTCATTCAGTTACTAATTTCACAATGAATTATCAGCTTATTCCATTAGTAGATCATATGATTTGACTATAGGAATCATTCAATTATTAATTTCACAATGAATTATCAGCATATCGCATTACTAGATCATTCGATTCGACTATAGGGATCAGTCAGTTACTAATTTCACAATGAATTATCAGCATATCTCATTAGTAGGTCATTCGATTATGTAAATCAACCATAATTTCACACCATCCTAAATGGGCTCAGACAATGCTATGATAATATGTAAAGAAGGCAATGCGTAGACAAGTGCAAGCTACAGCTGAACTTGAATACTGGAAATTATCAAATGGTGTCTCTAGTGCAAACTGTTAATGATACAGCGTGCTTCATTAATGTTAAATTATACAGTGACATTTCGTATGCAGTGTTTATTTATTCAATGACACATGTTGATTGATATATCAAGATTATTTTTGGAAAAGTAGAATGAAAATAAACCATACATTTTTTTTATCTGTGCCTTTATTAGGAAGAAATAAACTACTTTCTAATAAAAACAATTTTTAGTTTCAACATTTCTCCTGTCAATGTCATAAACAGAAACTTTAAGAAAAAACAACTTAATATAAACACTAAAATGTCGATATTTTTTTGCGAAATAATTCAATTGTTGCTGAATATTTAAGTACCACTAAGGGGTTTATTTAAATGTCACCACGATGGGCGTCGTATCGCTTTGTCAGTGTTGCGTGACGCTTTAATTAACATTGAAATGGTGTGCAAAATTGACGTTATGTATAACATTGACGTAATGTGTAACATTAACGTAATGTGTCGAGATGAATACAAGAAAATTATATTGATTATAATAACCTTATTTTCTTCTTGAGAATGAATAGAAGCTAACTTAATATGCTAATTTAATAAGATCTGTTGTATATATCACACTAGCTGTCATTCGCAACAACGTTTAAACAAATGAGAAGCCAGATTTCGATTAACATACAGATAAGCGCAAAGTTATTTAAAATTACTACTTAATCATCAGTAAACGAACTTCAGATATTCTTTGAGTTAAATTTTTTTTAATTGTCTTATTTAAATATATGTATATGTGTATTTATGTTTGTTTTTCTATCGACGGAGTTACAAGAATGGACAGAATGAAAAATGAGTCGCAAAAATTGAGGCAAAATCGCCTGCGTTGGTACGGGCATGTTATGAGACGCAACGAAGACCATATGACCAAGGCAGTATTAAAAAAGAAGGGAAGAAAGGTCGAAGTCAACTCACTGGCAACTGAAAGAGCATTATAGAAAAAAACTCTTAAAATTATGAATTTGAACTCAATGACAACACACAGTAGACTGTTGTGGCGAAAATGTACGAGGAGAGCTGATCCCAAAATGAGATATGGCCAGGAGAAAGAGAAAAAGATGTTTGTTTTTCTACAACCAAGTCTACTCTTCTATCAACTCATGTATTTCTCTCAAGACATAAAAGACTTCTAAGGTACAGTACCCAGTCTGGTTTAAACAATTGACGACATCAAAAGTAAATATTATTTTTATCGATATTGGAAACAACATCGATCCGCTAGTGACTACGAGATATTCAAATCACTTCGGTCTACAGTCAAATGCGGCATTAAGAATCTTAGAGCTGATTACATTTATAACAGAATTGAATTAAAAAAAGAGCTGTGCATCGTTTTGGTCATACATAAGCGCCCAAAGATCTATTCGCGGCACTCGCGCATTTCCGGTCGGTGAAGAGTTCGAATGTTCCTCGACTAGACGTCGTGGCGGCGACTTCTTGCTACCATACCAGACCCGACGTTGATGTCACACGTATCTCAGTGATCTTCAACTTGCTTTCCTCAATCTTAAGAGATCAGTCGAACCCAACGGTATACATGGGTATACCGTTTCACATACATGGGTATACCGGTATACATGGGTATAAGGTTTCAGCGTAAGGTTTAAATATGAACATGGGTTCATATTTAAACCTTACGCTGAAACCTTTGAAGCATATATTTAAAATTTCACTAAAAACTGGCACCAATCCCTCGCGTTGGAAAGCGATCCGGGTAGCGCCTGTATCTAAGGGTGGCACAGGGTCAGATGTAAAGAATTTCAGACCAATCGCTGTCACCTGCACCAACTATATTATTTGATTTTTTTTTTCGTAGGAACATATACTCGAGCTATAGAGGTTAAAGCTGTTATGAGCAGCATGAGTATCGAGTCGGACGTTCAGTGGTCATGAACCTTTTATTCTTACTTGACTATGTGGCTTATCATGTTGATCTCGGATTTCAAGTAGATATTGTATATTTTGTAGAGATAACGATTTCTTATTAAAATTCCTTGGAGAAGCAGGGTTGCCCGTTCCACTTTTACGATCTTTCCCTTCGTATCTTGCGGATAGGAAACAATATGTACGAGTGGGTAACTTTACATCCGAGACTTATTTTACACGGTCGAAAGTGAGTCAGGGTTCGAATCAAAAAAGGGTAAAGACTTTTCACGATTTTGGTAGATGGTATTGGTTGTACTGTGAAAACTGCGCGTTGTTTGTTATTCGCGGACGACATGAAACTTTTTACTGTCATCAAGGATGCAACAGATGGCGAACGGTTGCAGCATGTTATCATCGCCGTCGTTGAGTGGAGTGTAGCAAGCGACTTAAGGATTAATGCAAGCAAATGTTCAAGTCACAGCCGAGTAGACACTCCTATCAAATACGAATATACGATCAGCGGAATCTCACTGCATCGTCTGTATGAGGTCGTTGATTTGGGAGTCAGATTTTATTCGCGAGTGACGTTTCGTAGGCACATGGCAGATGGAGCAAAACATCATTTTGGAAACTTGGATTCATGTTAAATAATTCAAAATTTGAAATCTATGATAAATTCCTTAGCTGTACACTTTGTTGGTGCAGAGCCAATTAGAATCTGGTTCCATTATTTGGAACCCACATGAAGCCAAGTACAACCTGATGATTGAACGTGTTCGAAAAACATTCCTTCGATGTCTGTATATGAGACAGTATGGTTATTTCCCTTTTCTATTTCCTATCGATTTCCTCTTGGGTATGCTGGGTTTCCATTCTTTGCAACTCAGAAGAGATGATGCACTAATGAAATTTATTTTCCAGGTATTAAACGGAAAAGTTCTGAGCTCTGTATTATTGACTAAATTTTCATTCTTCGTACCTGACAATTTCCCACGTTCACGGAACTATCACCTGTTTGTTATACTACCTTATAGAATCGAACTATACCAGAAATATTCAGTTCCCTGCGGTATTCAACTGGTCAACCACATGATTGCCCTCACACCAGAGTGTGTTTTATTTGTGACGAGTGAAAGCAAATTTGTCGAATTGTGTCGTCATTATCTTTTGTAATTTTCATGTATTTTGTATTCTTGTTAAACCATTAATTTCTTAACGTTACGAATAGCTTACCTGTAATGTAACCATAAATGTGTGTGTGTAAATAAATCAATTAAAATAATGTAATGAAATTGTTGGATGCTCTAGAAGAATCATTTCTTATTCGATTGGGATGACATTTGGCACAAAAACAGCACGGAGCAAAATCTATGATAAGTATATAAATAGACAACATATGTAATGAAATTGTTGGATGCTCTAGAAGACTCATTTCTTATTCAATTGGGATGACATTTGGCACAAAAACAGCACAGAAAAATCTATGATAAGTATATAAATAGACAACATATGTAATGAAATTGTTGGATGCTCTAGAAGACTCATTTCTTATTCAATTGGGATGACATTTGGCACAAAAACAGCACAGAGAAAAATCTATGATAAGTATATAAATAGACAACATATGTAATGAAATTGTTGGATGCTCTAGAAGACTCATTTCTTATTTGATTGGGATGACATTTGGCACAAAAACAGCACGGAGCAAAATCTATATTAAGTATGTAAATAGACAATATATATAATGAAATTGTTGGATGCTCTAGAAGACGCATTTCTTATTCAATTGGGATGACATTTGCTACAAAAACAGCACGGAGCAAAATCTATGATAAGTATATAAATAGACAACATATGTAATGAAATTGTTGGATGCTCTAGAAGACTCATTTCTTATTCAATTGGGATGACATTTGGCACAAAAACAGCACAGAAAAATCTATGATAAGTATATAAATAGACAACATATGTAATGAAATTGTTGGATGCTCTAGAAGACTCATTTCTTATTCAATTGGGATGACATTTGGCACAAAAACAGCACAGAGAAAAATCTATGATAAGTATATAAATAGACAACATATGTAATGAAATTGTTGGATGCTCTAGAAGACTCATTTCTTATTTGATTGGGATGACATTTGGCACAAAAACAGCACGGAGCAAAATCTATGATAAGTATATAAATAGACAACATATATAATGAAATTGTTGGATGCTTTAGAAGACTCATTTCTTATTCGATTGGGATGACATTTGGCACAAAAACAACATGGAGCAAAATCTATGATAAGTATATAAATAGACAACATATGTAATGAAATTGTTGGATGCTTTAGAAGACTCATTTCTTATTCGATTGGGATGACATTTGGCACAAAAACGACATTGAGCAAAATCTAAGTCAAGTATGTAAATAGATAAAGTTGGCCTAATACTTCATTTTACAACCAAAGTACACAAAATTTTTAATATTACAAACTTTGTCTAAAAATAAAAATTATGTACAAAAAATTAAACAATAAAAGGGGTTAATCCTTGTCACATTTTACTAGAAGGTGGCTCTGTATATCCTGCAGTTCTGCTCGAGTGGAAATTGTGATGTTGAATTTTAGTGATAGAGTGACTTCCCCTTCCGTGACCGAGTACCGCCACTGTCTTCGTGATTCATGGCGCTTCCTGCCTGAATACACTTTAAAACACTCCTCGTAAATGTTAACATAGCTCGGTAACGTCAACATCTACATTAATATTTTATACTCAAAAACCTTTCAGTATAAACAACCTATCCGATTGTGACTTGTGTCATAATCAATCCAGAAGAACTAAAGTTACAAGTAAACGGAGAGATGTTGCATTATATATATATATATATATAAATATATATATATATATATATATATATATATATATATATATATATATATATATATAAAGATATGATAAAGCTAATACTAAATATAGATTTAACTTTATTTTGTTATGCATGATTCGTCTTTTATTCTATTTAATATTCATTCAACTATAGACAAACTAATTATAATCTAGAAAACATTGAACTTATTTCTTTTATTTATTTTTCTTCGCACTCAAAATCTTGTTAAAAACAAAAAGCACACCCATAATATATATTTAATAGCAACATTCAATACACCAATAAATGCAAATATTTAATCTAACGTTTTTTAAATGCACTTAACAAGACAGGTTTACGAGCTATGAAAAACCATTGGTATGTTTTTCCTATTTTTTGCAGGTAAGTAGTTTGAATATAAATTAATTGATTATATTTCGGAACAGGAGAAAATCTTCTATAAAAATAACCGGATCGCTGGATTGTGACATTTGTGCACTCAAATGAAAAAAATTGTATCTATAGTATCTTTGTAAAGATAACACAAGTACAAAAATCCTCATTTCACAGCCAGGATGGCTTCATGCATTAAATTTAAAAAAATTAAAATGCTGCATTGATACTCTTGAAAGTGAGAATATTATGTTTTGCTACCACATGAATTTAAACTTATGACACAATTAAATGACACTACATGATATAGTATTATTTCTACTTTCTTTAAGTTCTTTACCAGGACCTAGGTTTTGTTGTATTATAATATCTTCAGGCGGGCTATTAGCAAAGATCTCTTTCAAAGATTTTTTTAGCAAAAATATCTTTGCTAATAGCCCCCCTGAAGATGTTGTAATACAACGAAACCTAGGTCATAGTAAAGAACTTAAAGAAAGTAGAAATAATACTACATCACGTAGTTTCATTTAATTGTGAATAATGAATTTCTACAAAATGAACTCCAAATATATTCAATATTTTAAACTTATGACCTCAGATTGCATGTTTATTAATCGCATACCTGATATTTTTTGCAACTGCGCACCTGTGATATGTGTACACTGGCGAGAGCAATATTGACTATATCGGGCAGGGCAAAATGGGAAACGAATACCGGTGCATGTATCTTTCAAATAAGATTTCCGAATCATTACTTGAATATATTTTCATTATCATCAATTTGACAATTTATTGATTGTTGTGTGAACATTATTTAATGGGTTATCTGCCATCGGAGCAACAATCATTATTAACTTTGAATTATTAGGGGAAATATGATTGTTAAACACATTACGGACATTTTTATAATGTTCAAAATTTCTTTAACATGTTGTTGTAAAAAAAGTGATGTCAATTTCTGGGTAATCATGAAATCATTACATCGTGTATTTTCTTTAAGTAGAAATATATAATAATATTTTAAAGAACCTCAGCCAAAAATTATTAAAAAGAATAAAGCAAAAAATCAAAATGTACACAATAACAATTGTACTGGATTTTCAATATAGAAGTATTCCCCCCTTCAATCAGGGATGCACCCTTAGACTTTTTCAGATACAACATTTATATTGAATTAATTTCAATAACATATAATAAAGTTTATCAAATTAGGAATAAAGATGCAATAGAACATAATGTGAACGATAGTCGACAGATAGTTTTAATTTTTTTTATTTAATTTGATATCTTCCACAGACAAATTGACATAAAATGTTTATAGTACGACACAGTATTCAAAAGTTAAAAATAAAATTGAAACTTATTATAAATTAGATTAAGCAAACTATCTAATCACATATTTTTAAATGCTAAACAATATGAAATGAGGAAAAGGAACTTATATAGGATCATATTTTAGTCCATCCATCCGTCTGTCTCTCAAATCCTTTTTTCTTATATTGAATATATTTGGCGTTAATTTTGTAGAAATTCATTATTCACAATTAAATGAAACTACGTAATGTAGTATTATTTCTACTTTCTTTAAGTTCTTTACCACGACCTAGGTTTCGTTGTATTACATCTTCAGGTGGGCTATTAGCAAAGATTAACTCTTACGAACATCCAACAGCATTTATTTGTTTCAAAAATAATGGCGGAAGCTGGGTTTGTGTGGGTTTTCCCACTATATATATGGTATAAAATATATATATAAAATGTTTAAAAACATATAAACTTAAATGTAACGACTATAATAGTGTATACATAGGTCAAACAGGAAGAGATTTTACTACAGGAGATAAAGAACACATTGCCAGCTGGCGAAATAATAAACCAGACACATCTCACTTTGCTAAACACCTTATCGAAAATAACCATCATCCTCATAATGATAAAGCCCCCTATATATTACAAATAAATACAAAAGGCAATAAACTTAATATCCTAGAAACATTAGAAATAAACAGGCATAAAAAAGACACCAAGGTTAATATATTAAATGAACAACCAAATATAATATCATCATCCATACTTAATATCTTCTAGACATAATATAGTTAGACCACATTTGTACTATAGTACTCTTCAAATTGTTTCAGCACAACTACAAATCTAAATATAAATATATATAATGAAAGGGAAATAAAGAAATTAAAATAAATAAATATATGAATAAAGAAAACGGGAGATATGTTGAATTCGTGGTATAACCTTGTTGTAACTTCTAGATACCCTTGCTATTATATAAATATATTAGAGTGTGAAAGTGTGAATTATCAGTATTTTTCACTCTAAATGAGCATTATGAGTGTGTAAAACTAATAGCTAAATATAACTCTTACAAAATACTAGGCAGTATGCGGCACGCAACTTGTTTGTCAGGTGTTCGGTGGTAACGTAAATACTTGATATAAAGTATTCAATATTTTTTTGCTTGTTACTTACCAGGGTTTCCAGCAGTGTCTGTCTGCACAAAATGATACTAAATAAGATTTTCCTTCATACTATATATTTTATCTATGGTTTCTTTATTTTTTTATTGCAATATCCACATTAATTATTAAAAAATATGAATTATTATCAATGGTTCCCCTGTACCAGTTGACTAAAATGTAGGTGATATTTTAACTAAGCAATGCATTGACGATATACAAGTATATTTTATTTTTACGCTTGGTTCATGTCACAGTTTTTTATTGCAATATCCACATTAATTATTAAAAAATATTAGATATTATCTATGGTACTCCTGTACCAGTTGACTAAAATGTAGGTGATATTTTCACTAAACAATGCATTGATGATACAGAAATAGATTTTATTTTTACGCTTGGTTCATGTCACAGTTTTCTATAGCAATATCCACATTAATTATTAAAAAATATGAATTATTATCAATGGTTCCCCTGTACCAGTTGACTAAAATGTAGGTGATATTTTCACTAAGCAATGCATTGACGATATACAAGTATATTTTATTTTTACGCTTGGTTCATGTCACAGTTTTTTATTGCAATATCCACATTAATTATTAAAAAATATTAATTATTATCTATGGTACTCCTGTACCAGTTGACTAAAATGTAGGTGATATTTTTCCTAAGCAATGCATTGATGATACACAAATAGATTTTATTTTTATGCTTGGTTCATGTTACAGTTTTCTATAGCTATATCCACATTAATTATTAAAAAATGTTAATTATTATCTATGGTTCCCCTGTACCAGTTGATTAAAATGTAGGTGGTATTTTAACTAAGCAATGCATTGATGATAAACAAGTAGATTTTATTTTTACGCTTGGTTGATGTCACAGTTTTCTATTGCAATATCCACATTAATTATTAAAAAATATGAATTGTTATCTATGGTTCTCCTGTACCAGTTGATTAAAATGTAGGTGATATTTTCACTAAGCAATGCATTGACGATAAACAAGTAGATTCTATTTTTACGCTTGGTTCAGGTCACAGTTTTCTATAGCTATATCCACATTAATTATTATCTATGGTTTCTTTTAAAAGGTTTTATCCCTATTTGATCATTATATTTATAAATATTTACAAATATTTTGGTCTTTGACTTCTTTGTATTATTGGTATTTGAAAAAAAAGTTATAAAAATAAAATCCAACGGTCATTTTATGAAATGCAGATTGAAAGTTTAAAATATTTGGATTTATAACTAAAATAAACCAAACGGCTATAAATATATCCAATTATATAAAATATTTGGATTATACAACAAATACTTAGTCTAAAAAGAGAAAAGAATTTTAAACCAAACGTAGAATATAGGAAATATCCATCTGTCGCTAGTCAATAAATATACTTGTATCGAACGTGGCCACCTTTTCGGTCGCTGATAGTTGTATTGTGTGAAAGTTGCCGAGCTTCACACTTGCATGCTCTGCGACATTGTGAAGAGTTGTCGATTTGACGGGTCGATTAGAGTCCTTTACTTGGAGGCGGATGAGGTAGGCTGTATCGAAGTGTAATTACGTTGATCTTTCCAGAACTGTTTACTTTGTAGTTTCAGTGTTGTATTGGTGGTATGAAACATACAACTTTAAATATTTAATCCAAAAATACACCCAACGTGCTTCAGGTTCGTTCACTTAAATTATTATTGCTCATAACCAAATTGTAAAAAGATATTTATACTCTGTATCTATGTGGGTAATACAAATGATACCTATTTTTGTGCGAAATCCTGCAACTAAAAAGAAACAAACAAACAATACCTAGTGTGATGGGAAACAGCCTGATAAAACAGTGATTCCATAGTTTTGAAAAAATGGCTAGAAAGCTGCTAGAATGATAACATCTGATGTCATCTGCCACTTTATCTGGTTTTTTGTCACAATATTTCCTCCATTTTTTATTGTACATCACATATAGAATTATTATTGGAGTTTTTCACAGCATAGACATATTACATAAGTTATGCCTTTTGTGGGCAGCTCCCATATTCGTTTACCGGTGATAAACTTCTAATTCGGTACTTTCCTTAAGATTTTTGATATTGATACAATAATTATATTTAATGATTATTTGATATGGCAAGTTCATTTTATGGGTTTTAATCTGTACCATTTATACAATTACATATTTTTCATACAATGACATTATGTTATATAGACATGTTTTTAACGCTGTAAACTACCACAACAGCTAAGTAAAATTTGGATAACCTATCCAAAATGTACTTAGCTGTTATTGGTTGTGATCATTGTGTATGCTTGTCTACTGACTCTTCCTTATTTTATAAAAATATCAATCAGAATGCTTCCTACCATTACGACAAAGCGTTATAATTACATGGCAATCATGACTGGGAATAAAAATTATTTTTTAAATACATGCAAATTATATTCAATGGTATTTTTTTACTTTCTTATGATTTATTTCAAATTGCGTATAAGGCAAATTGAGATAAAAATGATGACAACAATATTCAGTTGTTCTCGTCACCATTCACTGTGGCATCATTTCCGACCAGATCAAATTAAATTCTGCCGTAATATAGTTATTCTACCATTATTTATGGGAAATAAGCTAATCTGATTGACCCTAGAGTAGTCAATCAGATTAGAGTATTCCCTAGAGTATTCCCTTCATGCATAATATAAATATAGACCTTTCAAAATTATCCTTTAAAACTATGTCTAAGACCTTTAAAACTATGTCTTTTTCATGCATGTTTTTTTTGACATCTAATTCTTCTATCTGCATTACTTGATATTTGAGTGGGTGTGTGAAAATTTTCATAGTGTTTGTTAGCTTGAACTACAATTTCATTAAATTCATATGGGTGTATTGGGTCTATTTAATATAACTGTATTGCTTTTATGAATAGTGTTACATCTAATATCAACATGATCTGTAAACAGTTAGGAATTCATATAAATGTAATTGCATAAAAAATTGCATTATATTTATCAACCTTACAAATGACAGCGCAACTGAATCTTGCCTTTCTGAAACATGGATTTTAACTTGAATTGGTATATCGGTTATAAAATTTGGATCAAGTATGAGAAAAGTTTAGCCTAAACGTAAAAATGGAGACAAATCTACATACGAAATATTGGTTTTAATTTTTATGTGACAAACAACAAAGAGATTTTATTGAAAAATAAAATGAAACAGTGAATCAAATACAGTCGCATAGTATATGCTTGCTGGATATATTTTAGGAAACAGCCAAAATAAAAGTTTTTACTATACTTTTAGTACATCACTCCTCTTTACTTCTTTGAATTGAATCTTGTGAAAGATATTTATATAATATATATATATATATATATATATATATTTATATAATATATATATATATATATATATTTATATAATATATAATATGTAACTTCTACTCAAGTATGTACTGAAAGTAAAAATGGTGACACCAGCGTGAGGAATAGAGTTTGCTATTAGTGCTGCAAAATTTGATCGTTTAGAAACGCAGGCCTGTTCCTGGCACATCCGTCAATGTGTTCCTAGTCAATTTTATATTTATATTGTCTGCAAACTGGATTTTTTTGTTTCTTAATCTGTTACTATATTTTGCCTTTATTATGTACAAATTGGTGTAATTGGGTTTGTTTTATGAAAACTCTGATTATGACTATTGTTTTTCTAATTTATACAAGTTAAGTGTAACAAGTTGAGAAATATTTAATAGGAACAATATCTAACTTATATTTCAATATGAACACCGAGCATTATGCCAGTAAAACATTAGTAATAAATAATAACAATGTAACATTGAGTATATTCCACTAGCCGCTTGCAACGCTCATACCCACAACCGTGATCATTCCCTTTCCACTAGCTTGTTAGCATTGCACCGTCAGTCGAAGTGGAACGGGTTATGAAAAATGCTTATTTGTGGCAATAAGTAAATGGCAAGGCTTGAACAAAAATAAAAAGACTGTGGAGATTATAATTTTTATTATGTATTAATCGTTAGATAATAATTTACACTTACAGTAATCGCAAAACCCCAATTTGATTTTTATAAAAAATTTATGATTGCGCATTTTGCGTTTTTTGGTGTAACCTTTATTTCTATTAGGTACTTCTCAGAATTGCATAAAGTGATTCTCTCTGTCACCACGTTTAATCTTCAAAGATGATATAAATTTATTTAAGTAAACTTTATACATCGATGTATCAAAGTTTAATTGAAAGATAATCATAAACACTTACATCAATACGTGGGATAGTGTGGTTGTGAACAATGATGCAATCAATGACAGTTTGAGCATTGCGATCACCAATAAGTACTCAAATTGGCGTAGTCAATTTGCTACAAGAAACACACTGTTAAGAATATTCAACCAGGTCGGAACAGAGAACATTCTATCAGAACAAAACGTAACCTAGACTTTAATTTGGATCATAAGCATAATCTCAGTGGAATTGATCAAGTTAATTTTGTATAGTAGTTATTCTGAAAGCTGCATATGGCTGCTATATATTTGTATGTATATACGTATATATAGTAAATGAATGTAGGGCTTTGGTCAAGTAATTAGATAGAATTTTGGGGAAAATTTATTATTAAAAACCCCGCATTTGTCAATTGAAAGATAAATTTTATTATAGTCATAAAACATTAAAAAAAAATTTACACAGGCGTCAACACGTCAGTCATCCAACAAAAAGTTATGAACCTCTAAGCAATCAATGTGAAGCAAAACAGGTTTATTCAAAAGTATATAGTTTAGAAGTTAATTCATTACTTTGAAAATACCTGGATTTTTTATACCTTGACTTGCATTAATAGATTATGTATCTAGACCATAAAATGGATAGGCATGACATTTGATAAAAACATAGCTCATTAGTGAAGCTATAAAATAATCTCTTATTTTACACCAAAAACTGTGAAAAAACTCTGGCATTTTAATAGTTTTTTATGGAATGTGTAAGTTCTAAAAAATTATGTTGAACTTTGCAAGACAAGTGTAAAAAGTGTAATAAAAATAAAATGCAGATTATCTCAAAATCTACTACGATTAATGGTTTATAAATATGTAAAATTAAAAAAATCTGTATGTCAGTTCAAGGCTATTATTTCAAACATTCGACATAATAAAGCATTGTATTTTGTGAAATAATTACTTGCTATTTAAATTCTGTAACATATTGTTTTTTTCACTAGTAACACCAGAAATGGCCAAATAGAAAGAAAATAACCATAGTCATTTCTTTAATCTTTTGATTAATTTGCAAAGAATTTAAATTTTCAAAATGTTTAAATGATATTTTTCTTTCGAATTTTACCAGTTTCTAAAACATTATTTTAGTAGTTTTTAACATAATTTGCATATCATCTTTATTAGACAGTGTGTTTTAGAACTGAACACATTTTTTTAGAATTCCACATTCTGGAAGGAATTATTGAAATTACAGAATTTTTTCCTAATTTTTGATATAAAATGAAAGGTTATATTGTAGCCCCACTAATAAGCTATATTTTTACCAGAATTTCATGGTTTCTTGTTGCATAGTTTTGATGCAGGATCAAATAATGCGAGTTAAGGTATGACAAAATTTATATATTTTTTTTTAAAATAAAGAATAACTTCTAAAATATACACTTTCATATAAACCTATTTTACTTTAAATTGATTGCACAGTAGGGTTTCTATCCATAGCCTTCGGTTGGACTACTGACCCAGGGACAATTAAAATAAATAGAACTGCTGCTTTTCTGCAGCTCATAAAAAAGTCATTCACTTAATTTTTTAGAAGTTCTTTCAAAGCAAATTTTGTTACGTTGGGAAATCCATTTGCATAAATTCGAGTTGCAATAAACTAAAATGCAAAAGTATTTAAACTTATGTAATATTTTTTTGCAGTGACTGGAATTTGAACACATATCCTTTTGACACCTGATTATATATTGATTGTACATAAGGTTTATATAATATATTAGTAATGTTTCAAATGTGAGTCGTTATACTATAGGTACAAAATTTTATTAAATGCACAGGTACACAGATCACTGCATCATGACATGCAGTGATCTGGTTCTTTTTATGGAAATTTTTCTCCCGTTCTGAGATATAATCTATTAATTTATATTCAAACTACTTACCTACAAAAAATAGCAAGAAAACTGCAATGGTTTTCAAAGCTCATAAACCTGTCTTATCAAGAGTATGTCGTGACAAGTCGACCTTGAATTAAAATTTTAAGTTGTGCATTCAAACAAGATTATACTGTTTGTATTTATATATATAGGCAAGCTTTCGAGTAAGGTTTTTTGTGTGAGAAAAAATAATAGAAACAAGTTAATATATTATTTAGCTTTGTTTACAAATAATTAGTTGGATAACTGTTGAATAAACAATTTAATATTAAATAGGGGCAAGACAAAATGTCAATATTAAATAAAGTGAGACCCGATATCTAGTATAAGCTTTATTATATCTTGTTTATTCGGAAAGGTTATTGTTTATAAAATATTAGTATAGGTGTTGTCCTTACGGAGCTATGTTAACATTTACGAGGAGTGCCTTGAAATGTAGTCAGGCAGGAAGCACTATGAATGATGTAGACAGTGGCGGTACAGGGTCGTAGAACGGGAAGTTAGTATATCACTAAATTTCTGCTGCGGGAAAAAACCGGTCTTGTAATAAATCATTTTCACTATAAAAAAAAATTAATATATTCAAGTAAAAATGAATTCAAGTAAAAACAGTTTAGATTAACATTCAAAAATGGTTTTTATTGTAATTCAAACAAATTAGAATTGCGCACTGGACTTAAGGGATAATTCAGAGACAGAACTCTTTAACTTGAAAAATAGATGAAATATTGTTATTTTAACAAAAAAAAATGAATGCTACCTGTTTGAGCACTCGCATCTCAATTACAACCAAAATGCTGTCGAGTCAGACCTAATGCTAGCTTTGACATTCTGAACGTTCACACCATGCGAAGCTCTCATCTTGTATTTCACTTGTTTGAGACAAAATAACAATTTTCACAATTATAATCTAAACTGTATTTTTTGTAGTGTTTATGGCAAAAAGTTTGGTCTCAATGTCATGAATAAAATTATTGTGCAGTCGTTGATGGTTATCCGCTACGAATTTTTTGAAAAATTAATCTAAGAAATAGATAGAGAAGTAAATTTGAAGTAAAAATATTCTATAAAGTTTTTTCGATAGATAGATATTTTTCGAACTATTTACAATTGAAAACCTAAATTTTTCTGGTTAAAAATGGACGTTTTTGGACGGTTTTTCGCGAGTAATTCGAAAATTTCGTATTACATCAAAAAAGTTATAATAACCAAAAATTAATCTTATGAAAAACAAAGACAATGTTTTTTTCATGAAGGATTTAGGTCCAAAAAAGGGACCGCTTAAAGGAGAAAGCTGTGCATAATTTTGCCTACTTTAAAACACTGTTATAATTTTTAAACTATTCATCTGAAAACTATGAGATGCAAGGAAAATTTAGTCTATATAATTTGAAGAAGATTACTATAAATTTAACCTATAAAAGTGTAAAAAAATTTGCACAATAAGCTCAACTTTTTTTTTAAACAGTAAGAATTTAATTATGGATTTTATGGAAGATATACACATATGATAAATGTATATATACACATATCATAAATATATACACATATCATAAATTTAACTTGTAAAGATGTAAAAAAGTTTTGCACGATAAGCTCTATTTTTTTAAACAGTAAGACTTTAATTATGGATTTTATGGAATATATACACATATGATAAATGTATATATACACATATCATAAATTTAACTTGTAAAGATGTAAAAAAGTTTTGTACGATAAGCTCTGTTTCTTTTAAACAGTAAGACTTTAATTATGGATTTTATGGAATATATACACATATGATGTTTTAAACTTTATTATAAAACTTTGTTGCCAAATAGTGTTGTTATACACCAGTTCGGTGTATATCTAACAATTTAAACAGCGCACGCCAAAATATTTCTTGACATGCTTTTTTTCTGACTTCTTGCATATTCATCATCACAGGTCAGGTAATTTCTCAAAATATTCAATAAAATTACAAACTAAATCTTTCTCGTGAATCAGTCTATCCATTAATGAGAACCAGAACAAAATCCGTTCAGTAATTATTGAGAAAATTACCTATGTACAGACAGGCAAACGCAGAGATTGACTTTGTTTTATAGTGTATACTGATGTTTCAATTAAAAATTATTTCTATTGTTCTACTCACTACAATATATATATATATATATATATATATATATATATATATATATATATATATATATATATAATATAAGTTATATATATAATATATAACTTATAATATATATATATATAATATAAGTTAATCCAGCACAAAATATTGCTCATTCATTTATACATTAATAATTGCCGTAATCGAAATATCTCTGTGTATTGCCAGTATAGAATGGATTTTATTAGTGTCATTTACAATCACCCATCTCTACTTATTTATATCCTATTGTGCCAATAAATCTTATTTTCAAGAAAAAGTGTGTGCAGTAAAATTATTCACAATTTCATATTTGCTCAGTCATATAACACATTAAGTTTGATAACACTTAGCCAATGCGTTTAATTAGATGGTTAACAAAAATGTAATGGGTATTCAGGCATACAATTTTCAAAAAATTTAATTTTTTTATTTTAAATTTATGAAGTCTTCGTATTGCCTATTTGCCATATTGCTCATATTTTCTATACGCATGCAAATTAATTTTGCAAATTATGCTGATTATAAAACGTGGAACAACATTAGAGAATTCATTGGTTTGACGCTAGAGATTATTTGTTAAACTAGATATTCTTTTTGCACCTAAAACTTGTTTCAAACGGTCTCAACAGTTTCAATTATATTGTTCTTGAATATATATTTCGGTGAGAATATCTTGCTCGGGCCGAGCAAGATATTTGTTTGTTAAACTTTTCACTCGTGAAATTTAGTTTATAGTTATTTTTTAGGAAGTGACAAGATGGGTAGAAAAGTATTCAGAAAACAGTGGAAAATCCTGCATGGTCAATATGAAAATATAATGTTCATATGAAAATATACACAGCATCGAGCAAGAAAAGAAGTTTGCAAGGACGTCAGTAAAGAATAAGGGAAGAGGAGGTTAGACGATAACCTTCAATCATGCTAGAGTTCCCTGACTATATTATGAGACTTTTATAATTTCTTCCAGTCAACTAAAATGTTTAAATTTGGTAAATTTATTAATACTGTACTAAATTTTATGAATCTGCTCTATTACAGAATTTGCGAATATTCTTTATAAGAAAAAATACTAAAAAAAAATTAAATGACAAAACAACATGGATACAAAAAAATTAAATCAATGTACAATAGCAAGCTACACTTGCACAATAAAGTTACGTGCGATCAGCTTCAAATATTCAAATATTAATGCCTCAGACTTTGTGCTTAAACTACGCCTATCTGGTGCGCTACCCGCCGCCAATGGCACCAATGCCGGATCACACCGTAAACTAAAGTGATAAGGATAGGGGAAAGCAAATTTTTCATAGTTTTTCTTGAAAAATATTTAAACAAAGTCTTAACATATATTTAAACAAACTCTTAACATAATATTTAAACAAACTCTTAACATAATATTTAAACAAACTCTTAATTATTCTTATTAAACATATATTGTTGAATTTGTGTTTTAATATGTTTTCATTTGACACCCTATATGATAACCTGGGAAAACAATTTTCATTTCCAAATTTACCCCCTGAAATTAAGCGCAGAATCAAAATTGAATTTTTCACACTTCATGTCAATAATTGGAGTACTATACTCTACCTCGGTGCTAAATTTCAAGGTTTCACGTTGAATATTTACCGAATATTTTCACGTTGAATATCACCTGCGATAAACGGACGGACGGACACTGAAGTGATTTTATCAGTGTGCCGTTTCGCGACAATTCTACCACAGAACACTCAAAATTAATTACAAATCTTGATGCGGCATGGTTAAGGAAATGGGAGGAACATAGACTGAAAGAGCTTTAGGATAAAGGATTACGAGAGTGAGGACCTTTTCGGGCGACCTTCGAAAATATCTATAGAACACGATTGGGCTCAAGCTGGGTCAAGCATCACAGGAGTTAATAACAGCTGGATCAAGTATCACAGGGGAGCAAAAAAGAGTTAAAAATATTAGGGTAAAGCTGACAATAGGAAACGGAGGGAGAATTAAAATACTCAGAACGCCGATAAACTTCCAAATGTTTGTAGAAGAGCAATAGCGTATGGAAGTGAAGATGTAGTGCTTTTTGGCATTTTTACACATCTCTGTTCATCTGTTTCAAAGCACTTTAAATGTCTTCCATGTTATTTGAAAGATGTTTGCTTTATTCTTGATTTTCTTCTGATCTTTTAGTTTCTTTATTTTTTTTTCGTTGCTTTCCGTATTTGTTCCTCAAAGATTTTTTTGACTGATGATATGGCATTGGAAAAAATTAATACAATACGAATGCGGTGATAATATCATTAGTTTCTTTTATCACTGACAATGCTTATGGAACTGGCATAGGTATGGGACATAAATCAGAAGTGCAAGTTGATAACTGAGATGAAGATCTTATCAATCGATTCGAGTATCAGGTCAGTGACTCTTTAAAATTGGTTACGATCAAACAAGTGGAAGGAGTCATATGTAATATTGGTATAGCATATTAATCACAAGTATAATTATTGCTATAAAATGGTTTAATACTACTTGCACCATGTTGAAATGAGATAGCTGTTGTTTTTGCATTTTATGGCTTTTTAATTAGATAAGCCATAAAAATGCAAAAAAATACAATTGGCAGGAATTATGGATCACCGGAAGAAACGTCTTCGTGTAAATTGTTTAGACGTGTGCTGTATACAGAGGTGCAATACAAGGAGAATGGATCTGTTACTAGTTTATTCTTGTCTGTGTTTTTTTTTAAATAAAAGTAAAAATAATGGCTATAACCACTAAAGAGTCAAAATTAGGAAATAAAAAAAATGTGCCTGTCAGTTCCGACGCGCGAGTGGAGTTTACTCCTTAAGTACTATTGTCTTTGCATGTATAAAATAGGTAAGACTGTATATAAATATAAATATTAATATCATTAAATGTAAACAGAAAATTCTTTAATACAAAAAATTTTACAATTATAATATTTACAAATAGAACACAAATGAACAAAATGAAATATATACAACAAAATTTAAAAAAAAAATTTAGTAACGTCAGACTAAGAAGTTAAAATTAAAAGAAACTTTTTAATTTTCTAGGATAAAAGACACCAAATATTTACACATAATGACACTTAATGATTACATTTTGATACAAGCGAACGATAGTAAACTATGTGTGTCACACTCCGTCATTGTGATTATGCCATAAGAAAATGGCAAATAAACATATTGATATCTCACTCTAAATATGCGCAGAAATATTGCGCGGAGAGGCCACCTAACGCTTACACTTTTTTAACACTCTGAACTTCGTACGTTCTGAACTTATGATTTTGCTCATCATATAACTTCATACCGGGCGATATATGAAAATCAATTCATAAGGAGTAAACTTCAAGAACTTTATGTGCAAATATATTTCGCACTACGGGGATTCCGTACGTTAGGTCTACAAAATTTTTAACATTTAAGTACACAAAGTGATTATATTAAATCATAAATAAAAGTAAGGATATCATGAATTTGTCAGAAACTCTAAAATCCAGGATAATTCCTATAGTTTTCTATAATATTCTAATCACATTCTATCAATCCTGTTTGTTCATGATTTTTGATTCGGTAGTTTTGATGTAGAGGAGGGGGGGGGGGATTTGTTCTTTTTTGTGGGGAATCTTAAAAAGAATCTTAAAAACAATGCTTAGTCTGTCCAGACCATCTTCCTTATTGAAATATAAACAACTTTTTTATTTTCGTACTTGTTTGCCTGAATAATAAAAAAAACAAATGTTTTTTTGGAGTGAAGACCTTTCAAAACGGAGCTGATTTGATGCGCGCGTTAATGTGCTTTTTTATCATATAAATATTTCAAGTTTCTGCGTCAAACGGTTTTTAAGAAGGACGATTGTAACACACGTACTGACGGATAAGTGAGTCATCTTATAAGCGTTCCGTTTTAGGTATAGAACCCTAAAAATGAAAGAGATAGAACGTGAAGATAGACAATCTCAAATTCAGGATATAAATATGATTTCTCTTCATATTCTGTGTTCTCTTTGGCTTACCGCCATAAGTATATTATGGATAAGGGTAGCGCGGTGTGAGTAGTGTTTAAATTCATTTTATTTATTAATCGAAACGTCAAATCAATATATCTTTAAGATATAATTCTAATACAGTCCCGGAGCATAATTTCATAAACAGACCGTAGACATATCTTTAAGATATCGTCCATAAATATGGCGCTGAAAATATAAAGCAAGCAAAAACGTAACAAAGTATCCATAAAATATTTTACGCACACGTAGCTACTAACTGCATTTAAATGGTATGCACAGACAATTTAATAACAACTACTAAATTTATTGTTTTATCACACATTATCTTTTGTGTGTCGCTTCGTTATTTACAAAGTCAGATATCAAGTCAACTCCATGAAACAGTGCCGTCTCTGCTGCCGTGGCTGATACACCGGTACGTACCGATAAACTGGAGAAAAAGCGCATGAATAAAAATATATTAATAAAATATTGTTCGATTTAGAATCGTGATAATAAAAATATCCAGTGATCAAGTTTGTATCTGGCAAAATAAAATATTTAAAAGACGAGACGCGAAAACTTTATCTCCAAATATCGAGATCGAGATTTCATATAACTTTATTTAATATCGCGTTGCCTAGCAACGGAAGTTTATGTCAAAATGGAGTAGCAGTATAATAATGTCAATATTTAATTTTGCCTTTTTTATACGTTACATTAAGAGAACAATGCAGTGAACGTGTAATATTTGATGTGATTTTATATGGTGATATCGTGTTAAATAAGACATACTCGGTTTATTGAATTTATTACCGATATTAATACTGAATACAGGTCCTGATAATTTTCCCGCGCTTTTTGAGTTTTTATTGAATAGTGTTGCTTATTTTAAACTAAGCTATCGACGTCGATAATTGCTCTGACTGATTTATTTAGCTTTTTAAGCTTTATATAATAACAAACCGTTTTATTTATACATTATTTTACAGTAATATCATCAATTTTTAATGTTTAAGTCGGTCTGTTTGTTTTCAGATTTTATTCACTCTTTAACGTAATTCTTATTTTACATACAAAAAGTAAATTTTATTTAATGTTACTTGTTATTATGGGGAATTTTTTTTTCACTATTTTAAAGTTTCGATTACATGAATAATTCAAACTTAATAACAGAGTGAACTGAAAAACAAATACCACGTTTATTGCCTTTATATGTGATGTTGCTGAAAAACGAAGTTGATTTTAGTCAGTTTACATGAAAAGAAAAGTGTATGATGTTAATTAAATATTTTTTTTTTGTATTTGTAATAAAGATAAGCCGCATATTTGCACGAATACATGTACTTGATGAGGATAAATCTTTAAAAACTAGTTTATTTCGTTACACGTGTCTTGAATATGATATAAAAAGATAATTACAAAAAACGTTTTTTTTATAGAATGCATTCAAATTGATGCATCTATTCATAAGTGATGTGTGCACAAATAAACAAACGTAAAAAACAGGTTTAACGTTTCGTTTTTATAATATTATTGTTTGAATTCGCTCAGTTAATAGATACATTTTCAATGGTATTATTATCGAATAGAAATAAGATAATCGTATTATGTGTGTAAGTACTTATATGTTTTTTATATTGAAAAAAATACTGGCACATTTGAATTGAACCTCGTGCGGTTCGAGTAACGCATCGTTAGTGAATTAGTGTTATTTATGACGTTAATAAGTTTATTAACTTTACATAAAATTTTAAGCAAACAGATTGTCACATTACTCTATACTATAGCTCTTTTTAACTACATATATATATATATATATATATATATATATATATATATATAGCTCTTTTTGACCAGCTCCATAATATCACGGTTTCATAGATACTTCCATAATGACTAATATATATCGAACTAATATTCAATGGTTAGTTATAGACTTGCTAAATCTATAAATATTAAGTAGGTATTGATTTATTGCGTCGTCTAGTGGAAATATTTAGTTTGAATCTAAAATTCAACAATCGGCTAACTTTCCGTGACTACGTTCGGGGCACAAACGTATCCCTTTGCGTTATTCGCGCAAACATATCCCCTGGCGGTATTCTGCGTAAACGCATCTCGTATCCCCCGCATTTTATTGCGCAAACGTATCACTCCTCGTTATTCAGCGCAAACATATCTATCCACAGTATTCTGAGCAAACGTTTCCTCGCGTAATCCTGCGCTAACATATATCCCCCTGCGATATTCTGAGCAAATCTATCCCTCCGCATTATTCCGCGCAAAAATATCTTCTCGCGGTATTCTGCGTAAAACCATCTCCAGCCTTACCATATGGACTGTGCACTGTGCATTGTGTTACCATTTATTCGTAGTAAAATTAATTCATTATATAAGCTGGATTTCTCTACAAATTTAGTATGTTCAACTTTTTGAGGTACACATATAAAAAAGTCAACGCGATTTCCTTACTTCTTTTGTCCTTCTTCTTTTATTTCTTCAAATTTATAACGGATGCAACGATGTTCATTTTTATTTTTAAGTTGTCGCATGGAAAATTTTCATGATTCTGTTATATCAGCCAGCCTTTATTTATCTTATTAAGATATAAGAAATATCGCGTTCTGAACCGATCGATATCGGGGGCATTCAATTGTGCCGCAGATTTTATCGGATTTTGCGAAATGAGTCACTAGCTGTTGAAACAGGAAATTTAAAATTAAACCTTCGTTTAAATATACTCACATAAAAATTTATTTAAAAAAAATTAAAAAAAGCTATAAATTTATTTATTTCGCATTCTTATTATAAAGGTAAAACAATTTTGAGAAAAATAGTGGGATACCCTATAGTATTTTCTTACTACTCAAAAAATATTAGTAATACTAATATGTAATTTGTTTCAATCATTATTTGGAACACTTATTGTTCAAGTTCGACTTATCCTTGACGATTGACGATTCTATCGACAATCGATTCTAAAGTTGTTTTCTTGGCAATTTTATCGTATTTTTGTAGATAGACTTATAATTATTTCCAATTAAATATATAAATAAGCGAATAAAAAATAGCCGATAAGAGCTATTTCAATTTGTGCATTGATTCGGATAAATACGATTTTCGTAGTTAATATTGTTTTTTTTTTAATTTATCAAAATAGATTAATGTCAAAAAAAAATAAAATAACTATTTTTAAGAAAATAACACGTGCATTTTTAGATACATGTGAAAGTTTAAAGTTTTAATGAAATATATCATTTTTATTAAACTATTTAAAAGCAATAACACCATTTTTCACATGTAAAACATTGTCTAGGATATATTTCACAAGTGTTGAATTATCGAAAATTTTTCAAAAATTGTAAGATTTGGTCTCGCTGTAGCGCTATAGTTTTCCGTAACTCGAACTGCATACTGCCACACCCCTCACATCGGTCAACCCCTGGCTTGCATTCAATCGTTCCCCATCCGCGCAACAAAGCGATATCACCGCGTGAAGTCTGTTATTACTGTTACATCTATCGATAATTTCACAATTATTGTGTTGAGCTTGACGATGGACCAACTTAATTATATAGTTATACTTCATTCGATTCCGAAAGATAATGTTTGCAAACAAAGCAAAATGACAGTTTAGGTATTGTAAACCTTTTTCTTGTATTCACGTTAATAACATGATATGGATTTATTTAGTTTTATGATTAAAAATTTAATTTTGTTATTGGTATATACGTTGACTATAATATTGTATATACCTTGACTAATAAAGTCGGACATTGACATTGAACTTTTTCCAATGTTATTTTTTATAAATAAATAATATATATGTCAATCATTAAAAATAATTATCGAAAACATACAGCCGAATTAGAGCAAAGGTGCTCAAAACACGTATTCTACATTGCAAAATAATGGTAACATTTATTTGAAAATAAAATATGTTATTATTTATTATTCTCATGCGAAATACTGTATATGTATCATTATATTTATTACATATCAGCTATATTCTATCTCGTTTACTTCCGGCTCGTTTAAGCGTCACGCTAGTAAAACTGTCCAATATTGTCTGCGTCAAATTGAAACTGATTTATTGCAAAAATGTCATATCAACACATTGTAAAGTAAATGATGTGTAATGAATAACGTATATGGATATAGACTTCGTATATATTAAACTATCTAACATATTTCCAAAATGTTTTATACCTCTGAGTTTTGTCTGATTGACCGCTAGGGTTGTCAATTTTTCTTCTCCGAATTTTAAAATTAATTTTATAAATGTTTTAGAGTTCCGATATTAATATGAAAAAAAAAACCGGAAGGCTTATGCATCAGTCTGTTCGTCTATCATAGCGATTTTTTCTCAGAAACTGTTTGATGTAGAAAGTTAATATTTGGCATAGTAAAGCTTATTGATACCAACACATGGCAATAGTGAAAGTATATGAACATATTTATCTGAAAATTTTAGAATGAGAAAATCGTTTTTTATACTGAATCGATCACAAGTTGGTATGAACAATTTGGTTTCCATCGAGTCTGTGATCAATTGCAAGGACGATTTATAAGAATTTCCCAAACTGTCTCAGAATTTTATTTGAGTTAATACTGGAGACACTGCTGAAATTGTCCATGGAAAACATGTCACCCCCTCTCCCGACACGAATAAAGTTAAAATTATAAAAAAACAGATACTTTTATACGTTTTTCGAGAAATTCCCAATATGTATAACGCCTGTGAATTATAATCCAGTCTCTATATTTACGTGGTGGAATATATTATTAATATTTGTAAATAATTAACAGAAATACTGTAAACCCTTAAATGTTTGCATGTCCCTAAATATTCACTCACCCTAGTTATTCCTAAACATAACTCTACCACTTACGAAAAATCCTTCACTGTCCAAGCAGCAAAAATTTCGAATCACCTAGATCCTGACATCAGAAAAATCACGTCCCTAAATATTTTCAAAGATCGAGTGAAAAAGTCCTGCCTCGCCTGAAACCTTTTCTTTGTGCCCGTGTCCTTTGCTGTCTTTCCCATCCCAAATAATGTCAATAGTTTATTTTGCTTATACTTTTGTATTTTTTTA
This sequence comes from Druceiella hillmani, assembly GCA_039881145.1. NCBI lineage: Eukaryota > Metazoa > Arthropoda > Insecta > Lepidoptera > Hepialidae > Druceiella > Druceiella hillmani. Next base: position 6,914,165 of record JAYKKI010000035.1, read on the forward strand.
AATTATTTTTGTCTAATGTACTATAAAGGATTTTTAATGTAAAATCTCTTACAGTCTATCAACTAAATTTCAATACCAACTATTATGGTTGACTGGAAGAGATTGCTCATGTAGCAATAAGTCCGCCATATGTACTATATTAAAAATGATAAATAAGTAAATAAAATAAATGTGTAAGGATCCTTCGTTGTGAGAGTTCTTCTCAAATCTAACAGGTTTTATTGCACCAAGTTATAAGTTCAGTGTGGATTTTATTGGGAAAAAAAGAATAAATCAATGAATAATAATAAATAAAATTATCGATATTTACCAATTTTAAAAAGAATAAATCCATGAATAACAATAAATTAAATTATCGATATTTACCAATTTTAAAAAGAATAAATCAATGGATAACAATAAATTAAATTATCGATATTTACCAATTTTAAAAAGAATAAATCAATGGATAACAATAAATTAAATTATCGATATTTACCAATTTTAAAAAGAATAAACCAATGATTAACAATAAATTAAATTATCGATATTTACCAATTTTAAAAAGAATAAATTCATGAATAACAATAAATTAAATTATCGATATTTACCAATTTTAAAAAGAATAAATCCATGAATAACAATAAATTAAATTACCGATATTTGCCAATTTTAAAAAGAATAAATCAATGGATAACAATAAATTAAATTATCGCTATTTACCAATTTTAAAAAGAATAAATCAACGAATAACAATAAATTAAATTATCGATATTTACCAATTTTAAAAAGAATAAATCAATCGATATTTAACAATTTTAAAAAGAATCAATCAATGGATAACAATAAATTAAATTATCGATATTTACCAATTTTAAAAACAATAAATCCATGAATAAAAATAAATTAAATTATCGATATTTACCAATTTTAAAAAGAATAAATCAATGGATAACAATAAATTAAATTATCGATATTTACCAATTTTAAAAAGAATAAATCAATGAATAACAATAAATTGAATTATCGATATTCACCAATTTTAAAAAGAATAAATCAATGGATAACAATAAATTAAATTATGGCTATTTACCAATTTTAGAAAGAATAAATCAATGAATAACAATAAATTAAATTATCGATATTTACCAATTTTAAAAAGAATAAATCAATGAATAAAAATAAATTAAATTATCGATATTTAACAATTTTAAAAAGAATAAATCAATGAATAACAATAAATTAAAATATCGATATTCACCAATTTTAAAAAGAATAAATCAATGAATAACAATAAATTAAATTATCGATATTCACCAATTTTAAAAAGAATAAATGAACGAATAATAATAAATTAAATTATCGACATTAATAAATTTTAATTGTTCTTCAAAACAAATTGCACAAAAAACAAACTAAACATTTGACGGTTGCTTATCTGTTGTGAGCGTAATGTCAGATAATTTATTCATGTCTGGTTCTCATTGTCAATGTAGACTTCTTTGTAACCTTTAACGACCTTTTTTGTTTATTTTGCTTGTTTGATGTTAACACGAACTTAAACCCGGCTCACACGATACTTGTTACGCTACTGGATTGCTTGCGCGATGTTGTGGTAACTGTAGGTAACTGTAGGTGGTAACTGTAGGAAATGTCATAATGGAAATGATGTCATTACAAACTCCGTTACCTGAACGCATACTGGAGTTCGGTAATAGATCAAGCCCTATTTTCGTGCTTGTTTTGGTTCTATATACCTTAACCAATGATCAAGTCACATTTTGTCACGTGGGCTTATTATAACTGCCAATAGTCGACCGACTGATATAGGTATGTCAACAAAAAATGACGCTAATTTGTAATTTTATTGTTTTTTATCGTTTTTTATTACCCTAAATCGAATTTATTATTACAAAAGTGTTAAATTTACAGTGGACTTTGATATATAATATATTCTAAAAATTAGCACCAGTTGTCATGTTGATCGCTTCGGAGCTTTCTACAGAACATCGACCATTTCCATTGCAACGTCTAGCATAACAGCTCGTTTAGAACCCAGTAACGACATAAGAAGGCAATCCAGTAACGAAACAAGTGTCGTGTGAGCAAGGCTTTAGTATAGTCAAATCGGCATGAGATTGGCAGCGTTTTTTCTACTTTCGTAAGGATGTGGACTGTAACGAAAAAACTGAGTTTTCAGGGCTGTTATCACTTGATACATCCTGAAACATGGATGCAATTAGTTTTCTTTATGAATATCCGTAACTATGCAGCTCATAAAAATCTCGCGTAAGACATTTAATTATTTTCAACGTTTGTTAATGCTTTTCTAGCGTAAAATAAATAAAAAAAACGAGTGTGCTTTAGATCAACCCACTGAAGTAAAACTTCAAATTCACAAAATATGAACTTTAAAATGAATTTACAATTTTATTCACTTTAAACGTAGAATATTTAATGTATTAAACAAAATAATAATTTATAAAATTGTTCAAGAACGAAATTAAATTACAAAATAATAAAAAAATCACCGTTCGCGTAACGCTAGCAAACTCACATATATATATATATATATATATATATATATATATATATATATATATATATATATATATATTTCATGCACTGGCCATTAGAGGAAGAAAATGTGCGCGCGCACTGCTCTCTCTTGCTCCTACAGTGTGTTACAGACAATAGGCTTGCACTGTGTCTTAGATATACGAAACATAACTGGCTATGCGAGAAAGAGAGAAAGAAAATGTTTGCTCGCACCTCTCTTGTCCCTACAGTAATATACGAAACGTAACTCTCGCCCGATCACACTTTTCGTAACGCTCTCGTCACCCATTCCCCACCACACTTACTCCCCAAGTCAAACGTGCGTAAAGAAGTTTTACTACAAAAATTTATGAGCCAAAAAAGGAACAAATTAGGGATAAAAAGCTTTGAGGCGAGGAAACTGTTGTACTTTAAATCCCCGGTATAAAAATTATTTTTGTTTCTTATTTAGTATGTATCTCATAATGAAACCTTTCTCTTATTCATTTTTCTTTTATTAAATTTCATTTAATAAATTATCAGCATTTTCAAAGTAAAATGTAAATCGAAAGTAAGTAGTCTACGTAAGTCTAAAATACCTGTTGTAATAGAACTGGCACTAAGAGGGTTCCGTACATATCTAGGCACTTTTAAACATTAAAAGTACATAGTATTGCTAGCAAATTATTTTGAAATATGATTTTTCACCATGAAAATTTAAATCTTTCATTGGTTCAGTATATCTGTCACGGATATTAAAATATAGTGAAATTCTCATAAGCTATTGGATTTAGAAGCATTGTTAGGTTTTCTGGTCAATTTTAAATAAATTTCTAGCAACGTTTTTTCTTCATAATTTTTATTTCAGTAGTTTTGGAGATGAGCAAGGAAGGGTATATGTGTTTTGTGGATATTTTTAGCAACATCTCTACAACAACTTTATATATAGTTCTGAAGAAAATTAGTCTTCGAATCCTTATAAATCGTTCTGTTAATTGACAACGCAAACAATAGATGAAATTAAAAAAGAAATTTGAGTACTCCATTTGCCTGTATTGACATTCCTATACAAATATTTTGAAGTGTTCACAAATATATCAATACTATGCAAATTCGAAATTTGAAATTTGGCATAGTGATGAAGCACAAATATGCAAATTCGAAAATTGAAATTTGGCATAGTGATGTAACATTTTATATCGCATATGCGATATAATGTGCTTCGTCACTATGCCAAATTTTAATCACTATTTTAGTCACTATTACATTTATTAAATATACGGTATAATTATATATAATCATCATCATCATTATCATCATATATATTAATACGCTAAGGTTAAGATGTTACACTCCCTTTTTAGAAAAAACCTCACAACTAATCCACATAAATTATATATCATTTTATAGATAATTGCTTGCTCTACCGGCATCCACAACTAAAAAATTTATTATTGCTATTGTTTTTGCAAATTAATTAATTATTAAAATTATATACACAAAACAGCAATGCTGCCATCTAACGGCTCAACGTCAATATGATTGAGGGTCGGTAAAATTTTTGTTTAATTTCAAATCCACTCACGTATAAATAAAGTGGAGCTTTAGCCCAATGCTTTTGATACTTGCGCCTCTATATGTCAATTTTAGTAAAATATTTGTTTGATCTGTCATCTGAGCTTCATAATGGAATAAATAATGCAAAGACTTCGCACGGGTCACGCTAGTTATAATATATTATCCAAATTATAATCTGTCCTGTTTCCAAGGATGTAATTTGAATTTGTTTTTATTTTCTACTTAATTACGCAAGGAATACGCATAAAATTCTGCACGCCGATATCCATTGGTCAGGAGTAACCCACAAACTATTTCCTGTCTCAATCGGTGATACGTTTAATTGCCCGAGGACGAGATGTTGCTTTTGTCTCTATTTATGAATTTTTTGTTAGAAATTTAAAATGACGAAAATTGTAGAATAAGATGGTCACTCTACCAAACACTACACATATATCTATATCTATGTTGTGGGGGGGCAATGGCGCCCAAATGAGCGACAGTTTCTGTTAAAGTTATTTCAAACTGCAATAACGCGGTTAAAAATCAAGAGTAACACACAAACTATATCCTGTCTCAATCGATGATACGTTTAGTTGCCCCAGGACGAAATGTTGGTTTAGTCTTTATTTATGAATTTTTTTGTTAGAAATTTACAATGACGAAAGTTGTAACATAAGATGTTCGCTCCATGAAATACTACATATGCATCTACACCTTTATTGTGGGGAGGCAATGGCGCCCAAATGTTGAAGTTATTCAAAGTGCAATAACGCGGCTAAAAGTCAAGAGTAACACACAAACTATTTCCTGTCTCAATCGGTAATATGTTTAGTTGCCCAAGGACGCGACATCGCTTTAGTCATTATTTGTGAAATCTTTTGTAAGAAATTTAGAATGACGAAAATTGTAGCATAAGATTTTCGCTCTACGAAACGTTATATATACATCTACATCTTTGTTGTGGGGAGGCAATGGCGCCCAAATGAGCGACAGTTTCTGTTGAAGTTATTTCAAACTGCAATAACGCGGCTAGAAGTAGACATGGAACCACTGAATTTGTGTTGTTTTAAAGAGAAAGGATGAAAGTTGGTGTACCTCTACATGTACATCTTCAGAATTTTTTAAAATTTGAGCTAGTGAATGATTTCGACAATCTAATCACATAAAGTAAAGCTTGTTTAGATTTTATATTTACAACAAGTATTTAAATAATTTGAAGGCCATGTGTATTCTGCTTCTTATACCACTACCGTATATTAAATAAATGTAATTTGCAAATTAATTAAACGATTCATAAAAAAAGTTTATTAAATTTCCAAATACTACACACGAATGACGTTTTCATGAAAATAGCTGCGGCACTGTCCGACACTACAATTTCTTTTTTTTATGAAGGTACTGTTTATGATGAAAAATAAATTGTTTTTCGGTCAAATGGAAAAAAGGCTATAAGTTATCTTTCTTTTATATTTTCTAGAAGAAAAATTATTGCTACACCAATTAACCGATACTGCTAATAGTGAAGTATATATGCAGGATTTATACTCCACTATATTTCCTTATGCAGGATTTATACTCCACTATATTTCCTTATGCAGGATTTATACTCCACTATATTTCCTTTTTATGAAGCTACTGTTTATGACGAAAAATAAATTGTTTTTCGGTCAAATGGAAAAAAGGTTATAAGTTATCTTTCTTTTATATTTTCTAGAAGAAAAATTATTCCTACAATTAGCCGATACTGCTAATAGTGAAGTACATATGCAGGATTTATACTCCACTATATTTTCTTACTCCATTTTCACACAAGTTTTTTTTTTCACACTTCAAGAAATGTTATGAAAACACTGTCATATTTATTGCTGTAAATATTTTTTGTTAAGTTTTTACATTTTTTCCGTGCATTGCCATATGATTTTTTTAAAAAAATTCTACCCTCATCTTCTTGAAATATTTAGTAGCAACTTTTCCTGAAGTATAATTAGCAAAATACACTCAAAAATATTAATTATTTATTTGGGAATCGCATTTTGTTACACTGAATTTTATAAAATAAAAATACCGAATTAAAATTTAATTGAATGATTATTATTATTATTAAGAAAATTTCATTTATTAAGGAAACTATTATTATTAAGAAAATTTCATTCTATTTCTGTGGCATTTTATTTCTGATGTGACGGTTTTGATATATTCAAAAATACTAACTAAAATAATACTATAAATGCGAAAGTTACGATGAATGTATGTTTATTACACTATAACTTTGATTTCTGGTTAATTAAATTTTAATTCTGATCTGATTTATACAAAATTTGGAATCGATTATATCACAGCCTAAATTAACATGCAGACGACGATAACATTAATTAGGTTCCTACTTAATCACGCGATGTTGTTAGTAAGGGAAACTCTGTAACTTTGATTTCAGCACATAATAATTTAAAATTTGTATCAAATACAATTTTGACCCTTTTATAACTTAATCATGATGTTACTACTGTACTAATTAAAATAATACTGTAAATGCGAAAGTTACAATGAATGCATGTTTGTTGCACTGTAACTTTGATTTCTGGTTAATTAAATTTTAATTCTGACCTGATTTATACAACATTTGGCATACGATTATATCACAGCCTAAATAAACATGCAGACGACGATAACATTAATTAGGTTCCTACTTAATCACGCGATGTTGTCAGTAAGGGAAACTCTATAACTTTGATTTCAGCAGATATTAATTTGTAACTTGTATCAAATACAATTTTGACCCTTTTATAACTTAATCATGATGTTACTACTGTACTAATTAAAATAATACATGTACTAATTAAAATAATATATGTAAATGCGAAAGTTACAATGAATGCATGTTTGTTGTTGTTTGTTGTATGGTTGCAATTAAATTTTAATTCTGACCTGATTTATACAACATTTGGCATACGATTATATCACAGCTTAGATTAACATGCAGACGACGATAACATTAATTAGGTTCCTACTTAATCACGTAATATTGTCAGTAAGGGAAATTCTGTAACTTTGATTTCAGCCTATATTAATTTATAACTTGTACCAAATACAATTTTGACCCTTTTATAAACACGCCAAAGTAGTCTCAGGAAGAAGATAGCTTTATTTATAACCAGTGTAATTTTTTATAACTTTAAATAAACGTCTAGTTCAGCATTAAGTTTGTTTCTGTGTTTGTGTTTATCGAAACAAAACAGTAAAAGAAAAAATTATATAAAATAATTAACAATGATAGGAGAAATGTAACTTTTTTTGTCCGTACATAAAAATGTAACCGTACTTTGAGAATCCTTGCTTTAAGGTATCGCCTGTCATTCTTAAGCTTATTATAAAATAATGCTTCATAAGCAATAAATCGACCCTTTTTATCCGCATATGCAGCGTATGAACATATCTCATATATGCAATAAAGATTTAACAAATGAATACTTGAATTCATGTTTTAACATAGACATAAGATTGTAAGTTTAACACTTTGCTGCGTTTTATTAAGACGTAGTTAAGTTAAATTTATTTGAAGGGCACAGGCAATAATAAAATATGTCCTACTGAGTTAATTATAAGAAAAATGCAATTCAACGTTGCATTTTTCTCATAATTAACTCATAAGGACATATTATACTCATAAAATCTTTGTTTTCTTAATGATTGCCTAGAAGAAATATGTTTAAGTTCGCCAATTTCAAAATAGTCGTAATACTGATCAACTAAAATTTATTTTTTTTCCCTTGATCTCTAATAGATCTGCACAACCTCATTCCTATGGACACGCTGGAATTTGATGAGTCTGCTTTGGCTTTGAACGCGATCTCAGCTAATATTATACAGTTCACATTTCTGTATTTGGTCTTTAGTTTCACTGGAAATTTTCGATCCAAATATTATACAAGCATCGCTTGCTCTTCCGGTCCAAATGTCCTTGACGAGTCTTGTATGTTATTCTCTATCGAAGACATTTTTGAATAGTGACTCTCTGTCCCATGAATATCAAGCCATCCTAAATTTAAAGTTCATCCCCATACGTCCAGAACTCTCGAACCAAAGGAGAAGAATGTCCCTTCACCAGTGGTCATCCCTCCTAGATCTCTATTTTTAGTTTAATCAGGGGCAAATTCTGCGTAATTTTTTAGGTATCTTCACCAATACTAAGCTGCTAATCTAGTCAGTCGAAAGTGTCGCTTTCGCTCTTATTTTGTCCCTTGTCATGCTTAGTTTTCAACTCGTCCTGTAACGGAATAGAAACTCTTCTAAGAGGCTGCTTACAGGCATGATCGTCAAGCTTTATCATCAAATAGTATTCTCATTGAATAGATTCCAAACCATTAAAGATATTCCCATACTTTTTAAGGTAGGGAAAATACGCCCAAAATAGTACACAGATAAGGTTTGATTTCAATGAGTTTTAATCGTTGGCAAATTTCTATATTCAACAATGATCTACTTCAAATAGATGACATATATATGTGAAATTTCAGCGGAACTGCCTCTGATTCTCACCCGCGTTAATTTTTTGTTTGTCAGCGGGGTTTTCAGGATATTTCCTCCATATCATGCATTTGAGCTTGATACCAATCTCTTGCGACTTAGGGTTTGGGTTCCGATCAAGCTCACACAAGTCTCAGTCGCTTATGACAGTTAAGAGGGCACCGGTATCCATCTGACACTTGAATTTCTGTGTATGTTCACAATTATTTGCTTGTAATAACAAAGTCATCATTAACTGACTCAAATTTTGAATCTTGCGGAAATATAACAACTTATGGCAAATCTCATCGGAAGCATTTTCAGACATTTGCTCTTGTACCTTTTTTTATACCTTGTCTTATCTCTTGTTCTTACCTTGTACCTTTGTTTTCCTCTTTACTTTATAAACTCTTTTCTTTCTAAACACTTTTCCACGATTTCGACACATCTCATTGAAATCTGAACATTTCTTTTCAAAAGACGACACGTGTTCTTTCATTTGTGGATTATGCTTGGTCAGGAACTCTATAGTACTAAAAAAATACCGATTTTTGATGTCCTACTTTTAGGCTCCACCTTTCAATTCAGATTGTTTTTGGCACAAAACAGTAACACGTCTATTATCCCCTTTAGAAACTATCTTCATTTTTTTGTAGCTATTTCACATTGCAACTCATCGTCTGTGGTTTTACTTTTTATCAGTATCAGTTCCGTTTTTTATGTGTTATGTAACATTTACGGTATTCTCGTATTCATCGACCATTGAACTTAAATATTTTGAAAAAACTGTTTCTTCTTTGTCAAATAATAAACAAGGAAAACAAAAAATAGATTTAACTTTTTCACTGTAGGTAAATGAGCCATTTCCTTTTTTACATAAATATCCCTTGATGATTAGTACAGACAACCGTTAAGTTTTATGGTGATACAACAATTAGAGGGCATTAGCACTCTATTAAAAATGTCTTAAATTGTTCAATTGTAAATGTATCACGCAGTATTGTACTACAGTGGACTCTCATTAGTTGCAGTCGTTCGGATATCCATAAAAAAATTCTGAGAAGCTTGCAACTAAAACGAGCTACCACTCCAAGCTCTGCTTCTGAGAAATTTAAATGAAAAAATAATATTTCAATTTTGATTCCTCCAAATTCAAACATTTAAATGAGAGGCTAGAACTAAATGGAGGCACCACTATAAGTCGTGATTCCGTTCGAGCACGATACAGTGGAAAAAACTCTTCGAATAATAGCTCAAGAGTGGGGAGGTACCGAATTCTTGGAAAAACGTTCACCGAGCGAAACTTCTAGGAAAAGCGGAAATTAACGAGCGGATTAACTACCAGGAGTCTGCATACCAAACCAAGTACGTAATCTAATATAATAAATTAGTCCATGCGTACCATAATTTCCGTTTGCATCTGAAACTGCCTTAACCTCAGTATTACTTTTATTTTCTTCGAGTCTATCCAGATGTGTATCATCTTCTGATGATTCAAGATGTAGAACATCTTCTATGGGAGAAGCTGTGTCAATTTGTAACTGTGATGTACAAGTCGCGCTATCTTGTGGTGGATTCGATACCATCCATTTACTTATTTTATGGGGCTAACATTTTTTATTTTTCTTGACGTACGTTTCTAATCTTTTTAAATTCGGCATCAGATATTTATTTCGGAGATGGCATTCTAGATAAACAAACATAAAACATAAACATCACCGCTATATAAGATGTAAGTAACGTTTAAATTTTCACAATTAAATGAAACCACGTAATGTAGTATTATTTCTACTTCCTTTAAGTTCTTTACTACGACCTATATTTCGTTGTATTACAACATCTTCAGGTGGGCTATTAGCAAAGATATATTTTTACAAATAGCCCACCTGAAGATGTAATACAACGAAATCTAGGTCGTGGTAAAGAACTTAAAGAAAGTAAAAATAATATTACATCACGTGGTTTCATTTAATTGTGAATAATGAATTTCTACAAAATTAACGCCAAATATATTCAATGTTTAAATTTTCGTTCGGCTGAATTGGAAATACAATGTTTTGTGTTCACTTCGCAGTTCTAAAATAAATTATTAACTAAATCTTAACCTTCATTGGACTGTGAGACTTTTCCTACTTTTCCCACTGAAGACCTATTTTTTTAACTTTCACTCGTAAGTTTTAACTAAAAATTAAAATAGGGTCGCCGTATCACATGGGGAATCCCTGTCCGCTCGATCAATCTATCGCAAAGCGCAAACGGCGCCCGCCACACAAAACCACACAGCGCGATGGGCGCGCAAGTGTTAAATGATTGATTGTGTTAACTTCTTAAAGAGTATTTGAACAAAAGTAGTTATTTGTACATAAAATAAATACACTTCTGTCTGCACATAGTTATCTACGTATTAAATTATTTGATTAAATATTTCCTTAGGCCCTATCGTTATCAAGTGCAAGTTGTCATAAATCGTGTCGTGTTTTAATTTTAGGTAAGCGGTAAATTTCTTTGTGCCCGTGTACTTTGGGGTCTGCAAGTGTGCCTCCGTGGTGTCCACAAAATGCCATATATCTGTACATATCGAATATGTTGCTTAGAGTCCAATATACGTATTTAAATCACTCCGCCTTAACTGAAACTCCACACGAGTGGAGCTCGGGCAAAAGTTTGTAACATTTACATTTAGTTTGCAAATTATTTAGAATGTGCCACTTCAACTACTTGTGCAATTAATCATGTGCATTCCGCTAAACCGTTTTTTTATATAAATCGTCTCGTTTGTAAAACGGTTAAAATTTTATTTTTTTTAATGAAATTATAATTATACACACTGTGTAAATAACGCGCCCATTATCATGTTGACAACTTACAACGTCTTGTCGGCACATTCAAGACTGTTGCATCGTGAAAGATTTACACAGCCGACGACAATTATGGTGTGAAGCCTTTTCATTTAATCGGTATGTCCTTACTACTAATAAAAATAAACCACACCATATATATTCAGTTCAGTAAAAAACAAGACATGTTATGTTATATTCCCTTAAAAAAACAATCACAACAACAATTTTTTTTAAACAGATTCAAACGTTTTAGTTACGTCGGTCACCTTTAATGGCATTATTTACCGGAAGCAGTGAGGTGATCGTTATGATATTTTTGTCGATATTTCTCAATCTATATTGAGATCATTAAAAAGCTCAAAATTATTTTTCACTGTTGTTTGGATGTTACGAGAAAAAGTTTTTTTTATTTGAACGATCAATATTATCGTGGAAGTAAAGTATATAAATATCTGAAATACGTAAATTTTATATGAAACATTTATATCGACTGTTTTTATTATAATTGTCCTAACGTAATCTTTTTAGGAATAACTTACGTTTGAGTAACTCATTGAAGTGACAGGTTTGATTATAATATTATTTTATAACATCTTTTTAGGAATAAGTTATGTTTGAGGAACTCATTGAAGTGACAGGTTTGATTATAATATTATTTTATAACATCTTTTCAGGAATAAGTTACGTTTGAGGAACTCATAAAAGTGACAGGTTTGATTACAATATTATTGTTTAACATCTTTTTAGGAATAAGTTACGTTTGAGGAACTCATTGAAGTGACAGGTTTGATTATAATATTATTTTATAACATCTTTTTAGGAATAAGTTAAGTTTGAGGAACTCATTGAAGTGACAGGTTTGATTATAATATTATTTTATAACATCTTTTCAGGAATAAGTTACGTTTGAGGAACTCATTGACGTGACAGGTTTGATTATAATATTATTTTATAACATCTTTTTAGGAATAAGTTATGTTTGAGGAACTCATTGAAGTGACAGGTTTGATTATAATATTATTTTATAACATCTTTTCAGGAATAAGTTACGTTTGAGGAACTCATTGAAGTGACAGGTTTGATTATAATATTATTTTATAACATCTTTTTACGAATAAGTTATGTTTGAGGAACTCATTGAAGTGACAGGTTTGATTATAATATTATTTTATAACATCTTTTCAGGAATAAGTTACGTTTGAGGAACTCATTGACGTGACAGGTTTGATTATAATATTATTTTATAACATCTTTTCAGGAATAAGTTACGTTTGAGGAACTCATTGAAGTGACAGGTTTGATTATAATATTATTTTATAATATCTTTTCAGGAATAAGTTACGTTTGAGGAACTCATTGAAGTGACAGGTTTGATTATAATATTATTTTATAACACATTTTTAGGAATAAGTTACGTTTGAGGAACTCATTGACGTGACAGGTTTGATTATAATATTATTTTATAACATCTTTTCAGGAATAAGTTACGTTTGAGGAACTCATAAAAGTGACAGGTTTGATTACAATATTATTGTTTAACATCTTTTTAGGAATAAGTTACGTTTGAGGAACTCATTGAAGTGACAGGTTTGATTATAATATTATTTTATAACATCTTTTCAGGAATAAGTTACGTTTGAGGAACTCATTGAAGTGACAGGTTTGATTATAATATTATTTTATAACATCTTTTCAGGAATAAGTTACGTTTGAGGAACTCACTGACGTGACAGGTTTGATTATAATATTATTTTATAACATCTTTTTAGGAATAAGTTAAGTTTGAGGAACTCATAAAAGTGACAGGTTTGATTACAATATTATTGTTTAACATCTTTTTAGGAATAAGTTACGTTTGAGGAACTCATTGAAGTGACAGGTTTGATTATAATATTATTTTATAACACATTTTTAGGAATAAGTTACGTTTGAGGAAATCATTGAAGTGACAGGTATGATTATAATATTATTTTATAACATCTTTTCAGGAATAAGTTACGTTTGAGGAACTCATAAAAGTGACAGGTTTGATTACAATATAATTGTTTAACATCTTTTTAGGAATAAGTTACGTTTGAGGAACTCATTGAAGTGACAGGTTTGATTATAATATTATTTTATAACATCTTTTCAGGAATAAGTTACGTTTGAGGAACTCATTGAAGTGACAGGTTTGATTATAATATTATTTTATAACATCTTTTCAGGAATAAGTTACGTTTGAGGAACTCACTGACGTGACAGGTTTGATTATAATATTATTTTATAACATCCTTTTAGGAATAAGTTAAGTTTGAGGAACTCATAAAAGTGACAGGTTTGATTACAATATTATTGTTTAACATCTTTTTAGGAATAAGTTACGTTTGAGGAACTCATTGAAGTGACAGGTTTGATTATAATATTATTTTATAACACATTTTTAGGAATAAGTTACGTTTGAGGAAATCATTGAAGTGACAGGTATGATTATAATATTATTTTATAACATCTTTTCAGGAATAAGTTACGTTTGAGGAACTCATAAAAGTGACAGGTTTGATTACAATATTATTGTTTAACATCTTTTTAGGAATAAGTTACGTTTGAGGAACTCATTGAAGTGACAGGTTTGATTATAATATTATTTTATAACATCTTTTCAGGAATAAGTTACGTTTGAGGAACTCATTGAAGTGACAGGTTTGATTATAATATTATTTTATAACATCTTTTCAGGAATAAGTTACGTTTGAGGAACTCACTGACGTGACAGGTTTGATTATAATATTATTTTATAACATCTTTTCAGGAATAAGTTACGTTTGAGGAACTCATAAAAGTGACAGGTTTGATTACAATATTATTGTTTAACATCTTTTTAGGAATAAGTTACGTTTGAGGAACTCATTGAAGTGACAGGTTTGATTATAATATTATTTTATAACATCTTTTCAGGAATAAGTTACGTTTGAGGAACTCATTGAAGTGACAGGTTTGATTATAATATTATTTTATAACATCTTTTCAGGAATAAGTTACGTTTGAGGAACTCACTGACGTGACAGGTTTGATTATAATATTATTTTATAACATCCTTTTAGGAATAAGTTAAGTTTGAGGAACTCATAAAAGTGACAGGTTTGATTACAATATTATTGTTTAACATCTTTTTAGGAATAAGTTACGTTTGAGGAACTCATTGAAGTGACAGGTTTGATTATAATATTATTTTATAACACATTTTTAGGAATAAGTTACGTTTGAGGAAATCATTGAAGTGACAGGTATGATTATAATATTATTTTATAACATCTTTTCAGGAATAAGTTACGTTTGAGGAACTCATAAAAGTGACAGGTTTGATTACAATATTATTGTTTAACATCTTTTTAGGAATAAGTTACGTTTGAGGAACTCATTGAAGTGACAGGTTTGATTATAATATTATTTTATAACATCTTTTCAGGAATAAGTTACGTTTGAGGAACTCATTGAAGTGACAGGTTTGATTATAATATTATTTTATAACATCTTTTCAGGAATAAGTTACGTTTGAGGAACTCACTGACGTGACAGGTTTGATTATAATATTATTTTATAACATCTTTTCAGGAATAAGTTACGTTTGAGGAACTCATAAAAGTGACAGGTTTGATTACAATATTATTGTTTAACATCTTTTTAGGAATAAGTTACGTTTGAGGAACTCATTGAAGTGACAGGTTTGATTATAATATTATTTTATAACATCTTTTCAGGAATAAGTTACGTTTGAGGAACTCATTGAAGTGACAGGTTTGATTATAATATTATTTTATAACATCTTTTCAGGAATAAGTTACGTTTGAGGAACTCACTGACGTGACAGGTTTGATTATAATATTATTTTATAACATCTTTTCAGGAATAAGTTACGTTTGAGGAACTCATAAAAGTGACAGGTTTGATTACAATATTATTGTTTAACATCTTTTTAGGAATAAGTTACGTTTGAGGAACTCATTGAAGTGACAGGTTTGATTATAATATTATTTTATAACACATTTTTAGGAATAAGTTACGTTTGAGGAAATCATTGAAGTGACAGGTATGATTATAATATTATTTTATAACATCTTTTCAGGAATAAGTTACGTTTGAGGAACTCATAAAAGTGACAGGTTTGATTACAATATTATTGTTTAACATCTTTTTAGGAATAAGTTACGTTTGAGGAACTCATTGAAGTGACAGGTTTGATTATAATATTATTTTATAACATCTTTTCAGGAATAAGTTACGTTTGAGGAACTCATTGAAGTGACAGGTTTGATTATAATATTATTTTATAACATCTTTTCAGGAATAAGTTACGTTTGAGGAACTCACTGACGTGACAGGTTTGATTATAATACTATTTTATAACATCTTTTTAGGAATAAGTTAAGTTTGAGGAACTCATAAAAGTGACAGGTTTGATTACAATATTATTGTTTAACATCTTTTTAGGAATAAGTTACGTTTGAGGAACTCATTGAAGTGACAGGTTTGATTATAATATTATTTTATAACACATTTTTAGGAATAAGTTACGTTTGAGGAAATCATTGAAGTGACAGGTATGATTATAATATTATTTTATAACATCTTTTCAGGAATAAGTTACGTTTGAGGAACTCATAAAAGTGACAGGTTTGATTACAATATTATTGTTTAACATCTTTTTAGGAATAAGTTACGTTTGAGGAACTCATTGAAGTGACAGGTTTGATTATAATATTATTTTATAACACATTTTTAGGAATAAGTTATGTTTGAGGAACTCATTGAAGTGACAGGTTTGATTATAATATTATTTTATAACATCTTTTCAGGAATAAGTTACGTTTGAGGAACTCATTGACGTGACAGGTTTGATTATAATATTATTTTATAACATCTTTTCAGGAATAAGTTACGTTTGAGGAACTCATTGAAGTGACAGGTTTGATTATAATATTATTTTATAACATCTTTTCAGGAATAAGTTACGTTTGAGGAACTCATTGAAGTGACAGGTTTGATTATAATATTATTTTATAACATCTTTTTACGAATAAGTTATGTTTGAGGAACTCATTGAAGTGACAGGTTTGATTATAATATTATTTTATAACATCTTTTCAGGAATAAGTTACGTTTGAGGAACTCATTGACGTGACAGGTTTGATTATAATATTATTTTATAACATCTTTTCAGGAATAAGTTACGTTTGAGGAACTCATTGAAGTGACAGGTTTGATTATAATATTATTTTATAATATCTTTTCAGGAATAAGTTACGTTTGAGGAACTCATTGAAGTGACAGGTTTGATTATAATATTATTTTATAACACATTTTTAGGAATAAGTTACGTTTGAGGAACTCATTGACGTGACAGGTTTGATTATAATATTATTTTATAACATCTTTTCAGGAATAAGTTACGTTTGAGGAACTCATAAAAGTGACAGGTTTGATTACAATATTATTGTTTAACATCTTTTTAGGAATAAGTTACGTTTGAGGAACTCATTGAAGTGACAGGTTTGATTATAATATTATTTTATAACATCTTTTCAGGAATAAGTTACGTTTGAGGAACTCATTGAAGTGACAGGTTTGATTATAATATTATTTTATAACATCTTTTCAGGAATAAGTTACGTTTGAGGAACTCACTGACGTGACAGGTTTGATTATAATATTATTTTATAACATCTTTTTAGGAATAAGTTAAGTTTGAGGAACTCATAAAAGTGACAGGTTTGATTACAATATTATTGTTTAACATCTTTTTAGGAATAAGTTACGTTTGAGGAACTCATTGAAGTGACAGGTTTGATTATAATATTATTTTATAACACATTTTTAGGAATAAGTTACGTTTGAGGAAATCATTGAAGTGACAGGTATGATTATAATATTATTTTATAACATCTTTTCAGGAATAAGTTACGTTTGAGGAACTCATAAAAGTGACAGGTTTGATTACAATATTATTGTTTAACATCTTTTTAGGAATAAGTTACGTTTGAGGAACTCATTGAAGTGACAGGTTTGATTATAATATTATTTTATAACATCTTTTCAGGAATAAGTTACGTTTGAGGAACTCATTGAAGTGACAGGTTTGATTATAATATTATTTTATAACATCTTTTCAGGAATAAGTTACGTTTGAGGAACTCACTGACGTGACAGGTTTGATTATAATATTATTTTATAACATCTTTTTAGGAATAAGTTAAGTTTGAGGAACTCATAAAAGTGACAGGTTTGATTACAATATTATTGTTTAACATCTTTTTAGGAATAAGTTACGTTTGAGGAACTCATTGAAGTGACAGGTTTGATTATAATATTATTTTATAACACATTTTTAGGAATAAGTTACGTTTGAGGAAATCATTGAAGTGACAGGTATGATTATAATATTATTTTATAACATCTTTTCAGGAATAAGTTACGTTTGAGGAACTCATAAAAGTGACAGGTTTGATTACAATATTATTGTTTAACATCTTTTTAGGAATAAGTTACGTTTGAGGAACTCATTGAAGTGACAGGTTTGATTATAATATTATTTTATAACATCTTTTCAGGAATAAGTTACGTTTGAGGAACTCATTGAAGTGACAGGTTTGATTATAATATTATTTTATAACATCTTTTCAGGAATAAGTTACGTTTGAGGAACTCACTGACGTGACAGGTTTGATTATAATATTATTTTATAACATCTTTTCAGGAATAAGTTACGTTTGAGGAACTCATAAAAGTGACAGGTTTGATTACAATATTATTGTTTAACATCTTTTTAGGAATAAGTTACGTTTGAGGAACTCATTGAAGTGACAGGTTTGATTATAATATTATTTTATAACACATTTTTAGGAATAAGTTACGTTTGAGGAAATCATTGAAGTGACAGGTATGATTATAATATTATTTTATAACATCTTTTCAGGAATAAGTTACGTTTGAGGAACTCATAAAAGTGACAGGTTTGATTACAATATTATTGTTTAACATCTTTTTAGGAATAAGTTACGTTTGAGGAACTCATTGAAGTGACAGGTTTGATTATAATATTATTTTATAACATCTTTTCAGGAATAAGTTACGTTTGAGGAACTCATTGAAGTGACAGGTTTGATTATAATATTATTTTATAACATCTTTTCAGGAATAAGTTACGTTTGAGGAACTCACTGACGTGACAGGTTTGATTATAATATTATTTTATAACATCTTTTTAGGAATAAGTTAAGTTTGAGGAACTCATAAAAGTGACAGGTTTGATTACAATATTATTGTTTAACATCTTTTTAGGAATAAGTTACGTTTGAGGAACTCATTGAAGTGACAGGTTTGATTATAATATTATTTTATAACACATTTTTAGGAATAAGTTACGTTTGAGGAAATCATTGAAGTGACAGGTATGATTATAATATTATTTTATAACATCTTTTCAGGAATAAGTTACGTTTGAGGAACTCATAAAAGTGACAGGTTTGATTACAATATTATTGTTTAACATCTTTT
The DNA here is from genome assembly GCA_039881145.1 of Druceiella hillmani. Classification (NCBI taxonomy): domain Eukaryota; kingdom Metazoa; phylum Arthropoda; class Insecta; order Lepidoptera; family Hepialidae; genus Druceiella; species Druceiella hillmani. Next base: position 6,933,118 of record JAYKKI010000035.1, read on the forward strand.
TAGGAATAAGTTACGTTTGAGGAACTCATTGAAGTGACAGGTTTGATTATAATATTATTTTATAACACATTTTTAGGAATAAGTTATGTTTGAGGAACTCATTGAAGTGACAGGTTTGATTATAATATTATTTTATAACATCTTTTCAGGAATAAGTTACGTTTGAGGAACTCATTGACGTGACAGGTTTGATTATAATATTATTTTATAACATCTTTTCAGGAATAAGTTACGTTTGAGGAACTCATTGAAGTGACAGGTTTGATTATAATATTATTTTATAATATCTTTTCACGAATAAGTTACGTTTGAGGAACTCATTGAAGTGACAGGTTTGATTATAATATTATTTTATAACACATTTTTAGGAATAAGTTACGTTTGAGGAACTCATTGACTTGACAGGTTTGATTATAATATTATTTTATAAAATCTTTTCAGGAATAAGTTACGTTTGAGGAACTCATAAAAGTGACAGGTTTGATTACAATATTATTGTTTAACATCTTTTTAGGAATAAGTTACGTTTGAGGAACTCATTGAAGTGACAGGTTTGATTATAATATTATTTTATAACATCTTTTCAGGAATAAGTTACGTTTGAGGAACTCATTGAAGTGACAGGTTTGATTATAATATTATTTTATAATATCTTTTCAGGAATAAGTTACGTTTGAGGAACTCATTGAAGTGACAGGTTTGATTATAATATTATTTTATAACACATTTTTAGGAATAAGTTACGTTTGAGGAACTCATTGACTTGACAGGTTTGATTATAATATTATTTTATAAAATCTTTTCAGGAATAAGTTACGTTTGAGGAACTCATAAAAGTGGCAGGTTTGATTACAATATTATTGTTTAACATCTTTTTAGGAATAAGTTACGTTTGAGGAACTCATTGAAGTGACAGGTTTGATTATAATATTATTTTATAACACATTTTTAGGAATAAGTTATGTTTGAGGAACTCATTGAAGTGACAGGTTTGATTATAATATTATTTTATAACATCTTTTCAGGAATAAGTTACGTTTGAGGAACTCATTGACGTGACAGGTTTGATTATAATATTATTTTATAACATCTTTTCAGGAATAAGTTACGTTTGAGGAACTCATTGAAGTGACAGGTTTGATTATAATATTATTTTATAACACATTTTTAGGAATAAGTTACGTTTGAGGAACTCATTGACTTGACAGGTTTGATTATAATATTATTTTATAAAATCTTTTCAGGAATAAGTTACGTTTGAGGAACTCATAAAAGTGACAGGTTTGATTACAATATTATTGTTTAACATCTTTTTAGGAATAAGTTACGTTTGAGGAACTCATTGAAGTGACAGGTTTGATTATAATATTATTTTATAACATCTTTTCAGGAATAAGTTACGTTTGAGGAACTCATTGAAGTGACAGGTTTGATTATAATATTATTTTATAACACATTTTTAGGAATAAGTTACGTTTGAGGAACTCATTGACTTGACAGGTTTGATTATAATATTATTTTATAAAATCTTTTCAGGAATAAGTTACGTTTGAGGAACTCATAAAAGTGGCAGGTTTGATTACAATATTATTGTTTAACATCTTTTTAGGAATAAGTTACGTTTGAGGAACTCATTGAAGTGACAGGTTTGATTATAATATTATTTTATAACATCTTTTCAGGAATAAGTTACGTTTGAGGAACTCATTGAAGTGACAGGTTTGATTATAATATTATTTTATAACATCTTTTCAGGAATAAGTTACGTTTGAGGAACTCACTGACGTGACAGGTTTGATTATAATATTATTTTATAACATCTTTTCAGGAATAAGTTACGTTTGAGGAACTCATAAAAGTGACAGGTTTGATTACAATATTATTGTTTAACATCTTTTTAGGAATAAGTTACGTTTGAGGAACTCATTGAAGTGACAGGTTTGATTATAATATTATTTTATAACACATTTTTAGGAATAAGTTATGTTTGAGGAACTCATTGAAGTGACAGGTTTGATTATAATATTATTTTATAACATCTTTTCAGGAATAAGCTACGTTTGAGGAACTCATTGACGTGACAGGTTTGATTATAATATTATTTTATAACATCTTTTCAGGAATAAGTTACGTTTGAGGAACTCATTGAAGTGACAGGTTTTATTATAATATTATTTTATAATATCTTTTCATGAATAAGTTACGTTTGAGGAACTCATTGAAGTGACAGGTTTGATTATAATATTATTTTATAACACATTTTTAGGAATAAGTTACGTTTGAGGAACTCATTGACGTGACAGGTTTGATTATAATATTATTTTATAACATCTTTTCAGGAATAAGTTACGTTTGAGGAACTCATAAAAGTGACAGGTTTGATTACAATATTATTGTTTAACATCTTTTTAGGAATAAGTTACGTTTGAGGAACTCATTGAAGTGACAGGTTTGATTATAATATTATTTTATAACATCTTTTCAGGAATAAGTTACGTTTGAGGAACTCATTGAAGTGACAGGTTTGATTATAATATTATTTTATAACATCTTTTCAGGAATAAGTTACGTTTGAGGAACTCACTGACGTGACAGGTTTGATTATAATATTATTTTATAACATCTTTTCAGGAATAAGTTACGTTTGAGGAACTCATAAAAGTGACAGGTTTGATTACAATATTATTGTTTAACATCTTTTTAGGAATAAGTTACGTTTGAGGAACTCATTGAAGTGACAGGTTTGATTATAATATTATTTTATAACACATTTTTAGGAATAAGTTACGTTTGAGGAAATCATTGAAGTGACAGGTTTTATTATAATATTATTTTATAACATATTTCGATTACTTTCAAATTAAAGATTTAATTAATCAAGATACAAGCAATTGATAAATTCCATTTATTGTTAATAGAAATGAAAACGAAAAACTCAGAATTCAATTTTTAAAAGTACAATTTATTGCATCAATCTTAATTTTATATTGAAAACATTAAAGCTACTTGTTTAATCAATACATTCATCCATCAACACATTTTCCTGTATTCGCATGTTATTTTGAAATTTTCAAACAAGCAAATGTTTTTATGTTTGCATAATATACAATGTATTATTTAATTTTCAACCATTTGTTTCCATGACGCAACAGAGAAGGTATATGCGTTTAGGGTGAGTGTTTGTTTGTTTGTTTGTGTGTGCAATCCAATGTTCCCATTTATCTTTAAAACGGTTTGACCGATTTAGTTACGGTTTTCTATAAAATATTTTGTGGTTAATTGACAATGGTTCTTAGATAGTTGTTATGGTGATTATTCACCAGGGGGCACCGCAATAAAAATTTTGTTGCAAACGAATGTTTACCATTTATCTCCAAAATAGTTTGACCGATTTACACACGGGTTTCTGCACAATATTTGCGACTAAACGACGATAGTTTTTAAATAGGTGTTATGGTGTTAGCTCGCCAGGAAGCGTTGGAACATTTCGTTGAAAAGGGATGTTCCCATTTATTTCCAAAATGGTTTGACCGATTTAGCATGGTCTTCTGCATAAACGCTTTAATCAAAAAAATATAAAATAAAAAGCAAAATGAAAAATTTTGAAAAATAACGGATGTGGTCGTTGTATTTGGAAAACGATTAAATGTATATTTTTTAAAAACCCCCGACTAAAAGAAAGTAAGGAATTATTAATATAATTACAAACCCTAGAAAATCCGTCGGGGCTGCCATGCCCTGCCTATGTCTAAAATTTTGCAGTCTTATCAGTTCGTGATTAACTGAAATTCTCTTAGGTGCACAAATAGCTTTTCTATGCTGCTACAATGTAATTGATATTGGGAACCGAAATGGCAATGACAGCTCCAACGGACTTTCTTTGGTTTGTAGGGTTTTTAGTTTTGTTTATTAGGTTTATATATTAGGTATATTAGGTTTTTACTTTCTTTTAGTCGAGGGTTTTAAAAAAAATTTAAAATAAAATTTTTTTTTTACTTTTAATTTTGTTTTTTTTTATGTACCAATAGGTAGATAAAATTTCTACTTTGTTATTGTTTAAGGTACTAAAACAAACGGGAGGCGTTTTCCAATCGTATATATATATATATCCAAATGTATATAACTAAAATTTACACCGACTTCAATTCAGAATTTATGGCGCATAATCATTTTCTTTAAGAGTGTGAAACAAACAAATTAACGTAACACAATTTTATTTGCTTTCATAAAATTGTATCAAACCAGCAGTCTTTTGGTTTCATTGCAAGTGATTATAAGATTAGGATAAAACGCCAACAAATGCCAACAGATAATTTAGGTGTTATGTTGTTTATTTCATTGTCCTATTGAATTTTTTTTCCATTTCGCCAGAGAGTTTTTTTTTCATTCAGTTGTTACATGAATCATCTGCCTGTTTGTAATTATACCCGTATATAACTTTTATAATTTATTGTAAAAGTTATATACGGGTATAAAAATTATATACACTAATCGGTCAACTTAAACTTTAGCATAAATTCGCAAGAGCGAATACAGATTTTGGGGGGGGGGGGCACAACCAAGTTGGCAACGAGTGTCAGTTGAAGTAAATTAGCAGGAAAAAACTCTTGCCGATCGCTCGCTCGCAGACACGCGTGCAACTCAAAACTGTAGACCTGTGCTGTAGACTACATACGTAGTAGCTATGAGTACTAGTACCGGTATTATTTATTCTATAATTTCGATCAAGCAAACGCGCTTTTCATCGTTAAAAAAAATATTCGCATGGAATTTTTACGTATATTATGTTGTAATTTACGAGAACTAAACAAAATAGATTATTCTGGGACTTCTGGGGGGGGGGGGCGGTGCCACCGTGCCCCCCCCCCCTAAATCCGCCTATGTATGTACGTAATGATACATATGACAGGAGAATTTAGCAACAATTATTGAAAATTAGTGCGTGCTAGTATTATTTGTTAAAAATTTGTTTATTATAATTACGGAAATTGAAAGTGGTATCGCAAAGATGTCGGATTTTTTTATTGAAGTTGAAATAGTACATTATTACATTAAATATATTTTATTTAAAAATGTGGAAAACATTTTTTTAGACGGGAGGTAATAAAAAAAACGAGCCACCATGGGACGCCTGGCAGATGTGAAACGTCTTATAAACCGCGGCGCGAACGTAGATTTGAACCATGCAGTCAGTGTAGCACCATCTATCGAAAAATATTAAAAACATATTTTATACCCTAAAATATAATAATATTATATGTAAAAAAATAAGCTTCGCCATTTATATCAAAATTTCAACAGCGACTCGTTGGATTAGGGGCATGATTTTCGTTCAGGGTGCGAGAGGCCCCGGGTTGAAATCCCGAACGAGCTGAACTATATTTCTGTAACTCTTTGAAGGTTTTAAGACAGTTTAATGCAATACACTGGTATAAAGTAAAACTAGCCGAATTAAGTCAGAAAGAGCCGACAAGGCGCGAAGCTGACCGAATGGCAGACTAGACGCAAAGTTGACCGATTTAAGGCGGAAAGAGCCGACAAGACACGAAGCTTTGTCGTATGGAAATATACGTATTGCCATCAGAACATGTAAATTCCCATCCTGAGGCGCCATTAGATGTTTCAAGTCAAAAATATATTTAAGTTTTCGTCGCCCCCATGGTGTTTTAGGTTAATCACAAGTCATAAGGCCTTTGATTGTGCAACACACCGCGGAGACCCAGGTTCAATTCCCGCTCATCGAGTGTACATTAAAGTACATAAATAAATAGTACCAGGTGACCGAGCGATGCTCGGTTTATTTCAAGTTTCCTATAGGTACGTGAAATTGCTTAGTTTACGGTATTAGATTTCCTTCTCTTTCCCCGTCTCTTTCCCTTCCCCTTTGCCTTTGCTTTTTTTTTCGGTCTCGCCTTCCCTCTCGCCTTCTCGTTCGCCTTCGCGCGCATTCACCTTCGCGTTCGCGTTCGCCTTCCACTTCCCCTTCGCCTTCCACTGCACCTTCATATTCCCCTTCTCCACTTCTCATCTTCACCTCCCCTTCCCCATCCCTTTTCACAAACCCCTTGCCCGTCCTTCCCTCACCCACCCTTTCGCTTCCCCTTTCAAACCCTTACCACACCCTTCTCCGTTCCTTCTTCCCCTTTCGCTTCCCCGTCCCTTTCCCTTCACCTTCCCCTGCCCTCCATCTCACCCTCCCCTTCCCCGTCCCCTTCCCTTACGCTTCCCCGTCCCCTTCTCTTCCGCTCCCCCTTCCTCTTCCCTTCCCTTCCCTTCCCTTCCGCTCCTCCTTCCCCTTATCTTCCGCTCCCCTTCCCCGTCCCTACCGGTCCCCCTATCCTTACGCTCCCCCTTCCCTTCCGCTTCCCCTTCCATTCCGGTTCCCCTTCCCCTTCCCTTCCGCTTTTCCTTCCCTTCTGCTCCCCCTTTCCCTTCCCATCCGCTCCCCTTCCCCTTACCTTTCCTTTCCCTTACCTTCCACTTCCTTTTCACATCCCCCTTCCCCACACCTCTCACCACCCCCTTCCCCTCACCTCACCCTCCTCCTCTACTCCCCTTCCCCTCCCCCTCTACTATCCTTCCCCAACCCTTCCCCTTGCTCTCCCCTGCCCTTCTCCTTTCCATCCTACTATCATTTCCCTCCCCCTTCCTCCCCACTCCCCCACCCCTTCCCCATACCCCCACCCACACTTTCCCTCCCCTCCCTTACCCCTACCCTCCCCTTCCCCTTCCACTCCCTATCACTCTCCCCCTCCCCCACCCTTTCCCACCGGATTGTATAGGTATAGATTGTGTTCGATCGTCGATTATGAAGACACATTGGGCCGCATCTAGTGCACGGTTCACTACGATGTTTGTCAACATTCCATTCAGACATAAGTGTGATGTGTGTGATTATATGTTATTATTATGAGTTACATAGACGTATTCACGTACAACACACGGCCGTGTCCATGACACAGCCACACCCCATTTTGTTTGTATGTTTCAGACTGAAACAGTCGTAAAATATAATTTTGTCCTATGTCTACATTTCCTATGCTATGTCTAATTTTGTCCTATGTTTTCATTTTTGTCCTATGTCTAGATTCCTACCTTCATGGTCTACATTTAAAATGAAAGTAAAAGTTAAAGCAATTTTTTAACTTATTTAACAGCAGCTGCAGATATTATCAAAAATTAAATCTGTGAGCATTTATTCTATGAACGCGTAATTTACAAAACCTTAGATTATTATTATATAATTTTATAAATATTTAAACATATTTTGGTCTTGGTAAAATAATATTTGCGTTTCTTTTCTTTTAGTTATGACTAGATCCACGTCTCCGCTGTAAAAAAAGATAATATGAATAACAAGTAGCGAATATATTTTAACCTGAAGAAAAAAAAACATAACTTAAATTTCAAAACTGCACATCAAAATGGGGCGCAAGCAACTATTTAACGTAGATAGTGAGACCAGTGAAACGAATGTGCGCGCAGTGAAGACAGACGTGTACGAGAGAGCGAATATCATCTCGAAACTCTTTTTCTTCTGGATGTGGCCCACCTTCTACAGAGGAAACAGGAGGGAGTTGGACGAGGATGATTTGAATTCAGTCAGCTCGAGCCACAAGTCTGAAACCCTGGGCGATCGATTGGAAAGGTCAGTAACTTATAAGTATTTCATTAAATTATTTCTAACCTAGAAAACTTATCTATTACATTTTATTTCCATCTTTGTCAAACACTCTTCTTCTTTTGTGAAGTTATTGGTAAAGGGTAATGTAAGGCAAACGTGTGCTATCTGGATCTTACTGAAGTTCGATTGCCCTTAAAATTTGTGCAACAGTTATATCTTTCTTGTACCTTGGCTTCAGAAAATTAATATGATATTTTGAGTTAAGTCTCGACTCAAATAGATAAAAATACGAGATGCGTGTATCTTCAAATTATTATATAGAATTTCGTAAATTAATGTCAAAAACGAAACCTTTATAATTTAGTTAGAGACGTCTGTCCGTTTGTATGTTAAATCATTACAACTCTTTGAGTTTACAATCGATTGTGATGAAATACATATTAGAAGTACCTCCCCATACCTCGAATTAGTGGAACATTTTTTTTCTTATGGCCATACAGACAGACAACGAGGTATCACCATAACGGACGACTGGCAATAATCGGAGAAATTAGAACATATGATATGTAATGACGTTTCACAACAATCTGTGAAGTTTTATAAAAATCAGTACTGCAAAAGATCGGAATGACTCCGGACGAATCTCTCCTATCCGAATGTTAGAACGCGCTAACGGAGAACAGGATAGAACATATGACTAAACATGCGTTAACGGAAACGGCCGATGTTTTCGCTTGTGTGGAATGTCGGCCACCGAGCTTGTACTATAAAAGTCACCAGTTGTCGACCGATGTCACATCGCCTACCAAAGTCATTCATCTGCGTTGTGTGGAAGGACTCCATTTATAACTTTTAGGTGTGGACTCGAAGAGGGATAGGGATAAAAGATTACGGCAAGTAGGAATTGACATGCGGTAGGGATGGGGTAGTATTTTTAGGATTTTTCAGACCACCGGTCACTTCTTTAATATTTCCATCCACTTACTTCTTTTTAAAGTTAGACGCCTCTGAAAGTCAGACAGACAGATGAAAGATAGAGGGACGTTGTAGGTTTTCCTACGATTAGTAGGATATTTTCAAACGACCCTTAAAATCATTTATAGAGGGCAATTTTCTGATTAATCTATAGTTAATTGTCAAGCTTTGCTACTTTCATAGAAAGAAAATTTTTCATAGAATGTTGAAAAAATAAGACTGCAAGTTTTTAAAGATAAAATTTTACCAACTTACTGAGATTCTTATCATTACAAAGAATTATCTACAGACAATTTCGTAAATCTGGCTTTAATATATTCCCAGTTATGGACTTTAAAATCATTACTAACTGGTAGATAATCTGTCAGTTAGCACTAACTGATGGATAAACAAAATCTTCAGATCACTTCCAGCTTATCAAGAAACAGAAATTTGGCAAGTAGCCAGTTGTACGTACATTGACGAAAAAGCCTAAAAGCGCTCATGGATCAGTCGGCACCATGACGCAGTCTTTTTTAAAAAGTTATCAGTAGAGTTTCTTTACCTAGAGTTTGTTTTGGAAACTTTGCTGAACGAAATTTACGTAAATTGAATCTAGCCATTTTTAAGCTCCGTTATGCTTTCTATTTAGTTTAAATTTTCGACGTGTTTAATAACTCTTCTCTTATCATAAATAATCTGATAGGCAGGGATGGATTCTATTTCAAGTTTTCCAGAAGTAAGTTATTAGTAAATTTGTTTACAAATCGTTATTTTTTGTTTTAAAAATGAAAGTGGGTACCACGCATCAATAGATATCGTTATCGATGCTGCTCAGCCAGCATGAGAATCCAAGCTCAGGTCCGTAATTTACGTCTACGAGTTACATATTTAGCCGCGCGAATGAATTGAATACGCATACAAAAATAGAATTTTGACAATGCGAAAACGCAGTATTTCAATTACTAATGCTGTTTTTTTAGAGTTTTACTAATACTTTTATAACTTTATTTTTAAAATGGTAATAAAATCAAGTTATCGCTCTAAAAATTAGCCATGATTCTTCTGTAAATACTGTTAAAATCCTATCAAAAACATGAACGTAAAATATTAGGAAGGTTCTCTTGAACTTAAAAAGGGTTGAAATACAAATTATTGCCTAGTTTTAAGTATTTTTTTCAGATATAACTTTATATATGATTTAAATAATGTAAATAGGCCAAGATCATGCAAAATATATCATCTATGTGTGCGGCACCACTCACACTAAAACGTATGTATATGAATAAATAAATTCGTCTCTCTTATACTCGGAACAAGTATTATTTCTATGTGTAAGTGTCGACGCCATTTTGTAAACATGAGGAACGTTCAATTATTTCTACATGTTTTTTTATTTGATATGTTGAACTTGCTAACTGTTTTTTGTTAACGCCTTTGTTGTTATTTTTGTCATGACTGGTGTTTTGCGTAATGAATATAAATGCATATTGTTCCTACAAGCTTATTTTCTCGAAAAAATTCTCTGTTAACACACGTTCAGTCGCAACGACTACCGTAAGCAAATGGCGCTAAAATGTGTGCACGCACATATTCTATTACGCATTTGCACTTAATGTATGGGCAGGCAGCTAGTGTTATTTATATTTTTGGATATATGATATTTTTTAATAAGTACGTACGTAAGTATGTACGAAAACGTGAAAATAATTTTACTTGTAGGCTTGAACTTGGCAACTTTTTTATAGTATTTACCAGAACACGAAGCATCATTTAAACAAAACCTGCTCGGAGGTAGTATTATCATTCAAAGGATGTAACAATGAAACCTTCCTATAAATTCGTAGAGTAGTATTTAGGGTTTCATACCAGATGAATTTGGACGGGATTTTATTGTTCTAAATATAACTGAAATATTTAAGCATTTTGATTTACGTAATATTAATTTGAAAATAAAATTTTCATTTTTTGAGAAAAAGCACCTCGCGCTTACTTACGCTCAAACATTATACTCAATGACAAACATGGCTTATAAGTAGATAGAAAAAATAGGTTTGATAATTATATTTTGCCTTTTAGCGCAATTCCTATAAAAGCCTTTTTTTTTATTAATTTTATAAAATATTAATTTATTTTTACTTATTTTAATCTTATATTAAAGGAGAAAACTTTTTTGAACTTGCTTTAGGTTATATTTAGGACTACTTTCTCTTCTTGATTCTGTATTTGTGGGCGACTGAGTGCGCATCCTTTCCATATATGTCTATGTATCAGTATTGTAAGGCGTCTATCCTCTAAGCTTGATACAATCCAGTTCTTCGATCTGAAGTATATAAAGTAATTTTACTCTACTTATTTTACTCTACGACTAATTTATTCTACTCTACTAGTAATTTAACTCTACTTATTTTACTCTACTACTACTAATTTTACTTTACTTAAGCGTAAGTATTTTACTCTATGTATGGTTGTCTGCAAAAGCTGGTGATACAACAATCAGAAGCCCAAAAACGGTTAGGACATATTGTTCCGTAATCGAGTTCACTGTCTAACTTGCCGTTCTATTTCATTTAGTTAGTTCGACGGTACCATTGTATCATATTATCATCAAAACTAAGCACAACTGCTTAAAGTTCCATGATGATATAACAATAAGAAATGCATGAAATTTAGTTTCGCTGATTCCATTGTATAGTTAGATACAGGTCAACCTTTATTAATGAAAGGGTGTTAAAAAGTAGTGATATTATGTGGGACCTCTTTATTTTTTACAAATTTAGTGGCATCGTATATTAAAAATGTGACCAGGTTTTTTGAAGCCAAAAGTTTTACGGTGTTTACAAAAATTATGAAGACCTACCAGCTATTTTTAGTTGTGTTTGTCTAGACTTTGTTTTCGTATACAAATAAATAAAAAGTACGTCTTGAGAACGAGTGATGTGTCATGTAGGAGATAGAGAATTGATAACGAGATAAAAAACGTGCGGCCTTGTGTACTTTGATGTGGACGTAATGAAGTGATGCGATTTGACACGATTTTTCAATATCGATATTCACATATAACTTATTTGGTATCGATGATTCAATAATCTGTAGAATGATGTTTTATGTACAGAGAGATCAGGCGAAAATTCATTCGATCAGATCACAATATCGATACTAAGCGTTTAGTGATTATTTGGAACTTAATTATTATATAAAATAAATTTAATGAGGAAAATATTTGGTTTTCGGAAAAGTAATTTCTTTTTTTTATAGAAATGACAGATTTTTATAACATATAGCAATTTTATTGAATTATATATTAACCATTTGTTGCAATACTTTTTGCTATTTTTCTGATAATAATGTGTGCGTCATCATTGACTCTATTGGTCTTCTCTTAAATATAACCAAATCAAACACCTAAGTGATTTTTGACACTCTCATTTAAAGCAAATTATTTGTTGTCTAACGAATTTCGTCCAACGAATTTTAAATTGGAACAAATGTCGAAGTGTTCCAGGTTTGGCGAGTATTGTGTATCTGGTATCATATTCTATCCAAGTTTTAATGTATTCTTGGGATACATCAATTTTTGTGAGATCTGGCGTTATCAGAATGATATGCCGGGCCTCTTCTGCTCATCAATTTTGGCTTCTTCTCCTTGATGGAATCAATCTGTCCAATCGGTGACTGTGCATATAACAATTAGTTGCCCGATTGTCTCACAGCATTTCAAAATTAACTTATTAAGTAATGAGCACATATATAGTTTTCTACAATTATAGAATGCAATTAATTACATAGAAATGATACAATGTACTGCACAAAGCCCTTCAGTTAGATTATTTATTTTTGAAATTATTTTTCAATGCGTTAATGTATAGTTGCCCACTACAGTTTTTACAAGTATATTGTAGACAATTTTGTTGTCTACATTTAAATGTACAATTGCCCAGTACATTTTTCACAAGTATACTGTAGACAATTTTATTGTCTATATTTAAATGTACAATTGCCCAGTACTTCTTTCACAAGTATAGTGTAGACAATTTTATTGTCTTTATTTAAATGTACAATTGCCCAGTACATCTTTCACAAGTATAATGTAGACAATTTTATTGTCTATATTTAAATGTACAATTGCCCAGTACATCTTTCACAAGTATAATGTAGACAATTTTATTGTCTATATTTAAATGTACAATTGCCCAGTACATATTTTACAAGTATAATGTAGACAATTTTATTGTCTATATTTAAATGTACAATTGCCCAGAACATCTTTTACAAGTATAATGTAGACAATTTTATTGTCTATATTTAAATGTACTATTGCCCAGTACATCTTTCACAAGTATAATGTAGACAATTTTATTGTCTATATTTAAATGTACAATTGCCCAGTACATATTTTACAAGTATAATGTAGACAATTTTATTGTCTATATTTAAATGTACAATTGCCCAGTACATCTTTCACAAGTATAATGTAGACAATTTTATTGTCTATATTTAAATGTACAATTGCCCAGTACATCTTTTACAAGTATAATGTAGACAATTTTATTGTCTATATTTAAATGTACAATTGCCCAGTACATCTTTCACAAGTATAATGTAGACAATTTTATTGTCTATATTTAAATGTACAATTGCCCAGTACATCTTTTACAAGTATAATGTAGACAATTTTATTGTCTATATTTAAATGTACAATTGCCCAGTACATCTTTCACAAGTATAATGTAGACAATTTTATTGTCTATATTTAAATGTACAATTGCCCAGTACATCTTTTACAAGTATAATGTAGACAATTTTATTGTCTATATTTAAATGTACAATTGCCCAGTACATCTTTTACAAGTATAATGTAGACAATTTTATTGTCTATATTTAAATGTACAATTGCCCGGTACATCTTTCACAAGTATAATGTAGACGATTTTGTTGTCTATGTTTCTTTAAATTATTAATACCTGTTGTAATGTAAGCACTAAATATTGTTGTCTTGATTTTTTTTAAATTTTAACATACGCGGTAAAGTAGTATAAGAGGAATTATTACAAATGGTTTTCGATACTCTTATCGCGTAATAAAAAAAATGCTGCTTGGTATTTTTTATTTCACTTTGAAGACCATTTCAATTACTTCCCGCTGGACGGTACATCTGAGAAAAAAATCTTCAAATTGGATCTATGGAAAAACTGTCGAAAACCATTAGGAAATATTTTTTATTAATTTCTGTGCGTTCACATAATTCAAATGCGACTTCCTGTAAAGTTAAATCAGTCTTGAACAGAAGTATATTTATGCTGTGACATTTGGATGGACATATTTGGAGACGTTCTTTATGAAGTTTCCGTTTTGCTTTTTACTGTGTAATCCTAAAAACAATGCTATCTTAATCCCACAAAATAGAGCACATAATTTTATTGATCAATATCACCTATCGATGTGCTTTCTGACACGCAACACAGACGATCAACAATAAACGGTCCGACAATAATTGCAGGAAATACAATATACAACACACAATTGATACATTTAAGTTCAAGTCCTACGCAAATCGGCCCTAAAATATAGGCGACGCTGGCCAACTCTCGTGAATCCAAACGTTATGATCTTAAAATTGCTAATAAAGAAAAAAATAGAACATATGCCGTAAGAATCGATAGATATGCCGTAAGAATCGGTCTTACGAAAAAATAGAGGCGACGCTGGCCAACTCTCGTCAATCTAAATGTTATGAATTCCAAAGTGCTAATTGGTCTTGATTTGTGCCGTAAGAATCGGTCTTACGAAAAAATAGAGGCGACGCTGGCTAACTCTCGTCAATCTAATTGTTATGAATTCCAACGTGCTAATGGAGAAAAGGATAAAACAAACAGCTGAACACACGCTAACGAAGACGGCAGATATTCAATTGGTCTTGTTTGTGCGGTAAGAATCGATCTTACGAAAAAATAGAGATGACGCTAGCCAATTTTCGTCGATCTAAATGTTATGAATTCAAATGTGCTAATGGAGAAAAGAAGAAAACAGGCAGCTGAACATGCGCAAATGGAGACAGTAGGTATTTAGTTGGTCTCGATTTGTGCGGTAAGTTGGAAGAAAGTGGGCCACCAACGTTGTGCCCCAAAACTCGCCAATTGTCTGTAACTGACACGCTACCTACAAAAGCCGTCAGAGCTGCACTTCAACATTGTTGTAAGTAGTCCATATCCCAATCCATGTATCCATATCCCAATCCATATATCATCTATGATGCCCTTCGGGAATGGATCGTTGTATAATTTCAAGTTTTAAAACGGATTCGAGTCGTTTCAAATTATTAGAAATACCCACTTTTCCACCGGGGAGGAAAAACGCAAAGAATGATCGGGAAAAGTGCACGTTTTTGGACCCCTGAATTTAGAATGAAAAGTGCACGTTTTTGGACCCCTGAATTTAGAGTGAAATTATATGTCGACTTTTAGTTATGACGAGATATTAATTAGAGAAAAAAAATACTTTGATTATACGATTGGCTTAAGAAACGCAGAAGGTCAACCTAACCTTCCTCAATTCAACAAATGTGGCGTTATTTCTCTTTTGCTATACTCGTGTTCACATTGGACTAATTTAAAATTATCTAATTAAGTAAATATAAATATTATCTAAGTGTTATACGTCAAAATAAATATGTATGTCTGTCTTACTTGCACGTAAACAATAAATGTTCTTTGTCCTTTTGTTTGATATAATCATGCAGACATGACCGTCTCGCCTGTTCAAGGTGTAAATCAGCATAAGCGGTTCATTGCTCGATCATGACTCGTAGCTCCGAGGAAATACTTAATAGCTTTTCACGTCGTTAGAGAATTTGATGTAACATTTGAAATTTCCGTTGTCATATTCAGTTTTAGAACATTTTACCTATTGCTTGTATAATCATTGTTTGTAGGTTTACGAAGACACGCGAAAGAAACAAATGTTTCATTCATTCATTTTCGCCGTCTTTCTGAAAATGTCCGTTTTCCTGAAAATGCGACCCGATATTGTTTAAGATAAATAGAAATTTTATCACGTCATTGAACGTTAATTAATGTAAATACTTTTTTCTTCCTTTTGAATTTCTTTAGTATTGGGCTGATTACGTTAAAATTTTTATAGCGGGCTTTATGACCTCTCTTTTTACTTTAAGACAGTAAGCTAATTGTTTTTTTTGTATTAACAAAAAAATTATTGGTAATAGTACCAACATAATTTTGTAGATTAATCCATTAAATGTTTAATAACCTTAACCTAAATTCTTCGGTTATTTGTTGTGGTTAGCGGGCTTTATGACCTCTCTTTTTACTTTAAGACGCTAAGCTAATTATTTTTTTGTATTAACAAAAAAAAATTACTGGCAATAGTACCAAAATAATTTTGCAGATTAATCGATTAAATTTTTAATAATCTTAACCTAAATTCTTCGGTTATTTGTTGTGGTTAGCGGGCTTTATGACCTCTCTTTTTACTTTAAGACACTAAGCTAATTATTTTGTTTGTATTAACAAAAAATAATTATTGGCAATAGTACCAAAATAATTTTGCAGATTAATCGATTAAATTTTTAATAATCTTAACCTAAATTCTTCGGTTGTTTGTTGTGGTTAGCGGGCTTTATGACCTCTCTTTTTACTTTAAGACACTAAGCTAATTGTTTTTTTTGTATTAACAAAAAAATTATTGGCAATAGTACCAAAATAATTTTGCAGATTAATCGATTAAATTTTTAATAATCTTAACCTAAATTCTTCGGTTATTTGTTGTGGTTAGCGGGCTTTATGACCTCCCTTTTTACTTTAAGACGCTAAGCTAATTATTTTTTTGTATTAACAAAAAAAAATTTTTGGCAATAGTACCAAAATAATTTTGTAGATTAATCGATTGAATCTTTAATAATCTTAACCTAAATTCTTCGGTTATTTGTTGTGGTTAGCGGGCTTTATGACCTCTCTTTTTACTTTAAGACACTAAGCTAATTATTTTCTTGTATTAACAAAAAAAAATTACTGGCAATAGTACCAAAATAATTTTGCAGATTAATCGATTGAATTTTTAATAATCTTAACCTAAATTCTTCGGTTATTTGTTGTGGTTAGCGGGCTTTATGACCTCCCTTTTTACTTTAAGACGCTAAGCTAATTATTTTTTTGTATTAACAAAAAAAAATTTTTGGCAATAGTACCAAAATAATTTTGTAGATTAATCGATTGAATTTTTAATAATCTTAACCTAAATTCTTCGGTTATTTGTTGTGGTTAGCGGGCTTTATGACCTCTCTTTTTACTTTAAGACGCTAAGCTAATTATTTTTTTGTATTAACAAAAAAAAATTACTGGCAATAGTACCAAAATAATTTTGCAGATTAATCGATTGAATTTTTAATAATCTTAACCTAAATTCTTCGGTTATTTGTTGTGGTTAGCGGGCTTTATGACCTCTCTTTTTACTTTAAGACACTAAGCTAATTATTTTTTTGTATTAACAAAAAAAAATTACTGGCAATAGTACCAAAATAATTTTGCAGATTAATCGATTAAATTTTTAATAATCTTAACCTAAATTCTTCGGTTATTTGTTGTGGTTAGCGGGCTTTATGACCTCCCTTTTTACTTTAAGACGCTAAGCTAATTATTTTTTTGTATTAACAAAAAAAAATTTTTGGCAATAGTACCAAAATAATTTTGTAGATTAATCGATTGAATCTTTAATAATCTTAACCTAAATTCTTCGGTTATTTGTTGTGGTTAGCGGGCTTTATGACCTCTCTTTTTACTTTAAGACGCTAAGCTAATTATTTTTTTGTATTAACAAAAAAAAATTACTGGCAATAGTACCAAAATAATTTTGCAGATTAATCGATTGAATTTTTAATAATCTTAACCTAAATTCTTCGGTTATTTGTTGTGGTTAGCGGGCTTTATGACCACTCTTTTTACTTTAAAACACTAAGCTAATTATTATTTTGTATTAACAAAAACAAATTATTGGCAATAGTACCAAAATAATGTTGTAGATTAATCGATTAAATTTTTAATTACCTTAACCTAAATTCTTCGGTTATTTGTTGTGGTTAGCGGGCTTTATGACCTCTCTTTTTACTTTAAGACACTAACCTAATTATTTTGTTTGTATTAACAAAAAAGAATTATTGGCAATAGTACCAAAATAATTTTGCAGATTAATCGATTAAATGTTCAATAATCTTAACCTAAATTCTTCGGTTATTTGTTGTGGTTAGCGGGCTTTATGACCTCTCTTTTTACTTTAAGACACTAAGCTAATTATTTTTTTGTATTAACAAAAAACAATTTTTGGCAATAATACCAAAATAATTTTGTAGATTAATCAATTAAATTTTTAATAATCTTAACCCAAATTCTTCGGCTATTTGTTGCGATAATAATATTTCACATAAACCAAACAATGCACCACATAAATCGATGCAAATCTGTATCATGCTGCAATGCGATATATTTACACGATGATTTCTCGGAGTTGATAGGTAAAGTTATTCTCTTGGCAACACTGTGTACGTAGGGCTCTAGCAGAAGGTGGAGCGCGGTGGTAGCGCGGTGGAGGGGGAATAGGTTTTTGGTTTCATACGGCCGCCAAGAGATATGAGCGTATTAGAGATGGAAATAACTTGTTATTTCCCCATACCTATTATAATGAATAACTTCATTATTCAATAACATAGTATAATACCTGTTAAAAAATAACATGTTATTGGACATTATTCAATAACATAGTATAATACCTGTTAAAAATAACATGTTATTGGATGTTAATAACATGTTATTGGACATTATTGTGAATGATTTTTATTCAATACGTTCTCAAACAATATGTTCCATGAAATTAATTCTCCTTCTCTATGTGTACACAAAATATGCATAGTACATGCGTACTATAATCGATATCTATATTAAATACTTTTATCTGTCTGTTTATAGCTGGAGGACCGGTATAGTTCAATTTAAATGTGGTTTTCGACAGCATTAATTTTTTATTTTTTTTCACATTTCGAAATTATTACATTTCGTTACATTACATTTCGAACAACATAGTATTTTCTTGGTTCGATAATTTGAACAAGAAGAAACAATAATGCATAGAGATTGTATTTGGTTAGCGATCAACAATGAAGACTGAATGAATATAAGATAAGTATAATTCCAATAACAAGTACAGATTTGAACTTTGTAGTAATTAATTATTTATTATCATACGGTAAACATTTCATGTCGTTTGGAAATATTCCGTCAATACGAAAAAAAAATAAAGCATAAAACAGATAATATATAAACAATGAACCACAGAATAGAGTACAGAACGGACACTCCCATACTAATACATAACAAAAAAGTGGTCTACTTTTATATGGATAATTGGAAGCCGATTCACCAGGTGGCGCTTCAATTATTACCAAGACCAAAAGATGGCGCTGTCTAGATAGAATTATCACGCATAGATAAAACATTGAATTGGAATTTATTAAACAATATATTAAAAAACATTCTTATTTTCATAAATTTTTATTAAAACTTTAGAGTAACTAAAATTTAAAAAAACATGTATCAGAGATTTTACAATTATAGTATTCTAATAGGTAATTATTTCAAAAATATATTTGAATTCTCAAGTGATTTCAAAAAGCATGCTTCAAGGTTTCTCTGACTTTCACGCTCTTCAGGTAGATTATAATCTGAGAAGCTTGCAACGCTGTGTCCATAATAGTTTATGGATGTCCTCTACTGCAGAGCTGAAAGTAGAAAAATACACACGGACAATACATACATATATGGATGTTAATGCGTATTCTATAGTGTTTATTTCTTAGCATGTCTCAATGGAAGAAATTTATTTCCAAATTTCATTAAAGCTTCGAATTCAAGTTGGTATTCTTACAATATTACAGTATATATTTTATTAAAAGTATTTCCTCCAGGGTTCGTCAAAATTTTTACATTAGAATGTTTGTCGTGAAAGGGTTATTCTTTTAATAAGTTCAAAATTCTTGGTTCAATCAAAATGTTTTGTATTGAAATTGACCTAGATATAGTTTTTAAAATTTATCATTGAATATTAAATAATAACTTCAAAACTTAAGCATTTTACATTCATAACTAACCTAATTACTATATTTAAAATTTGAGCTATTACTAATCTCTGTTATTCTTTTTTGCACAGATTGCCTATTGTATGAATTATAATTATTAATGTTAAGTTTATGGTAAAATCAGTAAGTTGTTCTATAACAAACTTAAAAAAAATTTGACAGAACTTGAATAGTTAAATTTGTATCCACTCTTCGCCAATAACACATATGTAATTTACCTTAGATATTCCTTTATAGGAATATCTTAATTCTGCCGCCTCTAAACTGGTATACGGCTGGTCTCTCAGTCGTTCCAACATGTCCGGTTCCAACACTCTCATTGTAACATCTTCGGTCTACGTTGGCAAATTTAGACTCGGCTTTACATTCACCTGAAACAATTTCCTAGGTGAAATAGTTTTAAAATCATGAATTATAAAATGATTCTCGCAAATTCTGTAGCAGTGGTTTTGAAATCCGGCTGCCAACTCATCCCCTGCGAACAAAACAAAAATTTCGTATTAATTTATGGTTATAAACATAGTTATTCGGGTGTAAATGTTCACGTTGACAGAATTTAAAAATACTTTCTTATATTATTTGATAATAATAAACAAACAAAAATTACGACATAATTTGTGGTTATGAACATAGTTGTTCATGTGTAAATGTTCACGTTGACAGAATTTAAAAATACTTTCTTATTTTATTTGATAATAATAAACAAACAAAAATTACGACATAATTTGTGGTTATAAAAATAATTATACACGTGTAAATGACTACGTTCACGGAATTTAAAAATACTTTCTTATCTTATTTGGTAACACAAAATTAAACTACGAACGATACTTATAGAGTTTCACATTTTGGAAGCTTGAAAAATGAGAATTATTTGGCAGTTTTTTGAGTGTTATGACAGCCGGTTACAATACACGCCATTACTATGAACTATAATACAATAAAAATAACTTATTGGTACGTAAATGAATAGGAAAATACTTATGAAAAACAGTATTAAATATAAATTTTTTCCGTAGAAAATATATGCGAGAGGCCACACAAGAATTTTCAATATTGTACTTTTTCAACACTAAGTAATGTCATGCGTGTATTATAAGCTAGACAGCGAGAAAAAGTATGGCGTCCAGCCGGAAACCCGCAACTTGAATCGTCTAAACGCCCTCTGCTAAGGAATCTGACATTAGCGTTTCAAATTTTCATTTCCGGTGAGCCCTCTTATTTGTTACTCTATGCAATGAACTACATTAAGAAAAGGAACGCGCTATTTCTTACTCTTTTTATTCAGACGACGAGTGACGTCCGTTGTTTGACAATAAAGCAATATAATATTATAACATGTTACCAAGCGTAATGTTCTTAATAATATAATTTCATTCATTCCAATCGGTAATAGGTACGGATCAATGGATCACAAAACAGGTATGAATTTTAACGTTCTAATAACATATTATTAATCTTTCGGTAAAGTTCGGTGTCATTCGGTGATCTTCGGTAAATATGAAACGAAGCGCAATGCGAAAAGAAACATGCTGTCCCGCTCTCTCTTTACTCAGCGAGTGACAGCCATTGTACGGGAGCTGCTTGACAATAGCACCGTAACATAATATTTTAACCCGTTAGCCGAGCATAACGTTTTTTAATAACATAATATCTGTAAATCGCAATAACATAATATATTCCTCCCAATCGATATTATGTTTTTCATACCTGTTATGTTATAATTCTGTCATCACTAGTGGGTAGGCGCTTTCTGGATTACTCTAAAAGTTAACTAAGGTTGCGAGTGAAAGCAATATTAATAAAGTTAGATGCTAAGTTCTATTGCCAGGTTACACACAGAGCTTCTTAAACCGAGCGATTACTATAAAGAGTTATTAATATTATTTTGTCGGAATTCGACATTTTTCAAAAAATATTAAATTTTTTAAGTTGTGGGTTAAAGCAGTATCAAAAAAGTTGGACGATAAGTTATATTGCTAGGTTTTCTACAAAGCATTTCAAACCGAGCAATTACTACGAAGAATTGTTAAAATTATTTAAACATTATTTATTCTAATCGCGATCATATGTGAAAAAAGGACAAAATCCGGTGGAGAGACAATTGGGTTTCACAATTAAATGAAACTACGTGACGTAGTATTATTTCTACTATCTTTAATTTCTTTACCACGACCTAGGTTTCGTTGTACTACAACATCTTCAGGTGGGATATTAGCAAAGATCTTTGCTAATATCCCACCTGAAGATGTTTTAATACGATATTAGCAAAGATCTTTGCTAATATCCCACCTGAAGATGTTGTAGTACAACGAAACCTAGGTCGTGGTAAAGAAATTAAAGATAGTAGAAATAATACTACATCACGTAGTTTCATTTAATTGTGAATAATGGATTTCTACAAAATTAACGCCAAATATATTCACAATTGGGTTTGTTAGGTGACAAGTTTTATATAATTTCCTTGAAACCTACCTACAGAAATATATAATATTATTCAAGCTGTTCAAAAAGAAACCAATATTGGTTGCTTACTATTCAATATTTCTGTTTGCAAGTTTGGGAACTATTTAAGTTTTAGGAACTCTTGGGAACTATTTGAGTTTCATGTATAAAGTTTGGGAAGCTGGATAATTTTAGTAGTCTTAGAACATTGTTTTTTTCTGTATGAAATTAAAGATCTATTAGAAACAAATTCACATCAAAAGGTTGTAATAATTTTATTGAACGTGGCCCTTTGTGGTTATAATATTTATATTAAAAATATCACTTGTATTAATTTTTTCGAATATCTACTTAATAATTTCTGCTTATATATTTATAATGAGGTGCCAAAAAACATTGACATAACCTCAAAATGTAACAATGACAAAGGTACCGACAACTATAGCGTCATTTGAAATTCGCTTTGCGTTTGTCTCCTCATTTGGTAAATTAAAGTACACAACTGTACTTAAATTGTAATATATTCATAATAATATGTATATTTACTTTTTATTTTATTTTTCATTTGCGTACAGTCATAGAAACATTATAATTATTATACCTATACCTTTTAATAACGATAACAAGACAATAGCTAATTTAACAACACTACAATACATAATGATGATATATTTTAAGAAGTTTATTCACACTCATCGCAGACACAACATACTATGTACAACTGTGTTTATAATGTTTATATTAAAAATATCGCTGTTTTTTAATTTTTTCGAATTTCTACTTAAATAATATTTGTAACATCAACATAACCTCAAAATATAACAACGTCAAAGGTATTGGCAACTACAGCATCTTCAGAAATACCCTTTGCGTTTGTCTCCTCATTTGCTAAATTAAATTATACATCTGTACATCAAATGTATTAAATTCATAGTAGTATGGATATTTACTTTTTATTTAATTTATTTATTTATGTACAGTTATTGAAATATAGTTAATAACGTTAACAAGACAATAACCAATTCAATAACACTACAACATATAATGAAGGTACATTTCAAGAACTTTATTCCCACTCATCACAAACATAACACACTCTGGTGCAACCGTATTCATTGTGGTAGACCATGAGAAGTTAGGGAATTTCGATATAATTCGATTCCAGGTGCTGGTATAGCAAAAAGATGACGACTATGCGACTGCTTTTTTAACATATTTTATTTTATACACATATTTTATTTTATACATATTTTAACATATTTTATTTTATACATATTTTAACATATTTTATTTTATACATATTTTATTTTTTGTTTAACATATTTTATTTTATATTGCTTGCCAGCACGTACAAAATATAAATCTTATGGTTGGCGAGATATAAATGCTTAAACTTTAAATCCATGTTATACATAAACTTAACAATGGCTTATTGAATTTGGATGTAATGAAATTCACTTTTGGTTAAATGCCCTTGTTTTTTTCCATCCTTTGTCATGTTTATTAAGTAACAGGTCTGATCTGCGCACGGAGGAGTAGATTCTACGATCTCCGGATCTGCGGGAAAGGGAAAAGGGTTCATTCCCGTGGAAAAGGAAAGGAAATGGTGTTCTAAATTCATAATGCCATTGGAAAAGGAAATATTTAATTGGCAATGGCTAAATAGTTTGAGTTGCACAAAATTGAAGAGCGTAAATAAATGTTGCCATTGTGTTATCATCATGCTTTATTAGATACATTCTTACACAAATCATAGTGAAATTGTTCATTACAAAATTATAACTCATAAACAGGTCGAAGTCGTATTATACAATGTGGATTTGATAGATCGACAATAAATGAAACCTCATAGCTATTTTCTATACAATGTGTATTTGACCGTTCGACATTAAATGAAACCTCACAGCTATTTTTTATACAATGTGTATTTGACCGTTCGACATTAAACGAAACGTCATAGCTTTTTTCTATACAATGTGTATTTGACCGTTCGACATTAAATGAAACCTCACAGCTATTTTCTATACAATGTGTATTTGACCGTTCGACATTAAACGAAACGTCATAGCTTTTTTCTATACAATGTGTATTTGACCGTTCGACATTAAATGAAACGTCATAGCTTTTTTCTATACAATGTGTATTTGACCGTTCGACATTATATGAAACGTCATAGCTTTTTTCTATACAATATGTATTTGACCGTTCGACATTAAATGAAACCTCACAGCTATTTTCTATACAATGTGTATTTGACCGTTCGACATTGAATGAAACCTCATAGATATTTTCTATACAATATGGATTTGACCGTTCGACATTGAATGAAACCTCATAGCTATTTTCTATACAATGTGGATTTGATCGTTCAACATTAAATTAAACCTCATAGCTATTTTATACACAATGTGGATTTGACCATTCAACATTAAATAAAACCTCGTAGCTATTTTCTATACAATGTGGATTCGACTGTTCGACATTAAATAAAACCTCATAGCTTTTTTCTATACAATGTGTATTTGACCGTTCGACATTAAATGAAACCTCACAGCTATTTTCTATACAAAGTGTATTTGACCGTTCGACATTAAATGAAACGTCATAGCTTTTTTCTATACAATGTGTATTTGACCGTTCGACATTAAATGAAACATCATAGCTATTTTCTATACAATGTGGATTTGACCGTTCGACATTAAATGAAATCTCATAGATATTTTCTATACAATATGGATTTGACCGTTCGACATTGAATGAAACCTCATAGCTATTTTCTATACAATGTGGATTTTATCGTTCAACATTAAATAAAACCTCGTAGCTATTTTCTATACAATGTGTATTCGACTGTTCGACATTAAATAAAACCTCATAGCTATTTTCTATACAATGTGGATTTGATCGTTCGACATTAAATTAAACCTCATAGCTATTTTCTATACAATGTAGATTTGACCGTTGGACATTAAATGAAACCTCATATACCAGATGATGTTCCTCAACCGTACACCAAAAATCGATTACCAAAATTCAATAGTTTGGTCACAGGAAAGTTTTAAGTGATTTACAATTTCAAACACGATGTATGTAATTACAAAAACCCGCACCGCTTTGCTACCTGTGCCGAAAAAATAACAACCGCGCGCCATCGCCGCATATCATAAACATTACAAATGGTGTTTATATATTATTTATATTAAAATGCAATTTAATTTGTTTAAAAAAAATTCTTGGCGTAATTCTTTATTTCACTATTTTAAGTATTTGTGATAAGTAGAACGGACTAGGTTTTCATTTAATGTCGGACGCTCAAATCCGCATGTTATACTTACGTTCACAAACTAAAAGTTAGACTTTAATTTAATCTTGTTATGTGACTGGAGATTAAATTGAATGTTTAAAAACAATACTTTAATTTAAACTAATTTATTATAAAAGAAAATAGAAATATACAAAGATACAGAGATGTTACTAGTACAAGTGTTACAAGTAAAGTGTGTCTCTTATGCTTAATCATTGAGTATTTATAGTCTATGGCTCACAAATAACGCACAGGTAACATTTGAAAAGAACTAATATTGTAAATATATTATTTTGACTAGTTGACAGATACATGTTTTTGGTTCTATGGGCTAATCGTTGGAAACAAGATTAATAGGATCATTACTTACAAACAGATCGTCTACTTATTTGTGGGGATAATAACTTAGTTTAGTTTTCATCCTAATTTATTACCATATTGTTTATTACAAAAGTGTGGTTATCTAAAACAAAATTTGGAAACCAAAACAGGATGCGATGTTTACTCTAAAGCAGATCGTTTGCTTTATTTATGGAAGTGATAACTTTAATTTATTAGGAAGGGTAGTTTTATAACAATCTCCGTGACTCAGGTTAAATGTCTGAAAAAAATCATAGAAATTGGTTAAGTTGTTGAGATTTGAAATTGAGCTAAATAAATAAGCATACAAACTCATAAACTTTGTATTTATAATATTACTAGTTGGATTGTAATCAAGAGCCAATAACTGTAAAATATAATCAAGTGCCACTTGTGCCAATAACTTGAAGTGTGGATTTATTTCAAACAGGTGATTTTGTGTATCAAGCTGAGTAGAAAAAAAAATAAAGTAACAGAGCTAAATGACAATTCTCAGCCATTTCGACAAAAATCACTGTAAAACTTGCCATTTCAATGAAAAAATTATAGAACTACGTTTCACATGTACTCAGTTTAATGTACAAAATAACCTATATGAATAATAAACGTTCTTTGTTACACCAATCGTTAATTATTTGCCCATAAATATTACATTGCTCGTACTCGTAAACATGTCGAAGACATTATATCTACATGAATGGAATATTTGTATAATTCAGTCTGTCTGACACTAAATATAGACACGATAGAGTATTTGGTGTTGGAAGCCTATATGCATCTTCATGTTTTATTCAAATTGAGGCGATTGGCATTAAAATATTTCGTAAATATTATTGTATTTTTTTTAAATAATATATTTTCTACTTTAAAACATAATTATTATGTGCAGTATTAATATAAGTTATTACTATTTCCCTTCATAATTATTATGTGCAGTATTAATATAAGTTATTATATTCCCTTGTGTAGTATTGTTGGAAGGATGCTTGTTTGTCTTTGTTGTATAACTCCATATATTCGACCAGGATGTTGCTGCTGAAAGCGAACAGATTTTGAAATATTATGGCCTGTATTGACACATAGGCCATATTCTTGTAGACCGTGGTATTACTTACGTTGATGTAGTCCGTGACATTACTTACGTTACTATAGTCCGTGATGTTACTTACGTTACTGTAGTTAAAGACATTACTTTAGCCTGTGCATTACTTATATTATTGTAGACCGTAACATTACTTAAATTACTGTAGTCCGTGAATTAGTCGCATTACCGTAGTCCGTGACATTACTTACATTGCTATAGTCCGTGGCATTACTTACGTTACTGTAGTTCATGACATTACTTACATTACTTTTGTCCGTGAGTTACTTAGATTATTGTAGTCCGTGAATCACTCACATTACTGTACTCGGTGACATTACTTACATTACTGTAGTCCGTGATATTACTTACATTGCTATAGTCCGTGGCATTACTTACGTCGCTATAGTCCGTGGCATTACTTACGTTGCTGTGGTTAGTGATATTACTTACATTACTTTTGTCCGTGAGTTACTTAGATTATTGTAGTCCGTGAATCACTCACATTACTGTACTCGGTGACATTACTTACATTACTGTAGTCCGTGATATTACTTACATTGCTATAGTCCGTGGCATTACTTACGTCGTTATAGTCCGTGACATTACTTACGTTGCTGTAGTTAGTGATATTACTTACATTAATTTAGTCCGTAAATTACTTAGATTATTGTAGACCTTAACATTATTTATATTATTGTAGTCCGTAAATTACTCACATTACTGTACTCGGTGACATTACTTACATTACTGTAATCCGTAATATTACTTACATTGCTATAGTCCGTGGCATTACTTACGTTGCTGTAGTTCGTGATATTACTTACATTAATTTAGTCCGTGAATTACTTAGAATATTGTAGACCTTAACATTATTTATATTATTGTAGTTCGTGAATTACTCACATTACTGTACTCGGTGACATTACTTATATTACTGTAAATATTTTAATAATTAGTAAAAACAGTGTAGTCTTTAGTTTTTCAATAATCGAATCTCGTGTTCACTCGCAAGGTCACCTCTTTACATTCAATGACGTTCACTATTTTCTGTCTATTAAATATGTAACTTGCAATGATATCGACAAATATGTAACCAAATGTACTTATTTCTATCGTTTTTAAGCGATTTCTATGTTTTCTGCGCGGTTACCATGTATAAATATTTTAAAAAAATTATTAAATGGAGGTCATAATTCTCATTTTATCTGTGGTCGTATTTAAATGAAGCACTGCAAATAGGACATATGTAAAATATGACGAGCATGTAAAGTTCACAAGATTAAATTGTCCGCACATGAGTAAGTGTTTATTGATTATATCTGCACTTATATGACTTAAATATGTACTCATATACTGATATTTTTTAAAGTTCCATACTTCAAATTAAAAAAAAACGGAGAACCGTTCTAAAACCATTTACGTGTTCATCGGTCTGTTTATCTGTTAAAGTCATTTTTCTCAGGAACAGTTTAATGTAGAAACACGAAATTTGTCATAAAACCTACTGACTTGCAAATATCTCACCAGTGAAGGAAATTCTTAATTATTTTTTAAATTTCTGATATTGAAAGGATAAGTTATAAGTATCGTAAAACTCAGAATTATATGTAAGATCAATTGTTCTACAGCTATTATCGAAACTGTCTATAAGAACATGTATACCAACTCTATCTCCGAAATTGCTGTACTCAAAATGATAAAAAAACTACTTTTGATTGTAAACAATTATTTAAAAGAAACGTACAAATTATTTATAGACTCTCTAATTCCAAGAAAGAACGCATTGAGCCACTTAAGACCTTTGATTGTGAGAAACTTAAAAACCAAAAGTTACGAAAGGAATATGGTGACTTTTTAGATAATAATTTGATGAAAATAAAGGACTGTGATTCCATAGATGGCCATTGGAGGGAAATAAAGGAAAGTGTTTGTCATGCAGCTAAATCTACAGTAGGCAATGGTAAACACAGTAAAGATAAAGACTGGTATGTTGATGAATGTACCGAACTTACCAGGAAAAAGAATGAAGGATATAAAAAGAAATACCAGAAACAATACAGAAGAATATAAAAGACCCAGAAAAGAGGAAAAAAGACTTCACAAAACAAAGAAAAGAACTTTTCAAGAGGAAAACCTTAAAAAAATTGAAAATCTTAAAATCCTAAATGAATGTAGAGCATTCTATCGAAGGGTTAATCGTAGTCGCTCTGACTTTAAACCAAGTTCTACTTTTTGTTGAAATGAACAAGGGGAAATTTTGGCTAACAAACAAGAAATTCTTTCAAGACGGGTTGAACATTTTAACAATCTTCTAAACTCAGAAAATTCACAGGAGAATCATAGACACAACTCAGTAAATGTAAATAATGATGAAATAACTCCCATCCCAGAGAGAGATGAGGTTCAACTAGCAATTAATAAGCTAAAGAATAATAAATCACCAGGACATGATCTTATAACTGCAGAATTGCTAAAAAATGGATGTCCTCGGCTATATGATCACCTGCAAAAGTTACTTGTGAATATTTGGAACTCTGAAAAGCTTCCTTCAGAATGGAACATTAGTATTTTGTGCCCTGTTCATAAGAAAGGAGACCCAATGGTTTGCTCTAATTATAGAGGCATTAGCTTACCATGCACAAGCTATAAAATTCTATCCAACATCCTGTTTATGAGACTAAAACCATTCGTTGATTCTGAAATTGGCAGCTATCAATGCGGATTTAGGAGTAGAAAATCTACTGTTGATCAAATTTTTTGTTTACGTCAAACTATTGAAAAATCAATTGAGTATGATATTGATACTCATCACTTGTTTGTAGACTTTAAATCAGCATTTGACAGTGTTAGTAGAAAGCATTTAAAAGATGCAATGTATGAATTCAAAATTCCGAGCAAGTTAATTAGACTTGTAATGTGAACACATTACAAGTCTAATTAACTTGCTTTGGAGACGACAAAATGTAAAATAAAATTCAATGGTGCCCTCTCTGAAGATCTCAGTGTCAATAATGGTGTTCGATAAGTCGACTCACTCTCGTGTCTGCTTTTTAATATTGCACTAGAAAAATCTATTCGGGATTCAGACAGATCCTAGCGTATGCTGATGATATTGATATAATTGCTAGAAACCTACCAGCCTTGAGAGAGGCCTTCATGTCTTTGGAGATAGCTGCAAATCAAATGGGTTTGGCAATAAACGACTCCAATACTAAGTATATGGCTATACAAAAATCTCCACCAAATAATGCACATGATTCAGAATCACATATCATCGGCCAATAAAGCATTTTTTGGACTAAGATCCATCCTTGAATCTTCTTTCCTTATAAGAAAAACAAAATTATTAATATATAAAACTCTTATTAGGTCAGTTCTAACATATGGTTCAGAAACCTGGCCTTTGACCAGAACTGGAGAGAATAAAATAGCAGCCTTTGAAAGAAGGGTTCTGAGGAGAATTTTTGGAGGTGTCAAGGAAAATGGTATTTGGCGAAGACGTCTTAACTCAGAAATCTATAGGTTGTTTGGTGAGCCTGATGTCATAAAAACCATCCAAATCAAAAGAATGAACTGGGCTGCCCACGTATCTAGAACGAAAGATGAAAACCCAGTAAAGAAAGTTTTCATCGCAAAACTTCTAACAACTCGTAGAAGAGGTAGACCAAAATTACGATGGATCGATTCAGTGGAAGAAAATTTTAACATTCTCAGGATAAAGAACTGGAAAACCCAGGCGAAGAGTAGAACTTCCTGGAAGAATCTCCAACAGAAGGCCTTGGTCCACCCTGGGCTGTCGTGCCAATTATGATGATGATGACAAATTATTTAAAAGAAACGTACCAAACATTAAACGCTAACGGTTTTATCTTAAGTTTGCCAAGTTTACCAAACATTACACGTTGACGGTTTTATCTAAAGGTTACCAATTTCATCAAGTAATAAACTTTAAATATGTTATCTGAACTTTACCAAGCTTACCAAATATTAAACGCTAACGGTTTTATCTTAAGTTTGCCAAGTTTACCAAACATTAAACGTTTACGGCTTTATCTAAAGTTAACCAATTTCATCAAGCAATAAACGTTAAATCTGTAATCTAAACTTTACCAAGCTTACCAAACATTAAACCTTAACAGTTTTATCTAAAATGTATCAAATATTTTTAGACTTAAAATTCATAGCTTTTATTATTCTGTATATTAAAAGGAAAAAAAATAACAGCTATCTTGTAGATCTTTGACGTAGAAACTTGGCGTAGTAATAAATTACACTAATCCCCATATTTTGCAGTAGCTAACGTTTTCTAATATTTATATGGTATTTTTAGAGAGGGCAAATTAAGTACTCTACTCTTAAATTTATTTGTTATATCATACGGGGTATCATTTGAAAGGGCTGGTTATAATGACTCTAAAAATATTTTTTTTCAGAATTTTGAACGTGCAGTAGAAAATGTATTTTTTGACTTTATTGACGAAACTACTGAACTAAAAGTCATGAAAAGAGCGGGATTGGTAGAATTTTACCAGAATATTACAGGAAACTTAAATGGTGGTTCTAAATTCCATTACTTTTTCAGATATTCACGATTTGGTTATGTCTGTAAAATTTATACTAGGCAGTGTAATTTACTTGATGAAAAATAGCATTAATGTTTGGGAATAGTTTATCAGAAAATACTACACAAGTGCTATTAAAATGTTTGTATATGCTTAAGTGTGCACGTAACCCTCGCAGTGTGATTTCTTCGTGTACTTAATAAATTTTATTTTTTTGAAATACGTGCGATCAAATGAATGAAGGGAAAAAACGGTAACTGTCCAAATAATCGAATTTACGTTTATGGCAATCGATAAAATCTAAAAATCTGCGTGTCTGTGTGTGCGTGTGTCTGTTCAGGCGTCTAGTGGCTAAACCAATGGGGTTGATATCTTTAGGTACAGCTTAATATAAATGAGAATTTCACGGTTTTCTTTTTAATGAAAGGACATACGTTAAAAATGGCGTATATAATGACACCGTTAGTTGCTTGTTTAATAAATAAAATGGCCGTCAATTGGCTGTCAAACAACGAATATATAACTTTTCTTTATGTAACTTTTTGTTTATTTAAATGTTTGTTTTGTTTCAATACAAATTAGTGTTTCTGTTGCATATTCAGTGTTTAGTGTCACAAATAAGGCATAAACTATGTATTTGCCACAATCATGTGCAGCTCGTTTAATTTGAATCGTCAAAGATTAAATTTGTGACATCTCTACGCAATCTTTTTTGTTTATTTAAAATTTGTTTAACAGGTAACTTTGAAATTTCAAGAAAAATATTTTTTTCTCTACCTTAACCTCGAACACTTTATAATTTTTTATGCTTTATATGTATCTTGCTGGGGTACCCGGCTTCACTGAGGGTGCTGATATGAGGTTGTACAGTAGTTGGAATAAAAGGATAACCTTTAAAATATAAGATCTGAAATTGTTTTATTGCAAACATATTCTAACTATTTACAGTACCTGTTTATAAACAACATTTTTTATTTTGTTAACCGGGATATATATTAACAAATTTTTCGAATTTTCTTCAGAGTATCCTCACAAATCTTGTAATGTTCTGTCCACGGCTTCGAGTGATTTTTATATGCCATTATGCATTCGTCCTAGAAGTTCACCCCGTCCAGATGCTCTTGAGATTTTACATACTGGGAATTGTTCTTCGGCTATATTCAACAGTAGTTGTAGGGCGGAATAGGCTGTTTGTCCTCCTTCCATAAGTATGGCGGCAATGCCGGATCATGCCAGGGCAAGTGTGACGTGTTGTTTATCACGTATTTCTGCCAGCAATCTATTTATTAAATACGTTTTCTCCGTATTTTATATGCCATTATGCATTCGTCCTAGAAGTTCACCACGTCCAGATGCTCTTGAGATTTTACTTACTGGAATTGTTCTTCGGCTATATTCAACGGTAATTGTAGGGCGGAATAGGCAGTTCGTCCTCATAGTGTGGCGGCAATGCCGGATGATGCCAGTGCAAGTGTGATGTGTTGTTTAGCACTTATTTCTACCAACAATACATTTATTAAATACGTTTTCCACGTACCACCTGGTAAATAATTCCGTCAGTGTTTTTGTTGATCTGGTTCATGATAACGTTGTAAATGTTTTTTTGATTGTCATTGAGGAGTGGTTTGTTATGAGCAATGTATTGAAATAGTTCGTTGATGTTGTAGCTTTTTTCCTTTGTAATTTCGAAGTTTAGCACACTGAAAGCATCGTGTCGTGGTACTGGCATCCCAAGTTGTGCTAAGGTCTATTTATTTATTGCTAAACATTTATCTTCTAGGCGAATGAGGGTTTCATTGAAGATATCGCCGTTGAATTCGATGGCCAGCTTTGGATAAGCTTGTCGGATTTGGTACAGTATGTCATCACTCATGCTCTCTTTGAAGCAGTCGTATAGCTGTTTTGGATTTGATGGGTTACATGTTGTTAGTATTATGGTGAATAAGTCTCTGATTTCTTCAGCTGAAACTGTGAGTGGAGCTTCTTGTAGTGTTAATTCCAAGTGGTTGTCGTTGTCCAGTAGTCCTAATCGTTGGCATGCTTCTCTGCACGTCAGGCATGGGTAACAGTCAACAGTCTTGAGATCTGTGAAACTTGTTGGTCCCCGTATTTCGTGTAGCAACATCCGGAGATAGAAACATTCTGCGTTGTTCGGATGAACAGTGTATATTCAGTCTAGTGCGTTAGTTTCGTGATTCCTGGATAATCTCTACTGGAATTTCATATTTTCGTCGTTGAACGATTTTTTTTGTTGTGTTCCGCGTATTATAGGTAGACACGTCGATATGTAGTATTTTTTTTGTGATTTGATCCGTTTGGCACAGTTGGAAAAGAGCTGTTAATGTTGTGTTCTTAGGTGGTTCGCTTGCAATTTTTGGGGCGGTGTCTTTTGTGACGTAAATTATCGATCCATTTCACAGATATACTGCTAGATGTTATATAGCTGGTTCGTGTTCGTATATGAGAAAACCGAAAATCCGCCACGCTTCTTCATTACTGTCTATGTATCTTCCATTTCCATTCTTCCGTTTGGTTTGGTGGCTCTCGTCGTTTCTGTTTTATTGTTTGCTGTCTTTGGCTATTTGAAATACTACCATGTCACTGCCTTTGTTCATACACTTACAGACATATTCAATGGATTTCACTGAATGGCAGTATTCTACCTTTATATGTGCTTGGAAAGTAGTGGGTTATTTGGTATTACACATTGATTATATATTTCCAGTTCGTCGCTGCCTCGTATTTGTATTTTTTGGTGTAAAGCCACCTATTTTGGGTGATCGTCTTCTGTATTTTGAATAGACATCATCTCCGTTTTGTGGGTCTTCCAAGTATAGATTTGGATATTTTTTTGTATATTTTCCATCATTCGTACAAGGCGAATTGGGACTTAATGGTCCGCGTGGTCCATGAACCATGTTTTTCACACCTGTATAGTACAGCTCAGGATCTCCTTGTAGATTAGGAAATTCAGCTTGGATGATTTTATCGATATCCATGGGATGAATTCTGTCGTGCATAAACATAATCGATTTCATCTCTGTTAGTGTAGATCGAAGTGACACCGAAAGAAGTCATTTGGAAGCTGGTGCTGTACGCTTTTATATTTCGAAGAAAGTGTTTTAATTCTGGAGTGTCCCCGATCATGTAATGTAAAAATTCCTGCAGAGGTGCTTCCAGCAGTGGTAATCGAATTTTTCCACTCATGCAACAGATTCCTGGTGTTTCCCTACTGACTTTTTTTCGCTTTGCGAAATTGGCAGATGTTATCCATTTTTCCGATTAGGACGTATTTGTGTTTGTTATATTCTTTCGTCGGGTCATAGTGGAATGCTTCATTTGTTAGGTTGTACTGTTTACTTGTCCTCGTCCGCTCTTCTCGTAGGGTGATGTTTTCATAGGCGGCTTGGGTTCGCAGTCTTTTATTATAAGATTGTGTCGCATTTCTTTATTCTTCAATTCGTTCGTTTCGTGGTTCTTCGGTTTTTCTGCTTCTCACGATGCTCATTCTTGTCCTCACACTCTTCGACTGTTTCGTTTTTTCGCTGTTCTTTTTGTTTCAGAACTGGCAATATCTCCTGCTCTTTTATGTTTAGGCATTGTATGAAATATAAATAAAATCAACTTTTTATTAGTAAACTTTAAAAATTTTTCACACATTATTTTCGACTTATATTCAGTCACTGTAGCACTTTGATTACTCACACTTTACTGTTTTTTTTTACTCACTGCACTTCACTGATAAGATTGTTCGAACCCACGATGGATCTTGATTTACATGCCCCTACCAATGGGTAGCCCTACCCATACAAAAAAGGCTTCGAATGGTCCACAAAGTTCCAGACCATTCCACAATATTCGAGATGGTTCTGGAATGTTCCACGATGATCTGAAATGTTTCGGGATGTCCTTAACGTTCCAGACTATTCCCAAACATTCCATAACATTCTAGAATATTCCGAGATGTTCTGGAATCTTGTGAAATGCTCTCGAATACGCTCGAATGTTCTGGACTGTTCTAAAAAAATCTAGAGGGCGAAACTTCCAGCCCTTAAGCACGCCCTTCAGGTAAAAACGGGAACTTTCTTCCTGGATGGGAGATAGAGAACTAGCACACCATATATCTCCCTTGATCGTACCGGGTCTCGTTTCTGAGTTTTAGCAGCACGCGCATTGTACACTTACGTTTATAGTATATATATATATATATATATATATATATATATATATATATATATATACATATATATATATATATACATTGATTTGATTTTTATTTCCTTATGACTGCTTAACTATTGGTTTAAAAATACAAAAAATATTTCTTATGATATGAAAAAAACTACTTTTGTCTTTTACATATATTTTCAAAATTTTTAATTTGGCTTACTCTAAATGTGTTCTCAAATATTTTTATGTATGAACAATCTTGTCAATGACCAAAAGAACTCACACTACGAGGTTTCCGTACACATTTGGGTACTTGTAAAATGGTAAGCTAAGGTATAAGTATATACTGTTTGTATAAAACCATTAACAAATATTCATTTTTCACAATGTGAATATTACTTAATAAGTCTTTCCCAGACGTAAAAATATGGTGCATATTATAAGATCTAGGATAATCATTAGTTTTTCTACAACTTGCCAGTCAGTTTTAAACAACCCTGTCTATGTCATGATATTTAGTTTAGTAGTTTCAGAAATAATGGGGGTACAGAAATGCTGAATTTCTGCATATATTTTAGAATATATTTTCAAACATACAATTTAAAATTAAAAAAAAATTATATTCCTCTTAATAAGCCTTTTCAGATGTGATATACATAGCTATGATATACAAAATTTTTAAAAGTTTTTCAGGGCTTTATTTACCACCCCTTTAATCTATATACGGATATTTAAAAAAAATAGCTAGTGAAAATTATGTGAGTTTGATACATCATTATGCTAAATTTTTAAGTTCCTACGTCGCATGTTTTCTAAGAAAATCGGCTGTGACAGATAGACAGACAGACATGATAGTGATCTTATAAAGATTCCCCTTTTCAGTTTGGGGCTCGGTACCTTAAAAAGTACGCGTACTATTCGTGTAGACGAAAACGAAATAAAACCTAAATTGATACAAATTATTACTTACAATCATGAATGGATTAATAAAGTAAAATATGGTATGACATATTTCGATAACATCGCATAAAGTTTGTTTTGTCAACAGTAGTTTCGAATCTGAGTCATAGGTTAAACGTTATACTACGTATTATATACTACTATAATAAAACCTACACCGCTCCCCTACAATAAACTCACCAACATAAGTAGTGGGAAAACCCACACAAACCCGGCTTCTGCTATTGCGTTTGAAACATATAAATGCTGTTGGATGTTGCTAAGAGTTAATCTTTGCTAATAGCCCACCTGATGATGTTGTAATACAACGAAACCTAGGTTGTGGTAAAGAACTTAATGAAATTAAAAATAATACTACATCACGTGGTTTCATTTAATTGTGGTTATACTACGGATAAAAATAATATAAGTTAAATTCATTATTAAGCTGATACAAAAATTAAGGACAATTAATAACCAAAATAAACAAAAATAAATATTTAATAATCACAATGATCAAAGTCGTTTTTACTCGCAATACGCACAAATATGACGTCAAATATAAAATGTAATATTTGCAGCACGATTAAAACATATTTATATTAAAATTATTTTAATTATATATGACAAACATTTTGTCACTAATTCGTAGAATTGTTTAAATATTTTCAAAAATAGATTGAAAATATTTAAAAGAATACCTAGCATAATTTAGCGGAATTTTCGTATGATCTATATTATCATTCTATTTTTCTTATTTTGACGATGTGATATCGCTATTTTCAAAATCAGATTGTATTAGATTTACCGCTACCTAATATAATTTAGCGGAATTTTCGTATGATCTGTATTATCATTCTATATTTCTTATTTTGACGATGTGATATCGCTATTTTCAAAAGCAGATTGTATTAGATTTATCGCTACCTAATATAATTTAGCGCAATTTTCGAATGATCTACTTTATCATTTTGTTTTTGTTATTTTTACGGTGTGATATCACGAGCAATATTTTTCAATAATTTATACAAATTTATTTCGTCTCATTCAGTCATTGTCCATATCACTGTCATCCTTCACACACTCGTACGCATAAATGATATTTATCCAAGAAACAACATAATGAAAATACCCAATTCAGATAATTATACACATATAAGTTTTAATATTACAATACTAGTATTATAATAATTATTAATGGTCTCCACTATACACTAAAAAACACAAATTGATTAATATCGTACTCAGCCGTATTACAAAAAATGTTTTTATAAAGAGCCAATGGTCTACCATTTTTATAACAATAAATGTAGATGCAATTTCCAGTCATTTTGTTTCATTACAATAATATATTCAAATTCGAATCCTATCACCAAATATAATTAAATGATTTGACATTCGCAAGTACTGCCTATGCGGCGATTCAAAATGGCGTAAACGGAAGTAAATAATTGTCAGCCGGTGCGCCAGAGATCACCTGTTTTCAATTTTTTTGTAATGAGTCCTAAACGTCATTCTTTGTGTTCCGGTCATAAAAAGTTTTAAATAAACACAGAATTTATATGCCAGGTGTATTAACTATGAGAAATAGACCAAAATAATGAGATCTTTTAATATATTTTTTTAAATGTACGTAAATTATACACAATTTTTGTCTTTTTTCCCTTTTTGAGCATTTTCCTTTGTTCTCATAGTTTCTTATAAGCATATACTAACTGCTTGATATGTTAATTGCTATCTTTTAAGAGATGCATGTTGCAGAGCTGTTACACGCCAGTGTCTTTAATTTACACTTTCAGTAAAAGTCCTTCCGATGCTGTCAAGTTCCAAAGTGAATTCCACGTTTAGTTTTTCTGATTATCTTTGTATATGTCGTGAGTGTTTGAAAACTGGTTTTTGTGTTGATTATTCAATGAATATAAATGGTGAATTTTTTTGGGGTCATGCGTTAATCTCATATAAATCGATAGTTGACCTCAGTGAAAATTATACTGTGAAACCTGGCTAACTTACTCTAGAATTTTATTTGGGGTCATGCAGTAATCTCATATAAATAGATAGTTTACCTTAATGAAAATTATACTGTGAAGCCTGGCTAACTTACTCTAGAATTTTATTTGGGGTCATGCATTAATCTCATATAAATAGATAGTTTACCTCAATGAAAATTTTACTGTGAAGCCTGGCTAACTTACTCTAGAATTTTTTTTGGGTCATGCATTAATCTCATATAAATAGATAGTTTACCTCAATGAAAATTTTGCTGTGAAGCCTGGCTAACTTACTCTAGAATGTTTTTTGGGTCATGCATTAATCTCATATAAATAGATAGTTTACCTCAATGAAAATTTTACTGTGAAGCCTGGCTAACTTACTCTAGAATTTTTTTTGGGTCATGCATTAATCTCATATAAATAGATAGTTTACCTCAATGAAAATTTTACTGTGAAGCCTGGCTAACTTACTCTAGAATTTTTTTTGGGTCATGCATTAATCTCATATAAATAGATAGTTTACCTCAATGAAAATTTTACTGTGAAGCCTGGCTAACTTACTCTAGAATTTTTTTTGGGTCATGCATTAATCTCATATAAATAGATAGTTTACCTCAATGAAAATTTTACTGTGAAGCCTGGCTAACTTACTCTAGAATTTTTTTTGGGTCATGCATTAATCTCATATAAATAGATAGTTTACCTCAATGAAAATTTTACTGTGAAGCCTGGTTAATTTGCTTTAGAATTTTTTTTGGGTCATGCATTAATCTCATATAAATAGATAGTTTACCTCAATGAAAATTTTACTGTGAAGCCTGGCTAATTTGCTCTAGAATTTTTTTTGGGTCATGTATTAATCTCATATAAATATATAGTTTACCTCAATAAAAATTTTATTGTGTAGCCTGGCTAATTTGCTCTAGAATTTTTTTTGGGTCATGCATTAATCTCATACAAATAGATAGTTTACCTCAATGAAAATTTTACTGTGAAGCCTGGCTAACTTACTCTAGAATTTTTTTTGGGTCATGCATTAATCTCATATAAATAGATAGTTTACCTCAATGAAAATTTTACTGTGAAGCCTGGCTAACTTACTCTAGAATTTTTTTTGGGTCATGCATTAATCTCATATAAATAGATAGTTTACCTCAATGAAAATTTTACTGTGAAGCCTGGCTAACTTACTCTAGAATTTTTTTTGGGTCATGCATTAATCTCATATAAATAGATAGTTTACCTCAATGAAAATTTTACTGTGAAGCCTGGCTAACTTACTCTAAAATTTTTTTTGGGTCATGCATTAATCTCATATAAATAGATAGTTTACCTCAATGAAAATTTTACTGTGAAGCCTGGCTAATTTGCTCTAGAATTTTTTTTGGTTCATGCATTAATCTCATATAAATAGATAGTTTACCTCAATGAACATTTTACTGTGAAGCCTGGCTAATTTGCTCTAGAATTTTTTTTGGTTCATGCATTAATCTCATATAAATAGATAGTTTACCTCAATGAACATTTTACTGTGAAGCCTGGCTAACTTACTCTAGAATTTTTTTTGGGTCATGCATTAATCTCATATAAATAGATAGTTTACCTCAATGAAAATTTTACTGTGAAGCCTGGCTAACTTACTCTAGAATTTTTTTTGGGTCATGCATTAATCTCATATAAATAGATAGTTCACCTCAATGAAAATTTTACTGTGAAGCCTGGCTAATTTGCTCTAGAATTTTTTTTGGGTCATGCATTAATCTCATATAAATATATAGTTTACCTCAATAAAAATTTTATTGTGTAGCCTGGCTAATTTGCTCTAGAATTTTTTTTGGGTCATGCATTAATCTCATACAAATAGATAGTTTACCTCAATGAAAATTTTACTGTGAAGCCTGGCTAATTTGCTCTAGAATTTTTTTTGGGTCATGCATTAATCTCATATAAATATATAGTTTACCTCAATAAAAATTTTATTGTGTAGCCTGGCTAATTTGCTCTAGAATTTTTTTTGGGTCATGCATTAATCTCATACAAATAGATAGTTTACCTCAATGAAAATTTTACTGTGAAGCCTGGCTAACTTACTCTAGAATTTTTTTTGGGTCATGCATTAATCTCATATAAATAGATAGTTTACCTCAATGAAAATTTTACTGTGAAGCCTGGCTAACTTACTCTAGAATTTTTTTTGGGTCATGCATTAATCTCATATAAATAGATAGTTTACCTCAATGAAAATTTTACTGTGAAGCCTGGCTAACTTACTCTAGAATTTTTTTTGGGTCATGCATTAATCTCATATAAATAGATAGTTTACCTCAATGAAAATTTTACTGTGAAGCCTGGCTAACTTACTCTAAAATTTTTTTTGGGTCATGCATTAATCTCATATAAATAGATAGTTTACCTCAATGAAAATTTTACTGTGAAGCCTGGCTAATTTGCTCTAGAATTTTTTTTGGTTCATGCATTAATCTCATATAAATAGATAGTTTACCTCAATGAACATTTTACTGTGAAGCCTGGCTAATTTGCTCTAGAATTTTTTTTGGTTCATGCATTAATCTCATATAAATAGATAGTTTACCTCAATGAACATTTTACTGTGAAGCCTGGCTAACTTACTCTAGAATTTTTTTTGGGTCATGCATTAATCTCATATAAATAGATAGTTTACCTCAATGAAAATTTTACTGTGAAGCCTGGCTAACTTACTCTAGAATTTTTTTTGGGTCATGCATTAATCTCATATAAATAGATAGTTTACCTCAATGAAAATTTTACTGTGAAGCCTGGCTAACTTACTCTAGAATTTTTTTTGGGTCATGCATTAATCTCATATAAATAGATAGTTTACCTCAATGAAAATTTTACTGTGAAGCCTGGCTAACTTACTCTAGAATTTTTTTTGGGTCATGCATTAATCTCATATAAATAGATAGTTTACCTCAATGAAAATTTTACTGTGAAGCCTGGTTAATTTGCTTTAGAATTTTTTTTGGGTCATGCATTAATCTCATATAAATAGATAGTTTACCTCAATGAAAATTTTACTGTGAAGCCTGGCTAATTTGCTCTAGAATTTTTTTTGGGTCATGCATTAATCTCATATAAATATATAGTTTACCTCAATAAAAATTTTATTGTGTAGCCTGGCTAATTTGCTCTAGAATTTTTTTTGGGTCATGCATTAATCTCATACAAATAGATAGTTTACCTCAATGAAAATTTTACTGTGAAGCCTGGCTAACTTACTCTAGAATTTTTTTTGGGTCATGCATTAATCTCATATAAATAGATAGTTTACCTCAATGAAAATTTTACTGTGAAGCCTGGCTAACTTACTCTAGAATTTTTTTTGGGTCATGCATTAATCTCATATAAATAGATAGTTTACCTCAATGAAAATTTTACTGTGAAGCCTGGCTAACTTACTCTAGAATTTTTTTTGGGTCATGCATTAATCTCATATAAATAGATAGTTTACCTCAATGAAAATTTTACTGTGAAGCCTGGCTAACTTACTCTAAAATTTTTTTTGGGTCATGCATTAATCTCATATAAATAGATAGTTTACCTCAATGAAAATTTTACTGTGAAGCCTGGCTAATTTGCTCTAGAATTTTTTTTGGTTCATGCATTAATCTCATATAAATAGATAGTTTACCTCAATGAACATTTTACTGTGAAGCCTGGCTAATTTGCTCTAGAATTTTTTTTGGTTCATGCATTAATCTCATATAAATAGATAGTTTACCTCAATGAACATTTTACTGTGAAGCCTGGCTAACTTACTCTAGAATTTTTTTTGGGTCATGCATTAATCTCATATAAATAGATAGTTTACCTCAATGAAAATTTTACTGTGAAGCCTGGCTAACTTACTCTAGAATTTTTTTTGGGTCATGCATTAATCTCATATAAATAGATAGTTCACCTCAATGAAAATTTTACTGTGAAGCCTGGCTAATTTGCTCTAGAATTTTTTTTGGGTCATGCATTAATCTCATATAAATATATAGTTTACCTCAATAAAAATTTTATTGTGTAGCCTGGCTAATTTGCTCTAGAATTTTTTTTGGGTCATGCATTAATCTCATACAAATAGATAGTTTACCTCAATGAAAATTTTACTGTGAAGCCTGGCTAATTTGCTCTAGAATTTTTTTTGGGTCATGCATTAATCTCATATAAATATATAGTTTACCTCAATAAAAATTTTATTGTGTAGCCTGGCTAATTTGCTCTAGAATTTTTTTTGGGTCATGCATTAATCTCATACAAATAGATAGTTTACCTCAATGAAAATTTTACTGTGAAGCCTGGCTAACTTACTCTAGAATTTTTTTTGGGTCATGCATTAATCTCATATAAATAGATAGTTTACCTCAATGAAAATTTTACTGTGAAGCCTGGCTAACTTACTCTAGAATTTTTTTTGGGTCATGCATTAATCTCATATAAATAGATAGTTTACCTCAATGAAAATTTTACTGTGAAGCCTGGCTAACTTACTCTAGAATTTTTTTTGGGTCATGCATTAATCTCATATAAATAGATAGTTTACCTCAATGAAAATTTTACTGTGAAGCCTGGCTAACTTACTCTAAAATTTTTTTTGGGTCATGCATTAATCTCATATAAATAGATAGTTTACCTCAATGAAAATTTTACTGTGAAGCCTGGCTAATTTGCTCTAGAATTTTTTTTGGTTCATGCATTAATCTCATATAAATAGATAGTTTACCTCAATGAACATTTTACTGTGAAGCCTGGCTAATTTGCTCTAGAATTTTTTTTGGTTCATGCATTAATCTCATATAAATAGATAGTTTACCTCAATGAACATTTTACTGTGAAGCCTGGCTAACTTACTCTAGAATTTTTTTTGGGTCATGCATTAATCTCATATAAATAGATAGTTTACCTCAATGAAAATTTTACTGTGAAGCCTGGCTAACTTACTCTAGAATTTTTTTTGGGTCATGCATTAATCTCATATAAATAGATAGTTCACCTCAATGAAAATTTTACTGTGAAGCCTGGCTAATTTGCTCTAGAATTTTTTTTGGGTCATGCATTAATCTCATATAAATATATAGTTTACCTCAATAAAAATTTTATTGTGTAGCCTGGCTAATTTGCTCTAGAATTTTTTTTGGGTCATGCATTAATCTCATACAAATAGATAGTTTACCTCAATGAAAATTTTGCTGTGAAGCCTGGCTAATTTGCTCTACAATTTTTTTTGGGTCATGCATTAATCTCATATAAATCGATAGTTGAGTTCAATGAAAATTTTACTGTGAAGCCTGGCTAACTTACTCTAGAATTTTTTTTCGGGTCATGCATTAATGTCATATAAGTCTATAATTGACCTCGATACAAATAAGAAGCATTATGTGACAAGACCCCCCCCCCAAACAGTCACGTTTCCAAAATGCAGTGTTATGAGCAAAATAAATGTTCATTTGCAAAAGTAACTAGTGAGTTTATTTAAACGGTTTGTTTGCTGTTATATAAACCGTTAAAATATCAATTTTATCATAAAATCCATGTACACTGAAGTCGGGTAATATAAAATAAAATGGGTGTACTTAAGAATATAGAGCAAAAGGGGAAACTTTGGCCACCAATGCGATCGTACTGTGTATATGAGAAGTGAATGAATACATAAATTATTAAAAAAATAAAATTATTTAAATTAATTATATAAAAATAATCATGATATATTAGTTCAAGCAAATAGGCTCAATTAATTTATAAAAGTTATGCATTTACGCCACAATAAAAGTTATGCATATAAAAGTTATGCATTTACGCCACAATAAATAAACATATTTGCATAAAAAAATAATATACGTCTTAATTATAAACTTGGATTTTATATATTTAATATACCCGAGCACGGGAGAGAGGGAGTTTTATTTTAATT
Source organism: Druceiella hillmani (assembly GCA_039881145.1). NCBI lineage: Eukaryota > Metazoa > Arthropoda > Insecta > Lepidoptera > Hepialidae > Druceiella > Druceiella hillmani. Next base: position 6,977,635 of record JAYKKI010000035.1, read on the forward strand.
CCATCACTAAATAACATGTTTGTAAAAAAATAAAATAAAAAAAGAGACTTGACTAGTGGTATTCGTAAAGAAACCGCTGACAATCCATTTTTCCATTAAGCTGTATTTGGACACGTATACATTTAAAACATATAACTTTTGATGTAAAATTAATAAATGTTTAATAAAGATATGATACAATGATTATTTTTTGATTCGAATTCAATAACGATAAGACGGAGAGAATTTGATTCGAATTCAATAACGATAAGACGTCACATTCCGTCCGTCAGTGCATTACGCACGGAATGGACTTCGCACGGAAATGAACTTTACTCACTGAGCAAAGTAATGGAATAAAAATATATTTACTAACTCGACTCCTCTCGTTCGGTCGCACTGGGCTTAGTGTCGAGTATATCCGAAGTTGATCCGTCGGCTATACCTGATCCGTCGGCCATTGAATACGTTTGGCTATACTTGGTCTACCGCCGTGTAAACTCGGAGAGCGTCACGCCAAACGTGACGCGAAATAAAACATTCTGGACGATGTAAGCTAGGAGAAGTTTTTACTTTACAAAAAAGAACTAAATTGTGATTGCTTTTTTATTTTTTACTCCTGGCACCATGCGTACAAATTTAATAGCTATTTCTTGGAAAAATGACCCTTTACGTGACTTTGTTAAGTAACATTTATTGTTTTTATTAAGGTCCACTGTCTTCTCATTTGTATGTGTTTTATGCAAAATTCTAAAATAGGTAAGTCAAAATATTCAAAACCCTTTCATGTAGATCCATTCAGAAATTGCGAAATTATATAATAACAAGAATATATTTATCCAAACTTTCACATTTATATATTACTTAGGATATATAAACTGGAGATCGGCTGTCACACAGAGGTGTCACACAGAGGTTTAAAGCAACTTACATGCACGGAGATCGGCTGTCACACCTCTGTGTGATATCACATCTCCTTGCATGTAAGTTGCTTTAAAGGAAAACCTTGCCCTACCCTGGGCTGTCGAGCTACTGATGATGATTGGGATATATAAAACTTTGCTGTTTCAGTGTCTGGGGTTTATGATCATTGCATGACCATGATTGGTACGCATGTACTAAAATTTCAAAATCCAAAAATCAAGATAACCACATTAGGTTTATTTCCGCGAAAATCAACTAATAAAATTGTTATGCACAGTTCGTCGACGCGTGACATTTTTTATAGGATAAATTAATAACTAACTGATGAAAAATGTAAGTTTGTAAAAACATTAATAAATGCGTAATAAAACACTAATTACACGGTCGGATTTAATTGACCATAAAGAGAAAATTAAGCAGCATCAAAAATTTAAATTAATTAAACCAACAACTTCAAATAGAGCCGTCATCGATCTCATCTTGTTGATTAATTTTTCGCAAAAAGGTTTACGGACTCTTCGTAGTTACATCACTATCCAGCACGCCATCTTGATTCTCGAATATGATTAATTCAACCAACTTACTAAACGAACTACATCGTTTACAAGACATGACCTCTATCTAGTAATAACGTTTCGTTGACGATTTAATTAACAAACAAGCAAAACACATGTATTGGCCGTTACACAATAAACGGATAAAAATAAAATAAATAGAAATAGGATAAAAATAAATTTGAAAATTCGACTGCGTTTTTATGGCGCCAAAAAAGTTGAAAAGAAGCCAAACTTGACACTAGGGTTGACACTCAGTTGAAACCCATTAAAATTTTATCACAACCGCTGTAGTATAGACGAATAATGTTATGAAGTACAGAAGTAGAGTGAAAAGACGTTTAGATTTTTTAAATTTCTAATTATTTTTAGACAAAAAAGTCTTAAACGTCAAGAAAACAAGCCAAACTTGACATTAGGGCTGACACTCAGTTGAAATCCATTAAAATTTTATCACAACCGCTGTAGTATAGACGAATAATGTTATGAAGTTCAGAAGTAGAGTGGAAAGACGTTTAGATTTTTTTAATTTCTTATTGTTTTTAGACAAAAAAGTCTTAAACGTCAAGAAAATAAGCGAAACTTGATATCAGAGTTGATACTCAGTTGAAACCTATTAGAATTTTATCACAACCGCTGTAGTACAAGAGAATGGTGTTATGAAGTACAGAAGTACAGCGGAAAGACGTTTGGATTTTTTGAATATCTTATTGTTTTAGGCCGAACTGTTTGCCACTACTTCTGTAAACATGTACAAACAGAACAACTGATATCGTGTGTTTCTCGGGGAACCGAGTTCATGGAATTTTTTTTTGTATGCCAATGAACACTCAGAGTTTCTTCACCGCATATTCTTTATGCTCTAAAACTTTTAATTACTCATTTGCAATTCATAATAAACGTATTACTTTTAAGCACCATTCATCCTTCATTGCTATTGGCTCATGCAACGCAGTTATGCTTCATAAGTTGCAATTTCTGAATTCCACAATATTTAATGACGAGGCGTTCACCTTGGCAGCATCATGAATGTGAATGAAGTTGACCGCGACATTCGCTGTTCGACATTTGTTTGCGAATCGAAATTTTCAAACGTCCTAACATTATAGACGTAATATAGACTGCCAATTAAGTCCGCTAGTCCCCTTTGTTTATTTTTTTTCCTCTTTCTCTTCGTGTTTAGTGTCACTATTTTTTTATTTATCAACCGTTCAATACCTTTAATTGACAGCCACATTCGCTATTCTAAATTTGTTTGCGAATTGAAATTGTCAAACAGCGCCATAACATTATAGACGTAATCTAGATTGCCAATTAAGTCCGCTAGTCCCCTTTCTTTATTTTCTTTTCTTGTTCTCTTCGTGTTTAGTGTCACTATTTTTTGTTTATCAATTCTTAAGTCCTCTTCAATACCTTTAATGGACAGCCACATTCGCTATTCGAAATTTGTTTGCGGATCGAAATTTTCAAACAGCGTCATATATTATAGATGTAACCTAGACTACCAATTAAGTCCGCTTGTCCCCTTTCTTCATTTTCTTTTCTCTTTCTCTTCGTGTTTAGTGTCACTATTTTTTGTTTATGTTTATGACTTGAAAATTTCAAACATTGTTTTAATATTAGAGACATCGAATAGACTGCCAATAAGTCCACTCATTTCCTTTCTATATTTTTCTTTCTTTTCCTCTTCCTGTTTAGTATGACTATAATTTTTATTTATCAAGAGTCAGGTTCTCTTTAATATTTTCAATTGAAATCTTCAAACATCGTTTTAATATTAAAAACGTCAAATATATTGCCAAAAAGTTCTTTTTTCTATCTTCCTCTTTCTTTATATTCTTTCCTCTTTCTCTACATCTTTAGTAACACTATTTGCTAGTTTACCTATCTGTAAGATATCGTGGATGTAAAACGGTCAACATTTTTTTGACATTTGGAATGTTTTGTGATGTTATAACTAAACAGTGTTTACATATTTGTGTGTTAATTTAACAGATGACAATATGTGATACAAACAGAACTTAAAAATATCTTAGAAAAAGTGTTAAATATGAGTATAACTGGAGCTAGGAGGTGTCCTCATAAACTTAAATATATTTAAAAGTTTAAACATCTAACTATGCTTATACTTGTATTAAGTTATTTACAGCTAGAAATTCTTTACAGAAAGGTTTTCCTCACGGTTTTCTATAGAAATTAAAATAGTAATGCAACATTAGATAAGTAATTCATACTTTGTGTATTCTTAAAAAAAATTATTTTTTTGTTTTTAAATTCGTGAGTTACTATCAACGCAAAGGGCCGACTATCGTAAACGGTAACTTGGCCGATGTTTGCCGACTTTTAACGGAATAGGTCGATGGCCGAGTTTACACTTAATCAATGTCAACATCTCTGTTAGCGTGTGTTTAGTCGTGTATTTTATCCTTTTCTCCGTTTGCGCCTTTTCATTCGCAATGGTCGATTAATTAGATATTTGGCTCGAACCGCATAGATGTTGGATGTGAAATATTCGACTTTTTCCAACTTAAGCCTATATTCGGACAGCTTCGTTGTATTGTCAGCTCTTTCCGAGTTAATTAGGCCAGCTTAGCGTCTTGTCTGTCATCCGACCAGTTTCGCGTCTTGTTGGCTCTTTCCGGCTTAATTCGGCCACCTCGTCTTAAAAAGTTCAAAAGTTAAAAGATTTACGTAAATATAGTCGGGTTCGTCCGGGATTTAAACCCGAGACTTCTCGCGCCTTAAGCGGAAATCATAAACCACTAACCATACGTTTCACGTCCAAATATTAAAGGAAATATTATCTGAACGGATTTAATTATCAGACTGTACTTGATCTGACATGGTCTCCAGTTACTCCAATTAATTGAACTTGCTTCTAACTTTCTTCGCACCAAACAAGCGTGCAGTAAATAATTATAATTAAAAAAAAACAGAAAGAAAATATGACAAATATGCAAAATTTTATTTCTTTTCATTATCATACAGTTATACACATTTGAGTTTGGATAACAATAAAAAAACAATGAAATATATTCAACAACACTACAATAGATAACGTTGACACACTTCAAGAAGCTTATTCTCACTAATCACAAACTGATCACACTCTGGTGCAACCGCAATCAGGAGACTGAATAATTGTATATTGTGGGAAAGTGGGGAGTTTCTATATCATCCTATTCCATGGTGACCAAGTATATTCATACCAGAGTGGAGGGCGTGCTCGACTGTATCTAATCACAGAGCATTTGCTTGAATTGATCAGCAGACCGTTCACAAAGCTCCACTCGGGAACGGCAACGATACCATGCTTCAGCAGCCTGCGATCTGCTATAAAATTCCAAAAAAAATAATGTCTTCCGCAAATAGAGTGAAGTACATAGTTTGAAATTTAAAACTGATATTAATTTACCAGGGTAGTAAATAGTATAGAATCGAGATTCGAACCCTGGCTCACTCCTGATGATGTGAAATAAGAATAAGTTATAAAATTATACACTCATACTTATTGCTTTTTGTCCACAAGATAGGAATAGGAGAAACATGAGGGTGGACCAGGTAATTCAGATTCGCAAAGGTTCTTTTAATAAAACTTTAATAAATAGAAATTTTGTACCTAGTAAAACTTGACACAACTAATTTTTTTCATTGTTTATTAATATTTCTGAAAATAAGATTAAAAGTGTGTCTCTTTAAGTTTATAAATTTTTGTTTATATTATTAAAACTTTTATTTATCCAAATTACAAGAACTAAAGAAATTCGATGAAACTGTTTTTTTTAATAATTTTAGCGAGATTCTCTTAGATTTAAGTTTATGAGCTTAAGTAGGCGGTTATGATTTATTATGGTCACTGGCTAAATTGTAAACCGGCGATTTTTAGCAAAGCTACATAAAAGTAAAAATTAATTATGTTTTTAATTTTATATTTATGAAAGATGAACGCTTTACATAAGTAAGGATTGATTGGTCTTAAATACCTTATATCATTATCCATGTGATCAAAAGATTTCTGGTAGCCGAAACATGCAACATTTATTTGAAAATCGAGAGCAACCTAACGGGGAACAATCGACAAAATAATTAAAATTCGTAAATGTTGAATCTCCAGTCCAAAATCTATGTTGCTCGTCACAAACTTGTCAAATATAATGCTTTTCAGCTCCAGCGGGAATTGTTATTAAATGAAGGCTTCACGATCTCGGTTATTATATAAATGTCATTATGTTAGCTTCATGTTCTCGGTTGTTATATAAATGTCATTATGTTAGCTTTATGGTCTCAGTTGTTATATAATTTCATTATGTTAGCTTTATGGTCTTGGTTGTTACATAAATGTCATTGTGTTAGCTTTATGGTCTCAGTTGTTATATAATTTCATTATGTTAGCTTTATGATCTCGGTTGTTACATAAATGTCATTGTGTTAGCTTTATGGTCTCAGTTGTTATATAATTTCATTATGTTAGCTTTATGGTCTCGGTTGTTACATAAATGTCATTGTGTTAGCTTTATGGTCTCAGTTGTTATATAATTTCGTTATGTTAGCTTTATGGTCTCGGTTGTTATATAAATGTCATTGTGTTAGCTTTATGGTCTCAGTTGTTATATAATTTCATTATGTTAGCTTTATGGTCTCGGTTGTTACATAAATGTCATTGTGTTAGCTTTATAGTCTCAGTTGTTATATAATTTCATTATGTTAGCTTTATGGTCTCGGTTGTTACATAAATGTCATTGTGTTAGCTTTATGGTCTCAGTTGTTATATAATTTCATTATTTTAGCTTTATGGTCTCGGTTGTTACATAAATGTCATTATGTTAGCTTTATGGTGTCGGTTGTTACATAAGAGAACAAAATAATAGTTAATGTCACCTCTTTAGAGCGCGCACTAATTTCTTAAGTCATTCACGTGTCTTTGGTTTAATTTTGATGCACGTAATATTGAGAGATAAGCCCAGTCTGGAAATTTTTTCGTTCCATTGATTCTCTAGAGCGCGTACTAATTTCTTATGACATTCACGCTTCTTTGGATTCACTTTGATGCACGTAATATTGAGAGATAAGCCCAGTCTAGAAATGTTTTCGTTCCATTTACCACTTCAGGATTGAGATTATGAAGTTGCTTGACAGTTCACGATTCAACACTATTTGGTGTAATGTAATTTATTTGTATTTTCTTCGTTTCTTGTTTGTATTATAATTTTGTATTAAAACAGTTCTTATTTATGAAATATGCACATGGTCAACGCTATGGGTAAATACATAGGTTGAGCATGGGTTTTCAAGGAATAAATGATTTTTAGGTTACGTTGGATTAGGTTAGGTTAGACTAATTTAGGTCGTATTATGTCGGGTTAGGTTATGATGGGTAAGTTTGTGTTTTATTGTGTGTAATTATATTGAGTTATATGAGATTAGCTTAAATTGGGTTATATCGAGTTGAGTTAGATTTTGTCAGGTCAGGTCTGGAGTTAAATTGTTGGATGAGGTTGGTTATTTTGAATTATGTGAGATTAGCTTACATTGGGTTATATCGAGTTAAGTTACATTTTGTTAGGTCAGGTCTGGAGTTAAATTGTTGGATGAGGTTGGTTTGGAATAGATCAGGCCGATTCATGTCGGGTTAGGTTAGATTGAATTATAATTCATTATGGATATGGCCAAAATATGAATTATACGGTTAAGAATTATCAAAACCGTTTTTTGATTACCTAACAGTTAATGTTGTATTTTTTATTAAACTATTATTAAAATCATTAAAGGACATATAATTTTTTGCCCTTTGTAGGTACATGAAAAACACGTACCCTGTTGATGATTAAATGACAACCTTCAAAGCATATCCACTATTTAGGGAGAAGTTCACCTTCTTCTACTTTGTACTGAAGAGCTATATTCTATAGCTAAAATGGATGTTGCGGTGTAATGCGAAAATTAATACTTTAGTCGGCTGAGAGTGGCTACTTCAGATGCGATGCCACCTTTAGGTATCTATAGGTATTATCCGAGATATTTTCCATCATGAGGTATAGGTACCAGCTGATATTGTTGTATGAATATACTTTTTGTTTACATAATAATTATTGTTCTAATAGTTTAGGATTTACTATAATTTATTCAATATATAAAAAAGGCTGCCGGCTCCGAGAAGTGACGCGTCATCTTCATATTTTGTTTTAATATTTTCCTCGTTTTTAGATTATTAACATGTTCTATGTAGATGCACGTCGTATTTTACTGTATTATAAGATACAGTGGAATGGATCAATGCGTGCAGTTTCTTGACTTATATTGGTTTGATGATGCAATCATTTGAGATGTGGTTGTCCCAGATTTGCACAGATAAAAACCTCTTTTGCTCCTTATTGCTCAACTATCGAGGAGTTATTTGTACAGGTTGCATAAATCGTCCCTGAACATGCGTCTATCTCTTACGAAAAATTCTTTACCATCCAAGCAACAAAGCTTTGGAATCAACTAGATCCAGATACCCAAAAAATATCCTCGGGGAATGTCTTTAAAGAACCATGGAAAAATCTAACCTTTTCTAAACCCTACTCTTTCTGTGCTCTTGTCCTTCTTTCATTCTTATCATGTCAATATATGTGTTCCAATTTTTTGTCTTTTTGAGTTTAACCAAAAATTATTATCATTTAATACACCTTATATCTTATATTGTAACATCTCATCTCATCTAATAATATACAAAATAACGTTGAAGAAATAAATAAATAAATAAAACTTTATTTTTTAAAGTATGATAGTGCTTACCTTAAATTATATTACGGCTACCATACTTATATAAAAATAAAACATATATATATATATATATATATATATATATATATATATATATATACATATATATATTTTATAAGTAGTCAATAAAATCAGTCATTAATTATATAAGCACCATCGGTATTTAATACTTTTCGCCAACATGTATGCAAAGCTAAAGTTCCATCCTTGTAGACATTTTTGGACCTTTGACTGAAAAACTGGTGAAGTTCGATTTTGATGTGACTTTCGGATTTAAATTTTCTACCATATAAGTTATTAGACAGAGAGCGAAACAGATAGTAATTGAATGGCAAAAAATCTGGATAGTATGGTGGGTGAGGCAGCATATTCCATTCAAGTGAAAGCAGTTTTTCATGCGTTACTTTCCGACGTAGGGTCGAGCATTTTCATGAAAAAAATTAACTTTCCTTTCTCAATTTTTCACAATAAATCTTAGCTCTGATTGTAGTGTTAGCTTGAAACATTGATTGACCAAAGAATAACTCTATTTATACCCCACCATGCACTCAAAACTATCTTTTGTCCAATATTATATTTTGGTCTTGGTAGATCTTCTTCTCCAGCTCCTAGCCACTGGTGTTTATGCTAAAAATTAACACAAACTATCCACTTTTCATATCCTCTAACCAGATAATTTAGCCGCTCATTGGTACGTTGGGAATTCCGTAGCACCCAGTACACAGCTCTGCTTTGAAATTAAAAGGGTGCTATATGTTTCCACTTATTTCTCAAGGCTTGAATTGTTTGTCCATTGCTTTATAAGAGCATGAAAATAGCTCTATCAAACAACGCAAACTTAATCTGGGATCTGTTTCAATAAAACTTTAAAATTTTTCCAAATCAATTGTAGGAGGTCGCTTTGGATGAAGTTTATCAGACAGATCAAAATTTCCTACTTTAAATCTTTGGAACCAGTGCTTAGTTGTGTCGTAAGAGGGCATACCTTCACCCATCATTGTGTATATATTGTGTGACACTTCGCTGGTTTTTCGCCCTAAATGACATTCATGAAGAAAGAGTCCTCAAATTTAGTACATCCATTTTAATTTATTCTTTATTCACCGACTACTCAATTATAAACTGAACAGAAGTTTGAATACCGCACTCTTTATATACCCTAACAGAAATATTCTAGAAGCTTCTATAACATTTCAAAAATCATTCGAAAAAAGTGGCATGTTTATAAGTTGCCAACCTAATATTTACAGTGAACGAGAAATCTATTTACAACACAGATTATCACAGTTGACATTAAAGATACAAGTAATTAAAATTTAATGAGAAACAATATATAATAGGATGAAAAGAATTGAACATAATAAAACCTGAATAGAGAAAATATTCAGATCTTATCATATTTAATTCTTGTCATTCTATTGGATTTGTTGGGCTTTACATTTTTAATAAAATATTAATTACTCGTCTGTTTAATATCAATCATAATAATTTGTGTTGTAAATAAAGTAAACTCCAGGGAATTAGGAGTTAAGATAATTTATATTAGACTATGTTATGGGTTTATTATGTATTACTACTAATATAAGTGACATGTCTGTTCATTTTCTTTGCCTATCTTCTTGAAATATGGGTTATATTTAATTATATCATAATTTACAGTAACAGGGTGGTGAACATAAATGGTAAAATAACTATGCTAGCACATTTAAAACTGAATGTAAAACGAGCTCTGTATAAACTGAATGTAACATTTAAAATGAATTCTAAATCAAAGGAAAAGTTCACGAAAATGTGTATCTATTTTCAAAAGATAACAGCAATCAGTATTTTAATGATAAATTAAATTATTATTTCTGAATATCATATTTTTTGAGAAAACTTATGAATCTTTACATTGATACCTTTAAATTTTATAAGCCTTTTTACGTGTGCTTTATTACAAATAGTCAAATTTGTAACAAAAGTGTGCTTTAAAAGGCTTTGTTGACATATGTGCAAATTGTTAAATTGTTGTTGCAATATATATTGTTCAATGTAAAAAGTAAATTTAATCAAAATATGTTTTTTTTTCCTGATATGACTTTGATTTTAAATGTACTAATAATTTTGAAAGACAAACAATGAATTTATCAAGACAAATATAATGAGCCCCATATCGACAGATCTATGCTTCATCATTAAAAGGACCTTTGCCCATTGTTCGTCTCTGACATCAGATCCTGACTCCATATCAGAACTCGATTGCATCGTATAAACTAAGAACATATTGGAACAAGTCAAAAAAGTCCAAAACCCGTGGGTCTGCAATTCACTGTTAAGAAGATACTTTGCACACTTTCCATTTCCATTATTAGATCCGGATTCCATCGTTAGTGCTTGATCAACCCTGATAAACAGACAAGTAAAGTGAGCCGAAACGCAATGTATCTGCCATTAGGAAGATTCTTTGTCGACCTTTCATTTCCATCATCAACTCTCAACTCTATCATCAAATATTGATTTCATCGTCAACATCATGCCTTATCAAGCAACAACTAAGAATGCTATATGCAAATATTATGGCGAGCCAGTTAAATGAAACCTTTTAAAAACGATAAAATACCAAGTAATTTGTAAATCAAAAAATATAAAATTAGATTTAAAAACAAAAAATGGTTAAAAACAAAAAACCATCATTTTACCAAAAATTAAAAAAAAGTAACTTTGAAGACTTGAAGACTGCGTTAATTTAAATTTCTCTTCATTATAAAGATATTAGTTTTAAAACCTGTTCCAAAGACTCATAAAAAGAATGTATGGTCTGAAATGTTAATTTTCAGACAATTCAGTCACTGTTTTCTGCGAAATAAGAAAATTTCATCAAAATCGTTATATACGACACATGAAACATTAAATTAGTGACGTAGGTAGTAAATTGCTGACTATATGACGCTTTATCATTTTTACTCATGCACACTATAGATGTATAAGAAAAAAAAAGAATCTAAAGTCGAAATTAGGTTATTTGAATCAAGAATGTCGACTAAGCGGGATATATCAGATTAAAAGTTGTTATGGTTCATGAGTGCATCTTTAGAAGTGAGATAACCTTTATGTAATACGTATTCTTCATGTAACTGTCTTGAGAGATAAACATATTTCAATTGAGATAAATTGGGTGCTTTTTTATTAACGTCATTTCTTAAAATCATCTAACTTTAAGCAAAAATTGATGCTGCGTAATATTTTCGTGTTAATTAATGAAACATTTTTTCCTTAATCATAAGAGAAACATTTTTCATTACATAGCGCTAAAAGATTACATGACATCAATCCAGAAAATAAATGTTAATGGAAATTCAAAGAAAAGAATTAAATTTACTTTTTAAAATAGACTGGAATAAGATTGAGTTAAAATAATCATAAAATTTAAATGAAAAAATCGGCTTTATCCAAAACTGATGTTTTAAATGTTACATATCTTTTCTTGTATTTTTCATATAACAAATACAATAATCTTCCAAATGATGACACAAATCAATACTGTCAATGATTGATAAGCTTCCAATCAATTATTGACAGATTCTTAACTTCATTAATTCGATTGGTATGGAAAAACAGGTAAAATTTAGTTTTACTGGTATTTTCCTTACATTTGTCATCTATATTGTAAGAAACTATATAATTTTTTGGAAAATTATCTAGAAAATATGGGAATATTCTAGAAGCTTCTGCGATTGAAGATATATAAAGGGCCTTCAAGCTCTCACTAATTCAGTCGTAACTAAGATGCTGCACTGTTAACACTCATAAAATATGGTTGACATTAAGACAATTGTGAGACTGTTTACTCTATGAGTACCAATCTGGTCACTGTGCTGCCGAAGCTATGTATAACATATGCCAATGCGTAGCTCCTGAAACAATATGTGAAGCTACTGCAAAACGATTGTAATAGCGGTTTCGTAGCGATGATTATTCCCTGAGTTATCAACCACGATCTGGTCGACCAGTGGAATTGAGTAGAGATAGGTTAATATTACCAATTGAAGAAGATTGCGAATTAATGACACGCTGATTAGCAACTAAGCTCGGATACTCCCATGGAATTAAAGAGAATCATTTACACCACTTGGGAAAAGTTTCAAATACGGTGCATGGGTACTACATGAACTTAGTCCTAACCAGCTGTAGCCATAGTCCGGTCCTCATATAGCCAAACAGACCCGCCTTTAAAGTTTTGGATTTTATTTGGAAACAAATTCCCCACCCTCCATATTCCCCAGACCATGCACCCACTGATTATTTTTTATTTACATCGCTGAGCAAAGCCTTATGTAAAAAAAACTTTGATGATGAAGACCACCTATGACAGTTCACAGGCCAATTTTTTTATTCCAAGCCACCTGAATTTCATGCATGTGCTATAATAGTCACCATCATTTTGTATCACATGTATAACTTCTTTTCAGTGAGTTGGGTACATGTAGTACAAAATGATGGTGACTATTATATTGGTGATTAATTAATTTTAAATTGGAAATATAATTAAAAATTATGCCATTAGTGACCACTCATTATATATTATTATAATATCACAAGTCTGAGATTCCTATTAAATATTAAGGAGTTTAGTAAAAAATTGCAAGATGTTCATAATATTGTTTAACGAGTTAAATGTTTGCTTCGATTTTTCATAGGCTAGCCGCAAGTGGAAAAATTAATTTCTATAAATAAAGGACATAATAATTATAAATAATTTCAAATCTAAATTTAAAATGAAATTAATTTCTAAAGGATTCTTTTAACCGGTATGAGTCAAAAAGATATTATTTTCAAAATTTATTACATTTTGAAAATAATGTTTGCCTACAACTTAAAAAATTTCTAATCACTGTCTTTCAGTCAATAAATTATTTTCAATAGATTTTGTATACAGCTATATTTACTTTCAATGCCAAGTCAACGATTCTCTTTTTCCTTGTGTATATATACCCAGATGAATATTGTATTTCACTTTGCACCGACTCCAAAAATCTCTACAAGTATTATTAAGTAAAATTTATTTATGTTCAGAAACAATACTGTACCGCGACAGTTCCAAATAAATACTAATATTTTCATTACTTTATATTTTTCTGTTGCTTCTTATTTGAAGTTGGTAAAATTTTTTTATGCCTGTATACATACATATATACATATGCACATATAAGTTACATTGTCTCTTATGGCTTCAGAATAGTCATAGCTTCATGCATTTATATATACCTACGCATATTACCTACCTGTATACCTGTATACTAATATCCTAGTTGCTTCATGTCTTTGTATATATCTATCTGTACATACTTATATATCCACCTACTAATGTTTTAGTTGCTTCATGTCTTTGTATATATCTATCTGTACATACTTATATATCTACCTACTAATGTTTTAGTTGCTTCATGTCTTTCTATATATCTATCTGTACATACTTATATATCTACCTACTAATGTTTCAGTTGCTTCATGTCTTTATATATATCCGTACAAAGTTACTAATATTTTTGTTACTTAATGCATTTATTTATACCTATATTTACTTTTGTACCTACTAATATCCTAGCCGCCTCATGTCTTTATAGGTACTTGTTTATATTTACCTATTACATATACAAAAAAATAGAGACTTTTTTTAACGAAAGTAAAGTAAAGCCCGCTTAGTATGAATGGAAGTTGCACTCTAAGTGTTCCATATATACTTGCGTATATATAATCACTTAACAGTACATAGTATTTATGTTAAACTATTTAAAATATTAGTATTATTTTTCAGTATCAATAATTTTTTTAGCATATATATAAATATATACAGATATATATATCTTTCACAGGAGTAAAAATATGATATTCCCCAAAGCAACAAGTTTTAGTCATTGTTATAATTTTCAAGTAAACTTTAGTTGGACTTCTAGTAATGCTGTATACTAATTATTATAATTTTGACTTCAGCAATATTTATAAAACTAACTTTTAAACTCTCTTTTTCCAATGATACTAAAGTCACATGAACTTGATGAAATATTTTTTCAAATGCTATGTTTAATCACTCAAAAATTATGAAGTTTGTCTTTAATGCAATATTTGTACTTTAATATAATCGTCGAAGAGCATATAAGACAAATATTTACGTTCACATTTAAAAGGTAAATTATTTGAACGGTAAGTTCCGTAACTTTTAACATACTACCTTATCTAACTAGAGCATATCATTTGACTATAATAGATAAAAACTAAACATAGTAAATCTTCATCTATACAATGTAATATTTATAAACAACAGAGTAATGTAGAGTGACAAGAACATAACCGAGTGCACAGGACAAATACCTTTTATCTAGCATTAATGTTATAAATTATAATGAAGCATGATCTGCATGTGTAAGTACATTGTTTTGAGCAAATATTTGTGTAAAACTAGTAGATAGTTAACAAGATTTGTCCTCCGAGTTTGAAATTCATTAATCTGTCTTTGAATGACAAGTTGTCTGTTTGCATTTTACAATATACAAGACCAATCTTTAGACAATTATAGCACTAGACAGAATAAGTAGTGTTGTGACAGACTGTACTTGATTGAATTTTAACACAAAAGTTATCATAATTAAATGAAACTACATGATGTAGTATTATTTCTACTTTCTTTAAGTTCTTTACCATGGACCTAGGTTTCGTTGTATTACAACATCTTCATGTTGTAATACAACGAAACCTAGGTTGTGGTAAAGAACTTAAAGAAAGTAGAAATAATACCACATCACGTAGTCTCATTTAATTGTGAATAATGAATTTCTACAAAATTAACGCCAAATATGTTCAATACAAACGGAGAAATAATTTATTTCTCAATTTCGTTTCCAACACTTTCTCAATTGTATTACATTTAAACTTCTTATTGTCCTAAATGGAATCATAAAGAAAAGAAAAAAATTAAGAAGAACACTGAATTAATAGTTATACTGATTTTTCCTTCTGCAAAGTAATACTTAGTCAATATTTAAAGCCGAATGAGGAATATGCCATCTCATATTTGTATCACTTTGAGAATGCCTCATGGTGATTGGTGTGCATATGCTGTAGAATATTTAAGCCTCGTGTACGAGTATGTTGAAACTGTGTATATCAAGAACGAGATAAGGTACGAATACTTTTTATTGGGTATAATCAGTATTTTGAACTAGGACACATTGCCCAAAAAAATGTTGTACAGCATCAATTTAAGGATTGAGACTTAATATACAAATTAACAGTTTACTAATAATAATTAAATGGTAAGATTTATCACATGTGACCAAAACCGGTACTTTAATTGCTCTGAAGATCGAGTTGCAATGTTTGGTATTACTGTTTGATATGTATATACGTTTGCCATATATTGTATACTGTTTGGAATTCTTTGTCGATTCTCAAAATGGCCACACTGTGGCTGATTGAACTGTTTGTCTTTCCACACTTGATTGTGTTTCCACACTTGTACTGTTTGTCTTCCTGTATGGCACTCGAGTGGCAGTAACTCGACATTACTTGACTACAGATCGGTTAGAATGGTAGTAAAATTATTTCAGATGGACTTGTAATTTTGGAGTTATTCCTTGGTTTTCTATCACCATGTAAATGCTCCATCGAATGTTTTGATGGAGCATTTACATGGTGATAGAAAACCAAGATGCTGATTAATGGAATGGAATAAATGGGAAGTAAATGGAATAGTGCGAGAAAAGTTTGAGATAGAATTATATAGTTTAATGTGTGCATTTTACATTTGAAAGCAATTGTAAGTAGAAAATATGCCTTTTTTGTACTGGTTTATAAATTGACAGTAAATATTCTAATAATTTCACATATTTTATACTCAATTATATTATTAAGATAATGTAGTTTACGTATATCAAAATGGCTTCTAGTTGAGATAGTTCAAAATAAAAGGTAAATTATTATCTATATACACACGTCTTTATTAATGGTTATTATCGTATGACATGGGACAGACAAGGAGAACAGGGTATAAGAGGAAAAGCATGATAAGATTAATAAGGAAATATGCGGGGTACAGTGTTCAGAGATGATCCTTGAAAGGGTGTATTGACAGAGTATTTTTTATAGTGGGGTACACCTTATTCTGCAGATTGGCATCGTATACTCTAAACAAATTTCCACTGAAGGTAGTGTGATGTCCAGGAATAACAATATGCTCCGGAATATCTTTTCAGAATTGAACGAAAGGTCATAAGCTTTCAAAATAGTAAACGTTGACTGTAAATACAAAAAATTACTGTAATTACTTATTCCATTAAACAGGTCTGAAATATGTTGGCTTCACTGGTCGTGCAGTTTCATTTAAACCAAGATTGAACCTCATAAATGTGAACATGTTTTTGGAGAACTATATAGATACAGATAGAAGACATGCGAATATTTAACTTGGTGCAGCAATCTTCTGTGATATCCAGATAGCACACATTTCCATAGCCAAGCAAAGGGCGTAGAAGAGTTAAATAAAGCAGGACTGTAGTTTCATTTGTAGAAAGTTATGAGCTCTTCTCTGCGAGTGAATTCGGTTAAAGATACTATAACTACATCATTAATATGGCTATGTCAATTCAAATTTTAAGCAATTTGACAGAGTTAAGTTTTTGGCTGTCGAGGACAACAAAATTATGGTATTATTTAGAGTATAAAGCCCAAAACACTCACTATATCATTCCACTTGGCAACTGCGGTCATTACGATTATGATCAAAACGTGATTGATGGCATCATTGTTCAGACTGCTTTGAACCCATGTCGTTGTGGATGTTTATCTATCAATTCAACTTTAACACATTAATATATGAAGTTTACGTAGGTAAATTTATTTCGTCTTTGAAGATTATACGTGGTGATGGAGAGAATCAATTTATGTAGCTCTGAGAAATACCTAATAGAAGTAACAGTTATGTTAAAAGACACAAGACATGCAAACAACCATCAAATTTTTGTAGAAATTAAATTGTGCTTTTAATAATACTGTAAGCGTAAATTATGATCCAACAATTAGTACATAATAAAAAATATAATAATACCTTTAACTTTGACCAATACTCACTATTTCTTTGTGGTTATGAATATGTATTGTTCTTAAATCGTTCTACTTGAACTGACAGTTACAACGCTGACAAGCTAGTGGAATGGGTATGATCGCGATTGTGGATGTATGCATTGCATCAGCTAGTAGGACGTATTCTTAGTAAAAACTGTGTTAAATCTAATAATCGCGAACCTTGGAAAAAGTTTCTTTAACCATAATATTGTGAGACTTGCTAGTATTTATGTACATACAAGATGTATACAAACCATAATATGACGTACAAATACATTATGGTATTTATACATTTACATAAAGGAATACAAAACAACAACAGTGCATTTATAAACTGCAATATCACACTTTTTTTAATTCAGCCGCCATCTTGTGTGCTGAAAATCAAAGAGCAAAATCAAAGAGAAAATTACAAACCTTTATCTATTGTGGATGAATTTCCGTTAATAACAAGTCTTTCGAAATGGAAAAAAGTTTATATTTCGATATATTTCTATTTTAATAAAGCAACAATACATCTTCTTTAAAAAGCCATAGCAAACCACAGCAAAAGAAATCTATTCTGCAGATCAATTTAAAACTTTATGTACATTATAGCGACATGTATATTAACATAAAAATAAAATTTCATGGATAGCAACACCATCTCGGTACTGTACCAGGGTCTTTTCACTTGACCCTCGTATGCTACTTCATTGGCATTTCCATGTTGTTAATAAATTGTGCTAGGAGCACTTTAATACCCTAACTGTACCAGTATGTCCTACACTTATATTGGTGGGTAATTTTAGAGATGATACTGATAAATTTAAACTCTGATACGAGTGTAGTGTTTAACCTTCTGCTACATTCTTTTTGACATACATTTCATTTTATGGAAAAAAGTTCACTTCAAACATTTCTAAATGTAACTGTAAATCAAACGTCAAGTTTTAATATTGTCAGATAGAAAAACAGTTATATAAAAGTTACATTTAATTTTAACATAACTATGCATAGTTTTCAGCACTTACTAAACAGACTTCTTTTTTACAGGTTATGGCTTCTTTGTCTGCAAATTTAGATTTTACTAGTTCAAAGAACTTCAAAAACCGATAGATACGGTTTATCTTTTGTATCGTTGCTTAGATTAAACATAAAGAATTCTGACAGATTATCTTCTGTGGCTGTTGTGTCTATGGTGAACAGACCGGAGAAATATTTATTGGTTTGAAAATACGTTAAAAATCTTATTCTTTTAAACTTTTTGGAGCCTAAAAGCGTAAAATGCTTTGCCATTTAAAATTAATGAAAATTAAGAATATTTTTTACCTTTCATATATGTTTAGACATAGCTGGTAGAGTAAGCTCCTCAACTGATACAATCATCTCACCATTAGAGTTAAGATTTACCGTATAAATGTTATATTTTAATACTTTAATTCTAAGAGGATAAATTAAATTTTCATTACAGTAACTGGTACAAGGAAGTAAGAGAGGCGAAAAAGAAGAAAACGATGCCCTCTTTTGCTAAAGTTCTCATCAAGACTTTCTCATGGCAGTTTTTACCTGTCAGTTTAATGATATTGCTGCATATTGTTGCAAGGTAAGATTTGAATTAATTTGTTAATATAAAAAAACAGAGTGTCAGTTAGAAACAATCAATATGAAATTTAGAAGGCATTTTATTTTTATCTAGAAAAAGTTATCTAAATTTTAATAGATTGTAGAATCAAACAATTACAGGTTAGTGAATTTTTGCTGAAGTTTTTTCTTTTGTAGTGAGAATATTGAAGGTTTTATCTTTGTTTCATTAAAATCCATCCAGTAACACTGTATCTGACAGACATTTATTGTATATATATATAACCAATACGGTAGTTGACTTATTCTAAATTTTGATATTTTTCGTACAATATTATGAAATATAAGTTAATTAAAATCAGTCTTGAAAAAAATTAAAAAATTGATTGAAAAATAAGCCGGTTGTAGGCTTCTAAATTTGAAGATACATATAGAGTTGGGTATATCCCTGTCTCTTTTCCTTTCGTAGAATATAATGTGCAATATTAAAAATGACCTCACAACACAGCATTGCCGTCCTTCTCTAAAGGTTAAAGTTAAACTTTTATAACTCGGTCAATTTTTAAGATTTTTAAAAAATTTTTTCACTCTTCATCAGCTTGTACCTTGAAATTATGATTAATGAAATAAAAACAATTTAGTCAAATACCCAATTATGTCAAGAGTTGGTAAAGAAAATTATTCTGTATGATTTTCTTTTGTAGTTAGAATATTGAAGGTTTTGTCTTTGTTTTATTAAAATCCATCCAGTAACAATGTATCTGACAGAAATTTATTGTATATACGTATAACCAATTATGTCAAGAGTTGGTAAAGAAAATTATTCTGTATGATTTTCTTTTGTAGTTAGAATATTGAAGGTTTTATCTTTGTTTCATTAAAATCCATCCAGTAACACTGTATCTGACAGAAATTTATTGTATATACATATAACCAATACGGTAGTTGACTCATTCTAAATTTTGATATTTTTCGTACAATATTATGAAATATAAGTTAATTATAATCAGTCTTGAAAAAAATTAAAAAATTGATTGAAAAATAAGCCGGTTGTAGGCTTCTAAATTTGAAGATACGTATAGAGTTGGGTATATCCCTGTCTCTTTTCCTTTCGTAGAATATAATGTGCAATATTAAAAATGACCTCACAACACAGTATTGCCGTCCTTCTCTAAAGGTTAAATTTAAACTTTTATAACTCGGTCAATTTTTAAGATTATTAAAAAAATTTTTCACTTTTCATCAGCTTGTACCTTGAAATTATGATTAATGAAATAAAAAAAATTTAGTCAAATACCCAATTATGTCAAGAGCTGGTAAAGAAAATTATTCTGTATGATTTTCTTTTGTAGCTAGAATATTGAAGGTTTTGTCTTTGTTTTATTAAAATCCATCCAGTAACTCTGTATCTGACAAAAATTTATTGTATATACATATAACTAATTATGTCAAGAGTTTGTAAAGAAAATTATCCTGTATGATTTTCTTTTGTAGCTAGAATATTGAAGGTTTTGTCTTTGTTTTATTAAAATCCATCCAGTAACTCTGTATCTGACAAAAATTTATTGTATATACGTATAACTAATTATGTCAAGAGTTTGTAAAGAAAATTATTTTGTATGATTTTCTTTTGTAGTAAGAATATTGAAGGTTTTGTCTTTGTTTTATTAAAATCCATCCAGTAACTCTGTATCTGACAGAAATTTATTGTATATACGTATAACCAATTATGTCAAGAGTTGGTAAAGAAAATTATTCTGTATGATTTTCTTTTGTAGTCAGAATATTGAAGGTTTTGTCTTTGTTTCATTAAAATCCATCCAGTAACATTGTATCTGACAGAAATTTATTGTATGTAACCAATTATGTCAAGAGTTGATAAAGAAAATTATTCTGTATGATATTTCTTTTCCTAACCGATTAGACTTTTTTTATCATCGTTTGCGTTTCAGTTGTCACCGTAATATGCGTGGATAGTTTAAAACAAAAATTATTAAGTGATGTGCAAGCATCTTACCATTACATTCAACCTGATATTTTTTTGTATGCATTTAGATTATTTATTGTATGTTTATTATTTTATAGTTTTGCTTTAAATTTTACACAAAAAATAAGGTAAATACAAAACAGGTAAATATTGAGGTAAATACAAATGTGGTATAAGTGGAATGCGATTTATTTATGTCTAGTATAGATTAACGAAATTATTATTTATTTCAGTAATATAATTCAGTTCTATTGCAATGAAATACTGCAGTCTGTCTGTAAAATGCATAATCAATTGAATCAAAATTTGTTATTGTTCATGTTCCTTATATTCACGTTTGTAACTTGTGCTTCTTACATCGAAACTAATTCCTGAACTGATGTCTGCTTAAATCATTGACATATTCTGTAATAAGGGATGGGTGGTCAGATTATGCTCATCATAGGCTGATTTAGGGGGGGCACGGGGGCACATGCTCCCCCCCACCAGAAGTCCCAGAATAATCTATTTATTTTGTTTAGTTCTCGCAAGTTACAAAACAATATACGTAAAAATTCCATGCAAATATTTTTTTTAACGATGAATAGCGCATTTGTGTGTGCGAAATTATAGAATAAATAATACCGGTACTAGTACCCATAGCTACTATGTATGTAGTCTACAGTTTTGAGTTGCACGCGTGTCTGTGAGCGAGCGATCGGCAAGAGTTTTTTCCTGCTAATTTACTTCAACTGACACTCGTTGCCAACTTGGCTGTGCTCCCCACAAAAAAAATTCTGTATCCGCCGTTGATGCTCATTATGGTTATTTCTCCGCGCATTGAACCTTCTCCTCACCAATTTATCGATGGTTCTCTTATCATAATACTCTTGTAAATTGTCATAAAAATATATAATTGATTATTGAAACAAACCACACTTAATTTGTGGAAATTATTATTTTATTTCCTAATTTTTTTGGCGACAATGATATAGCTCTCTGATAAAAATAAGGCTATAAACTAAGTCAATCTATGACCAGGGTGGCAACATCCATCATCTAATATCTTTTGTACTCTTTCTTTCTTCGCATCATTCCCTTTAATTCTGAGGGTCATGATCTTCAAAGATAGAATCTTTGTGCCAACTATACTCCACCATGTAAGTTTGTCCTCGGCAGTTTATATGGCATTACTGACACAAATTTAAAGTATGATGCAAATATGATCAGACCAACGCATGTGACTACGTCTCCTCGGTACCTTCGCCCCTACTTTGCCAGTTACAAGCAATATTTTGAGGTTATTACTTCTTTTTCTTGTAATATGCCCAAAATACTTGAAAATCTTACAAAGAAATATAATAGAAATATTTATAAAGCTCTATGGTGGTAATTTTTAATTCCTAAAGACTAGGCTTCTTCTATGGGTTTTCCATAAAATTCGTAGTGGATTCCTCATGCACTACAATTTAAAGGCATTTATATGTGAATAGCCTGTTTTCCGAAGATTCTTAGTCTTGGCAGCATATAAGAAAATGGGGTATAACAGAGAGTCACTAGTTTGTGCTTTTTTCTGTCCACATTCAAGTAAGTTGCAATGTGACATCTTTTGTTTCAGACACCCTCTTTATGCACATAAATATATCTTACTGCATTATACCATGTCAACTTTAGCGCAATGTTGATAGTGTATTATAAATCAATTTGGATTTTTTAATTCAAATTATTAGAGACACGTCTTCAGGTTGAAAAATTACTTCTTGTAATTCCAACTATATCATTACTAGAAGTAGTTGACTTGATACAAGTTAGAAAATATTCTGACATACTGTATAATAAGCAGGTATGTTAAATTGATTTGGAGATATGTTGTATATACAGACTATAATAAAAAATAGGATATTCAATAATTTTGGAAGTAGTATCTATAATTACGTGAAATATAAAACTATGTATGTGAATTATGTGAATCTATAAACTTATGATTGTGATATTTTTCACGGAAAACATGTTTTAGGAAAAATCAACATTTATTGCATAATATGCAAAGCTACATTCCAAAACTCAATGACGGGATATATAAATTCCATGATTTCATGGGGAGGTTCTATCTTTTTCACACACTTAACGTGTAATCATCTATTCAGTGTCATTATATGGTGACAGATAAATAATGTTTATGGAGTTCAATTTATGGGATCGATTAATATATTATGATCTATGTGAAGCATTTCAACGTCACGTGTTCTGATTAGCAGACAATTTGTGTTTTGGTGTTTAGTTGCTACTCTGAGTATTTTCATTGCATCTGAAATATAATATTATTTTTATTATAATTTAAATAAGAATATTTGCACCCAATTTAATTCAGTTATATATTGTAATTATACTCAACTTGAAAACTATATGTATATTAATCAGGTACTTTTTTTATACTTGTTGTAGAGGATGGAATCTATACACACATGTACACGCCATATATTTTTGATACCTTCAAAACTATTTTGACACCTTCAGAACATGCCTTCAAAATGATCGTAATTATCTAATGTACTTTTCCTTCCTCAGATCAGTTCAACCATTAATGATAGCTCCCCTTTTGGGCTACTGGTCAGTGTCCTCCACAATGACCCAACGCACTGCCGCCCTATATGCTCTTGGGGTCATTCTCGCATCACTGGTGGCTGCTTTTTTTCAACACCATGCTATGAGATTAAACCAGATAGCTGGTATGAAGATGAGAGTTGCTTCCTGTTCATTAGTTTACAGGAAGGTCAGCTTTTTTTGTTATATTCTCTTTTGTGTTAAAAAAATTTAACGTATGATTTTTATGTTTTAATAATAAGTCGATCCGCTGTCCATTTTGTATTGCTGCTTTTCTCTTGTCTGAAAACAAAATGATACTCTTACATAAGAGTTTTCTTTGCATAACAAAAATTGTGTCTGGTTTTTTTTTGTAGTATACCATTTCGAAGTAATATGAGTGTTCCAATAATTACAACAGAAATAAAGTATTTAAATTCTCATAAAGCCGTGTGCAAACAAATAACAGTAAGTCACATAAGGCAGCTACAAAAAGGTACTCACGCAGTCTGAACAATGCATAATTTTTCTTGAATTATCAGTAAATTTTATGTAAAATTTTATTTATATCTGTCTATACATTAAGGAAGGGATAGTAAACATACATTAGCAAATAGTCAGATACAAGGTTTCTATATATATAGGTTATAATATCCATCTTTTCGAGCAAAACTTGTTTAAAAGTGGTGAGAATAAACTTTCAAGCCTGACACGGAAAATGTGGTACCATGTATGTGGTAACGGAAAAATTAGTGCATACTCATGTGAATGAAGTTCAGCAATATCTTAGAAAGAAAGAAAAAGCAAGTATGATAGTATGACAAAGCTATAAACATATTCACATTACACTATAAAAATAGTTTTAAAGATTTTTCAGAAAATTACTCTTTGTCAGTATGATTATAAGCTTTGTAAACAATGCCTTCTTTTCGTTAGAACACTTATCAGATGAGAACCAAAATGCAGCAAATACTAGTGCTGAAACATATCGATTAGGTCTGTAAATTACAACATACTTTCTGTGTCGCTTGCAGAACATTAAAGCTTGTGCTATATTTACTAACAAAATTTTGCTTATTAACTTGGTAAATTAAGAATAACTTGTCTTCAACCATCCACTGTACATATTTTCTTGTCAATTAATACACACATTCACGAATTTTGGTGTCAGCAATGCGAGGATGTAACACTTAGACATAATCTCGTTAGAAATGAAAATTTGTCGATAACTGTAACAACACCTATTTAGACATTTATACTGCCAAAAATACTATTTTAATTAATATACTTTTACATTGTGTTGCGGTCGATTAATGGTCACTTAATTGTGCATTACTTGTATTGCATAGGTACTTAGTTCCCGCTCTTACTAACGTGTAGCTTTGTGCTATGTGTGGCAATGCTTTATGGAATGGAATATATTTACTTCATATTTTAGCTGCCATAGATAACTATCTTCAATACTTATGAGTAATTGTTAGAGCAAAATTATTGAAATTTAATGAATTATTAATTCAATCGATTATAAATAAATTTATTTTTGTTTCAATAAAATTTCTCATTTTACATTAGTTGCCTATCGGAAATATTCCAATACACATATGGTAACAAAATAAAAAGAATCATAAAAGCTTCTGGTTATTGTCCTGCAACTCTAAATGTAAAAACTTAGAGTTGCAAGACAAAGAAGTTTCACTTCCAACCCGAGTTGAATTGAATAGTTTATATGAGTACATAAACTATTTTTTTTTCACATCATTTGTCAATTTAAACTTTTAGCAACACATGAAGCTCTTCGTGTATAAAAGCATATGAATCGAGAATTTCAGAAATAAATTTAGTTTTAAATATCAACATTATAGATTACAGAAAAATACATGTAAAATTATAGTTACGTTTCTGAGATATATATATATATATATATATATACATATATATATATATATATATATATATATATATATATACATATATATATATATATATTCATATATATATATATATATATATATAATAGCATATAATGAGTACGTTCCACTAAGCGGTCGAAACGCTTACTGCGTTGTTCCACTTGGCAACAGCTATCATTGCGGTCATGATCAAAACATCATTGATGTTATCATTGTACACAACCACTTAGAGCCCACACAAACCTGTTAATCAACATGGGTTTTTGCAGTTATTTATCTGTCAATTTGACTTTGACACATTGATACATGAAGTTTACGTAAATAAATTATATCATGTTTGAATATTAAATATGGTGGGGGAGAGAATTGCCTTATGCAGCTCTGAGAAGTACCTAATATAAATAAAAATTGCACCAAAAGATGCAAATGTGCAAAAAATCATCGACTTTTCATAGAAATTAAATTGCACTGTTAAAATTACTATACGTGTAAATTATTAGCTAACTTTAATACATAATAAAAAAATACAATACTCTAATCATAAATTTTATTTTTGTCAAATATCCACCATTTCCTCATAGTTACCAATATACATTGTTCATACCCGTTCCACTTGGACAGATAGTTACAATGCTAAGAAGCTAGTGGAATGGGTATGACTGCCGTCACGGGCGCGAACGTTGCGAGCGGCTAGTGTTACGTATTCAATGAGGTTTATTGTTGTAACGTATATCAATGATAATAAATTTAAAAAAAATTTATAACAATTATCATTGTCTAATTTTTGTCTGGTATTGGTAAGTATGTGAAGCTACGTGCAAATACATTTATATAAATTGAAAAACAAAATATGTACAAAACACACCATTCACCACATAAGTGTACAAACACTTATGTGCGATGCCAAAAATACCAAAAAATTATTAAAATATGATATATAAAGTTTCATTTAAATTCATTTTGTATTAATAAATAAAGTATATTTACTTAAATTGTTTCACATATTACAAAATAAAGCGATTTCTGTTTATTCCCAAAAATAAAAGATAAAATGTAACGAATACGATTCCCGGATGCTGAAGAAGTAATCAGCCCAGTCATCCAAGGAAGAGTGGGCTGATTACTTCTCTCAGTGGTTTCATAAAATGAAAGGATCCATAGAAGACTATTTTAAAAAACAGTAAATAAATATAAACTTGTTAGTTGGATGCATTTTTGATATTCCAAAAACTTTAGAATGTTGCTTCTCATATTTTTTGGTATTCACATCAATTCTGTCCGCTCTGGTGTAAACAGTCCTTTAATTATTAACACTATTATTACATTATTATACTTATATTTTATTAACAGTAGTTTACAAGTATCTTCTTAAACCAACCTCATAGAAGGAACAGAAAAAATATTTCCATTGAGACAGATAATTGAAGAAGTTCTACTGTTAAATGAATTTGAAGCCGAGAAATAATGAGTGATGCTTGTTTACTTGTTTACCTTTACATTTCTGCATTGCATTGCAACTGGGGACGAAAAATGGGTTCATTACGATAACCCCAAGTGCAGAAAATTATGGGGATTTTCTGGCCACGCTTCCACGTCAATGATTACACCGAATATTTACAGCTCCAAAATTATGCTCTCTACATTTAATTTATATTAAAACAGGTACATTAAAATATCAACAGCGCCTCCGGTGTTCAAATTTTTATTTCTTAGTTTATTTATTTATATTCACGTATAGAAAGTGTTACGGCTTTACCAATTTTTTGTTTCAATGACTATGACTGTACAATTAATTAATTTAAATAAAATTAGAACACATTATGGCTACACACTTTAAAAAGTTAATCTCACACATCACAAACACATCACACTCTGATACAACCGCGAAAAGATGACGGAGCAATTGTATATTGTGGAATACACACATAGCTATCATTTTTCTATAAATGTATATCAATAAATAAATATTTCCTCACATAGATGATGCGAATGAGCAGCAGAGCCCTCAGTGAGACTGCAACAGGCCAATTTGTGAATCTACTTTCCAACGATGTGAGTCGTTTTGACATTGCTTGCCCGTATCTTCATTTTTTGTGGTTGGCGCCACTGCAGATTTTGGCAGCGGCTTATCTGATGTACGAGTATGCAGGGCTTGCTTCATTGTCTGGGATAGTGATATTCGTGGGACTATCATTGCCTATACAGAGTGAGTTGATTTATATTATAAAAGAAGTAGTTTAGTTGTTTGCAACTAATTTATTTATTATTTTGTAATAACATATATAACTATTTTTTGAAATTACTTGCTAAATTTCAGTTTGATGCTAAGCAATGAATATATTAATAGAAATATTAAATGCAATGATAGACACAAAAACAATACAGCAAGCAACTGTTTCGTTTCGGTCAAACGAAAAAACAAAAAATAATGAATATGAAATCAAAAAATGTATATTTGTGTATGTTAAGTAGTTTAGCATTTAAAGCAAATGAAATTCAGTGTTCTTATGAATATCACCAGTTATTTTTATTGGCGCATGCTAGGAGGCGTGAATGAAATTTTTCAAAATTTTCCGCATTAATCTTAATTCCTGCTCAAGAAATAATGCAACATAACTTGTTTCATTGTGGAAAATTGATTAGACGATAGAATTTTAGTACCCAAATAGAACTTTAGTCTACAATAAGGTGTAAAGTTGAAAGTTACACAAAAAAATATGCAACACGGTTGTTATATTATTGAAATTTTCAATGATTTACGAGAAAATGACGAAATGTTTAATTGTTGTATTTGAAGTGTTGCCAACCTAGTGTCTGTGCAAAAAGGTATATGGTGCTAATAACTAAACTAATTGTTAGTAATGGAGGTGAAGAAACAAGATGATGGGTAAAAAATATCACTGTACTCTGAAATATTTGATAACCTTAGTTTTATCACATATATTAATACGCTAAGGTTAAGATGTTACTCTCCCTTTTTAGAAAAAACCTCACAACTAATCCACATAAATTATATATCATTTTATAGATAATTGCTTGCTCTACCGGCATCCACAACTAAAAAATTTGTTATTGCTATTGTTTTTGCAAATTAATTAATTATTAAAATTATATACACAAAACAGCAATGCTGCCATCTAACGGCTCAACGTCAATATGATTGATGGTCGGTAAAATTTTTGTTTAATTTCAAATCCACTCACGTATAAATAAAGTGGCGCTTTAGCTCAATGCTTTTGATACTTGCGCCTCTATATGTCAATTTTAGTAAAATATTTGTTTGATCTGTCATCTGAGCTTCATAATGGAATAAAAACGTAATAAGCAGTGTGCAAAATTAGAAATGAATTGAATACCTGCAATCAATTTTGATTTATTAAATTGAGTTGAATAATTTATAATGCAAAGACTTCGCACGGGTCACGCTAATAATCATTAATATATTGATGACGATTAGCGTACGTGATAAACAAAACTGCTTTTACAATTTCGTATGGGACACTGTAAACTACAACGTAGTTTGTATTTATTGTTTTTAATGTATTCCATTCTAATAATACACTTAAAGAATTTTATAAAGGTCAAAACAACTAATAACAATAATTTTATCAACGTGTGGAAAAAATAATTCTCGAAAAAAGAATTAATTGTTTACAATATATATTTCCATAATTTTCTTTTTATTTTATTATCCTTGTACAAGTTTTTATTAAGAAAACACTGAAAAAATTATTAAAGTTGGATAATTTTTGGAAGAGATACAGTTTTATTTCGAGACAAGGGTAAATGACATCAAAAACAAAAGATTTCTTTGGCATTTTTAAGTATATATGAATAAAAAACCATAGCACTAAAACGGTTAATTACATGAGCGTTCTTCTAAAATTTTTTATGCCCACACCTATATTATTTTATGCTGTGTTATGAATTAATACAGATCGAGAAACTACATTATTAGTTAATAATTGGGTACTAATTGTTTAGTTAATAAGTTTTCAGCTGTGTTTTCGTTTAAAAACTCAAAAAAACTGACTATTTTAAGTTGAAATGTATGAAAAATGAGAAAAATGTCAGATTCTAATATTAAATATGCAGATCAGATTCTAATATTATATATTTTGCTATGGAGAATGTCAGGCAGCATCCATTACAACCTATCATTATTACCTATGCCCAAAGACTTAGAGATACTGGGAGTATCTATAGGAATACTGTAGACAATGGTGGGCAACAGCAGATAGACCCATGGTTTGAGGAAAATGTTTTAAATTTTTTTATACAAAATCCCAGGTTGAGTACACGTGAAGCTGGGTGACGATTCAAAATATCCCACATGATAATTCAAATTCAAATATCAAATTCGAATTGTCATGTGGGATATTTCACAAAATTTTTTGATCCAAAATATCTCACAAAATTTTGAGTTATCCATACCACATATGAAATGTGCAATGCCTAAACCATGATTATTATCAAAGACTCGTTGATTACTGTAATTGGTTTATAGAAATGGAGGCTTCTGAAACGAGATTTGTCAAACGGGTGCTTTGAACAGGTGAAAGCACGTTTACTCCAGATGGTATGTTTAATAAAAGGAACTCTCATTATTTGATCAGAAAAAACCCACATGAGCATGAGCGGCCTTATCGTGTCAAGTAGACTTGAAATTTTTTGATTGGGATTTATGATAACAAAATAGTTGATCCTTTTTTTTAAACAAGAATGAATGTTGATGTCTATGAACAGATTATTAGAATAACTCTGGCAGATCATATCGATGACTGGCCTCTGCGAGGTAGGATTAATATGTTGTTGCAGCAAAATGGAGGTTCACCACACTCCACCAACAATGTTACAAAATGGCATAACACTGAGTTTAGCGGGCAATGGATAGGTCGATTAGGACAATAAACATAACCTCCCAGCTTGTCAGATATTACTCTGTTGAACTTTTATAGTAAATTTGTATAGGTATTTGTGTTTGCTATGCCATGTGATCTGTTGGAAGTGATGAAAGTGAGGGTCGAAGAAGTATTCATTAAAGTAAATTAATGCTGAATAGTTTTATTGCCATCCGTACTTTAGTCTATGATTGATCAAGTCTAAAAATGTATAGAAGTCGGTATTAGTAATTTGAAACATTTTTTGCAAAACTGTGAATTCAAGGATAAGTGGTATTATCAACTTCTGTATTAATACTTTCATATCTATTTTATTATCGTCCAATTATTATCTTATTATTATCTTAAAATATTCAATGTTAACAGTAAGTAAATCAACATAATATTGTAAAAGTTTACAATATTGTTAAGTTTAAAACTTAACATAATATTGTTAAGTTTTAAATTACCCTCAAGTTCTTGGCGTGTCTTAACACTCCTCACCCGCAACCCACTTGGTTTTTGCATCTGAGTTAAACTGTCCTACATTGGTTTCAAATATGGTTGCTAGAAGTAGTTTAACTGTTTTAGTACCATGGTTTTTTTACTCATATATACTTAAAAATGCCAAAGAAATCATTTGTTTTTGATGTCATTTACCTTTGTCTCAAACAAAAACTCTATCTCTTCCAAAAATTATCCAATTTTAATCATTTTTTCAGTGTTTTCTTAATAAAACTTGTACAAGGATAATAAAATGCAAAGACAATTATGGAAATATATATTGTAAACAAAAATTATAACAAAAACTAAAATCAAGATAATGTCGTATTTTCGCAGTCCGGTACATCCTCCATATCCGCAAAATAAATGGTTACAAAACGATCATTTTCACTCGAATTATTTTCGTATTCCGACATTATGGGTTAAAAATGTCCTTTTCCTGGATCCGTTTTATATTGTAATTAATAATAATATTATAATTTGAACTTTATGTAAAACGTAGAAAAATAAAAAATTAGCGATGTGTGCGATCGACCTCCCATACCGGCGCTAAACAGCAGCTGATTTCACGAGCACCATCGCGCTCTTGGCAAATTTAGTTAGTATGCGCACGAACGCAATGGTGCTCATCGGCACTCTAACAGTTAAAATAAAGTATTGCACATTATTTTAGACAAATTTATTTTATCCTTTATGAGAGTAATCTAGTCCATTAAAATACTTTACCTATGTACATTCTTTAATGCACATAATTTGACAACAAATGGCCACAGCCCACGCTTTTTAAAAAAAAAGTAATGAAAAACATAAAACGAAAATATTATAAATGTGAAAGTGTATTTGCTTGTCCTCTTCCATGTTGTTATGGAGCAACAGATAAAAGTGAATATATTTGGTGGCAACCTATGAGAGAACCATGCGAGTGCATTTAATGAATCTGTCGAGAATAGTGGTTACATTAAGGCACTCGAAGATTAGCAAGTGTAACGTAATCATTGAGTTAATTTAATATTGTTAAACCTTCGTGTTATATAATTGTCAACGTGGGTATCTAAAACTGGACGCAATAAAATTTGCTTCATTGAATTGACATGTTGTTTTTTATAGAATGTTGCATTGTTAATTTGTGTCATTTCCTATACTGTTAAGTGTACTAGTTTAATGTTCAGTTTCCTTTGTGTTATTTCAAATTCCATCATTGTTTAGGATTATAATAGTAATAGATATAGTCACAGATTGTTCATGAAATGAACATTTTCAATATTTTTCAAATACCGACATAGTTATATTAATAATATGATAAAGTAAAATTAAGAGTATCATGGTCACAAGTATTTGTTCTGTCATATGTTTCTATGGATGATAGATGAGGTTCTATTTGATGTTTACAATTTATTAATAAAACTGAATTTTGAATTTTGTATACAAAGGTGTAATTCAAAATCACAGTTAAGACACCAAAATAATTAATCGTAGTATTTAAAATAAGCACTTGTAACTAGACTAAGTTTAAACGCTTATTTCATAATCTAGATAAGAAATAAAAATTATGTTTTTTAAAATATGTTTAAATACGAATGCATGTATTTCAATTCTTATATACTTAAGAAATTTGACGTATTTTCACAGGTGTCTTAAGCAATTTTATGGGAAAATTAAGACAAGAAACTGCGTTGAAAACCGACTACAGAGTCAAGATTATGAATGAAATCATCAACGGCATAAAGGTACTTAAAATTTTCTCAGAGATTAAAATTATTTTTGCTTAGAACTTTTGTTTTTGAAAATGATAATACGGTTATTTATGGACTGAAGAAACTTAACTATTAAATATATATTTTTCAATAAATATTGCTAGTGTATAAATTTTTCAATATAATTTCTCATGTCACTGGCCGTGTCTGAAACTTTTACAATATGAAAGTCTTAAATTTGTTTTTTTGGAATCTTAGATAAATATATCTTCAAAGACATAAAAATATGCAAAAAAATTTGTTCCCGCACTTATTTCCAAAACTAATGAACTTAAAATTAGGAAAAAATAGGGTTATTAGAAGCCTAGGCAAATATTGTAGGAAAACTATAAAGAGATGTCAATGTTTATAATTTATTCAAAACAATGTATTTGTTCCTCTTACTATGTTAGGTATTATTAAGTATTTATTACGCTCGTAAGCCCAGATTAGTGTGACTTATGATAAATAATTTCATTTTAAACAAGCTCGCATTTGGCTCGTTTTTTTTATATTTTACATAATAATAAAATTGTAGAATAAATGTTATATAAAGTTATTAAAAGTACCTTAATATGTATCGTTACTTTTTATACTCATATAGGTTGGTTGATGTCCTCATCTGTTTATGATGTAGACTTATTATACTAATTAGACTTTAAAGTTGAGTGAGAGCACGATGATATTATGTGTTTGAGCGAGATAGCAAAATTAAGAGTTATTAAGATCTTACCTTAATATAAGGAGGCTGTTTTTATTGTCCTTTCAGTAACAAATCACTTTGATTGCTCTTGTGCTTTGGGAGATACTATGCAAAAAGGGATTATATTATCTAGACAAAAAAAATATAAACTTATAATGTTATTTAACCATTTTAGTGCCATGGTTTTTTACTCATATATACTTAAAAATGCCAATGAAATCTTTTGTTTTTGATGTCATTTACCATTGTCTCGAAAAAAAAACTGTATCTCTTCCAAAAATTATCCAATTTTAATAATTTTTTCGATGTTTTCTTAATAAAAACTTGTACAAGGATAATAAAATACAAAGAAAATTAAGGAAATATATATCGTGAACAGAAATTATAACAGAAACTGAAATCAAGGTCACATCGTATTTTCGCAGTCCGGTACATCCTCCGTATCAGCAAAATAATTGTTATCGTTACTATTATTACTATCACTCAAAATTTTCATTACGCCAAATTGTGAGCGCACCACAATGTCACTCCCACTATCACTTTCTTCACAACTTGAAAAATGATTATTTTCACTCGAATTATTTTCGTATTCCGACATTATGGGTTAAACATTTTCTTTTCCTGGATCCTTTTTATATTGTAATCTCTAATAATATTATAATTTTAAATTTATGTAGAAAGATAAAAAATTAGAGATGCGTGCGAGTGACCTCGCCTACCGCACTCTAAACATCAACTGATTTAGTTAGTACGTGCACGAGCACATTGGCACTCAAATGGTTAATATGTAATTGTATTATTTTTCAACAGAAAAAATAAAACAACACTTTTTCAATAAAATAAGTCATCTCAAAAACATCAAACTGTACATTAATGAATCTATAGTACAGTAAAAGACTACATTGATGTCTTTAATAGTATTTTTTCAATAGGCAATTAAAGTATGTCTTATTGGCATGTAAATATAAAAAAATGTTAATAAATATTTGCTGTCGTTATAGAATCGCAAAGTTTGTAGAAATCATGAGAAATACATTTTTCTAAGTTCTAAAAAATAGCAAACATTTCTGGTGTAAATAGAATATGTAGTCCATGGCGTTCTATTCACATTTAGGTGCTTATAAACATTTAAGTATACATACTATTAAACTGTTTTCAAATATTAATTTTTCACAAAGTTTCTTAAATCGTTTATTCTAATTTTCACAAGAATAAAGAAATGGCTCATTTTTCAAAAATTTTAAGATATAGGATCTTTCAAAAAAATTTTAAGATCTCTATATATTGCTATAGTTTTCGAGTAGCCCTCTAATCAGATATTGTCAATCCTGTTTTTTCATGACGTACTTTGGTAGTTTTGACATACTGTGACATATTTCTCATATTTTTTAGAATTTTATTAAGTATGCAATTGAAAGTTATGAAAAATATTTTTCCTCTTAATAAGCCCTTTCAAATTATTACCCCACATAATATATAAAATAAGAAAAAAATGTTACTTATTTCTTATATATTTTATACATATATATATATATATATATATATATATATATATATATATATATATATATATATATATATATATACATATATACATATATACATACATATATATATATATATATATATATATATATGTATATATATACATTGTCCAGAAATAAGTGTCGGGCAGAGAAAGACGTTTTTCCTGAACTGGAAAATAGATTGTTGTTACAATAAAAATTACAGATTGTTCAGCACCG
This sequence comes from Druceiella hillmani, assembly GCA_039881145.1. NCBI lineage: Eukaryota > Metazoa > Arthropoda > Insecta > Lepidoptera > Hepialidae > Druceiella > Druceiella hillmani. The sequence continues at coordinate 7,012,543 of JAYKKI010000035.1, forward strand.
CTTGCGAGATAACCTGTGAATAGCTGCATAAAAATAAACACAGAGTGTAAACATCACACTTTGGGCAAATATTGGGTGTGTTAAAAAGGGTTATGTGTAATATTTTTTTGCACTCAATTAAAAAAAAATAGTGTTTTACATTTTATTTTAATGACAATTTATTTAAAGCCAACTAATAGCGTCTTTTCTTATGACGTTTATTCCTGGACAGCGTGTGTATGTATTTATTTATAAATATATATATTTATATATATATATATATATATATATATATATATATATATATAAATATATATATACACACACACACACACACATATATATATATATATATATATATATATATACATACATATGAATACATTTAAAAAGATAGTTATCACAAAATACTTGGGTTAATAAGATTTATTATGCAAAATTTCAAGTTTCTATATCATATAGTTTCTGGGGAAATCAGCTGAGACACATGGGCTGATGTTCACGTGTCAGATCTTATAAGGGTTTTATTTTTCAGTTTGATGTATGGAACCTCAAGAACCTAATATTTTATATTAATGTACATCTGAATAGATTAATTTGGTCCTATATTTCAGGTAATTAAAATGTACACTTGGGAAAAGCCGTTTGATGCAGTTGTAGCTTTGGCCAGGCGCAATGAAATTGACAAAGTTGCGAAGGCTAATTACCTGCGTGGCACCTTGATGCTGTTCACAGAGCGCTGCGCCCTCTATCTGACACTGCTCTGCTACACGTTACTCGGCAACCAGGTCACGGCTAACGTGGTGAGTGGTAGTGTTTTTTTCATAAATTTAATATTGATTTGTTCCATAGAAGGATTTTCTATAAATGTCACAAACCAAATAGATAATTAAATTATCAGCTATTAGTAGAAGAACAAAAGTGGATATATTTTGGTACAATTGGGTTAGTTCTGGTTAATCTATTTGCCCAATATATTTTTAAATCTGTATGAGATGCATTCGTTAAAGAATGAGAATGTAATAATAACTCATCTTAACCTATATTTAACTTAGAATTAATAAATACCGCAGTTTACTGTACTAGTACTAAACTGCTGTTAATGTATTGAAGTATACCCATAGCCAGGAATATTTTATGTCTAGATTTTTAGCCTTGGATACAATTTGAATTTGAAATCTCCTCACTTTACTAATCCCCCAATATGATACTATCAAAATATGAAACAAGTTACATTTTGAAACGGATTTATTGTCAGTGATTTTTTGAAAGGCCGTCCCAAATATAATTCCTTTTGTAACTTCCATTCGTAATCTATCTTTACCTCCCTGGTTTTTCCCCCGCAATCCTATCCCTCTCCTTCATTTTTGCCAAAATATTGTTATTAATTACCTCTTAGTTTAGTTAACTTTAATTTTTTATTGTTTTAACGGCTTTCTTGTTTTTTTTTGAAGTTGTATGCACAATGTGGTGCAGTTTTCCACAACGTATTATATTTAATCACCTGGTGCTTTTGTTGACTGAAATACATTTCTAATGTTGTAATAAGTCTGTCTTATGTACTCATACTTTAAATATATATATATATATATATATATTATATATATATATATATATATATATAGATACATATATATATATATATATGTATATATGTATATATATGTATATATACTTGATTTTCACTATTTAAAGGCATGGCGCTGATCAGTTTTAGCTGATCGGCTTTTATATATTTTGTCTAAGATAGTTTTTTTTAAATTTTTTAAATTCTTTCTTTTTTATACAATATTTTATTTAAATAAAATTATAATGTCTAGAATGTAAAAAACTGTTGTTGAATTATTATTTAAAAATTTTACATGGAAAGTTTTAATTTATGTAAAGAAACTTTAGTAATATTTTTTCTTTTTTTTTATATCCATGGTGGTAAAATGATTACTTACGAATATTACTATATTACTATAGTAATATTCATAATATTACTTATAGTACATGAATATTACTTTGATTAATTGTTTTTGATAACATAATGGAAATATTATTTCAAAACAATTTAATATTTTAGAACAATATGATGATTTGGTTTCATAAAAGTTGGAGTAAGATTTTTGAAAAATTATTGGTCATTTATAAAAAAATTATATATAGTTGACAATATAACAATTTTGACGATAACATATTATTATGTGTATGAATACACAAAAATATTGTGACGAGTATAAATTTTGGATATGTAGAAACATAAAGCATCTGTAAAAATATAATTATTTGAACCCTCCACCGACATAAAATTTTATACATAACTTATTCAAAGTTCTATTTAGTGCTTAAGTGGAATTAGGTTTAGGTTTCGTTGTTTAAACATCTTCAAGTGGGCTATTAGCAAAGATCTTTGCTAATAGCCCTTTGCCCATCTTTGCTAATTGCTAAGAACTTAAAGAAAGTGGAAATAATACTACATCACATAGTTTCATTTAATTGTGAATAAAGATTTTCTACAAAATTAACACCAAATATATTCAATATTGGAAATTATTCCATAAGATTATTTTAAATAAACAATTTTAATTATTTATTTACATGTTTTAAATGTTAAGTACGACTCTTTACAACAACACATTATGAATAATTTTTTTGAAGTGACAGCTCTTAAGAAAATAATATATTTTTATTTAAGCAGTCGGTTCTCAATGTTTCACATATGTTTTTTTAACTCATTTCTTTTCCTATGGTTTACTTTCATAAGCGTGTATTGTCCTCATAAGTTCTAATTACTTTAATGTCATATTACATTCATGCTAGGATTGTTAATTTCTAGACTTGTTTTATTAATTGGATTAATCACACAAGCTCTGATTCAAATCAGATCTTTTATGATTCGTAACATTATAAAATCATTTTTATTAAAATGTGGGTGTTGTTTTTATAAATGTTTTCATTATCTTTCCTTAATTATTTACAGGTTTATCCACTGACACAATTCTTCAGTATCATACAGATGAATATAGCCATTTTTCTACCTATGGCTATAATGAACTTTGCTGAATTGAAAGTTACTGTTAATCGGTTGCAAGAAATTTTATTTTTAGGTGAGTGAAAATTGCCTTATATATATTTATATATATATATATATATGTATATATACATGGTGTCCAGGAATAGGTGTTGGATAAAGAAACATGCTATTCGTTGGCTATAAAGGAATAAATTGTCGTTGAAATAAAAAATTCCCTTATTCTAATTGAGTGCAAAAAAATATTGCACATACCTCTTTTTAATACACCCAATACTTCGGCAGGGTGTGATGTTTACCTGCAGTAGCTATATTTTCCCAGGCTGCTTCTTTTCGCGGGTTATTTCCCTGAATAGTACTGACAATGTGCGCAAGTATAGTGAGTATGAAAAAGTTGACAAATAATTATGAATGTTATTTTCAATTTTCTGAAAAAAAAAACAAAAAATGAATTTTACTTTAACCACAATCAACTATTTTTCAGTCAATGAATAATGTCTTTCTTTGTCCGACACTAATTCTCGGACACTATGTATATACATATACATATTGAGTGGTCGTAACAATCCTTGTTTATTCACAAAAAACATCTTTCAAACCAAGGGTTATTGTATTCTCAATTCGATCATAATTCACAATAAGTTTTTTGTATATTATAAAAAGACATGTCTGATTTTCCAAATTACATTGAGGTAAAATAGTTTTTATGATATCAATAACACTGACTTTTTTCTATACAACTGAGAAAAAAGCCTTTCAAATATGAGTAGAGTAATCGAACTACGAGCGTTCCATAAAGTTTTAAATACAAACATTTAAGCGTACATGGTATTTCTGTTAAATTATTTATGAATATACATTTTTCACATTATAAATATATTAGCTACTATACCATTCACAGGTGTATATGGTGTATATATAAAAAACGACGTGGTGTATATTTAAAAAAATTATGGTGCACATTTAAAAAAATTATAAAATCTAAAATAATTACAACAGTTTTCCTGTAATCTTCAGATTTTACTTACCCTTTTTTTTCATGATTGTTGATTCAGCAGTTTCAGAAACTGGGGTAAGGGGGAGGGTGATGCTGTCTTTTTGCTTATTTGTTTAGATCTTTTTTCTAAACACGCGATTCAATATAAACCTTTCATAGGCATAAAAACATGATACATATTTAAAACATTATAAAATCTAGAATAATTACTATAGTTTTCCTGTAATCTTCAAATTTAACTAGGTTTTATTTCGTAATTTTTGATTCAGCAGTTTCAGAAACTGGGGTAAAGGGGAGGGTGATGCTATCTTTTCGCTTATTTCTTTGGAATGTCTTTTTAAAAACGCAATTTAAAATTATAAATATTGTTATATTCCTCATAACAACCTCTTTAAAATGATACCCCACGTTATATATAAAATGAAAAGAATTTTTTTTGAGTGCTTTTTTATATTTTATTTCTTCTTCTCAGTCGTGCACTCTTGACAGAGTGGTCATGGTTGCTCTGATGACTTAGGTATTAGGTACACCCTTTTAATTTTTGTAGGAACATTTAAAAAAAAAAATGTGGGTTAATAACATATGACGAAATTCAAGTTTGCACGTTACATGATTTCTTGGGAAATCAGATGTGACAGACAGACCCGTGAGTGATTATATAAGGTATTTAGTATGAAATGCCAAAAATTATTTTGTTTATCTCATAGGACCATAGGTGTAACTTGGCAAATGAGATAATGGAAGATGTATTATTAATTTGTATTTTTACTTTTGAGTGACGAGAGAAATAAAAGTATTTTAATTGTTACACAAATCGAAGTCGTGTTTTCCGGTTAAATTAATTCAAAATGATTAGTGGATTATTAAAAAAAGTATGAAACAAAGAAAAATTAAAGATATCTATGTGTGTATCCATCGCCCAATTTTGCATCTGAATCGTTGGAACGATTTAAATGAAATTTGGTATTTGGAGATTTTTCATTTTTTGTTTTTTTTTCCAACTTAGATATTTCAGGTATATCTGCCATACAAAAAAATACAATTTTTTTGTCAAAAACAGTTTTTGATATGCATGTGTCTTTAAACTTTCCATGTTATTAGTATTTTATAAGTTATTACTCGTTTTTTGAGTAAATATTTTTCCAGGGTACTTCCCCTGCAAAAATGAAGGAAATCACATGCTATAAGGTTGTGAATGATTTGCATTTGACGAACCTAATAATTTAAATATTTTCTAAGTTTAACAATAAGATGAAACAAAGCAACACAGTTTTATTACAACTTCAGAAAATGCATATATGCAAGCCAGGCTTGTGTTTTATGTGGAAGTAAGTGCAGTTTGGGTGAACTATTTCTTTTATTGAAAGCCGATGAAAACCTCTAAAACATTTTTATAAAATAATATTTCAGAGGAACGGTCAGACTTGTCTGCAATCACGGAAACTGATATGAAAGAATGTACAGAGCATAGCAAGGATCTGAAAGTAGACCAAGTGAACACCGGAATAATGCCACTTCTGTATAGGAACGACAATCCTACGTATGGCTGCTTAGAGACAGGTAGGTTTTATATACACACATATACATATGTGTTAGAACAAGATGTTTTGAAAACATTTCATAACTTTATTTTTTTTTATTGCTTTTTGTGTTTCTTATAGATACAATACAGTTTTGTTTCGAAGCAAAATTATTTAAAAATGCTTTTTTTTAAGTAATCATTACTTTAAAGCAGTTGTAGTAAGTCCTTTTTTACATTTATTGTGTATATTACATGTTTTTTTAAATGTTACTGGAAATTAAATTCTTTATTCTCAATTATTAAATTATTTGTGTGCATATTTATTATTAATTCACATTGAAATCTTATTTATTTGATAAACAAAATATTAGTGAAAAGACTTTTAAAGTCTTAAAACAGGTCTATTAGAATTATAATCACAGTTTGCATATAATCTGATTGATAATGAAGATCTCATCTTTTCATACAAAGTGTCTTCATGGCGAGGTTGACTCTTTACTCACTTTTCAATGGAAAAAATGTGCAAAGAATTAACAATTGCAAATTTCACATATACTCAGTCTCAAATATACTCAGTTAAATGTTATTATGAACAGTAAATACATTTTTTATTACAGTCGGTACATAGCAAGAGATGCCAGTCACACGGGATAATTTATTTATGAACGTTGCATAAACAATCTTGAATTCATTAATAAACGTGGAAAATAAATGAATACAAAAAAAAAGTAGAAAAACAACTTGAAAGAAATGTTACTCTTTTTCTAAAAATATTATTTTTACACTAAAAATTAAGAACAAAATAAATACATCACAAACAAGATTATCTGAGACTAGCGTGACCCGTGCGAAGTCTTCGCATTATAAATTATTCAACTCAATTTAATAAATCAAAATTGATTGCAGGTATTCAATTCATTTCTAATTTTGCACACTGCTTATTACGTTTTTATTCCATTATGAAGCTCAGATGACAGAGCAAAAAAATATTTTACTAAAATTGACATATAGAGGCGCAAGTATCAAAAGCATTGAGCTAAAGCGCAACTTTATTTATACGTGAGTGGATTTGAAATTAAACAAAAATTTTACCGACCGTCAATCATATTGACGTTGAGCCGTTAGATGGCAGCATTGCTGTTTTGTGTATATAATTTTAATAATTAATTAATTTGCAAAAACAATAGCAATAATAAATTTGTTATTTGTGGATGCCGGTAGAGCAAGCAATTATCTATAAAATGATATATAATTTATGTGGATTAGTTGTGAGGTTTTTTCTAAAAAGGAAGAGTAACATCTTAACCTTAGCGTATTAATATATATTATGATGATTTATAAAGACAGCGTAGAAAGAGATAGTGACACATGAGAAAAGAATGTTAACAAAAGATTAAAAAAGATTAGATGAAACAATTCAAATATCTAATGACGAGTGGGAAACTGGGATCAAAATTGACTTAGGTCTTTTGTTCAATTTACATATTAGATTTTGTTTCAATGTCTTTTTTACGGTTCCGTAGCTGAAAGATTGCTGTTTTAATGGCGAAAACCCCAAACTTAATCTACATACATAATGCGTTGTGGCCATGGTGTGTGTCGTCGTCGTGGAGTGTTGAGTTGATCAGAGGCATACGGCCTATGACGATGCGGTGCACCATGAGCAGCCGGATTTGATTTTCATCCGTTCGTCGTCACTAGTTTGGTATTATGGCTGTAAGAGATTGCTTTTGTAGCAATAAGTCAGCCATGTATATCAATTACATACATTGAAGTAGATAAAACAATAAATAAAATACGCGGTTCTCGTCCTCAAAATGAGATATTGTTTTTAAAAATATGCATAATTGTGTCAATTAATTTCAGGTAAAAAATGGGTCTTAGTTTGTGGGTTTTTACATACTCTCTGTGTATAATATTATAAAACTGACAGAAACAATTTGGTAACGTTATATAGCTATTTATAAACTTTAATAACATAGAATGTTTAACAAAATGAATTTCCGAATGTAAAATTTTCATCGCAAGTGGTGTGTCTTCTGTTATTTTTCAACATGGAACTTCTTTTGCTGTCATTGTGTTTTTATAGGTTGAGGAAAGTTTGTTAATATAAAAGAGAATCGAACAGTGTTTTTTCAATCTAGATGTACAGGGATTTCATTACAATAGCTTTTTGGGTAGAATGATATGATTGAATTCAAAGGGTAATAATATCTAAATAACTATTAAATTTTGACATTTCATTTATAAACGTTTTGATCAAATGTAAAAAGAAAAAACAAATAACTAATTAGTATAAATTAATTTTGTATTATATTTGTAGTAGGAAATGACATCACCGCAATAATAATAGGCATCCAAAAACACGGTTCATTCATTACTATTTACTTTATTATTACAGTTCATGTATCTATCATTAATTATGGTTTTCAAATATTAAATTTTTAGTTCTATGATGATTTTTGACACTCAAAAATTACGCATTGTATCCCAATTTGGAAATGTAATATTTATCTACATAAAAATATCTGCATTTTATATGTGAGATATTAATTAGACATTACAAACAAAATGAATACAAGTTATATTGTTACTTTTTGATATCACCAGCTTTGATCATAAATACTTCAAAATAAATTGTCCAGTTACATCCTAGCATTATTTAGGAGAACTTAAAATTATATATTAGTTGAATCTTACATAAACAAATGTTGATCTGTATTTTCATCATATTCTATTATCAGCATTAGTACAAAATGAATTATTACAATTATTAGCCAATTTAAAAATAACTTATGTCTTAGAAAAAAATCAGCCTGTACTGAAGAAACTATACAGCCATCAGGTGTCCGAAGAGCCGGCGATAGAGGTGAGCAGTGTGTCGGCATCTTGGAGTCAAGATAGCAATGTAACGCTAAAAGGTATCACTATACGTGTTGCCAGAGGCAAGCTTTGTGCGGTTGTGGGCTCTGTGGGCTCTGGGAAGGTCAGTTTCAGTTGTGTTTCAATAAATTTCAATAAAGTTAATGGAGTTAATGGATGTTATTCATATGATTTAAATACAATGTTAGGCAATTTCTTTAGAATATTTAGAAATTTCACACATGAGGGCAGATCAATAAGTACTTGTGTTTCAAGAAAACTAGTGTTGCTAAGCAAGTTGATGTTACCATTATGTTCTGACATGTGTAAAACCATTGTCAGTAAAACCCGTGTCAAAATAAATATGCCACTAATTAGGATTTGACTAACATGGGAAAAGTGCAGTATCATTAAGTGATTCACTATCTTTTTGGATGTGAAAACATGTGCGGAGATAAAACCAAATTTCATACCTTAACCTTTTTCCATTTATGATAACAGTTAGATATTGGTTCAATTAGTTTTTAATGAAGAGCGAAAAGGACAAATGGGCGAAAAAAAATGTGCATAAAGCTGTATTGATAAAAATATTCAAATAAAATCCTAAAGCAAGATCAAACTCAAATAACTAATTGAATGGAACCTCATAACTGCTCTTAGCATTCCTGTTTGTGAAATCACATAAAAAAATTACAAAACAGCTGATTATCAATTCAAGTTTCATTTTGAATAAGTTTGTATTTCAATTCAAGTCACATGATATACAAGGCAATTCTTAAATTGTTGCCGTAAAACATTTTTAGCTTTCCAGGTGGTATTTTCTGAGGTATGTGATTTAACATGGATGATAAAGATGTATTTATTTGTTCTTTAAATATAAAAATGGTTTGTAACTCTATTCTAGTGGCCCAGAATTGTTGTTTGTGAATGACGTAAAATTTATTACTTTCGGAAACCTAAACAAAATTAAAAAATATAATCATAATCTCTTGTATCTATTTGTAGGATCTTTTGGAAGGTTTACTTAATATAATTCAAAATTATTGCGACTAATAAGAACTTTTTAAATGTTTATATCTTGATTATGAATAATTTCAATTTTAAGCAATTTTCCTAAATTTTTGACAAGTTTCACCTTTTCTCTCCCACTGACTATTACAATTCTTATATAGATTTCACAAAACTTGGATTTTCTGTTAGTAATTATCTATAAATAAACATATAGTATATTTATACTACATGTATATTTATATTTTACATATTATTTAGCAATTAAACTTAAATTTATTTGATATGCGGATTTGACCGTTCGACATTAAATGAAAACTCAGTCTATTCTAGTTGTAACAAATACTTTAAAATAGTAAAATAAACAATTACGTCAAGAAAAAAAAATTTTTTCAAACAAATTAAATAACAATATAATATAAACAAAAACAAAAAAATAAACACGGTGTGCAATGTTTATGTTACTAATTTTTGCTTACGGTTGTGATCAAATCAAACAAAAATAGTATAATAAACTACATATAAACTAAATAGTATAATAAACTACATATAATAAACTACACTCTCACAATTCAAACTATGTTCGAATAAATAAATCGAAACATGCTTTTCACGGGGGACTTGTAGCATATTATAACACTCTTATAACACCGGCATAATAATTATTTATGCCGGTGTTATAAGAGTGTTATATGAATACTATTTGCCTGTAATTGAGATATAAAATACCTTTATGCAAAGGTATCGATTGTGAAAACGTACATCGACTTAGCGAATTCTTGGTGAAAATATATTGTGTTTGAAATTACAAACCGCTAAAAGCTATTCCTGTGATTAAACTACTGAATTTTGTTAATTGATTTTTGATGTACGGTTGAGAAACACCATCTAGTATATGAAGATTAATTTAATGTCGAAGGATCAAATCCACGTAGCATAGAAAATAGCTAACTCTTTCATTTTAGCAGTAAATAATTAAAATATCATGAAGACATAGGATAATTAAAAACCAGTAGTGGAAAAATTATAAAAAGTTGTAAAGTTCTATGTTTAATACTAGGGATAGAGAGAGGATACTTTCCCATCTCATTTTCTCTCATAGAATACAATGAGCATTGCCAATAATGGTATCACAATTCTGTATTGCATCATTTATAACTTGACCGAGTTACTGATTAAAATTTATAACAAAATGTTTCACTTCTCATCAACTTGTACCTTGAAATTATGATTTATGAAAAAAAAAACTTAATCAAATACGCTTCTTTTTACAGTCTTCACTTCTCCAATTGCTCACAAAAGAATTGCAGCCAAGCAATGGGTTAATTAGTCTATCAGGCAGTGTATCATATGCAGCTCAGGATGCGTGGCTGTACCTCGGTACCGTCCGTGAAAACATCTTGTTTGGATTGCCGTTCGAAAGAGTGAAGTACAGAGAGGTAAAGTGTCATTCTAAAACTCGGCTTTTTGGAGTATAGGTGTTATCTTACGATGAGATATTGATCTCAAATCATTTATAAATTCAGCACAGAAATGGTTTCAGAGATATGACTAAAGTTGTGGAGTTATACACAAAGACATATAATGGTAATGCATATAGGTATACGGTATAAGTAAAGCTGTATATACAAACGTCCTTGGTATCTCTAATATTTCATTTTTATATACAAGGCATGTTTTTAAAGTAAGCAGCATTTTGAAATTCCGTTGTTGCCCCACTGTGGACAGCATTCTGCGCATATGCGCTTTTAATTTATATCTGTTGGCAAACCACAGGCACCATTGTGGAAACTTTCGATCATGTTAACTTTTGTTTTTGAATATTTAAAAGGACTCCACCATTCGAATATCCCGCTGACTTTAAAATACGATCGGTGGTACATACGTAATGCTAAAAACGTGAAAACTGTTGAAATTCATAGTCAAATTATTACAGTATACGTAGAAAACGTTATGAGCAGTAGAATGGTATGTAAATGGGTTAGAACTGACAAGGAATGAGCAACAACAATGATAAGGTGAAATCGATTGTATTGCAGTAGGTGTTAAATCAGGTGGCAGACTTCTATGGAGAAAAGATTCAAAAATTGGTTGTGTAAAGCAATAAGCGTCTTAATATTAGTGGAAACTATGTAAAAAAATAGACTAAGATACAGGTTTTCATATAAAAATAAAATTAGTAAAATTAATTCTACTTGTTACTTTTTGATTTCCAAACGGTATTCACTTTAAAAACAAGCTGTACTAATTAATTGTTCTTGGTACCTCTAATGTTTAATTGTAGCATATAATTGTTCTTGGTATCTTTAATATTAATTTTTATATAAAAGTGTTCTTATCTCTCATCTTTTGTTTTTATATAATCTATTTTTAGTATCTGAAATTGTCAAAAATTTGATTAATTTTCAAAATTGAATTTGATTGTTCTGTTATGGCAATTCGAATTTGACATGAAACTGATATTCAGTTTTTTCTCGCATAACAATGTAAATGTTTTACAAGTTATATTTAATTTTGTTTAGATGCACTTCAAATACATTAGAATTCCATACATCAAAAGGAAAAATAGAACCTGTATATGATCACTCATGTATCGCATTGGTCGGTCTATCTTTTAGTCTCGGAACGTATTTGATGTAAATACTTGAAATTTGGGACAGTAATAAAGCATATCAATTCTCATATACCTCAATAGTTAACGTCCAAAAATATTTATATGAAAGTTCTAGGAGAGAGTAAATCAAGTACTTGAAAAAAAATTAATGTGTATTTGTGGGGTATCCTTCGCAAGGGCTAATTTTAAGGACTCCATAAATATTTCATCATATTTTTGAGAACTATATCTTCAGAGCCATATTAAAAAATATACAAACAAATATATTCTCCCCTTATTTTCGAAAATATTGAACTTAAAATTATGACAATATCAGAGTTTTAAAAACTTATGCGAAGGTGGTAGGAAAACTGTAATGGTTATTGATAGATGTTACAGTTTTCGAAATATTCACGATAGTATATAGTACCCTGTCCTTAATTATATTAGGTGTTATTAAATTTATAGCTTTAGAAAGTCTATATTATTAATGACTTATAATAAATAAGATAAATATAATTCCAGAGAGGTACGGAGCCTTCAATGTTTGAGCTAGACTCACATTTCATAATTTAACTTAAATTATTATTGCAATATATAATTGAACAAAAATCATTACTAACTTATAATCCTGAGATAATGTTTAGCCAATTTAATTAAACGTTTTTGGGTCCTCAAATGACTGAATAAAATCCTTGTTATTTGGGTAATTTTTAATAATAATGTTATTTAGAACTAAACACCCACCTTGTTTTTCTTCATTTTTATTACATTTTGCATAAGTGACCAGATTTGATATTATTTTTAAAGGCTGGTCATTTGAAAACAATAAAAACACTGTGTATTTGTGTTGAAAATGTGATGTCTTTAATATTTGATTGAGGGATATTGTGCCACTCTTCGAACACAGCGATCTTGAGCTCCCCAATCATTGTTGGTGCTGGCATCCTTGATCGAACCCATTGTTTAAAGTTGTCCGAAACATGCTCGATGAGATTGAGGTCAGAGCTGCATGCTGGCCACCATAACGTTTGAATTCTAACTTTGTTCAGGAACCTATTGACTGATCTAGCAACATGACAAATAAAAAAATAAAAAAATTTCACTAATAAATGGGGCGAATGGTACAATATTGTCTTTGAAAACCTATTCCACGTATCTTTGAGTAGATGCTCACTGCCTCTCTCTAACACGAGTTTGGTATGAGCCTTGTAACTAATACCACCCCAAACCATTATCGACCCTCTGTGACAACCCACAGTTTCCACTATGGCGAATGGAGCAAATCTCTCGTTTAGTCATCTGTATACATACTGATGCCCATCTGGACCTTTCAAGGCTACTCTGTTTTCATCTGCTAATAGCACGTCCTTCTACTGCTGCACAGGTCAACTAGCATATCCTCGCTCAAAACGAAGTCTAGCTCTACAGTGCTATGGGCGAAGTTCTGCGGCATGAGTTGAATGAAATACTCCATGATTCTTTCAGCCAACCCTCTTCTTATTGTCTGTTAAGTAACACTAACATTTCTCATTTCAAAGAGACGACTAAAAATTTCAGGAGCGATAGAGAAGCGCTTTCTCAACACATTGCTGACAATAAAACAGTCATCCCGAGTTGATGTGCACCACTATCGCCATTGATCTGGTCTACGTGTATAGGAACCAGCGTTTCAAAAGCCTCTGATAGCGTCCTGTACAATGGTTCAAGCTACACCAAGTGTCTAAGCAATGCGACATTGGCTATACCCAGCATTGGCTAAAGCCACAGCTCTGACTGCTTCAAATGCGTCCATTCGCATTTCTTTTATTACAGTAATCAAAGTTAGTGTAAAAAATCAATTAAACAGTAATTAAGGCCAATAATCAAGGATAAAAGCTGCAGTAATGAAAACGTTGAGAATATAAAATTAAGACTAAACCATTAAAATTAAATTATAACATGGATTTTTGAGAAAAGCTAGGGTAAAAGTGTTTTATTTTTAACTAAAGTATCCACTTCCAACAAAGCAGTAACTGGGATAATTATTTTTTATTGTATTCAAACGTGGTGATGCGTTACAGAGGTAGGTGATTAATTATGCCTGTGAGTATATTTATGTAGGCATAAAAGATAAATTTATACCTTAATAATATATTTTTTTGATTTATAGATCAGACAGTTAATCTTAAACAAAAGTAAAAGATAGAAATTTAAAAAATCTATTATACTAGTTAAAAGTATATATATTCTAGTTAAAAGTATATGAAATCAGTTAAAATTGTTCCTTGGAAGCACACTCCAATAGATGCTGCTAGTCTTTGTTACGTAGAAATTAACAAATTACGTTTTTAAAACAAACAATTACTTAATATTCAACATATCAGAACAGATATTTTATTTGATTATTGGTATAAAAGTAAATATATTACATCAATATAATCCTTACAATGCTTTGTAGGTTTGTAAAGTGTGCTGTCTGGACGAGGACTTTAAGCAGTTCCCATATAGTGACCAGAGTTTGGTCGGCGAGCGAGGCATTTCACTGTCAGGTGGACAGAAGGCACGCATAAACTTGGCACGAGCCATTTACAGAGAGGTAAGTGGATTTTTGTTGGGTTAGAGATATCCAAAATTTTTCAAAATTAAACTAATTCAATGGTAAAAAGTATGCTTGGCCGCTGTGAAGGTGTGAAAATTTTCTATAAATTTTTGTGCTGAGGGTGAAAAAGGGCCACATTAAACATAGAAATAATAAAACTTTATTTACTAATAATCCTAATATAATTAATACTAAGGATGTATCAACTAGATTAGACCAGCTGACTAGCCGACTATTCACATTGCAAACCACCAACCAGTCGGCCGACTAGTCTTCATGTAAGTATCACATCGAAGCCGTTTGCATGTCGTCATAATTAAAACACATTGTCAAATGATATTTTGTATACTAATAAAGTAAAATAACTCTTAAAGTTAATTTCATTTTTAAGGTTCCGTATGTGTCTGCCCGTATGTCCGTCACAGCCTCTCTAAAAAATTGCTTGATTTAGAAAGTGGAAATTTTCACCGTAAAATAATAAAACGTATTAACCTGCATATATTGCAATAGCTATAACTCAAAAATATTCATTCGGAAATTTTGAGGACGAAGTTAAATATTTAAAAAAAAACATTTTATTTTCATGTATAAAGCGGGTGTCATTGGAAAGGGCTAGTTATAAGGGTACCAAAAATATATATATGTGTATATATATATATATATATATATATATATGTGTATATATATATACATATACATATACATATATATATATATATATATATATATATACATATATATATATATATATATATATATATATATTTATTTATTCACAATGTAAATATATTGCACTATATTACACAACATATTCCTAAAAGGTATGCTATGTATTAGGATACAATAAATTTACATTGTGAATAGTTAATATTTGTAAATAGTTTACAAGAGTACATAATAACAATTGGCTATGTATTTTTTAATTATGAAATATTTGTTTTTCTGTTTTTTACGAAATACTGAAACAAAGAAATGAATAAAACTTTTCTCTTTATTTAATTACTAATATGATATGTATTTATTTGGAATTACATGTAGGGATACCTTTGTATTGTTTATGTTTACCAACCAGTTTAGCCTGTGGCATTGCCTGAACAGTGGTAAGAAAATATAAACAACTTTTTTTTAAAGAAATCTGCATAGATTTCAATTGACAGTTATGTGGTTGTAATATGGACTAAATGCAATATAATGGTTAACTGTTTTAGTGCCATGGTTTTTTACTCATATATACTTAAAAATGCCAAAGAAATCTTTTGTTTTTGATGTCATTTACCCTCGTCTCGAAAAAAGCAATTTTAATAATTTTTTCGGTGTTTTCTTAATAAAAACTTGTACAAGAATAATAAAATACAAAGAAATTTAAGGAAACATATATTGTGAACAAAAATTATAACAAAAACTGAAATCAAAGTTGCATCGTATTTTCGTAGCCCGGTACATCCTCCGTATCAGCAAAATAATTGTTATCATCACTATTATCACTATTATATCACTATTATATATATCTATTATATATATCTAAATTGTGAGCACACCACAATGTCACTCCCACTGTCTTCACAACTTGAAAAACGATCATTTTCACTTGAATTATTTTCGTATTAAGACATTATGGATTAAAAATTTTCTTTTCCTGGATCCTTTATATATTGTAATTACTAATAATATTATAATTTGAACTTTATGTAACACGTAAAAAGATAAAAAATTAGCGATGAGTGCAAGCGACCTCCCGTACCACGCGCTAAACAGAAATTGATTTCACGAGCACCATCACACTCATGGCAAATTTAGTTAGTACGCGTACAAGCGCTATGGTGCTCGTCAGCACTCAAACAGTTTACCATGATAAATAGAACACGTTCCACACTTATAAAAGTTAAAGAAATATCATCACATTAAATTTCTTTTGTGCTAGCACAATTTTTTTAACGTGTATATTCTACTAGTCTCCTCACGTAAACCATAATGTAATTATATGTAGCCTATATTTTGATCTGGGTTGTACGTTATCTATATGCAAAATCTCATGGAAATTCTTTGGTCCATTTCAGTCTAAAAGAAAAAATAAATAAGTAAACAGTGTTTCACTTTTATTATTAGTTGGGATTAAATTAATATCATATATTGCATTTCACAGGCCGACATTTACTTACTCGATGACCCTCTCTCAGCCGTGGATGCCCATGTCGGGAGACAACTCTTCGACTCCTGCATCAAGGGATACCTCTGTAACAAGACTAGGATACTCGTAACGCATCAGCTCCACTACCTCAAGGCAGCTGATATGATTGTTTTGCTTGATGATGTATGTATGTTTTAAATGAAGATTAACTTTGAACAATTAAATGAAACTATCTAATGTAGTATTACTTCTACTTTCTTTAAGTTCTTTACCACAACCTAGGTTTCATTGTATTACAACATCTTCAGGCGGGCTATTAGCAAAGATCTTTGCTAGTAGCCCACCTGAAGATGTTGTAATACAACGAAACATAGGTCGTGGTAAAGAACTTAAAGAAACTAGAAATAATACTACATCACGTAGTTTCATTTAACTGTGATTAATGAATTTCTACAAAATTAACACCAAATATATTCAATATTACCTTTGAAATTACTTTTTTAAAGTTTTGGCTATTTTCTATGTCGGATGTCAGTAATAGCAGAAGTAGTGCTTTACATGCAGTTACACATAGCTTGCTCTGAACATCTGACATTTGTACATCACATATTTATCAATATTTAGACATATTTGATTTATGGTATCCAAGCAAAGTCCGCATTTTAGTAAATAATCTATAACTGGAAAGTATAAACCAAAATGCTACTAGTACATGTAATTTCAGATGAAACATACAAACTTCATTCCTATCTGGTGAAGTGTGATATTAGTAACATCTATATCAAAAGTTTTCCATAAGAAACTTAAATTGATTACATCACTTCAAGCAGCCTACTTGTAGGGAGAAAATAAACTCATTTTAGCTTAGGCTGTCAAACTATGATTTTATTGTTCTACCCACAATAACGACGCATCATTCAGTTATCAGTTAATGAATAAAATGGGTCTTAGTAAGAAGTAGTGATTATTATATTGAAGAAAAAAATATATATCACCCAAGAGTTTGCCTTTGGCTATATTACAATGAAGCAAACTGGTTTTGTTTCATCTATTGGCGCCTCACGCACCCACAAGCAGAATTACTATGTTTTGTAAACATCTGCCAAATGTCAGCCAAAGTAAAATTAAATAACTGTTTGTAAAAATATATAGTTTTCCATTTTATAAATAACTTATGTTACTTTATGGGCGAATTTAATTCAATGAATTAGTTACTGTGATACCTGTTCCCTGTTTCTTTTTATTAGTTTATTATTGTGAGCACATGTGACAGTTTAAAATGATGAAATGTGTATGGTTGTGCAGGTGAAATGTTGGAATTTATCTTTTATTGAAAAAATAATATAATATTTTACTCATATATACTTAAAAATGCCAAAGAAATCTTTTGTTTTTGATGTCATTTACCCTTGTCTCGAAAAAAAACTGTATCTCTTCCAAAAATTGTCCAATTTTAATAATTTTTTCGTTGTTTTCTTTATGAAAATTTGTACAAGGATAATAAAATACAAAGAAAATTATGGTAATATGTATTGTGAACAAAAATTATACCAAAAACTGAAATCAAGGTCACATCGTATTTTCGCAGTCTGGTATATCCTCCATATCAGCAAAATAATTGTTATCATCACTATCAAATTGTGAGTGCACTACAATGTCACTCCCACTATCACTTTCTTCACAACTTGAAAAACGATCATTTTCACTCGAATTATTTTCGTATTCCGACATTACGGGTTAACAATTTTCTTTTCCTGGATCTTTTTTATGTTGTAATTACTAATAATATTATAATTTGAACTTTATGTAACACGCAGAAAGATGCGTGCGAGTGACCTCCCCTACCGCGCATTAAACAGCAACTGATTTCGCAAGCGCCATTGCACTCGTGGCAAATTTAGTTAGTACGCGCACGAGCGTGATGGTGCTCGTCGGCACTCAAACGGTTAATATTATATGGTTGTAATAAATGCTTTGTACGCTATTTTGATATTTGATCAGTATTTGTGGATAATCAAGAGTTGTATTTTGAATAAAATTTTGTGTTAATTTCATTTTTTTCTTTGTATAAATGAAAAAATATTCGTAAAAAATCACACGCTTAATAAAAAAATACCACTCGTGATTTTAATGAAAAAAACAATTTTAAGTGCTTTTACTAAGATTTTGTAGAACAACAAATTTATAACTCTTTCTTTATACAATCATTATTGTTTATTTAAATTATAGAATTAGTTTTTTTAATATAAATTCATGTTGATATTTGTATATTCAGTTTTTAATGTCGCCAAATTTGGCAGTTATGTCGAAAAAATAGTAACGATATTATTTTTGCTAAATAAATTCTGTTTAATGTATGTTTTCTTATTTACCAACTAATAAACACTGTCACTGGTGTTAAACTGTATCTGTTCCGATGTAAATAATTTGACAAATTCTGATAGAACGCGTTATAGCCTAGTAAGTAGACGAATAATTGTAACTTTCTGGCCATGAGATATGACATGTTGTGTGTTAATATTATTTTTTATTGCCGCCTTCGTATTGATGACAGATTCTAAATGCTAAAATACCTACTTCAGAAATAGGAGCAGACAAGAACATTGTCGATTAATTACCAACAGTTAACAGGGATCCCGAAATGCGATAGAAATCATGTCTATGGGCAGTTTACCTTTATAAACTTTCAATTTTGCCTTGCAGTTTGAAACTGCTATAAATGTGATAAAATTTTTGTTGATTTTGTAGGGTTTAAAATGTGGTCATGTCTAGGTATAAATGCTGTATCGTTGTTATGCAATATCTATGTAATTATAAGTCAGATGAACAGTGCTAAATACATAAGTGACTAGCATGCTTTCAGGGCGAGGTGCGAGGTATAGGATCTTACGAGGAGTTGTTGTCTGACAGTAAGCAATTTACAGCGCTGCTAGGTTCTGTTCAGGACAGTGAAGAGGTAGATTCTGAAGGAAAGGATGAAACTATCAAGGTACGTTTTTACAATATAACTTAAGCTAAAAGTTAGCAGATTTACACTTTTAGCGTAAACTTAGTGAATCCATTACCCGAGTTTTTAAGCTAAGTTTTGAAACTTTCATAACTTCAAATTTTATGACTTTGGATAAAACCAAAATCATGGTTGTGGTTGTTTTACATCCTCTTCATTATCAGACATCAAGAAAAGAATAACATTTGATTATTTTTAATTCCTAAGGGTTTTTCTGATGTAACAGGTTTTACAAGTCGGTAGTATTTTTAATGTAGACTAATAAGTTTTATTTTCTCAAAATTTGGTCTCTTCCTTAGTTTAAAACAATCATCGTAATGGAGAAGGTTCTATTTGCTTAATGTTTAGATTATAATTGTCTTCTTATCAATCAGCTCTTGACAACAACAAAAAAAGGAAAATACGTGTTTCTTGAACTGATTTAACATTGTAAATTAAAAAAAAACTAAATTGTTTCTTTGTCAAACATTTACAATTAACCAATAAAAATAATCATAAATACTTTTCTTATAAAATAAAATTATATAAAAAAAAATAAAATACTGTCATTCTTATCTTCTACTCCTTTTCCGTTTCATCCTCATAAAATTTCATTTCTGTTGTCGTCATAAGGTAATACAGGTAAACGTAAACGGTAAACAGTAAATGCTATACTACATTGAAAATTCTCATTTATCTTTATGTGAAATTTCCAGTTTAAAAACCGAAGAGAATCCAAGAACAATGCCAATGAGGAGTCCGAACACCAAGCCCAGAAACTAGAGCGGGAGGGACGAGCAAAAGGTAGTCTCAGCTGGTCAGTTATATCGGATTATTGGAGGTCAGGCAGTTCTTGGGGCGGAATTGTGTTTGTGGTGGTGGCAATGATTGTCAGTCAGATTTTGGCTTCAGGCGTCGATTATTGGATATCTGTTTGGTAAGTTCTGGGGATTGTTCTAAATTTTTAAGAATATATAAGCTCATAAACCTCATAATTGTTGTTACTAGTATTTACTTGTTGTTACTTTGTCTATTAGCTTTTTGAAAATTTAAAATCGTCATTGTCTTAAAAATTGTAAATGACAAACGCAGTGTTTGCTAAGTTCACAATAGATATCTGTGGGTTCAAACTAGTTCAAATATGCCTTGGAGAAGGTATGTAACAGAATCTTAGACATTATAATTAGTAAGATATTATAGAACAACTGCTATATTTATAAAAAAACTAATGGGTGTCGAAAATATTTGTGTGTTTTCTCTCTTTTTGCTGTAAAGATATTTGTAACCCCAATGGGTTACAAATATCTTACAAATATCTTAGTTCAAGAATAATAACTCTATTGATAATGTTTTGATGTAGAATAACAGCCTGGCTGGTATTAAATATTGATCACATTTAGAATATGATTCAGCAGAAATATGTCACATTTTGAGCATTTATATCTCTGAAACTAGTAGTTTTAAAGCCGATTTTTCTAACGTTGACTAAAGAAGCGAGTAAGAGTTATTTATGAAACATAACATAATTGACTTTTCAATTGTCAGATAACTTGCATTAGCAGAATATATCAAGTATCAGATGAATAAAGTTATTCATTAATAAAAGAACTGACTAATGGTAATTTTCCAGTTTTGGCATCTGTCAAGTTTACATTTTATTTCAAGTAGAGACTTTTTTGAATATCGAACTATAAATTTGCCAGAAAGGTGACAAAAACAATAAATCAAAATGGTCAACACATTATTGAATAAAAAAGCTTTGCATTATTTATTTAGTTAAAATGAGATATGATTAGGGGTAGACATGACTAAATGGAGATAAAACTATAGACCTACACGATCAGCATTGAGATATAATTAAAAGCAGACGGGATCAGGATTGAAGATCAGATACGGATGACATTAAAATTGAGATGATTAAAGAAAGATGAATTTAAGATCAAGATATGGTCAGGGACAAACAGAATCAGGATTGAGATATGGTAAAAGACAGATAGTATTAGAATCAAAATATGACCATACAAATGGGATTGGGATTGAGATATGATTGGAGGAAAATATGATCAGGATTATGATATAATTAGAGGAAAATGAGATCAGGGTCAAGATATGATAAGAGACAAATAGGATCAGGATTAGGACATGATTCAATACAGTTGGGGATCGGGATTGAGATATGATTAGGAGCTGGAGGATTAAAGGTTCTGACATAAAGGTAGTTTGTCAAAACTGGCATCTGTACAAACATTTCATTTATTGACGATGAATCATAAAAAAATGTGTTTCCATTGAGTTTGAGTCTAGCCACTTTGTATATTAGAAAATTGTCGAACCAGTTCATTTCTTCAAAGTTTTTAAGCCCATTTTCAAAATAACTGATATGATAATGTAAATATACAATCACTGGTTGTCATATAATATAGTGACAAAGCAGATAATATGTTTGTTTTTGTTTAACTATTATTAGACAGTGAAAAAAGTGTTTGAGTAGCTAATTGTCTATAACTAATGCTTGTCAACAGAGTTTAATGTTTCTATCGAAATGTACTCTCTTGGACTTCAATGCAAAAAAATAAAAGTTTTTAAGTATGTTTTTAATTTTTAGGACCGCAATGGCTGATTTCCAATACAATCTCTTAGTCAACAAAACTTCGCAGCCAGGAAGTGAGTTTTAAATTTACATACATTGCAAAATCATTCATAAATCAATTAAAGCTTGTGATGACAAATTATTTAAAAAAAAAAATGCTGAGTAAGTTTGGTAAGGTTTGCAATTTTGCTCGTAGCCAGCTTCGATTCCCATGTCCATTATCACCACATGCTGCGAGCTATAACTTCGTTTTAGCTACTGGAGTGAGCAGGCGCAGTATGTCATTGTCTCATATTCATATAACTCTGTTACTAAATTCACATGCGATATAAAGATTCTTCCTTCATAAGCCAATTCACTACCTACTCTCTTCGATGTTTCTTTTACTGTTTTTCAAAATATAATATGATAAAATTCCTACATCACACAAGGCTTACTCTGATGATGGCATTGTGAAGTAATATGAGTTAGTTCATAAGTGTCACCAACATGAGCCGAGAAAATTTGGTAAACTTTATAACTGCAACTTTAAGGCAGTACATCTAACACCACTTTAAAGAAAATTTAATTTGCCTAATGTCTATAATGCTTAACTTAATTTAACAAATGGCATTCCGATTTTATCATAGACTTTAAGCTTCTTCTTTTTAAAAAATGATGTTTTGTAAGGTGGTTTAAAAAATGTTTTTTTTTAAATATGTTTCATAACCTTTTTTTTAAAATGTGAATTGTAAAATAGTTTTAAAGAATTTGGTATTTCATGTTCTTTCCCTTTAAGTTAGATTTTTCGTCTAACACTAGTCTCTTTTAAATCTTATGGCTTGTCAGTTGAATTATTAGACTCAACATTTAGAACTATGAATTATATATATATACATATATACACATATATATATATATATATATATATATATATATATATATATATATATATATATGTATGTATGTATATAGTGTGTCGTTTTTATTATTAGACTTCAAAAATTTAGAATAAAGTTAGAACTATAATACTTATTATATCACAAGATTACAATCAACTAAATGCAAATATATAGGGTGCATCCTCATCGTCCGTGTTTAAAAGTCATGTGAAAGTACATTATCAATTACATATTATAATTTTCAGATCGAAATTCATTCTATTCCCTTTCCCTAGGGTGTCACCGTTTCACTTTTACGTTATTTATTTTTGTGTTAATTCTATACTTTTCATATACATACCTATGTGAATATGCTTATTTTATTTTGTGTCATTAATTAGTGTCGTTAACCAATAATTTCGAGTCTAGCGCAGTACTTGTTTTCTGATTTGATAGTAATTGTAACAGATTGCTTTTGTTGCAATAAATTCGTCACAATGTATTTGATTTCTAAGTTAGCAATTAAGTTTCATAAATAAATAAATTTCATAACGCATGTTTTCCTCAGTTATTCCGGCGATAGCAAATTGGTCCAGCTATGACTACTTGTATGTTTACACGGGTTTTATATGCTTGCTGATATTACTCACCATGCTGCGCGTGCCTATCTTCATGGGGGCTACAATGAGGGCCTCCAGAGCACTGCATGACAGAGTGTTTCACGGAATGCTACAGGCGACAATGAGGTTCTTTGATACCAGTTCCTCGGGTGAGTTTGAAGTGATGTAAATGAGGTTGTTGCAGTATGTGATTTATTATACTGCTTGATTTTTTAATACATTTTATACTTGTAAATTATTCTTAGAAATATTTGTGAAATTCAAAGGAAGTACACCAGAGGTTATAAAAAAAAAGAAATGCTTTTAATGTCCTCACATCGATAGAATTTCATGGAACTTTTCAATGCCAATATTATTCTTGCCATAAATTTAAATTTTTTATATATTACAAAAAGGCATTCTACACAGTTCAGAACCAACCATCAACAGCGGTGACCTTGGTTGATTTAAATTTTATTACGTTCTATACAAACACCTGTTGGTTCAACTTGCCATTCTGGAATCACTAATGGTCTAGATGTTTTGAAGCAAGACACCATGCCTTACAAAATATCAAAAATGTGGAGTGGTATTAACTCTTTTATGCATAAAGGAATAGAAAAACAAAGAGAGAAAAGAAAATGGATGAAAAATGCTAATAGAAAGAACAACATTATCTCATCTGGAAAATACTTGACTATGATGACTTTGGATATTACCTGAGAATGGACTAGAACACTTTCAATGAACTATTGGAATTTGTGAGACCATTGATTACAGAGAAAAATACATTAATGAGACAAACTGTAGAACGTCTGATAACTATATTAAGATTTTTAGCTACAGGCAGAGATTACAAGGATCTCATATTCAGCACAGTTATATCGTTTCAATTTCTTTGAAAAATATTCCTGAAATATGTAGGGCGACATACCAGATTCTGAAGAAAATAATTATGATAATTATAACACAGTTTATATAGACTTTTTAACAATTAAAAATTCTTTCAATGCCGAAGCAGGGCCCTTATATATTGAGTTGTTTGTGCCAGTTTCTTTGGCAAGTATGGGATACAATGGGGTGATGGCAATGAAATTTATAAAATCAGTTCACCTCCTTCATGATGTGACTGTATCGGAGAGGAGGAAGATAGCTGAATGTGTTGAGGCAAAGGAAATGGCTGAAGAAATTTCTGTGAAGAAGATAGCTAAATGTATTGTGTTGAAGGAGATGGCTGAATGTATTGAGGTGATGGAGATGGCTGAATGTATTGAGGTGAAAGAAATTGTGGACACAAAGTGTTATTAGATGAATAAAATAAAGCATGTGATCTAGAGGGACTTTCAATTTTAGCAGCAAAATTAAGGTTTCCTATTTTAGCCTGAAATAATATTTCTGAACTTAATTTTTCAGGAATTTGGTATTGGAACAATGACACTTAGTTTACCTGTTCCCCTACATAAACTTCAAATAAATTTGGCTTCATGCCATCTTTTCATAATAGTTCCCACACTGTTTTTACGTTCCAATTCATAATTGCTTGGATATGTTTCCATAGCTGCATTGTTTTTTCCGCCTTTTACTCTTTCCGATAGCTGTGATTCTTGAAATAACTAAAATCTTGTTTAGTACGAATGCCCTAAGTAGAAAATAACGCCAACATCATTCCAAGAACAATAGTAATTTGATAACTTTGTAGGTTATATAGACATCAAGCTCATTGTTTAGAAAAACCAACCCGAAAGTTGATCTTTATATTTTAGACAATGAAAGCACATTTAGTGTCATGTTATTCGCTGTTATCAACGCAAATTACAAATTTATTTACGTTCATTCTGGTTCAAATGGATATATGTCAGATGGTGGAATCCTGAAAAGCACAAAAAAAGCACTAATAAACAAAATCCTGAAAATACTCTATAAAAAACTTTGAACAATTCGCCAAAGTTGCTGAATCCTCTTTACGGTCAGATACAGATATATCTATAAAGTATGTTTTTCTAGACGATACCGCATTTGCACTTGATACAAATATAATGAAACCATTTCTTGAGAAGAGTATTACGATCGTGAAAAGAATATATAATTATAATTTATGTCAAGCTCACAGAATTTTCAAAATACATTTTGTATTCTCTCTTTCTGCTTTAGAGTATTTTTTAAACCATTGGCGTTAATGTTGAAAACGTAGATGCAATCTTTTTGACCTATTGCGTGTTACATAAAAGTTTTAGAAAAAAAAATTAAAAAGTTATTGGCCTTCCACATCTCTTTACTATGAAGATATACAACAACAGATATTCAGAGACTGACTGGTATTAAGAAAATGCACTGACATCACTTAAATAAACTAATGAATCACATACGAATGATGGGCAGCGAACAGGAATACCATTAATAAATGGAATATTTTAATGGTATTGATAATGTAAGTTTCCAGGACGAAATGATTAACATAGTAATAATGGTGAAATGTTAAATCTAAATAGGTATGTTACCCGAAAGGTTATTCATCAAAGTATATAATATAGGAATGAATATTTTATTCTACTCCTCTAAAACATGACCGTTTATGTTTAGTTCTTAGTCGCTTACTTTTGTTATTTGTGAGCATGTTACCCTGTTCTTAGTTAGCTTCTTTCATCTCAAAGAAGGGACCTAGTATATTGTAGTGCCAAAAATTGGGGATGTGTACCCACTTGTCCCAGATTCAGTCTTTTTTATTCTTTTATCTATAACTTAAAAACTTCAGTTAGTTAGGATTGACAAACGGATAACAAAGTGAAATAGTTTTTTTAAGTTCGAGCTTAAACCAAAAAACAAAACGTAGTATTGGTAAATAGTAAATTTATAAACTAGATAATAAATAGCTCACCTTATTTGCTTCCCTTTTTTGCATTTTGCATGTACTCAATTTTTTTTCCTCAGTGCAACATTCGCTTACAGATATAGTTCTTTAAATTTTTCCGTTTTTAAACTCCAAATTGCTTGTGTTGGTTTTAGTCTTTGTATATGTATAAGCCTATATCCTGTAGACATAGAACATCACAGTACATTTCTATTGAAGATGTTAGAATTTTACATAGCCGATTTTCATTTGTTCGCTTCATCTCGTTTAGTACACACACAAAGTATCATGCAGTCATTAGACAAGATGCAACTGATGTGTTCGCAACCGGTAACAAGCTTCCACATGATTGAGTCCCAATTCAAGGTGCTCTATTTGCCCTTTGTGGAGAGGGATGCACTCATGGCCACAGTTGTTGGACAAACAAAATATGTGCCAGCCAATATCTATATGGTCAATTTTCAGCCAATTCTACCAAAAGTACTTCTATTGGTGATTGATTCCGATCATGTAGAAAGTCTTTAAAATTTTGAGGTCTTATAAGTTAATTCTTTTTAAAAAATTTATTTACTTCAAATATTATAACATAAAAAAATATTTCTTCACATATTTTCTATCAGTGTTTTAAAGTTTTTTTAGATTCTGATGTACATAATTAAACATATCTTCGACAATGCATTATACTCATCTTAAATGAAAATTATTTTAATTTGAACACACAACTCCATACATCTTTTAAATACATGGCAAATCACTGGTTCAAATCTTACTTAAAATATAATAATTTCTGTTTATATGTGTCAAATTATAATAAATGTAATCTTAAAATTATTTGGAGTTGGCTAACCTTCTAGAATTCTGCTATGACAATTTCAAAGATTCGTATTTGGGTTCCAGAGACTAGAGTTCATTTATTTTTTTGTTATTTGTCGTTACCTGTTGAAATTACAATTTGAATGTTGGCATGATACAACCTACTTTATAAAGTTATTACTGAATATATTTGGCGTTAATTTTATAGATATTTATTGTTCACAATTAAATGAAACTACGTGATGTAGTATTATTTCTACTTTCTTTAATTTTTTTCCACCACCTAGGTTTCGTTGTATTACAACATCTTCAGGTGAGCTATTAAAAAATATTCTTTGCTAATAGCCCACCTGAAGATGTTGTAATACAAAGAAACCTAGGTCGTGGTAAATAAATTAAAGAAAGTAGAAATAATACTACATCACGTAGTTTCATTTAATTGCGAAAGTTATTAGTGTTAATATTATAAGTTGCTATTATTATTTATAAATATAGTGAATAATATAGTTTATTCTATATTGGTACACAAAGCATACTCAATTGTGTCAATTTGTACATATTAAACACAAAAATATATTCAAAGGTAAAAAGAAACTAATAAGAACAATATCATATTAACCGTTTTACTGCCATGGTTTTTTACTCATATATACTTAAAAATTCCAAAGAAATCTTTTGTTTTTGTTGTCATTTACCCTTGTCTCGAAAAAAAACAGTATCTTTTCCAAAAATTATACAATTTTAATAATTTTTTTGGTGCTTTCTTAATAAAAACTTGTACAAGGATAATAAAATACAAAGAAAATTATGGAAATATATATTGTGAACAAAAATTATAATAAAAACTGAAATCAAGCTCACATCGTATTTTCGCAGTCCGGTACATCCTCCGTATCAGCAAAATAATTGTTATCATCACTATTACCACTATCACTGAAAATTTGTATTACGCCAAATTGTGAGTGCACCACAATGTCACTCCCACTATCACTTTCTTCACAACTTGAAAAACGATCATTTTCACTCGAATTATTTTCGTATTCCGACATTATGGGTTAAAAATTTTCTTTTCCTGGATCCTTTTTATATTGTCATTACATCAACATAGTAACATCTTCAAATTTAAAAAAAATAAAAAAAATTTCTGCTAATAAAATTTTCTGCTGGACAAATTAATAACAGTTATTCCAGAAAATAACAAAAACTTCTGAACAAGCCCATACAGGATAAATTGAAACCACTGCCTTTAATAATTCTAACATTTATTCAAGTCTTTTTATATACGTATACAAACATTACCAATAACATTATAAAAGGAAAATAAAGTAATATTTATAACTACTAATTAATAATGAAATTGGCATCATTTTTCATAACAGGACGTATCCTAAATCGCTTCTCCAAAGACATGGGTGCCATGGATGAAGTTCTCCCGCGGATTATGATGGAGACAGTCCAAATCTATATAACACTGATTGGCATTTTGGCGATAAATGCCTATGTCCTGTATTGGACTTTACTTCCCACCGCTTTGCTTCTTCTCATCTTTGGCACACTACTGAAGGTCTACTTGAGAGTTGCTCAGGCTATTAAGAGGCTTGAGGGGACAAGTAAGTGGAAGTATGAACTTTAGAAAAATGTACCATTTTCTTATTCCATTATAAAGTATAAACTTTACGAGGTAACACTGAAAGTCTTTAGAATATCAACAATAGAACCAACAGGTAAGTTTGTAATTTTTTTATTGTATTTCAAAATTGTCTATGTGACATTCTTTACATTGCCTCATTCGACGGAACCATGTAGAGAATTTATTTATTGGACAGACTTCAAAACTCCTTCAACATCCATAAATTGCATTCATCATATTTTATCTTATATTCATGGGAATTGATAGAAATCACATGGAACAAGATCCAGGATGTTTTGAATATAACCCATAATTTCTACACCCAACGTAGTTAAATATTCAGTCGTTTGTTTGGCTGAATTTGCAAGAGACCTTGTTGTGATAAAGGAGGATTCTACTGTGAAATCTCTGGAAATTTTTACAATACTACAGATAAACAATTGCCGGTACTTAAGTCTGTGGTAACTGTTCTTTTATTTTTGAGAATGTTGTACAACAACTCATCTCTACTATCTTTTTCCCACCTCTTCATCCTTTCTTCATTTGTGTAAACAATTCCTCAAAAAGAAGCATCCACTATGCAGAATGCCTTATAGTTTCCAATTTGCAACAGTAAATCCTGCTTTCATTACCTTCACAATGTCAAATACAACATTTGTTTGACCTCAGTTGAATTTTTCTAACATTTCACGACGCCAATCAATGTAATTATATTTTTGAACTCAGTCAAATTATGGGGTATCCACTGATTGCAAATCTTCATGGCGCCTAAAAGTTTACGTAAATTTTTCCATATTTGACTCATACCAATGCCTAAATGTACCCAAATCTGTTGATAGGTTTTCCTCTTGTAAAACTTTTCATGAGCTGCACAGCATTGGTGTTATTTAGAGTTGTTGCTATTGAGGGACATCCATCATGCAGAACATTACTTAGATTGATACGACCATACTTGAACTTATTAACCTAGTTGTAAAGAGTCACATGGGACGGAGGTTATCATAAAATGTCATTAGAAGTAGATTGTAACTTTATTGTTGATGAAGCCGCAAAGAAAATCATGAAAAAAATAAATATTCTTGTGTTAAATTCATTTTGATATGATACACACAAATTTCAAATTACCGTCAATTTGTAAAAACAATTAACATATTCAATAGAAGTACCTTGATGTTTTATAAAAAAGTTGGATTTTTGAAATTTGAATTAATTTTTTTATTATCGTTATTATAAATGGCCAGTTCTAAAAACTATCAAGGCTACCCTAGTATGCTATTGGTTGTGTGTCGTGGGGAAAAAGGACTATATGTATATATTGTTTCCATTGTTTTTCTTATCTATTAATTTATTAACAGTGTTCTCATTTGTTTAGTTATTTATTCTGTTTTTTAATCAATTAGAGAACTGTACGGTGCAATTTTTTTAAGGTAAATAAGGTTATAACAATCTGCAATAATCCATTAACAGTTGTTTAACTCAAAAATATTTCTATGGTTCTATTTTGCAACAGAAATTGGGTCATAACATCTGTTGTAATTAATAACTTGTACTGTTGAGCTCGTTTGTAGCTTTTTACCTGCAATGTTTTCATACATTATTTTCACATAGCTCTAACTGTCCTAAAGTTTAGATCAAAAATGTAACTTGTGTATTTTGATTCTCGTTACCCATATGTTCTAAATAGGTATTAAATACCCTATGCCCATCTGGACACCATATATCAAGATGGAACAGTCAATTTAATATTAAAATATCATAACTTAACATACATGCAAAATAATTTTGTACATACTTGAAGTTAATAATAGTGAATTAACTTAAAACATGTTTTGATACCATTGAATAAATTTTTTAATAATTTAATTAAATAACAAAACTGAGTTACGTGCATCCAAGTTTGGTAATGAAGTATTTGGAATTTATAATTGATGGAATTAGCAGATTGGATGTTAGTTAATAAAAAGATATGTATAACTACTTAAAAACCCCACCATAGAATTTTTAAATGTTAAATCCAATGAATGGTCTTAACCCAACGGTTTAGTCTATTTGTCACACCCTCATAATTTCACCAGTTTTAGATCAATAATTTTAATTAATAGGTTTTCAATTAAAAAATGTTGTTTTAATGCTAGTTCTCACGCATGTAAAATATAAGGCCATGTACCCACTATATGTGTTTTTATTGAACGTAACATACTACTAGAAAAAATTGAGAAGTTTTTTTATTGAACGTAACATATTACTAGAAAAAATTCAGTAGGGAAACCCCATTGCCCCTCCATAATTGGAATGGCCATGCATATATTTTCGGGAAATGAGTATTGATTAATATTTTTTATCTCATATAACTTCAGCGTACAAACTGATAAGAAGTGAAAGTTTTTTTAGACAAGGATAACAATACTGCATTGTTGAATGATAACAATGCTGAGAGATTCAAATATATGTTATTTGAAAGATTAAAATTATAGTAATTACATAAAATAAACATTTCATTATTGATTTGTAGAATTTTATAAATATTACCAAAGCTAGATTGACCTTTTAGTGCAATTATTTAGTAATCCACTTTCCCATTCTATTTTTTATTTTTATACTGTCAGATAGTCATTGTGTAAGAATCAAAATAAATTACCTATAATTTTATTCTTCTGATACTTATTATAATCGTTAAAGTAATTATTAATATTCTCCACTGTATACTGAAAATTACGCTGAGAGTGTTACAATTTATTGATGTCATACTCAACCTTGATATCAAATACAAGTGTTATTGCATAAACAGTTTAAGCACTTTGCAGGTATTTGATTTATTATTACAATACGCAAAACGGAATCAAAACACTGAATAGAATTAAATTATTTTATTCAACTGCAAATGTGGTTTTTATGACAATAACATTAAATTCAAGTGTCAGTGTATAAATAGCTGATAGTCATTTTCCAACTTTTTATTACAAACAATAAACAATGCACTTAAACAACAATAAACAATGAGTCATTTTGTTTTATTGTAACAATATACAAATCAGAATCGTATTTTTAAAATTACTTTTTTTTTACATGTGCAGTGATTATGAAAGGAACAAAATGGTGTAAACAGAAGTTGGAGGACAGCTGGTGTAGCCCACGCACACCAGTGATCACCCTGTTTTCAATGTTTTGTATTGGGTCCTAAATATAATTTTTTTGTTTTCCGATCATAAAATATTTTAATTAAGTATAGAATTTAAACACACTTTATTAAAATTGGTCTACTTTTTATAAATATTGAGATTTTATTATATTAATTATTTTAAAAATTTATTCATCTTTATCATTGTCACCAGCCTATAATGGTTCACTGCTCAACATAGGCTTTTTCCAAGGTGCGAAAGGGAAAGGCCTATGTCCATTGCTCCTAACCACATGGCCTTTCACCTTTTCTGTTCGACCATTTTCGCCGACTTTTTTAGGTTTTCAGTCCATTTGGCTGGAGGATTTTCCACACTGCACTTTTACGTTTGTGGTCTTCACTCGAGAACTCATCTCTCCATTAGCTGTCAGCAAATATAACCTGCCCATTGCCACTTTAGTTTGTTGTTGTTAACTGCTATGTCGACTACTTTGTTTCTCTGCTGACTTACCCATATAGGATTTTATCCTCCATCACTCCCAGCATAGCTCTTTTCGTCACTGACTAAGCGAATTTAAACTTAAGGATATGGTTAGCCATGTGTGTTCACGTTTCACATTCTTAGGTAAACATGTGCATTAATATATTTCCAAGTAGATGTAAAAACACCCAACCCTGATATAATTAATATGGTTATGAAGGATACTACATTTTTCAATAAGGTGTGTGGTCAATAAAAATCCATTAATTGTCAATTACAGCTAAAAGTCCAGTGTTTGCCATGCTTGCTTCAACCCTGAATGGAATGTCAACTATAAGATCTGCAGGAGCTCAAGGAAGACTCGTTAAAGAATTTGATTCTGCGCAGGTAAATACTTCTATATTTAATTTCAAATGCAAGCGTAAACATTAAAAATCAAGATAGGTTTGTCTTTGATTTCAAAAATTTTTTTTTTCATTTATTCAGACACTGTAAAAGACGTTTTATTTATTTTTAGAAGTGTTTATGTTGTCCATTTCAGTATTTAATGATTATCTATCACGAGTCTATACATAAATAAGGACATGAAATTATCTATATTCTAAAAGGTATTGTGATGCCGTTAAAATTGTTTTACGACTAGGTAAATTTAGGCTTGTCTTTGATTTCAAAAATGTTTTTTTCATTTATTCAGACACTGTAAAAGGTGTTTTAGTTATTTTTAGAAGTGCTTATGTTGTCTATTTCAGTATTTAGTGATTATCTATCATGAGTTTATACATAAATAAGAACATTCAATTATTCATATTCTAAAAGGTATTGTGATGCCGTTAAAATTGTTTTACGACTAGGTAAATTTACAGGGTTAATTTCTTAGACATGGTAAACTGTCATTATGGTGCTTTCTTCGTTCACCAAGTAAACTTTGATTGAAAGTTAAACGAGTAAAATTTTATTGAAACTTGCAGCATTTCACAATATTTGTAATTACTATATTTTTCACGTTGTGCCATTATGCTTGATTGAATGCATTCATGCGAATCGAAAAAAATAATAGACATACACAGAAGCAGATAAAAATAACTGAGAGAGGCAAAGAGCTCTGTGGTTTGTACTGAGATGAAAGGGAAAAGAGCGAGAGGATTCTGTGATGGGGGTTGAGATTCGGAACAGCATCTGCTAATTACGTAACCCAAAAACATTGTGCGTGATTTTAATAAATGTTAATTTTCAGCCACCCTTATTATTGGTGACTAAAAAATAACCCTGTGTAGTAATAACCGTGTGTAGAAAAATTTGGTTTTTGGATATAAACAAATGTCTGTTAGTTTCAAAACAAAGTAAGTTTCAAAACTCAAGGTAATAAATACATAGAAACAGGAATCAATTATGACACTTATTGATAATAATTAAGAATGTAAGTAGTCTATATTTGGGCAACAAATGGATGTTGTTTATAATATTGTTCAACACAATTAAATGAATCTATGTGATGTAGTATTATTTCTACTTTCTTTAAGTTCTTTACCACAACCTAGGTTTCGTTGTATTACAACATCTTCAGGTGGGCTATTAGCAAAGGTCTTTGAGAGTGAATGATGAATTATAAAATAAGACAGAAAATAATTATACTTTAAATTGAATTCATCTTAGGAACGTGATTTCTTGACCATATAGCTAAGAAGTACCACTAACTAGACTTATCACTATATAAGCGTGCATAGTTACATTAACATATTAAATAGGACATGTGTTGCTCACTGTAAAAATCCTATTTATGATGCTTTTCCGTGAAATTGGCGAGAAATAATTTCTTTTTATTGCTACATGTAGTGATAATTAAAAGAGTCATTTCTTTTTATAATTTTAGATATTGTCAACAATTAAATGAAACTACGTGATGTAGTATTATTTCTACTTTCTTTAAGTTCTTTACCACGACCTAGGTTTCATTGTATTACAACATCTTCAGGTGGGCAAAGATCTTTGCTAATAGCCCACCTGAAGATGTTGTAATACAACTAAACCTACACCTACATCGCGTAGTTTCATTTAATTGTAAATAATAAATTTCTACAAAATTAACGCCAAATATATTCAACAATTCAGATATTGTGTTTCATTTGACATGATAGGATCCATACATGGAAGCTTATTTATCACATCATTTCATGTTGATTGCTGATTGAAATTATAAGATGTAAAAAAGGCATTACACAACTCCACTTTTTAGATAATTAGATTTTGGGAATAGTAGCCATTGTTGTCTCCTTAATAAATTAGCTTATGTATTTGTATTCTTAAAATGTGTTAACGTTTAAATCATATTCCGTCCGTGGGCCCAATATTAGGCCCGAATATAAACCTATGCAGACTGCCAAGTGTACACATTTAGTAATTTTAATATATTAATATAATTTATGAGTAATTGTTATACAATGATCACACGGACCGTCTAAGGGTTGAACCCTGTTGGATTCAAGATTGAAGCTCGTATGGGCCAACTTTTTAAGCATCAAATAATTATATACATGAATGATAAACATTACCAATGTTTTTTTAGCAATATCAAATAAATATAGCAACATTAAACATCTCAACAGCTAAATTGTAAATATATATTAATGAAATCGCTTGAGCTAAGCTTTTGCAGTATATATTATATTATATATAAAAATAATCTGTATTTATTGAAGATAATACTTATTTTATTTGTTTTATGAAATATCCAACATTTCACTCTATTTATATATATCGAATTCACACATATTCAAGTGTGCCAAGGAAAGATGGTAGTATTCACTTTCCGAGTAACTGGGATTGTAATACTACCAGTTTGTAGTGTGAAATAATTTTTTCTTATAATGTTTTGTGATAAAATAATAAAAAAATATATTTCCAACCAAATAACGTAAAAAAATATATTATTGATAATTGTAATACAATAATACACAATATTTAAGACATGATTAGTAAACTGTAACAATCGTTTTTCCATGTGCGGCCGATGATATATCGATACGACGTGTCGCCTTTTTTCACCATGTTTATGAATTTTTTCGAGTACTTGTATGTAATTTAGATTTATATCTTTCAACATTGCTTTTGGAAACTTTCGAGATTATTTTAAACGAAATATTAATCTTTTAACTGCTATATTTCACAAAATTTTAGAGCCTTCGAAAAGATGTGGTTATAATGTTCTGCGTAAATTAGATAATTAGCACCTGGGTGTTGGTCGGGTTATGCTGTTGTTAAAATAAAATGCTTGATGAATCTGAAAAGAATGAAAGTAATAATGTCCATGAAAAGTGAAAGTGATAATGTCTTCATTTTCTGTTTTTTGCAACGGCCCAAATTGGGGATAATAGACATGCTGTCTGTAGTAAATTTATTTGGATATATTATTATTAAATTTTTAGAAATATATAGAAATATAATATATATACAGTAAATGTTTTTAGAAATATGCAGGGTAATTATTAACAAGATCTACTCACCTTTTCTACCAGATTTCAAGTTTTTTCGAGTTCCAAATGAAAAATTCACATTTTTTTATACTATCATACCCCTTTTATCCGTCCATATGTGCCGGGATCATAGCTTTATCAATTTAAAATCACTTGCTTTTTCAATTTAAAAATGTTAAATGAAGGTGTAATTGAGTAACATAGATGTTATTTAAAAAAAAATATTTTAGCCATCTTGCATTAATAATTTAAATATATGTAGATGATGGCTAATTGGTATGGAAAAACTGGTGCAGAAAACGTTTTTGTGGATTCGTCTTGACAGTGTCAGTCGTTGCTGTGGTGTGTTGGTTTGATCACAAGGCATAAAACCTTTGGTGTAGTGCAGCGTGGGAACCCGGGTTCAATTCCCGGCCGTTTGTCGAGCGGGGCTGGACTGGGGTTTATGGTTGGTTAAGACATTACTCTCGTAGCAATAAGTCTGCCATATTTATCAATTAAAGTAGATAAATAACATTAAAATAAATAAATAAATAAAATATAAGACAAAAATAATCCCTAAAATTTGTTAATTTAGACGTTTATTTTACTGAAAAATAATTTATTTTTCAATGACAAAATATTTTTCCCGTATAATCTTTTTTCTTTCTGTGAAATTATACTTGTATTTCTCAATAATCATATTTGAATGACATATTTGCCACGTTACTTTAATGATGTAGCGCGGCGCTCTGTATACATACACAACGTAACACTTCACCCCCTTGTATTAACACTGAAATAGTGTCTCGAGAGAACGAGACAAGATAGGAAGATATTTTATTGATTACACTTATTTTGTATTCAGGGATACATAGAAATCGGCTTGTTACACAAATTTAACAACATTTTAATCTGTATAGGCAACTAAGTTATTTGTTTAATATCTGTGAAAGATATACGAGAAAATATATTTACATAGTGAAAATTAATATCAATACAGTTTAGTCAAAACGCAAATATTTAAATCAGAGTATGTACAGAATTATGATTTTGCGAGGTCTATTTATAATTAATAGATTCTTTTCTTTTGCTATGCTATATATTATTGTCTCATTTTAGATATTATTTACACGTCACTTATTTTTTCTTATGTATTGTTTTATACAAGTATCTCATTCTACATAATCACCTCATATACTAAGGAGTTTAACAATTTTTAATGTTTTATATACTTACAAGTATATAAGACAAAATGAATATTTTCATTTCCTTGGGTTCTTCTGCATATTTTCCTTAATTTTTTCCGTAATTTCAGTTTTGAACTGATCTATGCCATTTCGTTAATTTCATTGAGTCTAATTTAAATGATTATTTGCTTTTACGTCTTTTCATACCCATACTAATAAAGATAAATCAATTTGAAGTATTGCTTCGTAATTTTTGAGTTAACTACTCAGGCTATTGACTTGTATTTTACACGTTAACCCAGGGACCAACTCAATTTTTATCTGTGATATTCAACCTGTTTTAAATTTATAATGATGTCAGTTTGTATTGTGTCTACACACGCTTACTTTTTGTCTACCTGTACGCGTCATGTAACCCATACTGTTTATCTAATTCATGTCAAAAATGCATTCAAATACAGTGGAATGTAGAGATTATACTGTAAAGAACCATATAAGTACTCAATATATATTTTTCGATAATGTGTACTTGTTTGATCATATTTCATATGGTGCCATTTATCGCACAGTAGCAGAAACCGTTCCATTGATATAGCTGTAACAGAACCCTTGTTTATCAAAAGCTTTATTGGTAAAAGTTTGTAGGATGCAATTTATGGTGCAGTAGCCACACCTATATATAAAGATACATGTTCATATTTTGTTGCAATGTGTTTTTTTTAAACCCATCTAAAAAAATTTAAAAGTCCACATGAATGAGGTTGTGGACACAGCTAGTAAATAATTCAATTCCCTGAAACTTCTAAGAGAAGATAAGACACCGCATTGATATACAATGCGGTATTTTACAAAAGGGTATTTTTCTCCAAAAAGTCTATCTTTCCAGGATGTGCACTCATCATCATGGAACTATTATATTGGAGGTGGCGTGACCCTGGGATTCTGGTTGGACGCCATCTGTGTGGGATACCTCACCATTGTCATCTCCATTTTCCTTTTCATTGATACGCGTAAGGAAAATACCTTTATTATATAAGAAATATCGCGGCCATTAAGAAATTTATTTAAAGTAAAAATGAATTTCTGGTGAATAAGATGTTAAGAAGTATTATATTTAGCATGTTGTTAGTGCATACTTGTGTTTGTAAAATAGTTTATTCTACTTCTGAGAAAAGTATGTTATAATCGTTCTGAAAATATAAGTTGAGATTTTGATTGTAATAGAGGCAAAAAACTAACAGAGCAAACAATACTCAAAATTTAAAAAATGTCTGATTGAATGCAAAGTGAGATTTGGAATTTTCTATAATATGTTCAAACATTTTATCATTCTAACCTCTAAATTTTGAATATTTTATAAGAATAGAAAATTTAAAATTTGCATAACCCGAGGTTCCATTATGGCAAAAGCAATGCTGTATGAGCCCATCAATGCAGATTTTTTTTATAAATAATAATACAATTTTACAATAAAATTACAAAAATTAGTACAGCAATGTGTAACCCGAGGTTCACATCACTGCAAAAATAATGTTTTATGAGCCCATCAATAAAGATATTTTATAGACACAAATTTCAAATGGGACAATAAAATTTTATTAATTTACAAAAAAATAGTACAGTGATGATGACAGGTAGCCTAGGTTCAGGTCATTACAAAAATAATAGTTTATGAGCCCATCAATACAAATACTTTATAGATACCAAAATTAAAATAAAACAATAAAATGTTTTTACAATATTACAAAAAAATAGCACAGTGATGGTGGCACATAACTCGAAGTTCAGGTCACTGCAAAAATAATGTTCAGTGAGGATTATCAATACAGATACTCTATAGATACAAAATTAAAATAAAACCATACAATTTTATTGCACCATTCCAAAAAATACTACAGCAATGGTGGCACATAACACAGGGTTCATATCATTCCAAAAATAATGTTTTATGAGCCCATCAATGTAAATACTTTATAAATGCAAAATTAAAATAAGACAATGAAAGTTCATTACAATATTACAGAAATGAAAAAGTATGTGAGTCGATTGTTAAAAACTTGTGAATATTTTTAGACGAGAAAGAAATTTATGCAAAAATGTGGGGTAGGTTGCTTTGAATAATTGAACTTAATTTTTTTACACGAATACATTTTTAGTGGGGAAAGAAATAAACGTAGCGTATTATCTTTCAAGCCATTTTTCGAGTTTTACATAAAGGACACTACTTGTATTGGGCCGGTTAGGACACAAATTTTTGGAACATGCTTTGTATTCAGTACTGAACTTAAAAACGTATTCATTTCAAAATATTGCTTGTTTTATTATTAGCTATGTGTAAAACAGTTTTGCTTTTGCTTAACTGTTTAAATTTTAAATATTTTCAAACTCTTCGAAGCAGGTTGTAACTTAATAAGTAGTAGAAGATAGGTTGGCTGTAACATTAAAGAGATTCAGGAATAAATTTCCATATACCCATATACTTCTCTTTAACATATTATCGGGATGATTTTGATGTGCTTTTCTCATTGCCTGTGTATACAGAAGACTGGCTGCCAGAAGGTAATGTGGGTCTGGCAGTGACACAATCCCTGGCCCTCACCATGATGTTGCAGTACGGAGTGCGGATAACCGCAGAGATGATATCAAACTTCACAAGTGTGGAGCGTGTACTCGAATACACTCAAATTGAGACCGAGAAGAATTTGGAACATGGTGGTCAGTAGGATAAACATTACGATTTCCTACCCTAACATTTTTCTGGTAATTGCAAGTTTTAGGACTTTAGCTTTTTCAATATATTAAGGAAAATCACCACTTATTGGAATATGTAGCAAAATTGAATTTTTGTGCATTTCCTAAAGTACATTTTTTAAGATTGTGTCCATCCAAAATCATCTTCATCAACCTGAAGGGCTGGGCAACTATTTTCTTTCGGGTAATCCTGGGCCTACTCTTTTGTCAAATATTTATGTAGCACTGTAACAAATCGTTAAATGTTCAGTTGGCTAAAGGATCGTTTGCAGTGCGCTGTTGTTGTTCTGGTACAAAATTATATTATTATATTTTTAATGCACATCAATTGCATTTTGCTCCAAATAACTGGAAGAAAATGTCTCAATGACTAATTGTCGGGTAAAAAAATTATGTATGGACCTTTTATTATTGACAATTATTACTTTTTAAAGTGTTTTAACTTTGCTAAATATATAACTATTTTATGAAAGCATGTCACCATTTTGGAACCGAAAACCAAAAACAATGATTAAGGTTAATGATTTTACATTTCTTATTGAATCCGAATAATATGCCATAAAGCATTCATACATCATTTGTTTATAGATTTTTAATGAGGTGGATCGTCGTCACATGTGGTAACTCTTTCATATAGGATGATATGGGACAAAGTAAATTACGTGTGATCATAAAATACTAGCCAAAGAAACTATGTCTTTTGATAATATGCAAATCTCTTACGCTTCTCCTTTTCTTTACATATAATATCAGGTAGTTTGTAACAAAAAATTATGTAAATCCTACAATCATTATATATTAATCCCTATTATACATATGTCATCCTATACGAACCATTCATAATAGGATTTCATGTCACACACAGGAATATTTATATATAAAACAGGAATATTTATATACATACAGGAATATTTATATATAACTTTGTTTTTTGAAATGATATAAACAAACGTTGAAACTCACATGAAACTGTTAAAAAACTGTAATAGACTTCACCCTAGAAGAAATTTTCTGAAGAAACACTCTGATATGGGTCAAGTGTAGTTATAAAAAAAATTTATAAAAAGATCCCTTTTTAAAACCTTCACACAGTGATTCTTCCTAAAATATACTGTGCAGTACCAACATGATTTTGTATGCCAACCAACATGATTTGTCATGCCGATACTAAGGGAAAAAAATTTTATAGTAAACTAAATTTGAAATTTCTTCTAAAATTACCTATATTTCTTTAGCTTTCAACTATTTTTCATGTATAAAAAAAAATTTAAAACAATTACGCATGTTGACAATGTGTCATATAAAGTAAACTACCTTTCACACAAAGTAACTCTACGTCCACGTCATACCGACATCACCACTGAACGTGTTAATAGATGAACGTGAATATGAATAAGAGAATATTAAAAACAAATGAAAAGTACTTTTAATATTACCATTATGACATGAAAAGTGAGAATCAAAATTGAGGTGTGGTGCCGCATATATTGCCATGTTTAATCTTCGTTTATACCATTCAGTCCCAAGACAAGTTCAAACCAGTAAAGTAATTAGTAAAATAATCTAGAGTTTAAACTTTCAATGTAGTTAAACTGTCATTAATGTTATGAAGTTTTCACTAAACGGTAGTTTAAATTCGACTGGTGATATAAACTGTGACTGATCTAAATGCGATAGCTTTCTACTTATTTGTTTATCTAATAACTATTGTAAACAAAAAGTAGAAAACTAAGTAATTTATAAATTGTAAAATAGACTGAGTAAAGTACATAATTCGACATCATTTCAATGAACTATTGTGATAAAATGTATATAGCGTATGGTACAATTAGCATATGAACATGAGGTTTGTTTAGTAAATAATTATAATAAGTAAATTATTGTATGATGTATAGCTTATACACCAGATTATGACACAATATTTAAAAGGAATCTTGACGTCTAATAAGAGATATTTAAAAAAATATTGGACTTGCAGTATAAACCCGATAATTAGTTTAATGATGAACACATCAACTAGTATACATTAAAAAATGCAAAAGTGGGTTTGTTTCTCATACCTTAACTGCTCACCAATCTTCATTAAATTTTATTTACATGTAGCCCATATCATGGAGGTAAACATAGTGTAATATGCTTATTCCAAAATTAAATTTTTTTTTTTATAATTGCAAAAATCATCCCATTAGGAATAAGAACAGGAACATAAGTATGTAATAACACATAGAGTAAATCTTAACGTGCTACTGAAAAATGTAATGAAAATAATAAAAAACCTCACAAAAGAAGGAAGCATTTTAATTGCAGCAAGTAGAGAACTACCATTATTCATGATTATGTGATGGATTACAGAACAATGTATTTGCTTTCTATTAAAGATTTCCCTATTACTAAAAATGATGCTTTAATCATTTTTATAATAAGTTAAAAATTTCATTTTCAGACATTGAACCCCCGTCAAGCTGGCCAACAGCAGGTAAAATTCGCTTTCAAAATGTGTACCTGCGGTACGGACCCAACGACCAACCGGCACTTAAGGATCTCAACTTGGTTATAGAAAGCGGCTGGAAGGTAAGATGTGCTGTGTATCGATTCCAAGTTACTTATAGTTGAAGACCCAAAGAATATTGGTAAAAATAACAATTTATTAAAAGAATATCGGTAAAAATCTCATCATCACATCTGACGATATTATCATAATCAATGGTCAATGGGTCAATGTGAACCCATACGCATTCATATGCATGTGATGTAAATTTGATTTCTCTGTGTTGAGATGTAAAAACTTAAAATTCCCTTTTTCTTCAGTAACAAATCGTTTTTTTTGTGTGATTTCATATTGCCACTAATAATATATTACACAAATACTGAACTATTTTGAGTGCAAATCTATATGTCAAATGTCCAATGTCTATACACGGACACACGTTTATTATACTAATACATATTAGTATATGTATATCAGTGTGTGTGTGTGTGTGTTTGTATGTACAAGCAGGCTAGATATTAATCAAATTTTTTTACAAGTAGCAGACATGAAATAGCTCTAAATTATACAAGGAAAATTATATGCTGTATAAATTTTATTCAATTTTACCAAGTGAATTGAATGAATGGTAACCAAACTAGAATTATTTTTCGAGTTTACTTTATTTTTATTTCCTCTACAACACTAATTTTAATTTTGATAAGGGTTCGATAAATATAAAATTAATACATATTAGTATATGTATATCAGTGTGTGTGTGTGTGTGTTTGTCCATGTGTGTTTGTATGTACAAGCAGGCTAGATATTAATAAAATTTTTTTACAAGTAGCAGACATGAAATAGCTCTAAATTATACAAGGAAAATTATATGCTGTATAAATTTTAATCAATTTTACCAAGTGAATTGAATGAATGGTAACCAAACTAGAATTATTTTTCGAGTTTACTTTATTTTTATTTCCTCTACAACATCAATTTTAATTTTGATAAGGGTACGATAAATATAAAATTAATCTTTGGGCCATATTAATGTCATTCCCCTTTTCAGACGCAAATTCCAGAAGATTGATATTTTGAAAAGAAAACTCAAGTTACAACACCAAAACAAATCAAATGTAAAAACACACATTATCTATTGAATCTCTACATTTTATTTTTAAACATTCTTTAGAAAAAATAAAATTATCTAAAAAGAATGCGTACCAAGGAAGTGAACACATTCACTGGCACTTCCTTATGTACCAATGTCACATAGTATAAACAGCTGTTGCATCCTTTGAAAGGCTTCCACTTTTATTGCTTGTGGTTAATTTATTACGATTGCTCGTGGACTATTCAATTTTCATGGGAGAAGTGGTACTTCTATGTGGGATTTTTAAATTTATACTTCACCAGTGGATAATATATGAGACGTTATTTAAACTACTGTAAATTTTTAGATAATTAAAATTTTTATTAATAAATATAGTAAATTAGACTTAAGGTCAATTTTTCATTCAATAAATAAACTGCCAAATAATTAACTAATGAATTAAGCGTAATTAATGCCACTGATAATCAATTTGATAAACAAAGGCCCTTCTTCAATAGGTAGCTGAAGTTTTAATCTGCTTTAATTATTTGAACGAATTTTATGCGAGCAGTGTTTAAAAGGGGTAAAAATCGAAGGGACAAGCATTAATTTAAATCTAATTACAATTGCCAACAAATTTTTTTTGATACGTCTACCCTTTCAATATATTCAATGTTTTGTAGTAAAGTAATACAAAATTCTCTATAAAAATAAAATTGAAATATTAAAATTAACATAAATATGAATGCATAACCTATGATTGAATCAAAATGTCACTTTGACAGATGTAAACTAGAGAACAACCACTGTTTGGTTCTTTTATTAACAGATAACTTCATTCATCTTCCACAGGATATGTTTTACTAATATCATTTATCTGATATTTGAAAATTTCAGTTATGTTCTATTTAACAAATAATTCTTATTCCATTCTTTATTTAAGGATTTAAAAATTCGCTTAAAATTGTTATTCTTCGCCTAAATGAAGAAATAATGATTGCATGATTGTCATACAGGTAGGAATCGTAGGTAGAACAGGTGCCGGTAAAACATCACTCATTTCGGCTCTGTTCCGGTTAGCAAATGTTGAAGGCATCATCAGTATTGATGGTTTGGATACAAAGTATATATCATTGCAGGTGAGTTAACATCATTTTATACAGTCCATTCCTACAATTTTCAGGCTATCAGTTGTTTACCTTTCTGTCATTCTAGTGATCTGTCATTCAGCAGTCGTATTATTT
This sequence comes from Druceiella hillmani, assembly GCA_039881145.1. Classification (NCBI taxonomy): domain Eukaryota; kingdom Metazoa; phylum Arthropoda; class Insecta; order Lepidoptera; family Hepialidae; genus Druceiella; species Druceiella hillmani. The sequence continues at coordinate 7,057,348 of JAYKKI010000035.1, forward strand.
CAGGGGTTGTTTGCAAAATTCATTTTAGGACAAGTTTAGAATATTAATAAATTATAACATAGAGTTAATCTATGAAGAAGAATTTAAACCATCCAGTCTCACCAGTAACAATAATCTAAAGTTTAAACTATCAGTGAAGTAAATTATGAATAAATTGTTGTTTAAGTTCTAGCAATAGCTTAAACTGTGGTTGATCTCATGGGCCTAAATCTAATAACTGAGAAACCCATCAGAAGGATTGGACCACTTAACATAATCCTTTTTTTAATTGTTTTTCTCTTACTACTAAGATAGCTCTTGTCATCGATTCTTAAAACTTTCAACGAGTTTATCTTTAAATCATAATTTTTTTTACATATCTCCTTCACCAATTCAATTCTCATAGTATAATATACATAAAAGATATGTATACTAAATGTGCCCGAATTTGTTAAAACCAAAAAAGCACATCTCGGATGAAGATAGGGTCAATCAATCATTACGATTTGTGAATTATACTTTATAATACAATTTCAAATAGCTTTAGAAGTCCTTTGAGTATTTTTACCATGTTCTTCAAACGAAGGCATACTTTATATGTTTGTTTGACTCTGTGGCTGCATTAAACCCTAAAAAATTAACAATAGAATACACGTTAACAATAGAATTCTTATGTATCTTCTATATAAAAACTATCTGAAATATTTCATTTAAATGGACTGCTTAAATAGAATCGGAAATTTTTTTTATTTAGTTGCTAGAACCTTCCTAATGAGCGTGATTTGTCAACTACTATATTTACAGCTGCTGTCATAATAGATCGATCTCAAAGTTGCTCTGCGAACTGCTTTTTTATGGAAATTTCTTAAAAGCAAATTGGTTAAAATGTTGTAAAAGGCCTTTGTAGAAAACACAGGCATAAGAGTGATATAAAGAGGGATGTGAATCGGTAGAAGATTTGCCTCATCCCGGATGACCTTCAACGTCTACCACTGACAATAACATTGAAAAAATCTAACAGTTATAGCATGAAAATCATCATTTCAGTATTAGAAACTTGACTTGAGAATTCAACATTAATAAAATGACACTGGTATTTAACACTGGTTAAAATACAACGAACAGTCATTTTATCAATGTTGAATAATGCACCTTCTCACAGAGCAACAATAGTTATAGAGTACAAAACCAAAGACATTCAATATCATAGTAAATCCATCTTATTTGCTGGATTTAGCTCCGTGTGACTTCTTTCTGTTTCTAAAACTGAAATTGCAACTCTGGAAAACCCGTTTTGACTCGATTGAAGACAGCAAATGGAATTTGCAGTGAAAAATAAGGGCCATACCACTTTTGGGCTACGAGAAGTGTATGAAAGAGTAGGTCCAAAAATTTCGGACACAGTTTTTATACAGATGGTATTTATTACATGTATAACATAATTATTACTAACAAGCGTAACAATTTAGATCAAAGTTATAAATGAATTTGAAGATGTTTGTCTTCAATTTTCCATAATGTATATTATATAAAATAGGCTCATAGGGTTAATTATAAATCATGTGGTTCTTTTATTCTATTAGAGTTACAGTGGTCCTAAAATTGTATAGGTTTTGGAGTCGTTATGGTTAACTGCTCGTGCGTGCACATTACTTATAAGTAACGTGATGAGTAGCGCCACTCATACCTAAATAGTCAGGTTGGAGTGAGATAAATATACATTTCTCAAGATCCACATATGCTTCATGTGTTAATAGAAAAAAGTCATAAATATTTTTACTTTCATTACTGTTTTTGTAAAAATTAGTTAATCAAGAATGATTTCTTCTTCAAGTAAAATTAATTTTTAAAATTGAAAATATTGTACGTAATATCATTGTAGGATATTTGACCAAAAATCTAGAACCTTATTGCAATTTTTCAAAATAAACATTTGTAGTAAATATCAAATTGCACTGCAATCACTCTTGAATGAAAATCTTGCAGTCAATCGTTCTAGACTTTTTATATGTAAAAAATACTTTGGATACTTTATTCATGAAACATAACAGTCGTAGGAAAACAACAGAACAAAGAAATTTTGATTGCATGATTGTCAATATCAACATAGTATTTTATCAATAGATAATAGTAAACATAATTAAATGTAAAGAAGTTACGTTGCAAGTGAATACGAGATTCTAATTTTACAAAACTTAACACCGTGTTGCTTTTGTGAATTATTAAAATGCTTTTATATGGCACACTACACTGTGACGATTTTATTACAAGTTGATTAATTATCACCAGATAGCACTGATAACATCTTGCACGGTACCTATAGGTATATTTATAAATTCGTGATAAGACGTAAAATTAATTTACACTAATTAATTATAATATTATTAATTGACTATAACACAAAATTAATGTTAAATTAAAATAGGTAAATTATTTTTTTTAAAAGGTTGCAATTTATTTTTGACGATGTAGGAAATGAGGAAGAACATATCGATAATACCACAGGAGCCTGTGCTGTTTTCAGCAACGATGCGGTACAATCTGGATCCGTTCAATGTGTATGATGATGCCGCTTTGTGGGCTGCTCTCGAGGCTGTAAGTAAAACTTTCTTATTTTCTCACTTTGTTTAATAACAACAATGTCGTCTGTAGTAAATATTAAGTGAACGGGTTTTAATGGCTATCCAATAATTCTATCATAGCTTCACATGGAAGATTTATTTAATACAGCAAAATGTTAACTAACATTTTGTTTGCTGAACCATATCACAAACATAAAAACACACCTTAAAATGAATAGCACACAACAGCATTTAATTAAATTTCTTACTTTTAGATCTAATAAAAAAATTGAAATATGTATTATAAACACGTATAGGTTACCAGCCTTACTAATATAACACTATAGTTATTAAGTTTATACCAAATTATATAAATTTGCAACTACAAATCTTCGTATAAGTGCTGTATAAGTTATACAGTGCCTGTTAACTAGTAACAACAATATTACACAGTGCGTAACAATCTAGTAACAATGTTCGAATTTAAGAAATGTTTATACAAAAAAAAGGCAAACTTATATTGCTTGAAAAAAATATGTAAATCCATGAGCATTATATTTCGTTCGCATCATAATTTCAACAAATATTATCTATATACCATATACATTATACATACCATATTATGTACCATATTAAAAAATGTTAAAAATACAATATAAATAAAAACGAAAGCAATTAGAAATCTGCAAAATATTTTTTTTTAAATTTGTGCACTCTGATATGTTTATCATTTTATTCCCGTATTCACTCGTTATACCAGGGTAGACCCTGGTCTCCATGCATTCATTATTGTTATACTGCTTTATATATACTCTGTTTTAATGACTTTGTGTCATTGGTTAGGATGCTGCCAAATGGCATTAACGTCATTTTAATAGGGAAATGTCATAGGGCATTACAAGGCTGTTTTAGTCTAAGCATAAAGTCCATTTTTGTAATAAAGTAACTGATATTTATTATATGTTTATTGATACCAAAGTTTGGCTTAGTTTTTTTATAAAATTGTGAAACAGGACGTTTAATAGATTTTTATCCTTTGATTCTCCAGTTCACAATCAATAATTATTTCTATTCACAATGAAATGAAACTACATGATGTAGTATTATTTCTACTTTCTTTAAGTGCTTTACTACAACCTAGGATTCGTTATATCACAACATCTTCAGGTGGGCTATTAGCCATCTTTGCTAATTGCCCACCTGAAGATGCTGTAATACAACGAATCCTAGGTCGTGGTAAAGAACTTAAAGAAAGTAGAAATAATACTACATCACATAGTTTCATTTAATTGTAAATAATGAATTTCTACAAAATTAACGCCAAATATAGTCAATTATTTCTATGCTAATAGTTACAGATATCTAAATTTCAAACATTATTTTAATTTTAACATTGATTTCAATTGATACTAATTTATGTTTATTTTAATTCTTGTAATACAATTTCTTCATGCTTTTTCAGAAGGCTAATTATTTTTTTGTGAAGTTGGGTAGTCTTGTATAAGCACTTGGGTAGTCTTGTATAAGCACTTGGGTAGTCTTGAATAAGTATCTGCACTTTAAATATATTTTTAAATTCATGAGGGAATTTTTATGCACGCAACACATAAATAAAAAAACCGGATATAGCGCATTTATCAGATAAGTTTTTAAATGTGCCAACATAATCTTATAGTGCAAAGATAATTGTAACCATTTTTAAATATGAGCTAGAACATTTTTTGGAGTACAATCTTTTTAATCATTGTTTTGATGTAAGTAGAGCCATACAAGTTGTTTTATAAGTTACAACAGAAATTGGCAATATACACAGTTGAAATGTTCTGTAGATTTTCATGTTGCGTACAGTATCTTAATACATTATTTTAATGTAGCTATAATTGTATAAAAGTTTAACTCAAATATTTACTCTGCACATTTTGACTTTCTTCATCTAAATACTTTTTGCTATTTACTCACCCATTTTACAAAGATCCTAACGTTATAAACAAAATGGTGGTGTAGTTTCATGTTAATCAAATAAGCCCTTTTTATATCAAACCCTAAATTGAAAATAAGCGAAAAAACTTCTCTCGTAATAAAATTATAGTAAATATAATATGATTAATAACACCGAGTAACAAATACCATAGTAACAAATACAATATATAAATAGTATAATAAGTTACCTGCATGATATAACAAATGAATAATATATAACAGGTAGTATCCTTATATAATATGCCCCATTCTCTGTTTAGATTTAATTATACACGCTGCTAAAATTGGTAGTGTAGAAACTATAGTCACAGTTAACAATACAATATGAATCAAAGAAACAGTATCAAAGTTAACAATACAATACAAATCTACTAGCAGTTTAAGTGTCTGAAATAACGTGTCTATTGTTAAAATAGCATTAGATGCAAAATGTCAATAATATTCTTACAATTGTTAGTATGCTAGATAAGGATTAAGCGAGATTAAGGAGTAATTTTAAATGTAAAATCCATTAGGTTGATCTGAAAGAGTCGGTGCCCAAATTAGACTTCAAAGTGAGTGAGGGTGGCACCAACTTTTCTGTGGGACAACGTCAGCTGATCTGTTTGGCGCGTGCCATATTGCGCGGGAACAAGTTATTGGTGCTGGACGAGGCAACTGCCAATGTAGATCCACAGTGAGTGCATTACCCATAGTAGATAATATGTTTATAGAAAAAGTGATTCTGAAGTTATGTCATTTTGGATTTTGACAGAAGGAAAAATCAATTACAATTTTTGGTATACAATTTGTTTATGGCAACAAAAAGTTTAAACTAAATTGTCATCGAGAAAATATTGAAAATGACAAATGTTTTTTCATTGAAAAATATTATATTTCTCTATAATAAAAGATGTGATACTTATTTGCCCAAACCATTATTTTTAGCTTATATTTTAGAAAAAAGTCTATAGGAAAATTTTGCTATATCAATTAACCAACAGCCTGTACATTCATTTCATAAGATTTCAAAGCCTGCAAAATGACAGATTGATTGTAAATGCATGTAGTTTGACATGACAAGGAGTATTGCCAGTATTATTATTGCAAATTACTCAAAATATCGGTGCCTGCCGTATTTAATAAAATGACAGTGTAATAAAAAAAAATATTCATCTAATCTACTCAATAGTTTTTTTGAAAGCACCTAATTTATATAAAAATTATTTTTATCGTAATTTTTGTATTTCCAGTAAGTACATTTTGATACAAATGAGTCTTGTGAGATCTATATTTTGACATGCACATAAGGAAGTGCCAGTGAATGTGTTCACTTCCCACATTCTTTTTAGATAATTTTGTTTTTTCTGAAGAATATTTAAAAATAAAATGTAGAGATGCAATAGATAATGTGTGTTTTTACATTTGATTTGTTTTGGTGTTGTAACTTGAGTTTTCTTTTGATAATAAATTCATTAATAGGAACTTAATTAATAGATAAAATGCGTGTCAAAATATATTATTCGCATAACCATCCATAAGTTCCTTAGGAAAAAGAAAAATATTCTAGAACACTCGCCTTTATTAATGAAAATGACCCATATACATTTATATAAATGTAATTATTTCTTCATGCTTTTCCCGATGGCTAATAATTATTTTGTGAAGTTGGGGAGACTTGTATATATAGTCTTGTATCTACACTATAAATATATTTTTTAATTCATTAGCGAATTTTTAGCACGTAATACATAAATAATAGAAAACGGATATATATATATATATATATATATATATATATACATATATATTTACATACATATAGACATAAATGTACCTTTATGATTACTGAATTAAATTGAAAAGAAATGAAAGCTTGTGAAAGGGTAAAAATTGATGAAAGAATGCAAACTTTCATATCCAATCTCGAATTAATCTTCTTGCTTTCCAGAACAGATGCATTTATCCAGGAGACCATACGTAAGCAATTCGCCCACTGCACCGTTCTCACAATAGCACACAGGCTGAACAGTGTAATCGACTGCGACCGCATCTTGGTGCTAGGCAATGGATGTGCTCTTGAGTACGATGCACCACACCGACTGTTAGAGGCACAAGGCGCATTCGCAGCACTTGTGCAAGACACAGGAACCAAGATGGCCGAGCAGCTTGCCACTCTGGCTAAGGAGGCTTATTATGCTAAGGAAAATAGATTTGTGGAGCGATTATGAGAGTTGCATGTAAATTTTACTGTATTTAATAAACTGTGTATATAAATTTAAATTACATACTTATATTTAAATGTATTGATTGAAAAATGAGCAACGTCAGAGTTGAGGTAATTATTGCGGGCACCTGCATGCATATGTGTACAAGATATCTGATAAATGTTATTGGAAGCCTGGGCCCATCTATAAATAGTATTGATCGATTGTTTGACCATTATACTAAGTTTGTAGGGAAATATTTATAAAACCATTTTGTACATTAGTTAGAATATAGGTTTGAGAAAAAATAAAAAACTTTAAGTGAATCTCCAATATATTTATTGAATAGCATTGCGTCCGAGCTTTACTGTAAAATTTTTGGCCGTTCTAACTGTCTAAAATTTGTTATCCCTTTAAATCGTTTCAGTTTTCAGTTAATGTTCAGCGTCAGTTCATAATCCGAACAAGCAAATACTTTTCTTGCAATGTGTAATTGCTGCCGTACTTCGAAATACCAGCCATATGTTTTGTCTGACACCACAGATTTTGGACATTTTTTCTCCACAAAGCCATTATTAATTAAAGACAGCACTTTTTGTGGTATCTAAAAAGTAAAGTTCATCCTTGATGTGCAGACTTTTTTGTGGTATCTAAAAAGTAATGTTCATCATTGAGTGCTCCCTTTCTTTGATGTGGGATTTTAAATTGTCGACTAAGACATCTAAAAAAAAACATATTGTTATAAATCAATTGTTCCGTGTGGTTATCACATAAATTGTGAAGAAGGTTCAGATTGTAATATGCCAATGCAGCCTTTGGCATATTGTTCGGGTTGAGTTTTTTTCTAATGGGGCAGTTGCATTCTTCACAATTACTATGTTTACCAAATATAGGTGTTAGACTATTCGATAAGTTGTTTTACAGCTTTTTTATTTGTTCCGTGACAAGATAATTGTGAGCTTTCCTGAATCTAACAACAACTCTTATTGTAGTCCTGAGACTATTTCTATGATTAGTGATCAGAAGTCTTCGTTGAATGTGTGATATTTCGGTCTCTTTTTTTTTAAATTCTTTTTTATGTTATTATATTATGTATTAAATGGTCAGTACATTCAATCATGTAAACTGTTATATTTTGGTATAGTCGTGCCACAATACGTGCTAACATCCTCATCAGTGAATACAATATCTGTGAGATGTATCAACATACAAAGTAAAATACAAAGTAGGGACACATAAAGTAAGACGAGAACAAAATAGAACATTCAGTATCAGATCAGATATAACAATATGTACTAACAACAAAGTACTTGGTTAAGTACCTTACATATGTACATATTATTTATTTATTTATGTACTTTAAAGTATCTAATTGATACATATAGCGGACTTATTGCTACGAGAGCAATCTCTTGAGCCGCATCGTCAAAGGCCGTATGCCTTGTGATCAACCCAACACACCATCACAAGGCTTAAGGCATATGGCGATTACATTGTGGATTAACAGATAAATGCGTTATTATTCATTATGCTGGTTTTAATTCTCATTATTTGTTTTGACTGGGCCTTATAAATAATGCTATTGTTTAACTATCCCTTGGTTCATAGCATATATATAATATGTATGTATATATAGGTGCAAAGTCGAATACAACAAAGTCGCAGAGAGATAATTATATTTGATGGTTTGAAAAGGATAGTGAAACAAGTAATAACTTGTAATAACTTGATGCGAGCACTTGATCATAGTTCAGTAAATAAAATTACTATTTAATTTGCAGAAGTTGAGTAACTGAATGATTTGTTGTGCCACATGACGCTCTTTTATAGGCATTTTATAAAAAAGTGTGGTTAAAGTAAAGATGATAATACAAAAAACAAGATAGAATGTATAGCCACAGATAGGCATATGATCAAAGAAACAGAGCATGGCAGTACATGGAGGGGGTGCTGCTCTCCGCCATCTTGTAAATCTAAAAATTATGTTCGAAGCGAATTTGTTTGTTTTTTTTCCACTGCTGTTCACTGAGAGGAGTGGACATCCTGGAGCTGTTATTTGCTCATCTACAGATTACAAGGAAAAAATCGTACACCAATTGATAGATTGGGCATCAGCACGTAAATATGTCTTATCATTTTTTTAAAAATTATAAAGTAAAAGCATTTTAGGGACTGCCTTGAGAGTATGTAAATTATGGGATAGTGAAAGGAGGTTGCGTGGGAAAACCAAGGAGCAGACATTTTACTAAAGAAACTAAACTGTTTTGGGGAGGAATAAGGGTTGAGTCGAGCAGGGAGTGAACCTAATTCAGATTGAAAGTGGAGAAGAATGGCTGTATAGCTACGTTGCTGCCACTGACAATATTCTGCAATTTGTCTATACTTTATAATAACAGCAGGCAACCGTGCTGCGGATGCAGCATGATCAATTATTGTAAAACTGTCATAAATTGTGCACATGCTTTTTTGCTTCCAATTCAAAGGGTTTTTGTAACAGGGTTCGCACAATAATTACAATTGATAACGATGCAGAGATATGGTATATGGACGTCTTACTTTATTATGGATATTTATGCCTGAAATGCTGCCAAAGCATGTGAATATTAGCGACATACTCTAACTCTAAATGCTGAATACTGCACGTAAGTGATTTTCTCTTGACATACTGCTGTATTCAAGAAACATGAAGCATTGAGATGATGAAAACAATATTGAGCATTTCCGCCATGATTGGACAACTTCCGCTAGCATATGATTTTCAGCACTTTAGAATATCACAATGGAAGGTTTAGTACCTGATCTGTAGTTCTAGCTTATACTCATACTATTACAGTCTTCTTCAAATATTGATAGAAAGATACTCAACATTTTCTCAATTTATTTTTGATACTAATACAGAAAACTCTTTGAAAAAATTATTTTGAGCAACAAAGCCAAATTCAACCAAGATGATATTATTAATTACCACAATACCCACTTTTCTTTACAATTGGTAATTTAAGAAGATGAGTTCCAAACGTCTGCTTTCACTCAATCTGTGGATTGATGTGATAAATGGCCATTTAGTGGGTTTCCACTTTCTGCAGTAGAAACTAAATGAAGTCACTTTATTTTTATAAGATACATTTTTAAGATTATACCTGATGTGACAGAATAACTAATTCTGTAAGAGTTTGCTCCAACAAACATCAGCTGCACAGGTATCACTGGTTTGTCAGCGGAACTGTTTTCTATAGATTTTATTGTTTATTTTGTGGCTATGACTTTTTTCATGGTTTCTAGAGTTCTTTTCCACCAACCATACAAATTTTTATGATGTTCAGAGTACATTGTTGGTCAATTTATAAAGCCGATTGTAAAATTTAAAAGACCATAACTTATCTGAATTAAACTAAGAATTGCAGAGTGATTCACATCAATTATACTTTCTTCCTCGTCATATGGATTCAGTTGAAACTTATGTCACACATAGAGTAGCGCATCATGAATGTAGACAAAAGTGCGCAACTCTTTTCTACCACTATTTGATATAACGATATTGACAATCAAATATCTGATTGTGTTGCAATATTTCTATCCACTGTCCAATTATATACTGAAAATCGACCAACCTCATGCCTTAAATCTGTAATAGTGTTCCCAAAATGTTCTTAAAAGAAATAAATAATTGTTAATATTATATTACTTTGTAATTTTTACAACAATTGTGTTAATTCTTAGTTATACAATATAGCAATAACAGCAGTACTGATAGCATCTTGCACGGTCTCTGTTAAACTAATGGAAAATCACAACATAAACAGCCTCATCATGAATTGATGATCCAAAAGACGTATCGGTTTGAAAAAGGGGTCCTCAGGTGACTCATGTAATTCTTTGAAATAGAATGAATGAGGTAATAAACACTTTATCGCAAATGTAATGATCGAACACAAATATTTAACGTAAAGTACAGTGCGTACAACAAATATATGGAAAAAAAAATATTAATAGGATAATCAGCAAGTACATACTTACCTCAGTCTCTCCAGTTTAACATTCTCTGCCAATATGTTTTTCACACTCTCAAATATATATTTTTTTTATTTTTTCCCTGTAATTAAGCTCTTTATTGTTTGTAACGATAAAATTAAAATAATTTTAACATCACTGTTAAGTGTGTAAGATATTTAATGAGAAAACATCACACGAATGTACTCACATTTTTGGAATTAAATAATATACTCACCAGATCAAAAAATTGCAGTTACACTACACTTTTCACTCTGAACCATTGCACGAGTATGGATGATGTGTAGTGCAGAACAATACGCCGATCTTCCGAAAGTGCTCTGTGTGTACTGCTGGCCAGTATTGGCCATTAATTGAAGAGTTCTCATCTCTTAGGGTACTACCTTTTTCGATATGACTTAATTTGTCGATCAATTATCTGCTTCCACATAGGGTTTATGAAACATTGAACTAATCTTCATAATTTTCTTTAAATATATTATTACTTCAAATAATATGAAAAATAATGTTTGGGTGTGTGTTTGTGTGTTTCCATTTTTGCAAATTTTATTACATCTAATAATTTCTTTCACATAATTTTTTATATATGTTATGTATTTGTATATATGTAAAAAATAAACAAACTCCCTAAAGAAGATAATATTTATGTATTACTGGAAGCATTTGTAAATATACTGGTAGCATATGTAAATAACAATTTGTATTACTATAATAAAATTGAAGTTATTTAAAAAAGAATTTTATATATACAGTTACTTCAGTTATATTTCTTTCACACAGCTTATTGTAACTCACTGTAATTTTGGCACTGTAGTTTTTAGTACTCAAATCATATTGAGTGATTGGTGAAAGAAAACACAATTAATTTATTCACCCATAATATTCCCAAGCAGCCATAACAAGGTGACTTTAAACATTTCTTGTTTTGATTTTATTACATTGTGGTACATAAAATACCTTTTAAAATACTTTTAAAAAATATAAGTACAAAAAGGTAAAAAATAATTAACTCATCTACTTATTCGCAATAAATACCTAAGTTACTTATTTTCGAAGTCGGTGCCAGCACCGGCGATCAACTTAAACAAATTTATAATTTAATTTAATTTATAATGTAACTTTATCTTCCAATATACTTACAATACGAAATAGATTCATAAAGGACATATTTGTATCATAAAATTATAAATTTGTTTAAGTTGATTGCCGGTGCTGGCACCGACTTCAAACAATGAGTACCTTAGTTATTTATTTCGAATAAATAGGTACCTATTTTGGAGTTAATTATTTTTTACTTTTTAGTACCTACGTTTTTTGAAGTCGGTTTTTAAAAGATATTTTATTTTAGAGTTTTTAGTGGTTAATATATTAATATTAATTATCACATTTTTTTATTATTTTCTTTATTAAAATATTGGATATTTATAAAAAGTCACGGGCAAGCATATATATATAATTTCTATTATATATAATAATTTATATATAATTTCTTGTTTGTCTAAAATTATTTATCAACAATGAAGCGATAATAGCGTATGTAGCGTTGAGGAGTTGGATTCTCCATATCCGATGTCCAATATCAGATTTTTGCAAATTAAAAACTACCACTGAGGAGTTCTGTGCTCCACACCCGAAATCCAATATCAGATTTTGTAAAGTAATAACTAAACTAACACCTGACCAGCAGCAAATATATTTAATCACAATCGATTTACTACCATCCGTTAAGGAGTTACATTATTCATCTTCAAAACTCATCATCACATCCTTATCTTGACAATGGTGCAGTTATTTAGCGTAGTATAAAACTACCAGTAGTAAATATCTTGAATTATATTGGATTTATTAACATCCGATACGGAGTTCCATTGTTCATCTCCAGAACGCATCATCAGACTTTGACATAGTTATAACTAGCAGTGCAAGTTAATTTTACAAAGTAACAACTACCAGGAGCAAATATCTTAAATCATAGTTGATTTAATGCCATTTGTTAAGGAGTTCATCATTCATGTCAGGACCTCATCATTTGTGTAAGACTACACCCTAGCACACTATAGCAAGTTCTTTCAAATAAAAAAAGCCTCATCGAAATCGGTCCACTAGATAAAGAATATCGCTGAGCATACATAAAAAAAAGAATCCGTCGAATTTAGAACCTCCTCTTTTTTGAAGTCGTTTAAAAATTTATCATGTTGAGATATTATACTTGAAATAAAAATCTGTCAAGTATAAGTACAAGTTGTACTACAGGGGTTCTGTACACATTCTGGAACTTACAAACATAAGTATAAACAAATTAATTTTTCGCAACATAATGCGACATATCATAAAATATGTGTTTCACAAGTGTGAGAAATTAGTGAACAATTGTACAATCTAGGATGATTGCTATAGTTTTCCTACAATCTTCTAATTAGATTTTACCAACACCATTTTTGGCTGAATAGTTTCAGAAATAACAAAAATGAATAGTTTCGGTATGCCATAATTTTTTCATGTTTTTTTGGAATACACAAATTTTAATCAAATTTTACCATCACTGTTTTTAGGTTTTTGGAATTTTTTTGGAATTGTTTTTTGGAAAATCTTTTTAAATATGCAATTTAATATTGTGAAAAAATATTTCCCTTTTATTAAACAACCCTTTTCACGTAATACTCCACGTGATATACAAAATGAGAAAAAACATTTTAAAACCTTTACTTATCTGGCCTTTAATTGTTTTACGAATATTTTAAAAAAGTCGATGATATTATATATGTGCAAAATATGCAGGTTGATAAAATACGTTACTATGTCAGCTTTCAAATTTCTGCGGCTTATGATTCCTGGCAAAATTGGCTTTGAAAATAGAAAAATATAAATGTATTGGTTACTATATCTTTCATAGTCGTAAAAACATGGAGGAAATTTTAAAAATTATGACATCTCGAATTATCGCTATAGTTTACCTACAACCTTTGTTGTTATACGAACATTTGAAAAAAGTTGGTGGTATAGTTTATGTGCAAAATATGCGGATTGATAAGATGTATTACTATGTCAACATTGAAATTTCCACAGTTTTTGAGAAAATTGGCTTTGGAAATTGAAAAATGTATATGTTCCCTAATATATCTTTCATAAGCGTAAAAACATGGAGAATATTAAAAAATTATGACATCTCGAATCATCAATATAGTTTACCTACAACCTTTGCTTAGGCTTCTAAAAACCCATACTTTTTCATAATTTTAAGTTAAGTAGTTTCGGAAACAAAAGGAGTGAACATATTTTTTTGTATATTCTTCAGTATATACCTGAATATATAACACCTGAAATTATTGAAAAAAATATCTTCGAGACCCTTGTTATTAGCCCTTCCTAAGGACACACTTTACTTTACGTGGAATTGAAAAATATTTTTTCGAGTACGTAATTTGTCCTCCCTAAAATTTCCAAATCAATTTTCTACCTTAAGCGGTTTCTAAGAAAAATGGCTGCGATGAGCATGCAAAAGTGATCTCATAAAGGTTTTATTTTTCCTCTCAAGATACAGAATCTTAACAATTAAAATTTTACGGAGGAATAATTTTAGAGATATAAACACTTGAAGAAATCCAGTTATATTCCCCAATTACCAATTTCCAAAACTGTTGTGAAATCACTAATCCAAAAAATTTAGGCCAATTTTAAAAATTTGTTTTGGAAGACCTAATGATACTCTATTAGAAATTAAATAGTACATGGCGTGCAAGCAGTAAATTTTTTTTTATGGCCTTAAGTATATCACATTTTTTTCACAGAATTTGTGTGGTCTTACGTATATCATAAGAGCAACATGGTAAAAAAAAGGCCATTTAGTGTTTTAAATTAAAAATGTACGCTGCCAATGTTGTTACCAAAAGTCGTCTCCATAAAAAAAATTATTTGTGGGTTCATGCCCTATAGAACTGTAAAAGCTCTATCAATATTCACAAAAAAAGTGCGAGTCTTAACTACATAAGCTTGCGGATGAAGTGAAAATTCTTTTATAATTCATGTTAGTTAATCTTTTATAATAAGTAATTAAATAAAAAAGAAAGCATATATTCTTCTTTTTCCCTTAAATACTAAGTTTATTAATTTATCTGGCTTTTCATTTTTATTTAGAAATGTAAACAATGGCTTATGATAATTAAAATATGATACAAATATTCTTTTATATATTGTAATTAATTATCTTATAAACACAGCATTTATGGTTATACCATATTTTTTTGTTGGTTCTTTAGGGTCATTAGATATGGTTAAGTGGAATTCTTGTCAAAAAAAGATAATATCACATTCACTTGCAATTTTTGCGTTATACCGTACACAAAACTAAATACACAAGGAAAGACGCAAAAATCAATGGCGATTTGCCGATTCATCAACAGATTAGCGTTTCTATAAATTTTTGATACTCTTGACCTCCATGTAGTTCTCGGTCAGGTTTGCTACCATTTGAATGCATTCGGCAATTCTTTTCCCAAGCGTTATATAATTTTAACATGTCAGAAGGACTCAGACGTCATTATAGAAGTCTCATTTCCAAATGCAATACCACGCTTTTTTTACTGTTCAATTTGAGTTAGAAATCGAACAATTTCATATAATAAAAAAATAGAAGGTATGTGAGCTGCATCGGTATGCAAATGAGAACTTTCTGGGAAACAGGGGTAAAAGCTTTTAAATTAACACAACACAATGATAATTTATAATTTTGTATTTATTGCTTAAATTAATTAATTATTGACCTAATCGTACATTTGTAATAAAATTAGATGTGACAAAGTTCCAGTCATTTTGCTAGCACAATTTTCTCTTTGCATGCACACTTGTACTCGTTCAAACATTCATAAAACACTTAAAATACGCAATGATATTCTGCAACATAACACCTTGTTGTAATCTCAATGCTTTGATCTTATCTAGGAACGCAACTTCAGAAACATCAGCCATTTCGCAACAAATTAATATAAATCAAAATTTGAAGTCAAAATGTTAACATATAAAACAGGATCCGTCCGAGGAGTCAAGCACTGTAATAGACATCGTAAATTAGTTTATAGGTAGTAATAAACTTCTATTTTATATAATGGTAACACTGAATGTGCACAAAAGTCATTAGTTTTATAAAATATTATAACAAATTTCAAATACAAAAACAATAACAATTTTGGGCAGAAAATGATTATAAAATATTGATGTGTTAGGAAAATTGAAAACTTATAGAATACAAATTGGTCCATAAAAGAAAAATCTTCTACACTAAATCACTAAAGTGACAATATAGAGGCCGGTCCTATTAGCCTCAGACTTGGCTTGACTTGGTAGACAATATACAAGGTGTATTCAAAAAGTTACCTATATTCGAATTTCGATTTTTTTGTGGCGTCATGTTGGTACTCTTGTCTCTCACTTACGCCGACAAGTTTGGCCATTTTGAATGTTCAGTTAATTGTTGACAGCTGCTTTGCTTGCACGTGTTTTGACTCGTCTTCAATTTTTACCTATTCAAAAAAACGGAACTAAGAACCTGTATCAAATTTTGTGTGAAAAACGAGATTAAGTGCACGGATGCATTCCAAATGTTGACTGTGGGATACGGAGAAGCTACCTTGGACCGAAGCAACATTTATCGGTGGTACAAAATGTTCTCAGAAAGCCGAGAAGATGTGAACGACGAAGAGCATGCCGGACGCCCGAGCACTTCAACAACAGACAAAAAAATTGATGAAGTGAAGAAAATGGTATGGTCAATCGTCGAATCACCGTTAGAGAAGTTGCTGAGGACCTAGACATATCGTTTGGCTCGTGCCATTCAATTTTTATCAATGATTTGGGCATGAAGATGATTCGAGGCGCCAAGTTCGGTCGAATGTGAAAGTTTTGCTTACAGTTTTCTTCAATTGCAGGGGCGTGGTGCATCATGAGTTATACAGGGTAGAACAGTCAATAAGGAATATTACCTGCAAGTTATGGGCAATTTGCGCGAAGCAATCCTCCAGAAACGCCCGGATTTGTGGAAGAACAAAAATTGGCTTTTGCACCACGATAACGCCCCTGCTCACACATTGTCGCTTGTGCGTGACTTTTTGGCCAAAAACAGCACACTAATGATGCCGCAACCACCATATTACCCAGATCTATCCCCCTGTGACTTTTTCTTGTTCTCGAAACTGAAGAGGCCCATGAAAGGATGACGCTACACTACAATTAACGAGATAAAGACGGCATCGAAGGAGGTGCTGAACAATATAAAAAAAAATGATTTTTTGAAGTGCTTCGAAGATTAGAAAAAACGTTGGCAGAAGTGTATAATATCTAGTGGGGATTACTTTGAAGGGGACAAAATAGATATTCATGAATAAATAAATAATTTTTGAAAAAACACAAAATTCGCGATACTTTTTGAACACACGACGTAATCAATTAAATTTGTTATAGTCTATGGTCCTCCAATGGCACCTATGTTATATACATTTTTATATCACATCAGAAGCAGATCATTTAAAAAAAAAATAAGATTGTCATCCTGTCTAAGACATTTTTATATTCGATGTTGAATAAACCATAAATAAGACGATAATTTACATATAACATCGGGCCAATAAACAAAAAGTATAGTTCCATATAAAGACTATATCATAAAGATTACAAAGGCCTTTCCAATTTCCGATTATTAATTTAACATTTGAACGGTTTATAAATATTTATAGAAAAATCTTTTCATTCCAACGTTTAAAACAGCAGACACAATATTTTCAAAGTTCGTTCAATAATATTAACAGTACAATTATTTAATGAAAACATAATGACTTTTATTCACAATTATATAATTTTTGTATATATGTCAATATGTAAACATAATAACTTAGTAGCTTTTCTTGTGCATATTTCTATGAAACCAAAATAATTAAGATTTCTTTATTTAGAATGTTTTTGTTGTATATATATATATATCCTGTTATTTATTGTGTGATAAACTACTGAACGAACTTCAATTTTTGGTAAGAAAATTGTATCTGATCACAAAGCCTACCTACACATATCAATTCTAATATTCATACAATTTGTATGCTCTCAATGCATTGTATATATGATATATTTGTATATATATATTAAATTTAGATGAACTCGTATATAAAAACATTAATACAAAACACTAAACAATGTTTTAAAGTCATAGATAACTTTATCTTCCAAAACAAGGTTAACTGTAAAAAGATCAAATTTTGTCACCGCCACAGCAAACTCTGTACTTCTAGTCACTGGTCCGCTCAAACACAATCAATTAACTCTACCTAATCTAACAGTGGCAAAATTACACTATTGCTGTTTGTTCGCCTCCAAATGCTTGTAATAAGTACTCTTGGCGATCTCGAAGAGCCGTGACGCCATCTTGTCTCCCGTCTCTTTCACCATGCTGCTTAAGTGGCTCTCCGAGTTGCAGAGCAACTTGTAGGGGAAGTCGAACTCAACCATGCGGCCAGTGTCCATCACCATCACACGGTCTGAGTCCATAATTGTGTTTAGTCTATGCGCCACCGTGAGGACAGTGCAAGAAGCGAATTTTGTTCGGATAGTCTTTTGAATGAATGCATCAGTTCTGTAAAGTTTTAGAATGAAAAAGCATGTTTTATAAATTATATTTTTTTGGCGCTAATCTCTACCAAGATGGACTAAGCAGAAACAAGGAAGTTGACAATAATCCCCATTTCAGCTATTTTATATATATATATATATATATATATATATACATATACATATATATACGTGTATATACATATATAATTTTAATTAAATGGTGAGGACATGATATAGTTCCTATATCAACCTGATAGAATAAATATTTTAAATTATGTTTAAAGAGTGCCGATTCAAATCTGACTAAATTTTAATCTTAACTAATGTTACAAAAACACTATGCATCAAACTTAAAGGATCTTTGACAAGACCGTGATTTTGTAAAAAACAATAAGATTTAAATTAAAATAAATATTATAAAGCTGAAATCTCACAGTTTTTAGTCAATAAATTGAACATTTTTATCTGTTACTTAGACAGAATTAAAGATGAATTAATTATAAAAAAAAATTCCAAAATTATTTTCTGACTTTAAAATGTTGTACACAAGATAACGGATATTTTAAAAACAACTCATAAATTTTGGAAAAATATTCAATGACCTTTAATTTTGGCGCATAGTCTGTAAAAACGTGTTTTTGTTCATTTATAATCGAATAACTCCCTAAGAGAGCAATAAATTGCTAATAAAGTTGATATGCATATACGTAGCTTGTGTGGCAAAATAACATATAACCTAATAAATAACATATTATCTGTGAAATAGTAATATTACAAAAAATGTTTTTTGTAATATTAATATAATAACATATTATCTATTGAATATATTTGGCGTTAATTTTGTAGAAATTAATTATTCACAATCAAATGAAACTACGTGATGTAGTATTATTTCTACTTTCTTAAATTTCTTTACCACGACCTAGGTTTCGTTTGTATTACCACATCTTCAGGTGGGATATTAGCAAAGAAATAAGAATCTTTGCTAATATCCCACCTGAAGATGTTGTAATACAACGAAACCTAGGTCGTGGTAAAGAACTTAAAGAAATTAGATATAATACTACATCTCGTAGTTTCATTTAATTGTGAACATATTATCTGTGAAATAGTAATATTACAAAAAATGTTTTTTTGTAATATTAATATAATAAAATATTACCTGTGAACACTAATATTTGATTAGTATTTTATAAATAATATTTCATATTTATATTATTCAGTTATTTCTAAACCTTTCCAGATTAATATGAAACTTGGTACAGACACAGTTTATAATTTGAAATAATATATAAGATAGTCTTTAACCTGAAAAAAGTATAAATTCTGTAGAATGAAACTTGATACATTTAGCCAATGATAATAATTTAGTACGAAAACGTGGCAGTAGATGGCATAACACATATATTAGATATAAACCTTATAAGTCTTGAGAGCCAAACAGCTGTATGTAAGTCCCACTGTCTTAATCAAAATTCATGCGGGGTAAGCCATGGATATAAGCTAGTATCTGAGTGATATTTTAATGCGTGCTACATCTAGCATCTGAGTGATATTTTAATGTGTGCTACATCTAGTATCTGAGTGATGTTTAATGTGTGCTACATCTAGTATCTGAGTGATATTTTAATGTGTGCTACATCTAGTATCTGAGTGATATTTTAATGCTTGCTACATCTAGTGTCTGAGTGATATTTTAATGTGTGGTACATCTAGCATCTGAGTGATATTTTAATGTGTACTACATCTAGTATCTGAGTGATATTTTAATGCTTGCTACATCTAGTGTCTGAGTGATATTTTAATGTGTGGCACATCTAGCATCTGAGTGATATTTTAATGTGTGCTACATCTAGTATCTGAGTGATATTTTAATGCATGCTACATCTAGCATCTGAGTGATATTTTAATGTGTGCTACATCTAGTATCTGAGTGATATTTTAATGTGTGCTACATCTAGCATCTGAGTGATATTTTAATGTGTGCTACATCTAGTATCTGAGTGATATTTTAATGCGTGCTACATCTAGTATCTGAGTGATATTTTAATGTGTGCTACATCTAGCATCTGAGTGATATTTTAATGTGTGCTACATCTAGTATCTGAGTGATATTTTAATGTGTGCTACTCTCTAAATAATGTTTGAAATTTAATTTTGAATGCCAAATATAATTTTTGGCCAAGGGATTACTTGTTATTTTATGCGAGTTTCAAATTTCTATCTTATTTAGTTTAAGAGATAGAGGCCGATAAGCAACAGATGACATTGCCATAACAATACAATTCCGTTCAGGTTTTCCGGGTACAGATCTTAAAAATGAAGATAACTATGGGGATATTTACAGGTTCTAATTCAAGAAATTCTACAAAAAAGAGCAATAGATGAACAGCAAAGAAAAGAGAAAAAAAATGGAGTAAAAGATTATTAACTTACTTCGGATCCACATTAGCTGTAGCTTCATCTAACACTAGAATCTTGTTTGCCCTCAAGATGGCACGGGCCAAACAGATTAGCTGCCTCTGACCAAGTGAGAAGTTGGATCCGCTTTCCGAAACCTTGAAGTCCAATGCCGGAATTGCTTCCTTTAAATCGACCTAGGACAAATACAAGCAAAATGTTCCATTACTATTTAATCATCTATAACGGGTATTATTATTTATTTTTGAGTCAATTATATTAATCCATAACGCAAGAGAAATCCATTATGATCAAGTAAATAGATTTACTTACTGCTTCTAGAGCCTTCCAGAGTGCCGCATCATCATAATTGTTGAAGGGATCGAGGTTGTATCTGATAGTGGCTGAGAACAACACCGGTTCTTGTGGGATAATGGATATTTTCGACCTTAGATCCTGGAATGTAAATAAAAATATCCTATAAATAAATAGTTCTTCTGCTGTATTAAGTTCCTCAAGCATACAATTTTGGCTAGTTTACGACCATATGCCTTAATATTATTTAACAGTGTTAGTTTTGTTTTAAGATTAAAGAGAAGCTAATCATTTATATATTGTCATTGATAATTATCAAACATATGATATTAAAAATCAAACGAGGCCATGTTCAAATATCTTTCTTTCTTTTAATATTTACCAAATTTTTCAAAGACTTTTGACCATAATAATCATGATATTTAAACATAACATTTAATCATATTTAATACACTTTAACGTAAAGAAAAACTGACTTTGAGTTCGAAGATTGTTTTCAAACTACATCATCACTATCAATTTATTTACTGTATCTAAATGGACCCTCCGCATTTAAACCAATCAGATGATTTCTCGCATAGGCCATTTTATTTTGTTAATAACAGTAGGGTGTTTGATAATTTCTGAAGAAACATTTCAAATTATTCTAAGAATGTTTGATAAACCCGTAACTATGATATTTTCCCAAGAAACATGTTCCCAACAAACGAAGCCATCTTCAAACATCTTTCTTTTTTTTTAATATTTACCAAATTTTTCTGACTTTTGATCATAATGATCATACATAATATTTGATCATATTTAATACACTCTAACGTAAAGAAAAACTGACTGTGAGTTCGAAGATTTTTTTCATCTACATCATTACTATCAATGTATTTACTGTATCTAAATGGACCCTCCATATTTAAACCGATCAGACGATTTCCTGCATGGGCCATTTTATTTTGTTAATAACAGTAGGGTGTTTGATAATTTCTGAAGAAATATTTAAAATTATTCAAAGTATATTTGATAACCCTGTAACTGTGATATTTTCCCAAGAAACATGTTCCCAACAAACGAAGCCATCTTCAAACATCTTTCTTTTTTTTTAATATTTACCAAATTATTCTGACTTTTGACCATAATGATCATACAGAATATTTGATCATATTTAATACACTCTAACGTAAAGAAAAACTGACTGTGAGTTCGAAGATTTTTTTCATCTACAACATTACTATCAATGTATCCACAAAGAAGTATTAAAATGGACAAAAACTGTATCTAAATGGACCCACAAAGAAGTATTAAAACAACTACCGAGAAAGGCAGTGGTGTTCCTAACAGTATTGTTTAATGGCATCTTAAGAGTCCGACACTTTCCACAGCTGTGGAAAGTATCGCAGATACGTATGATACACAAAGCTGGCAAATCACTACATGACGTCTCGTCATATAGACCTATTAGCTTGCTCCCAGTATTATCAAAAGTCTTTGAAAAGCTTCTTCTACACAGAATCAAAGAATGAGGATAACATCATACCAACACATCAGTTTGGCTTTAGATCTCAGCACTCTACGGTGGAACAGGTCCACAGAGTATACGATAGGATAAGAAAAGGATTCGAAGAAAAAGAGTACTGCTCCTCAGCATTTCTGACTCCTCATCTTTTCTTTATACATCAGGCATTCGACAGAGTATGGCACAGAGGCCTACTTTACAAAATTAAGACCTACCTTCCAGACAGCTACGTGGAATTCATATCTCTCAGATCGAATGTTTCAAGTGCGAGTAACTGATGTCACATCTAAGCTCTTAGAAATTCAAGCCGGGGTTCCTCAAGGATCAGTGTTGGGCCCAGTGCTATACACCATCTACACAGCAGACTTACCAGCAACAGATGGCGTGACTACTGCCACATACGCTGATGACACTGCAATCTTGGCCAGCAGCGCAAATCCTGTGGTGGCTTCTGAGATGCTACAACGAGGACTGGACAGTGTATCCTCATGGCTGAACAAATGGCGAATAAAAACTAGTGCTACAAAATCTGTACACGTCACCTTTACTCTGAGAAAGGGCGACTGTCCTCCCATACAGCTGAATCAGACTACTCTGCCACACACAGATAGAGTAAAATACCTGGGCATGCACCTGGACAGGCGTATGACGTGGAAAAACCATGTAAAGAGTAAAAGAGATGAACTCAACATTAGATATAAGAATCTCACGTGGCTGATTGGACGGGACAGTACTCTGTCAATCGATAATAAGCTACTAATATATAAGACAATCCTTAAGCCTGTATGGACTCGTGGCATACAATTGTGGAGCAGTTGTAGTAGTTCCAACATCCTGATACTGCAGAGAATGCAAAATATTATACTCCGATCTATATGTGATGTACCATGGTTTGTTACCAATCCCGAAATACATAAGGAACTTCAAATGAACACCATAAAGGAAGAAATCCTGTGGGGAGACTGGAGGCCCGCCCTAATGAACTGGCTGCAAAGCTATTAACGCGCACTTATCAAAAGTGACTAAAAAGGAAAGATATTTTGAGTTCCTAAGGAAAGAGGAGATGTTCTCACTGGACTGTTCCACTCTAAACGAGATTCAACACTCTTCACCACATCTGATAAAAGTGAAAGCACTGATTGCAGATAAATAAAAAAAAAAAAAAAAAAAAGAAAAAAAAAAACAAATGGACCCTCCATATTTAAACCGATCAGACGATTTCTCGCATGGGACATCTTATTTTGTTAATAACAGAAGGGTGTTTGATAATTTCTGAAGAAATATTTTAAATTATTCAAAGTATATTTGATAAACCTGTAACTGTGATATTTTCCCTAGAAACATATTAAGTTGTAAAAATAGACTTTTATTACAGTAATTTTATTTACACCTTTTTATTGCAGTACACAAATCGTCATGCTATATGTAAATTCCATGATATTATAATACCCCAATTAATTAAATTAAAATGGGGAGATTCTATCTCTTTCACACATTTTATCATTCTTTAGTGACAGATAAATATTGTTTATGGAATTCAATTTTTGGAGGTTGTGCTACATTGGTAACAAAATTAATATTATGTTAGTACATTATTATATGTGTGGGGCATTTTGATGTCACATGTTCTGGTAAATGGACATTTTATGTGTCTGTGTTAAGCTGCAAATTCACTTTTTAACCATATCACTTCAGATTTTGATGGTTGAATAAAAGTTTTACACCAAATTTATTGGAGTTAAATATTAACAAAAAGAAATTGACAGGAAATAGTAATGTCTATTATATAATTTTATTCATTATGTGATGTAATTAATCGCAACGAACTTCATTTATTTTGTGAAATTGACACATGATCTTAACAATGATTAATTAACACTCGTCTTGTAGAACAGATTTAACCATGTAGTATTGAGTATTGGGTAATGAACAATAATAAAATATCTTACACATTCGTTAAAAACAATTAACTTTTATATGCAGAGCTCATATTACATGCGGGTAGAACAGAGTCGAACAGAGTAGAACAGAGTGAAATAAAATAAATTCCCGAAAAGTCTGTCTATTCATAATAAATAAACTCAAAAACCAATGATTTGTTTGACAGCTTATTTTACAAAAAAAATATTCAAGTCGTCCAAAAATTTGCTATTTTAATAAAGTACTAAAATCAACTGAAATGTAAAGAAAAATAATTAAAGTACTTATCTGTACGAAATATTTTAAATTCATAACCAAACATGCAAAAAAAGATTTAAAATGAAATCTGAAAATTTTCAAAAGCTCCGCAAAAAACTTAGGAATATGCTTATTAAAAAACTCAGGAGTATGTTAATGTATTTTTCAGTTTTTCAAAATTGTATCCAATTATACAAATAGTATGTAAATTTAAAAAATAGGAAATTACTAAAGTAATTACTTGTATAACAAGTGATTATATCGAGGAAATACCGCAAAATTGTGAAGCCATATGCAGAGTTCATATAAGATTATGTCTTTTATATATTTTTTATTATATATAGATTATATGAAATATTTAAAAAAAAACAAAACAAAAACTTACATACATAAAAGTAATTTCAAAATTTGTTTTAAAGACATTTTAAGTGCAGACAATGTTAATTAGTATGGCACAAGATCTAAATGGAAATCTAAATCAACACATGAAAACAAAACATACCTTGGCTCTATTAACTATTGAATGACAATAACTGTAGGTGAACTAACAACTTGAAGAATAATCTATATCATCAAGGAGCAATGAACTAAATGAAGTGTTCTT
The DNA here is from genome assembly GCA_039881145.1 of Druceiella hillmani. Classification (NCBI taxonomy): domain Eukaryota; kingdom Metazoa; phylum Arthropoda; class Insecta; order Lepidoptera; family Hepialidae; genus Druceiella; species Druceiella hillmani. The sequence continues at coordinate 7,082,662 of JAYKKI010000035.1, forward strand.
GGCAGTGAACTATAATAAGACTAATAGTGAACCATGTATTTCACTGTATTTAGTTTTTTATGACAGAAACGAAAATAATAATACAAAATTCATTTTGATTTATACAACTATAATTATACCCCAGTTGTATAGTATAAAGTAGACACGCATATAACTAAATCATGTACCAATAATAAATGTTATACTCTACTTTATACTAACTCTATACTGTCTGGAATTTTTTAACTTGAAAACCACAAACTGATATATGGTATGTTCAAACTAAATTAAATTAATTACTAAGCAATGAGTGAGTAACAATCAAACTTAAAATTAGTAGAATTTATTCATACGATGAAATTATACAAGTTATACTATTAACTTATTCGTAAGTCATTTTTTCATAATAAAAAGTATGTACCTGTAAGGCTAAGCCAGCTGTGTCGACGTCGTCAATAAGGACCTCTCCCTCGAGGAGTGAGAGTCGGAAAAGCGAAGAGATCAATGATGACTTGCCTGCACCTGTTCGCCCCACTATACCGACCTGTGAAACAGTTTTGTGGTAAATGCTTAATTTTATGCAAAATTATATTATAAAAATAATCTTTTTGGAAAATCGTATGAATGCAAAATTTAGTACTTCCCATAGATCTAATAAAACATTGACCTATTTAGTTCATTTTTGACAATCATTGATTTATAATAGTCAGTTTTAAACAACAATTATGCAGCTGTTCCACTGAGTTTAAAGTTGGAAGCTGAAAAAATTGGATGGATGAAAAGATAGCAGGTAGAATAAAACTGCAGTTCAACAAGTAGGACAGGAGTGAATTTCATTAGTGAAAATGTAGCCATTTATACAAAAATATGCTCAATGTAGTAAGGGATGAAAATTTAGAAAGGAAAATGGGAAACAATAGATGGCGTGTGGTCCACACTCCACATCACCAAATTCCAATCCTGCATGCTTCGCAACTTCATTATGGCTTATTAATCTGACCTTTAGCTATCTGTTAACTGGCCAGAGAGAACTGGGAATATGGAGTGCTGTGTCAATTCGGTGGGTTGATTGAGTCCATTGTCACAAGGCAAACAACGCATAGAGTGTTTTTTCAGAACAGTTTTCTTCATAGTTTTATCGTTAGATTGGTGGTGTTGTATGTGTAAGTGTAGCTTCATCATTCTTATATCTTTTCATTATCTTATACATTTTTATCAATATAATCAATGCTTTGAATTGAAATTATTTTTGAACACAATTTCAAAAGAATGAAGGGTACAGAACATTTACAGACAATTTTTATGAATTTTTTTGAAGTATTTGTTTGTAATTGAAATTTATATAACCTATATCATTTCCTTTGGAAATTTATTTGGAGATTATTTTAAATGAAAAAAAAGTTTTTTTGTTTCTCACAGTTCACCAAATATTGTTAATTAATTGAAAATTGGGCGAGAAATTAGTCTATTAAAAATTTAATAATGTTTTTTGATATCTCTTCATATACTTGTAAATAAAAAAATAATTTCGTCATGTATCGCATAAGCTTTTCGATAATGTATGGTTGTAAATAGTTACCATTAAAGTAACTTCGGCAATTAATTTATAGTATTCCAGACCTTCTGCATAAATTTGCTGATTAGCACTCATGCCACGGACAGATTAAGTACCACTGCTTAAGATAAATACATTATATTGTGTATTTTCAATAAAATTATTAGTGATTGGAAAAACTTACTCAGAAGATATTAATCTTACCTTCCATCCACTCTCAATAACAATATTAAGATTCTTGAGTACGGGATCCTCACTGGCTACGTATCGCATGAAAACGTTACGGAATTCAATACGACCATTGGATGGCCACGATTTTTCTATTTGTGTAGCTGTGAATGAAACAAAATGAAGGTTATCTATTTATTAAATATTCATAGGTGTTGAAAAACTTTTTATGTAATTGGACGACAGTAATTTCCATTCAATGAAAATTTCTTTAATGGAGTTACTAGTTTGTTTTAGATTTACTAGTCGACCTTTTACGAGATTGTAGCCTACCTATTTGACCTACTAAGATTGTGATTCTATCACACTTTAAAAGAGATGTTAAAAACTGTAATCAGAATGTATTATAAAACTAAATTAAAAACGTTTTTAAATTCTCACTTTCGTAAGCTGAATAAAATAATTCAGGGCAGGCTAGCCTGATATTAAATAAAAGCAGGCGAACTTGAAAAATGATATTATATGTCCCCCTTCCACACAAATAATGGAATAATAATTTTCATATTTCATATTTTAATATCCTATCACAATGGTTTTTAAGTAAAAACGAGGTTATGACAGGTGAACAGCCATCAGGGTGATTATATGAGCAAGTATCTTTTTAAAATTTTAGTGTCGTATACATAAAATGGCTGATTACATAGATTATATATATATATATATATATATATATATATATAAATATGTATGTATGTATATATATATATATATATATATATATATATATATATATGTATGTATGTATATATATATATATATATATATATGTGTGTGTGTGTGTGTGTGTGTGTATATAAAATTGTTTTTTTTTCAATTCATATGAATGTAACATATACAATAAACAATGACTTCATTGTAGTCTTTCACTCCTCATACCATATTTCTCTACTTTTTTCTACTTTTCTGTTCTAGTCTAAACTTACACTAAAAGTTTACTGAAATCTCCACAAACTTACTTCCAACGTCCCACGATTTCTCCCGTTCAATGTTGGTGTACTGCAATATACGCTCCACGCTCGTCATTTGCGAAATTACCTCTGCGGTCTGCCGGATGCCGAATTGCAACATTCCTGTCAGAATGAGGGTCTGTGATATGGCTAAACCCACGTTACCAGAGAATATCACCGCTGGAATAGAGGGAGAATTGTTGACATAGTGAATCAAAACTATCAAATATTTTTATTTGTAATATATTCCATAAGTTAAAATTAGTTTATTCCAAAAGAGCTATTATATAACCAACTAAAAGAGCTATTGGATAACTTCGTTAGCTGTATTTTTTTACTTTCCGTATTTTGTTATCAGTTTTTTTAACTAATTTTAATTTACTTTTTTTCATTTCAATTCTTATTTGTTACTCTAGCTATTACCTCAGGGACATTGTGCAATGCAGGAAAAACAGTTTTAATTTTAGCATGGTTTTGGAGTTTGTAATTTCGTCAATATATCCAATGGGCAAGCATAGACCTAACCAACTTCATTGACGTACATTCCCTTTAAAATGTTTGTCACACTAAGTTATCTTTTAAGGTTTTTCCAAATAATATTTTGAACAGCGCGTCCTTGATTTCTAACTAAATTAATTTTTTGCATTAAATTAATTTAAGACAGCGTTAGTTACCATCGCATGACCTTGTTAACTGTAGAAAACTACTAACATATCACCATTTAAGTTTTAAAACTTCATTCAAGATGATTTAAGAATAAATTTAAATTGCCTTAATGAAAATTATCAGGTAATAAAAAACAATATTTTTTTATTAAAATTAAAAAAAAAGTAAAAATTTCACATCGACATCAACAAATGTGAAGAGTGAAAATATCTATAAAATCCGTCACTGATTGAATATATATTACCGCAACAATTAACACTGAAACAAGTGTAAAAATGTCAGAATGGAAAAAAATCAATGAGATATAAAATATTTCTACCCATGTTCACAATAACAACATTGTGTTATTGTAATCATGGGTAAAAATATTGTATATAATTATGTATAACAATTATATAAAATAATTATGTATAACAATCATATAATTATATAGTACATAATTATGTTGAACAAAGTAAAAAAATGGTGGAAACCTGAAAAATTATAAAAACAGTAATCCGCTTTGAGATGGAAAACCATTATTTTATAGTCGTTTTGTTGACAGAAGACTTTTACTTTCTCAAGTGCCTAAATTGCTTTTAGATATGATTACTTTTTTCAATAACAAAAGAATATAATTTTTGTTTTCTTGAAAACTTACAATATTGAGTTCTGTAGTACTTAAGTGATGATTCCTTAATAATATCTACTCAATATAAACTACGTAATATAAACTACTCAATGTCAAAGTACCTTTAACATAAACATCATTGAACTTACAATTATGCCAATAGTAATAGTAATAAATTACTAATAGTAATATAATCGGTAATTGGCATAATTGTAAGTTAGATAGATAGATTAGATAGAGGAAGAATTAGATAATAAGAGGAAGAAGAGAAAATTTAAAGAAAAAAATTTCAAATTAAGTAATTTTGTTGAATAATAATAAGTAAAGAGATATTCTAATAAAAAATTTAACTTACTGCTGTCAATAAGTAGGAAAGCAGTAACAATGATCGTCAAATACACAACACAAATAAAATCTAGCCAGAATCCTAGAGTTACTCCACTCGCTAGATAACTGGACCAAGTTGACGTATGACCATCCTGAAATGAGAACATAAAATTTTGCTTGAAATAAATTTTCATTCATTTAAAAAAAGACGGTATTCTTAATTTGATCCGTTCATAAATGTAATCATGATTTAATTAGAAAATTGTATTTTGTATTGTTTTGTATTCGCCGAAAAAAATGCATTAAATTACCTGGAATTTATCAAACTCTGTTATAAGACGTTTGGACGCATTCGATGAGCGAATCGTACTGATGCCATTGAGTGTTGCCGACATGTGAGAAAACACAGGGCTGCGAGCTGCCAATCAGATTAATTTCTTAGACACTTGTGCATTAAGGTTGCATATTATATGCAAAAAAACAGATGTATCTAATAAGAATTGATAAAATTATGATATGACTTTAAAGAATTAAGTCAAATGAGCATTAATTGAGCATAAAGAAATAAGTCAAACAAGCATTTGGTTATTAGAAACTGGAATCTGTGGAATCAGATTCAGGTATGAAGAACCTTAGGAAAAAATAGCATATCTTGATATATCAATATTACTACATGAGCTTGTGGAACCTTAGCGTCAAGGTTCAAAATTGTCAACAGTAATCAAAAAACTTCCTATTGTTACAAAAATTATATATTCTATAAATATTTTTCATTTTTGTTATTATATTGTACTAAAATGCACATTCGTTTATGTAAAAATTAGGTGTGAACAAAAGTTTCCTCTAGGGAATGAATAACAGCTTATGAATTGTCTAGAATTTTGTCCAAGTTTCTAATCATAAATACATCAAACATTCTCGGACCAGCAGTTTTGGTGCCGAAATTATATATAAGCTGTATGTGTGCAATAGAAGATTTGCTGTAGTGTTGCTGTCTTTGCTATTGTAATATTGTTATTACGACGGTTCAAGAATTACATGGTAATTGTGTATTTGATTTTTTTTATAAGAATTAATATTTGGTGCGCTTAAGTTAAAAATCAGAACTGAGTTTTTGTATCTTCTATAGGTATGATAACAAAATATTAATTAATCCACAATATTTCCTGCTATTCTAGAAATTCCAAGTATTTAATTCATATTTATAAATTACATTTGCTAGTTATTAGCCAAGAGTGGTCATAATGCTATGATAAATGGTTAAAATATAACAATAATTGTTAACTGCTAATAATCTTAAATAATTACAAAAAAAAACAGCCGAGCACTTAACAGATATTTTATTGCTAACCAGTTGGGTTAGCAATAAAATATCTGGTCTGCAATATGTAATTTTGTTGACTGTTAGACTTTAGTTTTAAAACTTATAGTCAGTACTTTATTTACAATGAAAGATTTGAGATCAATGGTTCTCAGTTGCATTACAATATAGGAATAACTCGTAATTGTTTACTATTTTATTAGTCTAATATTTCTGTAAATAAACTTCGAAAGATATTTTACCACCATGATAGTTTATTAGTGTACTATAACCCATTATATGAGTGTTTATTTAATAGCAACTTTACATTGATGAACAAAATGATATAACTTATAGAACTATACTTAGAATTTTAACATAGAACATAACTTGACCTTAATTTTAACTTAACTTTAACTTTAACGAACTTTTATCAAGCTTATAATGTAACAGAAACTATTCCTGTACAGAATTAAAGTCATTTACACTTTAACGCACAATACATTCAACGTATTAAAGATTTATAAAAACTTTATGATTCTTATTTACATTACTCACAAGGAAATGTAGAAAAATTAAGTATTTTAGAAATTATTGATACAACTTCAGCATAATGCAGATGGCAGAAAACGATCGATCAAACCGACAAAAATCGAGGAAAATAAAACATGCTAACAAAGATGGGAGACATTTGGTCGGTTATGTGTATTTTTCATGTATGCATTGAATCGAAGGGAAGTCAGTCACTGATTTTTTCTGAAAAGTTGCCAGTTTTCCGTCATAGACTCACCACTTACAGTATATGTGTAGTGCATAATAGTAACATAAATGATGCCCATATAAAAAGTGTGTTCATGTCACAAATAGTGAAGAAAAAAGTGGAAATCACTTTTACTTACTTGTTCCTTCCAACCTCTTAATGGCCTGCGCAGATCTGAGGTAGATCTTCAGAATGAAGTAGAATAGAGCAAGTATAACTGCGGTGGGCAGTAGCGTCCATACTAGGGCGGCAGCGTTTAGGGACAGAATACTGAACATCACTAAGAAGATCTGAATGCACTCCAACAGAAATCTTGGTAACATTTCATCCAAAGCTCCCATGTCCTTGGAGAACCTGTTTAAGATGCGGCCTGGAAATTAAAGTATTAGATTATTATATTATTCTGAGGAGCAAAATGTTATACAAATTGCATTGAATAAAATATAAATGTTAATGTTTTTAAAAATAGCCCAATGTCGAGAAATATTAATAATAGTTTGTATATTATTAAGAAGCTAAAACAATTTTCAGGGTATCTCCATGAAGTAATCGCTATACTGATGAAAATTGTTTTAAGATAGTTAATAAGCATGTTTGCAGATATATATATATATCTATATATATATATATATATATATATATATAGATATATATATATATAGATAAATATATATATATATAGATATATATATATATATATATATATATAGATATATATATATATAGATAAATATATATATATATAGATATATATATATATATATATATATATATATATATATATAGGTGTCTCAAAATTCAACATCAAGCTGAAAATAGGGGATAGGCCAAGTTGTGGCAGTTCTTGGAAAAATCAGAAAAAAGTCTAGGTCATGTGCTTTTAAAATTATAAATATTTTTATCTTACAAGTACTGTGACTATAAATTTTTCATTTTTCTTGATTCTAATTTTTGTTTCTTAATTCTGAATAACCATTATATTAATGAGAGTCTAAAATAAAAACAAAACTGCTTCAGTTTAAAAAAAAATCTTTTTTGCCAATCATGCACTAAAAACATTCCATCACCTAACTTTGACTGCTCGTACTGAAAAAAAAATGTACCACACTATTTTGGCAAGTAATTTTGAAAGTTGGCACATTTAGTCCAGATTCTAAAACGATATAAAACTTCCTGCTTTGTTTCTTTAAAAAAAATTATAAATTTTTTTCCCAATGAATCTTGATTTCAAGTTAATTCTCGTGCTTAGTGATAATGCTTACTAATATATGCTAGACTTTCTCTAAGTTCTTAATTTTAAGGTACAAATGCGAGTGAGATGAATAGTGATGCCATTTTACCAAGTGTGAGTGAAACGAATAGTGATGCCACTTTTTCCAAATATGAGTGAGATGGACAGAAATACCATTTTGCCAAGTGTGAATGAGACAGACAGAGACACCACCCTAGCTAAGTAGTAGCCCATGTACACACGCTGCAACGTTATGCTTCTTCGTTTATAATGCATCTTTCCATATTTGTGTTGCTCTTGTACTAACAACTCAGGCTCTGTATATTGGACTTGATTGCAGCATAACTTATAAAATTTAGCTTTGTGTATTAGACTTGGTTGTGTTATGATTTGGAGTTGTGGCGGTATTCACACGTTATACACAATCACGCATTCAATGACTGAGAAGTCAGTTCCGAAGAAAGCCAGAAACATTAGAAAATGGTCAGATAACAATTCTACTTACAGCCAATGGATTGAGTAAATTAGTATGAAAAGAAATAAAACCAATGGTAAGGGACAGTCAAAAAAGTGACTTTCGTAAAGATTTTAATTACGTATATTGTTTATATAGTAGAGAAAGAAATAATAATGACAAACAGTGTACCAGGGACAAATGTTTTGCATTTAAGTTATCCAAAAACACACTTTTATATTTGTTTTTTCACTGCGAATAAAAGCCGATAAAATTATTTTAGTATTTCTGCATAATACTATGCTACTTTCTCTATTACGCTATTTTCTATTAGTATGTTGTACGGTGTTATTAACGTTGGATACGTTGATAAAAAAATAAATGGCATACCCAATTACACCAAACCATAAAAAATAAATATTAATTAATTATTGATTAGTGAGATTAGTGAGATTTCCTTTAATGAATGTACTAAAATATAGAATTAAGTATATCATTTTTCAATATGATTAGTGAGATTTACATTAATGAATGTACTAAAATATAGAATTAAGTATATCATTTTTCAATATGATTAGTGAGATTTACATTAATGAATGTACTAAAATATAGAATTAAGTATATCATTTTTCAATATGATTAGTGAGATTTACATTAATGAGTGTACTAAAATATAGAATTAAGTATATCATATTTCAATATGATTAGTGAGATTTACATTAATGAATGTAATAAAATATAGAATTAAGTATATCATTTTTCAATATGATTAGTGAGATTTACATTAATGAATGTAATAAAATATAGAATTAAGTATATCATTTTTCAATATGATTAGTGAGATTTACATTAATGAATGTACTAAAATATAGAATTAAGTGTATCGTTTTTCAATATGATTAGTGAGATTTACATTAATGAATGTACTGAAATATATAATTAAGTATATCATTTTCCAATATGATTAGTGAGATTTACATTAATGAATGTACTAAAATATAGAATTAAGTGTATCGTTTTTCAATATGATTAGTGAGATTTACATTAATGAATGTACTGAAATATATAATTAAGTATATCATTTTCCAATATGATTAGTGAGATTTACATTAATGAATGTACTAAAATATAGAATTAAGTGTATCATTTTTCAATATGATTAGTGAGATTTACATTAATGAATGTACTAAAATATAGAATTAAGTATATCATTTTTCAATATGATTAGTGAGATTTACATTAATGAATGTACTAAAATATAGAATTAAGTATATCATTTTTCAATATGATTAGTGATATTTACATTAATGAATATACTAAAATATAGAATTAAGTATATCATTTTTCAATATGATTAGTGAGATTTACATTAATGAATGTAATAAAATATAGAATTAAGTATATCATTTTTCAATATGATTAGTGAGATTTACATTAATGAATGTAATAAAAAATGTCGGCATTTTGTAACTATTCAATCAAATTTATCCATCTACGAAATTTACCTAGATTTTAATCTGAGCGATTTTTCTGTCAAGTTCCATTCAGATGAATATGAAATATGGTTACCATAACATCTACTAATTTATAATATTATTACTTTGCTGATTGAATACACAGACTAACTCTGACGACACAGAGTTTTTCCATAACAAAGTAGTTTTTTGTGAGGTAAAGTTTTACAGCAGATTATAGTATTCACTTACCAGACGAATTTGTGTCAAAGAATCTCATTATGCCCCTCAGCATGGAATGGAACATGTCGTTGTGTAGGTTGCGAGATGCTCTCATACACATCTTAAAGAACACAGCTGAGCGCAAGGTGATGAGTATGATGCATGCTAATATCAGTCCGGTATACACATAGAGATATTCCACGGTGGTCAAGAGGCCCACTCGATCGTTTATGTCAAATTCTGCAAAGTTAACAGTGAAATTTTAAAGAACTTTACAGGTAAAAGAAAACAAAAATATGTTTTACTAAATCTTTTAATTAAAATTTGGTTTGTCCAAAAGTGACATATATAATGTAATAAAAAGAAATAATTTTTACTTGACAATCTACAAGCGAATATCAAAACGGCCATGTTGGCTTTTAATATTTTTTTCAACAATCCATAATGAGTATACAATGCAGTGATAATGGAAAAATAAAAAATTACTTATCACAATTGGTAATGAAAAATTACTTATCAAATAAACACTTCTATGAAACAAGTTGTATATATAGTATAAGTTGTATATATAGTATAAGTATAGTTAAAAATGTATTGCTAAATATATCCACAAAAAATGCTGTATACATCATATCTATAGAAATATATTTAGAATTTTTGAGAATGTTCATTTCCCACTGACAATGTCTACTTTAAAAAAGTTAGTATACTACATAAAAAGTTTAATTTTTTTTCATAACTAAGACAGACGATTTAGTTTTATTTTTATAAACAGCTATTTCATTAGCAACTCGACGAATTAATGTTTTTCCCAATTTAGCGTCACCATATAGGCAATGTTCAATTTTCGTTTCAAACTGTATAAAAATTGTAATTTTAATAAATTTTATTATTTATATTTACGAAATAATAGCATTTTAATTCAGAAACAATGACCAATAGCAAAAGTTTAAGCAAACATTGGACTAGCATTGATTTAAGTTGAGCTGTGTTCCTCGCAACTCAAATGAACTGTACGAGTACAGTTTGATGTTCTCCACGACTCGAGTGAGTAACCGCTGATATATTTCTTGGTCTTTGAAGTGTTATATATAAAATAAAATGCATACCTCCTGTGAACGCAGTCTGTGAGATAAATTTAAACTTGATTTTTTTTTCATTTATTGGAAACTTTCCAAACGATTTAGCTATTAATGAGGTGATACTGAGAAACCAAATTACCATGAGTATGATTGTGAGTCGTCAATGCAGCAACTGATGAGCCATTGATCTCTAGTGAGGAACTGAATTCCTCTGCAGTCTCATTAAGTTGTCTCGCCTTCATCAGTTCAGTGGATTCATTAGACCTTTAAGAATTTCACAATTATAATAGTACTCTGTTGGAAAACATAGATCATAAATCTGGGACTTTTGACCAATAGAAAGAAATAAAATTGTTTTTAAAATATCATCAATCTAATAACCAATGTAGTAAAATATAGATGAAAACTCACGCAAAGTGATACTTATGTATTAAAAATGTGATATTTTTTAATTTATATATATTCATTAAAAAGCAAAATATAAATGTTGCTAACAATTATTAAATCTTGATTATTAACTCTAATTACAGTTTTCATTATCATGACTATACTGGCTCAACAGCCCCATTCCGGGACCTAGTGTTCTCATGAAACTTCCCGGGCATGAAATGGTGTTCCAGTTGCTACATTTTATGCTCCATCCAGTCTTGGGTTTACTTATTAGTCTTTTGGCCATGAGCGTATTTATAAACATTCTTCTTGTTGTATAGAAAGCAAAAATTGCAGTAGAAGTGTGCAACCGCACACTTCTTCTGCTTAATTTAATATATTTTATTGTCATGTCCACAGAATTTCCTACATAATTCAAAATTGTATTTTATACGCTACATGCTATTATATATATATATATATAAAGGTCAGAAGGTGGGTAATGAATGGGTTAAGGTTTTATAATATTGTAAATTAATTTAAAAGAAACTTAAAACTCACCAATACGTAACCCAGTAATCGCAAAGAGTTGCGGAAAGTTGTCCGATACTTAATACGAACATTGTCATCAGCACTGTCCAGAAGCCACCTCCAGCTTTCAAATAGGCTCCGTATACCTTCATTATAAAGAAATAAATTTGTCCATATAAGAAACTTTGTGACGGTTTTCCAATGAATGTATATTAAATGTGATTGTATAAGAAATGTGATTGTTTTCATATGAATCCTTACTAATATTAAAAAAATAAAAATTAGTTTGTTTGTAAGCTAATAACTTTGTAACTGGGCAATGAATCTGTGTAGGGATTCACATAGCATAATAATACCACTGAAAATATGTTTAAATGTTAATTACTTAATGATGCCTAAAGAGAAAATCGGTGTAAACGAGACACTGTATGTAATTTAATTAACGTAAGCCAATAGATTTAACAATGCATGTAATAACCTATTGCCTAAGTATTTTGAGAGCCCAAAACTTGCTTACAACTAATTCCTAACAACCTAATCCAAAAATCCACACTGGCAATCCACTGAATACAAAAATGAAACAAGACAATAACTATATTTTATTCTAACATACTTCATAAATCTTTATAAGTTCAATTAATGATTATATTTAATATGGAAAAAAAATGTGTATAGACTTAAAACCATCTACAATAAATTAAGGCTGAAGCCTTGCTTTTTAGTGCTTGTTAAGAAGAGTAAAGAATTAAAAATGGACAAATATTGTGCTTATTAAATATCTGTCCACTCGTATATTGTCATTCTGTGACACCACGTCGATATCATATAAAAACTGACAAATATCGATCACATCACATTGGCATTGTATGTGAAGCTAATGAGTAAACGGTTGAGATTTCAATGTATAGCTAAAATTCTTTAAGATCTATCTAGGAAAATGCTGATGACAGACGGTAAAACCCACATGAGGCCTACCAGTACCAGACAAAGGATTTTTGGTTACGTGTTTAAATATAAAATCTTGATTAAAACTTATAATGTATTTCTAGTAAATCTAAATATTTGAAACTCAAAATGGGATAGAATTTAAGATAAACAGAAAAAATAAAATTCTGTAGTTCTTGGAAGTTGTTCTCATTTCATAGAATTGATGACAGAGTCATTAATTCTACGAAAACATCACTATATGTACAAGTTGCTTTACAGTGGTTAGAAAAGATTTTGATGTATCATTTACTAAATTCAACATTCAATCTTTGATAATGCTTACTGCTATTCGACAGTAATTAAATATAAGATGGTTCACCAAACATTTCAAAATTGTAACAACTGTTTTTTTTAATAATATCCACATTCTGTAGCCAGAATGCGACTTAAGAGAAAAAAAAAGGTGATACGCGGCAGCCATGCGTGTTAGATGTGAAACTACTATTTTAACATTATTCTGAAGGAAAAAAAAGGAAAATATTAAAGTAATCGGGCACCTAACTACCTCTCTACCCACTCTTCTTCATTCTTCCTTCCATCTCTATATAATTTTAATAATATTCTACATTATTAAAAAAAGGTTTAGAAATGCATTACCCAATTGTGTAAAATACAGTGACCACAAGTACACTAACATTTTTGAAATCAGAGTCTGACTGGTTACGATGAGGTAAAAAGTTTTAAAGTAGTGTAAAAGAAATTTTGTATACTTATTTAATACTTTCATTGGAGTAGAAAAATAACTTATAACGGATTATCAAATATAATATATTTAATAAGAATAGAAAAATATTTGTATGATTTGCGTTTTTAGGTCTTCCTCATTGTCAGATGTTCACTTTTGTTTTATCACTTGATAGAAAAAAATGTCATAACTGTACAGGTGTAACAAAGAACCTATCTATTATTCATACAAGTGATTTTGTACTTCAAAATGAGTAGAAAATGTTAAAGAACTCTATAAACATTCTCAACTATTTCTCAAAAAATTGCTGTCAAAGTTGAAATTGCAATGAAAAAAAATGCCCGTTTTTTATGTCAACACCTGCCTCAAGTATACTCAGTTTGATATACTGAATCACCAAAATTAATAGTAGACACATATTTTGTTACACTTTTGTAGCAGTGCAAAATGCTATGACGGTCAAAATATGAGAAACACATTACAACTTTAAGGCAACACATAAAGATACAAACATTCCATCCCATGGAACCGGTCTCTCGTTCCTCTTCAGCCAACTCTTGCGGCGTTCCGTAGTCCTCTCCATAGTCACTGGATACTGTCGACGACTGACGATGTATAGATCTTTGTGATACCTGAGGATTTAAGCAAAGTTGGTTTAAATTGTTTCTTAGATAAAAGTATCTAAACTGTAAAATTAATTTTTACGTTTATTTTTAAAAAAAATTGTATAATTTAAGTTCATTTTTGAACAGGAAAATTAAATATAATAATATAAAAAATTTAATCAGTTACAATACACGTTTTGAACTCTGATTTTTTTTAATGAATATTGGAGATGTAGTGATTAGTCCATGACTATCAGTTAAACAGATTAAGTGATGGCTAATACACGGTGAATAGTTTACCATTGAATACTCAGTTTTAAATATGCAGGGAATATCTTCGTCGTGTTAATTTTAAAAATCGTTCTTAAATGAAAGGATATTTTTAAACCAAAATCATCTTATTTTACAATTCATTGGATATGACTTACAGTATCATTCCGATAGTGTTTAACAATCATCACAAGCAACTATCAGTCATAATTGATATCGGTCAACAGTCAATGACATGTTGTTGATCTTATAAAATACTAAAGGTAACAAATTTTTTTATGTTCCTTAACAACTTAACGACTGTTATGATACTAAAAAGTATGAATTGTTCATTACTACAATTTACCAACAATAAATTGTTTTGAAGCAAAATAAGCAATTATTTTCAGAATGAAGTTGACCTTGGACCAAGTATTATTGGTTAAATACTTTTTAATTATATAATAATATAGCCTTGACGTATGAATAATGTCAAAATTATACTCGTCATTCATCGTCATTCGTCATCAATTATACTAGTCAATTAGTTGGCAAATCCCCTGGTCCGTACATTTCTAATAAATATGTATGTATTTAATTGCAATCTGTAAATCAAATATTATCTATGAAGAACTTTATGTGGCATGAAGTCTATTTTTTATGCGGCTAAATTTAATTATCTTATAACACTTACAGAAGATATCTTTCTTGTCAATTCGACCACCTTCTCTTTCTGATCGTCCTTATCCTCATTATTGGAGCTGAGTAGCAATGCAAAGTCCTTTCCAGAAGACACCAATTCATCATAGGTTCCCATGTTCTCAACTGCTCCCTGTAAGCAGAAAATAACAGTTTTACACAAACACTTTAAAATCGATCAGAATATTTCTTTACGGTTCTTCACCTTGATGATAAGATGAATTGAGATAAATGAGGTCTATAAATTGATTTCAATTTGCCAAGACACATTAAGCAGATTAAGGTTATAATTTTCAAATGGTCATATTTTAAAGTTTAATACATGATAGTCGAAGATGGTCATCTGAAAAAGTATCTAAGTATCCCCTCGTATCTCGTAAAGTATCCCCTCGTATTTCTAACTCCCCTTTTTCATTCCATCTTGCTCCTTTTCCTTGATCATGTCAGTGAAAAAGTCTAAAATAGTCAGAGAACTTATAGAATGTTGGGCAGAGAAACATTTAGAAAAGACCAAGAGAAAGCCCTAAACTGTCACGAGACTCTGCAAGGATTCTTCAAAGTAAGAAGATACAATACTGCTCAAAGAAAAAAGAAAGTAACTAACATTGTCTGTGATACTAACAATAAACATTGTATCACAAAAAATACTTCACACTAACGAAATTCTATGCCTATATACTTTATGGTTATGATGAAAAATATTTGACTAATGAGATTCTATGCCTATGTATTTTATGATTATAGTGAAAAATATTTTACTAATGAGATTCTAGGCCTATATACTTTATGATTATGATGAAAATTATTTTAGTGATAAGATTCTGTGCCTATATACTTCATGGTTATGATAAAAATTAGTTCAATAATGAAATTCTATGTGTGAAAAGTAAAAATATATGAAATTCTTCTTCATTATATTGCAGAGTGGAATAATATAGAGAACCCCAAATACCAAAATCAGAGTATAAAAAAAAAAGGCTTTGGTATAATAGTCAGTAGAAACTAAGTTCTCACAACTTATATATTTCATATAATAAAGTTACAGATTGAGTCTCTTAAAAAACTTACATTATTCATGATGACAATTATATCAGCCGCCTTGAGATAATGGAGCTGATGTGTGACGAGTATCCTGGTCTTGTGGCGGAGGTATCCCTTGATGCAGGAGTCAAAAAGTTGTCTTCCGACGTGGGCATCTACGGCTGAGAGAGGGTCGTCAAGTAGATAGATGTCGGCCTACGGTGAGTTATTAACACATATTACAAAATGATGCGTTTACGTTGTGAATTACATTGTTGAAATGTTTTTAAATATTTAAGGCATTTTTAAAATACTAATAAATTATCTCTTGAGGTCTTATTTTTAACGAGACACAGTACTTTAAAATAACAACGCATTATTATTCTTGGAAGTGATTCAGATGAGGACTGCAGCATCTGTTAATAATGATTACATGTCGCAGATCTAGCGATCAGTCCAGGACTCACCGGTTAGGCATACTAATCGACGACTAGTTTTCGGAAAGTTTACAGAAACCATTGAATACTTGGTTTTGAAAATACAGTGAATGTCTTCATAGTTACGTTAATTTTAAAACTAGTTTTTAAATGAAAACATATTGTTAAAATGAATTCATCTTATTTTGTTATTCATCGAATATGACTTAAAGCATCAATTTAAAAATAAAACATTATTATGGTGTTGTTATTTTGCAAATAATGTTTTAGTTCTTAAAATATTTTTTTATTGAAAATCTCTTACCTTACTCGGCTACTTAACTCGGACTTTTATCATTCTGTTATTATTTGACTATTTGTTCGGAAAATTATGAATACGAATATTTGAAACCTAATATGGAGTATGTATGCACCTATTCCATTTTACAAAAATCTCAATCAATCTTTATAAAAGAAACATTAACAAATTTGTCTTTAATATGCAAATGACAGTTTTCAAACATAGAGGAAATCAAAGATATTAAAAATTGTAATAGTTTCAAAGAAAGTGTAATGATCTTACCTGTCTATACACACATCTGGCCAGATTGATTCTCGCCCTCTGTCCACCTGAAAGGGAGACTCCCCGCTCACCGACCAGTGTCTGATCCCCAAATGGAAACTGCTGGAAGTCCTTAATTAAGGCACATACTCTTACTACCTGCAAATACATATTGAAATTTCAGACGTTACTAAAATTTAGTGTAGTAAGATACATCCTTATACGAAATTCATGGCTTAGGCCTAATTTTTCACACAGACTGATTGGCTTCATATTTTATTATATATATATATATATATATATATATATATATATATACATATATATATATATATATATATATATATATATATATACACATATATATTTATATATGTGTATATTAAATAGTATAATATATTACATAATAAGTTATTTATTGATTAATTGAATTAAGGAGTACCCGAATTTTTAGCATATCAATATTTTTAGTTAACGAGAATTAGTCAGAACATACACAATTTTATTATCATAAATAATTTATAAAATTTCATTTTATAATGACCAAAATTTTCCCCAAAAATAAACTTCGATACTTATGAAATCATTTAATTTTTCATTTAATTCATGAAATTAATAAATTTCTATTGTATTATTACTTAAATATAAATCCATAGAATTTTCTCAGGTCAATTTATATAATTGACATTAGAAACTGTAATATAAATTTTTCCTATTGTCGAATAATAAAAAAAAATATTCGTACCTCTTTATATCTCTTGGCTTCGTACGGTAAACCAAACAGTATATTTTGTCTTACAGTGGCGACGAATAACCAAGGTTCCTGACTACCATATGACAGATTGCCTGAAATCGAAACGCTCCCCGATTTAGGCTGCAGCTCATTCAAAAGTAGCTGTAGTACTGAACTCTGTAAAAGATAAATAGTTAAATTAAAAATAATTAGGGTATTCGGTTTGTAGATCATATACCAAAAATAAATTTTACAAGAAAGAAATAAGTATTATATAGATAATTTTATTTTTCTAAACATAATTCAAAAGATTAGTTATAAGAAAGTAGATTTCTCATTCAGGTTAGGTTTTTGTGTGACCATTACTGCACTATCATCTTTACAACTTATTGCTGTACTTATTAATACCAACCTAAGCTAAGCCTGTCAACTTAAATAACAATTGTACTGAAATAACAATTGTACTGAAATAACAATTGACTACAATCTTATTGAAAATTGATAAATTATATAAATATTACTGCTTGATAATTATATATTTTTTACTTCTAGCATTACATTTCATTGTTGTCACACGAAATGATATGTCAAAATTTTGTTAATGGCAATAATATTTGTTCCTTCCAAAATATTTTTGTCTGTGGTTTTGAAAATTTACTGGTAGATGACATTAATATAGTCTTATAAGACAGAAAAACATAAAAAAAACTAAAAATTTGTCAGATCTCTTTTAATTATATTTTATTATTCTGGCAAGGAAGAAGCAAGAATAGATTGGACATGTGATTTTAATTTTGAATACCACTAGTACCTACAGATATTATTCATGTCTCAAAACTAGAATAACGTGAATTGAAAAAAAAAAACATTTTTTACAATTTCACTTGAGTAACAGAAAACTGAAACAACGGAAAGAACCACTCACACATTGAAGAAACCTCATCAAGAAGATTGTGCCTATTTTTCTGTTAAGATTTTATTATACTTTTAAATGACGTTATTTGTCTATGATTCATAATTATTGTAAGTAATCAGGAAATGAAAAAGAACATAAACGACAGGATGCATCTTTTATTTATTAAATTACTAAATAAATAATAAGATTATTTAATAGTTTAATATCCATAATTATTATTAGAGTAATGTAATCAGAGGTATAATATTATTATAAACTTATTTTTCTGTCTTATTTTTATTCTGTGGGACATAGATCAAAAAATATCAGAAAAATAAGATATTTTTATATGAATTTATTGTAAAAATTCATACAGGTAGAAAAATTCTAGACACAAAACATAAAATAACTAAAATTAATGTATTATATGATAATCAAATTGTGTCTTATTTTTATTCTGAAGAACATCAATTAATAAAAGATATTTTTATATGAGTTTCGTCCTAAAATTCAAGTATGTAGAAAAATGTTATACAAGAGACATAAAATAACTAAAACATATTTATTTTTGCTCACCTTGTCTCTAATTTTATGGGTTCGCATGAAAATTTAAGAATTTAATTTATTCTCTTACACATTTTTGATACGTTATTCTCTATAATCTTAATTTTATAAATTTTTTTAAAGAATACATTTTGTCTTTATAATATTAAAATTGCGTTTCTACATTATTTTTTGTACGTTTATAATATAAGGATTTAACTGTTCGACATTACTTGTAAATGACTCCCCATATACCATATGGTGTTCCTCAACCGGACACCAAAAATCAATTAACAAAATTTAGTAGTTTAATTACAGAAATAGTTTTAAGTGATTTATAATTTCAAACACGATGTATGTAATTTCAAACACTCACTACTTCACTGCCGGTGCTGACAAAAACAATAAGCGCACCGTCGCCATTGTCGCGTAACATAAACATTGCAAATGGTGTTTACATTTTGTTTATATTAAAATGTTATTTAATTCCTTTGAAAAAACATTTTTTATGTTTGATTTTGGCTTAGACTGGATTTTCATTTAATGTCTAACAGTCAAATTCACATGTTATATACTATTTCCATTATCTTGGCCCTGATTAAGCAACAAATATGTAAAAAAGTATTTTAAATTTGATGACTAAAGGAAATTATTGATAAGATATAAAGCACCTTAATATTGCTTTGAACAGGCAAACTTGAAGTAAACAAGGCACAATAAAAATTTTAATGGACT
Organism: Druceiella hillmani; assembly: GCA_039881145.1. Lineage (NCBI taxonomy): Eukaryota > Metazoa > Arthropoda > Insecta > Lepidoptera > Hepialidae > Druceiella > Druceiella hillmani. The sequence goes on from JAYKKI010000035.1 coordinate 7,102,506, forward strand.
TAGCTTTAATTAGATTATTACTAGATTATCTTGTTTATTCTAACCTGAAAAGTGTTAATCACAAAAAAAAACATTGCACTTAAAAAAATTTCTCTATCATAACTAATAATTATGAGTGAATGCTTGAAAGTAGCATTTTTGAGCAAATTCAACATTGCGAACATCTCTACATAGATAAAATAGAAGTCAGCACTATACAAAAAAGCATTTAATTTAATGAAGCATGTGACTGTGTAAATATTGTGGACATAAGCTCTCCCGTGTATCATGATCTTGGTTTTAATGATTACATATAGAATAAAATACATGGGTTCACATTATTTTTAATTGTCCAAAACCTAAAAAAATAACAATAAAATTATTGTTTACGTGTGAATAAGAAAACAGTCGCTTATATAAATAAATAATATAAAAAGTGAAATGAAACCAAATTTACATTTATTTATATTTCTACATCAACATATAAAATGAAAAAGTTTATCGCTTATTTGTTTGTTCATGCTTTCCCGGTATTCCAGGACTGATTTCAAAAATTTTTTTGTGTTCTATATAACATTGAGCTATGTGGGGTAGACCAATAACAAATCAGAAAAAATTGTTACTAATCTCTAGATACACCACCATACTTGAAGAATATTATAAGTTATACATCCTTACGCTCCAATTCAAAGGGAAAGGAATAGTGAAAAAAATGTTACAGAAGTACTGCTTAAGAAGTTGAGGAGCACTGCTTAAACACTGCAAGGTGGAGAGAGATCAGCTCATTTATTTGCTGATTATTCCAAGTACTCCCGCCCATATACCCCTTACGACCGATGTTATTTGGTGAAGTGAGCAGAGGCATTTAATGTCCTCGAAACAAAATTTCTGAATATCTGAATTAAACATAATGAGTTGGGTAATTCTACGTGGGTGAAACCACTGGACCAGCTAGTATTTTAATTTGGTTATAAATTAAAAATTGAAGAATTCATGACAGTGGCTATTTTTATATTCGATGCTTTGTTGCATGCCATATAACTTCCCTCATTTCTACCCTTCTCCACTCTAAAAGCGCATGTAAAAAGTGCATGTAGAATCACATAAAGCTATAAATATAAATAACACTATATCTCTCACCTTCCCAGATCCAACAGATCCAATTACGGCGCATAACTTTGCCGTATTGACCTTTAATGTCAGATTCCGTAGGGCAGGCGACTCGGTCGTCCAGTCTGCATTCACATCCTGAATGACGACGCTGAAATCTTTACTTGTGACCGATACGCTACGCTGCGGGGCAGGCTTTTCGTTGCTTTCAAAACCTGTTGGTATTTTAATGAAAATAAACTATAGAGTTGAATTAACAAATACCTTTGGCTTAAATTTTTTTTCCAAACAATGCTGTGTTATCATTAATGTGACAAATTTTTTTGAATGTTGTATCTGTCTCTTGTCTAATAAAAAAAAAGTCATATATAAGGGTGATAAGGAAAGATCGATAATATTAGTAAGCAATGAGGGCTACCACTCTTTTATTTACCACCAGGGAACACCACTTTAGAGCGAGGTATATTGAAGTGTCAAAAATGCATCGTATACGTACGTAATAAGTCAAAACTTTCAAATTATGTACGTAATATGTGTTTATTTTTGTGTTTCCTAATTGTATACAACTATTTCGTTATTGTATCAGATAACAATAAAGTATTAAAGTGCGAACTAAGAAAAAAAGGCACCAAAATAAGTGGCACTAAAGCAAAAATTATTGAAAAGTAATCTGTATAACTAACGTTTTTTTAGACATGTTATTTAAAGGTAATGTCATACTTATTATGTTATATTTATTTTAATTTATATAATTATAAATAAATACACTTATTATGTTATATTTATTTGTAATTATATAAACTATTATTTTGATAGGTAACATGCACTTGACTTATAACTTTATACCTCTATCCAAAGTAGTGACATCTGGTGAGTACAAAAATATTAGCTCTCATTATGTTAAAACTTATCCAGTTATGTTCATGTGGTATTGGTGGACCTACTATTTATTTGTTTTCTTCTTTAAATTTGTTATAATATAAAAAATACCAATACTTATAAAGTGTATTTAAAGAAATGCCGGCATTTTGTATCATTTAATTGTATATCATGATTCACCGGGTATAGTAATTTTCATTTTTTTTTATTTTGAAGACTTATTTCTTTCAAACTCTTTATATTAATTTACAACAGATTTTTATATAAATTTACAACAGACAGAATGATTTTTTTCCATCTTTTTACATTATACTTTATATCTAGTTATTATGCCTGGTTTACAAAAACTGCACAATTTATGAAAAGAAATCGATCTCCAAAGAAGAGGACTATGAATGTCATGACTTTTTGGAGTTTACTGCTTAAGAATCGATTTTCATGTATATGCATGATATGATTTTGTACATGATTTTCATGCCCAGTATTAAATTTTATGAATATTAAAATAAGAAGTTCAGAGAGTTTGAAGCGTTAAAAAAATGTTATTAGCTAATTTCAGGCACATCTTTAATTGATATATCGAATTATTTATTGACAGTTGTAAGCGAAGATTATTTCTCAAGATTCGTCCACATTCAAAATATGAGGTTATAAACAAAGGTCTTACTCTTATAAACTTATAGTGCGAATAATCTCTGTAATGGTGTACGGGATCTGAGTCGAGTAGAAAGAGGAGATAGGCACAATAAACATACGAATATATGATTTTATATAAATATAAATATAATACGTCAGTATTTTTTCTTAGTGCAGCTAGTGATGACAAATTAAATCTCTGTACCTGAATTTTATAGGATCCATATAGATCCATGTATATATATCTGTGTGTGTGTGTGTGTAGCTAAAATCTATGCTGGTTCGTGATATTATAAAGTATTATAAACATTTCTAGCAAAATATTAAGTTTATTGTACTCACCAGCATTATAATGCCCCTCACTCTCAATCTTCTTAAAAGTATTTGGACCCAGGCTAACATCAGACAGGTTTTTCTCCTTGTTTTTGCCGAGGTTGGCAATGTCAACATTTGGGACAGCTCTCAGGTCGACACGCTCATCTAGTAATTATTGAGAAAATATTTAATTACTGCACTCAAATTGTTCAGAAATAATTTAATATAGAATTAAATAAAAAATTAGAGTATTCACAAATAATTCAATATGGAATTAAATAAAAAATTATTGTTAAGTATTATGATATAAATGGATAACATTTTTTTTGTTGGAACTGCAAATTCGACATTTTATTCAGAACTGATTCAGAATATCCATATCATTCCGTAACATTTTCTTAACATAACCATGTCTATCAGACATTTACCATTCTATCAGACATGACCATTCATACATTTATTATAATTACACATTCTGTGCAATTGTAGACCAAAAAACAACATACAAACCAATTTTTTTCATTTTGATATCTTATTTTAATTTGTTATTTATCACTCTTTTAACCAGATATTTATATTATTTTAAACTTCTACTTTTCTATCAATGATTCATTTAAAAGTAAATTTATTCTAAATTTAATATACCTGCAAGAAAACCCATCAATTTAAAATGTAATGGTATAACAGGAAATGTCTTGAACGTAAAACATTTCATTTATAAGATAGAGATTATCAGGGAAGCAAAGAAATGTTTCGAGCACCTGCCAACTGCAGTGTTTGATATAAGCGTAAAATAAAAAAGTTTTATTAAATTTTATCCAAGTTTTGTACACTTAACATATATCCAAAGCAAACAGACACTCATGCACAGCCATTTTTTTATATCTCCCTTTTTTTAATTATTGAAAAACTGTGTAAATTATACTTACGTTTGTAACATCCTATTATATCAAAAAGTTATAATAACAATCATAATTAAAGTCAATTAGAAGTAAGATTACATAAATATCCATCAAATTCCACATTAATGAATCAAAACAATTCAATATGTCAAAATGTTTAAAAAGCAAACGATGATATGTGAACATGCATTTTAAATATATCTACTTATTCTATAGTTAGTCACCATCACCAACTTATAAATATTAAAACTATTTATTAGCCATATATTATAGTAACATGCTAAGAATGTCCAAAATTTAATATTAGAGACTTGAAGAGTTGGTACAAATATTGAATAATCCTCTTCCTACTATAATAGGCATGCAATTAAAAATGAAATTGCTAAGCTAATTAAATTGCTAATATAATTGAAAGATTTTCTTGGAAATAAAAAAGGGTAGAAGATAATTTTTTTTATTGGCTTTATGCTATTGTTTTATACCTTTGATTTGTTAATATGTTTTCCAACATCAATTTCTAAGTTGTAAGAAAAAATAGAAAATTACTTTTTTTCTGGTTTAATGTAGTTATAAAAAATTTTAAATAGCTTTAATTGGTATCGAAGTTTTACAATTTGTTTCTTCATGTTTATGGATAAATCACAAAATCGCTTTGAAATCCTCACTTTTATCGTTTTCTTGTTCGTCACGGTACATTACATCATAAGTCAAAAATAATGAAAATTATGGATTTATTCAAAACTAGCGTGACCCGTGCGAAGTCTTCGCATTATAAATTATTCAACTCAATTTAATAAATCAAAATTGATTGCAGGTATTCAATTCATTTCTAATTTTGCACACTGCTTATTACGTTTTTATTCCATTATGAAGCTCAGATGACAGATCAAACAAATATTTTACTAAAATTGACATATAGAGGCGCAAGTATCAAAAGCATTGAGCTAAAGCGCCACTTTATTTATACGTGAGTGGATTTGAAATTAAACAAAAATTTTACCGACCGTCAATCATATTGACATTGAGATGCCGTTAGATGGCAGCATTGCTGTTTTGTGTATATAATTTTAATAATTAATTAATTTGCAAAAACAATAGCAATAATAAATTTTTTAGTTGTGGATGCCGGTAGAGCAAGCAATGATCTATAAAATGATATATAATTTATGTGGATTAGTTGTGAGGTTTTTTCTAAAAAGGGAGAGTAACATCTTAATCTTAGTGTATTAATATATATGATGATGTTTAAATTAGTAACTTGGACTGTTGATTTAAATTAGGCTAAAAAGTTTCGAAAACCATATGTGTATTTGACATTCAAAAATCATATGTGTATTTGACATTCAAAAGTTTTAGCTCAAAAAATTTTAAAAACCAAATATTTATTCATGGTTTTTACATATATTTTTATATATACTCGGAAAGACAACAAACGAGTATCACAGACTTTCATTTAAATTATTTTGCCTAGAAGTGCGTAAAATATGTCAGCTTTCAAAAAACAAAATTCAAAGAAATTTGTCATACATATTTCTGGTAAACACATGTAAGTCATTTATAACCTGTGTCATTATAATAACACTTTAGACCCTAACTGAATTAGAAATAAAAAATCTGAGAAAATTTTTACATTTTGTAATATTCTTATTTTTATCATAATAATGTAAAAACTTCAAATCTGTATTAAATATGAATAAAATATCAGTATAATTTGTTGTTTTTTTTTATTCAAAACTAAATCTTTATTTGCATAAATCTAAAGCACGTCAATAAACCACATTTGTCATAAAAGGGCCTACACCAAAATTAATAACCAAATAACAAAACCAGCACTCATTGCATAAGAAATAGAATATTCTGAAATCTGTCAAGAATGATGTTTTAATATTAATTATTGTTTTAATACTTTTTTTTTTTTTTGTGCTTCTCCAATATGTTCAATAAAGCTACAATAGAAATGATTAACTTTTGACATAGATAGGGGAATAAACCCTTTTATTATAATCATCATTATTATCTAAATATATTATTTCTAAAAGGTGTTTTTTGGTCGAGCGGCTCGATCTCTTTAACTACTGCACCAAAAAAAATAAAAAAAATACCCACTTAAAGCTTATGTTTTCTACTTTGGGCGAAAAATATAAAAAAATTCGAAAAAAATCTTTTTGTTAATAAAAAAATTAATTTTTATAACAATTGGCATGAGCGCCATCTGTGGGCGACACATCAAATATCTTAGCCAAATTGTATACTTGGAACACGCTAGATGGCGATATAGTGCGAAGACTTCGCACGGGTCAGCTAGTCTACTTATAATACTATATATTTGTAATATTATTTTTCATATCAATTTCATAAATGTTTAATACATGGTTTAATATTTACTGTATTTTTCTACTATGTGCACAACATAAAAGGTCAGTGTCTAATAGGTCATTTTACCTGAACATATTTTGTGTATGTCGAGACAAATAAACATGGATTTGCAAATAATTTATGTTGAATTATTTCTTTTTTAAAAGAAATACACTAAGTTTTGCTAAAATTGCGATTATGGCAAAAATTTCACATGCAATGACTTAGTGATATGATATTAATTTCTGAAGATGTTTCAATAGTTATATCACTACAGTTTTTTGTTTAGACTATGTTTAGATTCAGCTTCTATTGGGGTAGCAAAGAAAATTGATGCTAAATTTACGTGACAGATTTTTCCTCTGAGGTATGTTTAATATACAATCATAAAATCTGTGAAATTTTAAATTACTTTATGAATTTAAGAGCTTAGTACCTTGATCCAATCACCATATAACAAAATATATATTATAAGTACAAAAAAATACAATTCACAAACATATAATCAAACAAACTACAAGACTTACGTAAACATACATCAAAGCGTAACCTAGTTAATTACAATAAAAACTGATATCTCTCTTAACACCTCGCATATCTTTATTTTCAAAATAAATAAAGGATATTATTAAAAGAAATTGTGAAAGTAACATACAAAAAAAGTCCAATTCTGGCATTTTATAACATAAAAATTAAGTAGCCCTTTTCATTAGAGTATCAAATTTATAATTTTTTTTTAAATGTTGCCAGAAGATTTAAACACAATTAAATGAAACTACGTGATGTAGTATTATTTCTACTTTCTTTAATTTCTTTACCACCAGAGGTAAAGAAATTAAAGAAAGTAGAAATAATACTACATCACATAGTTTCATTTAATTGTGAATAATTTCTTTACCACAACCTAGGTTTCGTTGTATTACATCTTCAGGTGGGCTATTAGCAAAGATCCACCTGAAGATGTTGTAATACAAGGAAACCTAGGTCGTGGTAAAGAAATTAAAGAAAGTAGAAATAATACTACATCACGTAGTTTCATTTAATTGTGAATAATTTCTTTACCACAACCTAGGTTTCATTGTATTACATCTTCAGGTGGGCTATTAGCAAAGATCCACCTGAAGATGTTGTAATACAAGGAAACCTAGGTCGTGGTAAAGAAATTAAAGAAAGTAGAAATAATACTACATCATGTAGTTTCATTTAATTGTGAACAATGAATTTCTACAAAATTAACTTCAAATATATTCAATAGAAGATTTAAAAATGGTAAAAATTTCAATATCATTGTTTAATCTAGCAGCAGACTTATTTGTCAGATTTGACATACACCTATAGGGGCCATACAAGAAATATTCATATAGCTGAAGATCGCAGCTCCACAGGTGACGGAAATAAGAATTTTCATTATTTATCCGTCAATATTGGTGCAATGTTTTTGCTTTTAAGATGTAGATAAAATACAGTTTTCAGCCATTTTCGTTCATATTATGTACAAGTGAAACGAATAAACTACTTAAAGCCAGTGATATTATTAATGTGATAGTTTAACTCTTAAATTGAAATTAAAACTTCTGACCACTTTATTGTTAATATCAACGTTAAACGTTATTGTTAATATCAACGTTGAAATGAAGACATTATAAACTATGCAAACTGCAAAACAAACGTTGATTATTTCAAATTTGACCAAAAAAATTTTGGTTTTGAAAGAGAACAATATATATTTGTATTGCAGCACAGATTTTTATACTTAGCTTATATGTATGTAATGGAAAACAGTAATTAAAAAAGGTTATGTTACGAAAACATAATTTTGAAAAATAACACACTTAATCTTTAAATATTTTTATACAATACGCAGAGCCATAATTAAGCATTATAAATCATTTTAATTTGTTACGATTTGAGAATTTGACATGAAAAAATGGCTATTGTAACCAAATGTTTATTTATTTTCCATCAGAGAGAGCTGATCTCATTTTGCACTATCTTTATTACAACGGCAGTCATTAATTTCTGAATACACATTCACAAAAAGTAGTATTCCGTATTTTATATATTTAAATCCTTTTCATAAAGTCAATCAACATTTTTACCTTTGATTTAATAATTATATTTCAAATTGACTAACACAAATTCTCAAATATGAAGACTTTCTCTATTAATTTTGAATACAATGTAGATTGTTGCTTAAAAAGGTAGCTGCATGTGTTACCCTGTTTGAAAAATGATAAAAAATGGGTCTTTTACAACACGTATGAAAAAGACAAATGAAAAAAGTTGCACACACCTCAAACCAACTCAAAACGTAACTTTACATACACAAGCACCTTTACCTATTTAACATACCGAGTAACAAGAAATCCTCAATTCGTTTGAACGATATTAAACACTCGGCCAAGAAGGAGAGCGCATACGGATACATAATGGCACACGTCATTTGTACCGTATTGTAGAATTGCGCAAGTGGAAATACCTGTAAATAATTCAACATTGTGTAGGATCAAAGCATACTTAAATGATAAAGCAGGCCAATGTTTGTTCAAAGTCTTCATCTGTGTCACATGTGACGTAAATATAGGACACAGATGAAACCTTGTCAAATATGCAAACCTTTGGCATTCCGTGATTGATGATTTAGCTAAACTATGCATGCAAATGTGATGCTGTACTTACAAAGCTGTTATGTATAATTCTGTAACATGTATTGGGATACCGTATTATTTGTTTTAACTAAAATATAACAAGTCTTATTTACTGTGAGTGTTTTATAGTGTATTTAAAAAACAAATTTTAACAATAGATGTCAACACAAAATTTGTTTGTTTATAAATTTACAACCTAACATTTGTCTGAAATGTTTTAAAATAAAACAAAATATTTATAAAACGAATAAAAAAATAAGATATCCCAATCTAAAATGTTAAAATGTCTAATTCTAATTATAGTTATGTCTTATTATATGTAGCGTGCTAAAGTACGTGCTAGTATATAATAAAAAGCAATATAAAATAAGCTATATATTACAATGATAATTAAGGCCAAAATAACATGCATCAATCCTAAAATTCATCCTACCGAGCAATAAAAAATTTTCCAAACGCTTAACAGATATTGAGGATTCGGCAAGAAACGAAACGGCATTTGACATTATAATTGACAAACTGCCCTGTAGCGTATTGTAGAACTGCGCCAAAGGGAAGACCTGTAATCCGGTTGGAATTTCAATGTAAAATTTTACATGACGTATAAAAATAAATATTTTCAAATGGTTCTGTATATACTCAAGATATATTTAGTATATATCTTACAATTCAAGAATATACTTTCTGTATATACTAGAATTTTAGATTAATAGACATTGGAGTTTTGTTTTATTCTCGTAGCATTTTTATTAATAACTATCTCGTGTTTTTTGCATGCAGTGATGGATTAAAACCAAACTAGTTTATCCTACCAGTCAGTTACAATCGCAGAGTGTGAGCAAGATGTGTCAGTTGGTGTAGAAATAGTAAATTATTGAAGACAAAGAAAACAATTTTACTGACTCCAGTTTTTTTAATATAAATGAGAAACAATAAACTTCTCGTAGAAAGGTTAAAACAACCTGGTTATTGGGGAAGAATATTCCTATTTGTTTTTGGGATTTGAAAGTAATTTACTATGCAAAAAAATCTGTGTCAGAATGTATATTGCAAAGTGAAACTAGCAATAAACTTTAAGATTCTGCTTATTTATTTTCAAGCAATTATTTTAGATTGGTTATAGCTATAACAAAAGCAACACAACTTTAAGTTTGATGCTTAATCTCATACATTTGAATTTTAGACAATCGTATGCCTGTATCGTGAAAGAATTTTTAAAGAAACAACAAGATAATCCATGAAATTGATAAGGTTTTAGAAGTTGTACTGAACTGAATTTGCCTTTATCCAAAACTGATTATCAAATGCTGGAGTTGAATATAGTATACAGTATATCGATTAAATACCATATACTGTATACTATATTCAACTCCAGCATTTAAAAAATTATGGAATCACTTACCACATCAGCTGTGATGGGATATCCCATCAGCGAGTAGGACAATATAGTTACAAACAAGGCGAGGCGTTCGGTAAACACCATGAAGCTGAGATAGACTCCGCGGAGGTACGACGCTTGAGTTATTGCAGAAATTTCACGTTTTCTCGCGAGCGCCACCACCGTTTCGAATGGCTTCTCCCATGCATACATTTTTATAACCTGAAAGACAAAATTTGTAAATATTTTCATAACCAGAACATTATGAAATAAGTCTGTAAATCATTTACGCTTAAATAAATTTAACAATTTCCATGCGATATGGATCATAAGTAATTTAACTACTCATCAGCTGGTGAGAGGTAGGAACTGGTGGCAAACAAAGCAAATGCTGGTGGTGGTTTTTGAGCAAAATTTGCATAGGCAATCTATAATTATATGTGCTGTCTTATATTTGAATTTCCAAATAATCTTATAGCTTGGAATTAAAATTTAAAACTTTATTTGCAACTTGAAAATCTACTAAAATATGGCCGCTTGTGTCTCAAAATGTTTAATAGGTTTAAACCTGTAGATTCTTGGCCAGTATAAACCATTGTTTTGTTTAATAAAAGCCAGGCGATTTAGCCTCAAAAGTTATGAAAATTTTTCAGAAGCTGTTTGTTTTCTGTTATTGAATTAACAAGTTAGAGCGAGTTACACTTATTAATTAAAATGACGATAGAATATATTTGTAAATACATTTTACCTACAGAAGTATTCAAATTGATTAAAACAATACAACTTTTAATTTTTCATATTCATTTGTAACATAACCATGTTTCGGTGTTACAATTTTCTTTCACCTACCTATTAGTCATATATTAGTCTGTATTTTTTAATAAATATTCGTGCTGTCTTTCGGAGTAAAACCTCTTATGTGAAATTTTTAATAATCAACATTTGTCTTGCAATTTTATAATTTGTAGTGACTCTGTTTTCGAGCTTAATTTCAAAATAAGAGTAAAACTTCTTTTATGAAATTTTAAATAATCAACATTTAGCTTGCAATTGTTATAATACATAGTGACTCTGTTTTCGTGCTTAATTTCAAAATAGGAGTAAAACTTATTTTGTGAAATTTTAAATAATCAACATTTATCTTGCAATTTTTATAATACATAGTGACTCTGTTTTCGTGCTTAATTTCAAAATAGGAGTAAAACTTATTTTGTCAAATTTTAAATAATCAACATTTATCTTGCAATTTTTATAATACATAGTGACTCTGTTTTCACGTTTAATTTCAAAATAGGAGTAAAAATACTTTTGTGAAATTTTAAATAATCAACATATAGCTTGCAATTTTGTCGTTTTCGTGCTTAATTTCAAGATAGCAGTTGTCATTGTAATTATTGTCAGATGTCGTTACATTAGCAACAACTTAGACATAAACATTTATCTAAACATCTCGTAGTCATCGAACAGAATTTGTGGTGTCACCACAAAAAGTGTGTCCGAATATATTGAATCATCTCTAAACAGCAGAATAAATTTTTACATATCTTGGTACAAGCATAATACATAAATAAAATTAACATAGAAGTCACTTTCAACCTGAGAAATAAAATAAATTCTTTTAGGATAATACTCAGTATTTTGTTGGACAATAAAAAACGTAGTACTGCATAATGTCTAGAAATGGAGATGGTGCAAAGTGTTAAAATTAAATTTTAAAAAATTTTTTTGATAAAATTAAAAACAATATTCATAATTCTTTGTCACCTTTTTCATACACACAATATTTACGCACATTGTTTGCACTGAATTCGAAAAAGAGATATATATATATATATATATATATATATATTTATACACAAACACAAACATTATGATGATGTAGCTTTAACGGTTTAGTTTCTTTAATTCAAAAATTATTCCACTTGTTAGGTTTTGCAAAAAAATAATATATGTACAAAGTTATCATAGATGATCTAATTAATACTCCATACTAATTTATAAAGCAGAGAAATTTGTTTGTTTGCTTGTTTTATTGCGCTAATCTTTGTATGTGTATGTGTGTGTTTATATATATATATATTAATGATTTACATCATACGTAGATTATATTACGATAATCTCAAACCACACTGTATTAATGGAGAAGCATGCGGATGACTTTGACGGAACTTGCCTCTAACAATGAGACTATGGCAACATCTATACATAAATAATGTTAAATTGTTGATATACACATCTTACGCCATCTATTGACTTATTGCAGTACTTATTTTTTATTATTCAATAAAAAACACAAAGTTTTATCCTACAAGAACCATGTTATTTCGCAGATTAAAAATGACTTACATTTTAATTTGAATCATGAGCTATGTCCATGCCAAGTCATATGAAAATTTATATTGATGTTTAACAAACATCCAAACACGCTTTTTATTAGTTAATATACAATAAATACGTTGATAGTAGTTCATGCGTTAATCTGCCAAATGAAGTATATGCATACCAAGTTTGGAAGTGATTCATTGTCTGTTTGCAGAGTTATTAGATAACACATATTTGAACTTTTTACATTGATAATATTATTAGAATTATTGCTCACATTACGCAATATATCAATCATATTTTATTAAATCACACATACGACTTAATAGTACCACATTATGAGGTAAACATTTTAACGACATGATAATGAGAGATCAATATTTAAAGAAGCAGTGGGCGACTTGACCAGGCTGAACTTTTTTCTAAGAATATGGATAAAATACACATTAAATTATGGTAATGTGTGTCAATAGAAATATAATAATGTGATACGTGATGTAAAAAATACGGAAGAAATAATTAGATTGTTGTCTGAAAAGATGCAAAATAGTGAAGCAACATCAAAGATTAATACTCGAAGGAAAGTCTTAAAGAATCTACTGACATCATAGGAGATGGTAAACAATAAGAATAAAAAATTAGTACTTTGATAATTTTCAAAATTCAATTAATTTTTCAAATTCGAAATGTAAAATTCAATTTTTATTTTTCCTCAATGAAGTATTATTGATAGCGTCTCATATAGAGGAACTTGCGATACCTAGAAGCTACCATAGATTTTTAATAGAAATAGCTTCAATTTCATAATGAATATAACTATGTGGAAAATATAGCGTTACTTATGTAGGGAGTGTCCCATTTGGTAAGTACAGCTTTAATGTTGCGACAAGTGCAATTACGTGGTGAGTATAGCTTTAATTTCTTGCTATGTATACCTATTTGGTGAATACAAATTGAATTTCGTGAAGAGAATACCTTATTGTGAGTACAGATTTAATTTTGCGGCAAGTGCAATTATGTGGTGAGTTTAGCTTTAATTTCTTGCTGAGTATACCTATTTGGTGAATACAAATTGAATTTTGCGATGAGAATACCTTATTGTGAGTACAGCTTTAATTTTACAGCGAGTGCAATTATGTGGTGAGTTTAGCTTTAATTTCTTGCTGAGTATACCTATTTGGTGAATACAAACTGAATTATGCTAAGAGAATACCTTATTGTGAGTACAGATTTAATTTTGCAGAGAGTGCAATTATGTGGTGAGTATAGCTTTAATTTCTTGCTGAGTATACCTATTTGGTGAATACAAATTGAATTTTGCGATGAGAATACCTTATTGTGAGTACAGGTTTAATTTTGCGGCAAGTGCAATTATATGGTGAGTTTAGCTTTAATTTCTTGCTAAGTATACCTATTTGATGTATTTGGAGTATACCTTTTGAATTATGCGATGAGAATACCTTATTGTGAGTACAGCTTTAATTTTGTAGTAAATTTCAGGTGAAGATAGGTACACTTACTACAAAATTAAAGCAAAAAAGAATCTTTACAATCTTTACAAATTAGCAATCTTAACAAATTGCCCACCTGAAGATGTTGTCATACAACGAAACATAGGTTTTAGTTAAGAATCTAAATAAAGTAGAAATAATACTACATCACATAGTTTCATTTAGTTGTGAATAAAAATTAAGTGATAATGAAGCTCTGGAAAGTTAACGCCAAACATATTCAAAATAATTACCATTAAAACGCTCTAACTCTAAACAGGCACATATATTTAATTTAAATCTATGTCCAATAGATCTACCAACCTGAATTCCATTGATGATTTCGTCCATGATCCTCACCCTTTCATCAGTCCTTGTTGCGGTCTTCATACGGAATTTGGCCGTTAGTTTACCCATGTAACCTAAGACGAAAATATTTTAGTCTACATACAGATATCATAAAATTATTAACCGGATTTATTGCTGATCAATATGATGTTTTGTAAGATGTTTACAATTTTTTACTGAGTTTTTTTTATCGAGATAAAACTGATAAGACTTTAAATCGAGATAAGACTTTTTTATCGTCCTTTTTATTAATCTTTAGAATTTACCCAGCTTCAGGCAGCTAATTAAATTATCTTCTTTCCACTGAATTTATTGGTTTTCTCATTTATAAAGTTACTTTTTAATTTTTATCAGCACAGAACCAAGAAAGATATTACTTTTATGTTTATGCAATATAAGTATATTTACTAAAGTTTCCACCTCAAACGATAAGAGATTATGATTTTTGGTTGTCAAAAATTAAATGGATCATGGGAATGAAAAGGTAAAGAAGATACAAAATGTCAATTATTTCAAAATATACATCTATCAAATTAAAACTTGGTCTAGCAAGATTAGTGCAGTTTCCACGAATTCCAAATGGAACTGAATTTTCTTTCATTACATTTTTTTATTACACACATAAAGCACACAAAAAATGTTCACGCGCCTATTTAATTTCCGTAACCTTCGAATCAATTTAGCAGTCGTATGGCTGAAGCGACGATCGAAAAAAAATATTCAGTTCATATAACTGTAATTTCAATTGTTTCCATCTAATCACAACTGTTTTCATAGTGGTGTTAATTCAGATGGCGCCCTCTTGAAGACGAGTATTGAAATTTAGGGACCATCTGTTGTATCTTACTGATGTGATTCTCAAAAAAACATATAATATCCGACTCTGTCAGTAATAGATGGATGAAATGGCTTCTTGGGAAGCTGCCCTATCAATTATACATAACTGATGTGGCAATCAGTGTGTTAAAGAAATCGAAATTATGGTTTTCAAGATAGGAATATAAAGCGTGAAACATAGGAAACAAAAGAACAATTAAGATTTATCAAAATATTAATATATATTCTATATATCTTAGTTGTTCTTTTGTTTTATATTTATACTATAAAACAAAAGAACAATTAAAAGGTATGAGACACTTATATCTTATGTATTTTTGAACATTTACAAGTGAAATTTTATGATTCTAAATCATATTTTACTGCTTTTATATATAATGTGTGAAACATATGAAACAAAAGAACAATTAAGATATATCAAAATATTAATATATATTCTATATATCTTAGTTGTTCTTTTGTTTTATATTTATACTATAAAAGAAAAGAACAATTAAAAGGTACGAAACACTTATATCTTATGTATTTTTAACATTTGGAGGTGAAATTTTATGATTTTAAATCATATCTTACCGCCTTTGTGCATTTTGAAGTCATATACTCGAATCAATATGTTTTTAATAACTAACTACATAGAATAGTGTTGGAATATACTCACTTTGTACAGGAATAGTTTGCAGAACTATAGCAGCAACGCCGATGATAGCAGCGTAACCAACTTTGGTGTAAATCAAGTAGCAAACAAAGACCACTTGCAGCGGTAAAATCCAGATGAAGTGCGTGTAGATGAATGCGTAGTCAAAGCGATTCACATCGTTTGAGAGTAAATTTACCACCTGGCCAGCTGTTATTTGCGACAAAGATTCCGAACTCATTCGGAGTACCTATAAATTAAAGTTTCAAGTTACTGTAAATGACTTCACGACTGGAAAATGCTATTTTCCTTTTGTCATCAATTTAATTACCACTCAAGTATCAGAAAATACTGTATGGTCACATACATTTAAAAATTTGAAAAGGTCATATAATGAGATATTTTGATGACAGGGTAATCATAAAAAGAGATATTTTGATGACAGGGTTATCATCAGAATATCTCATTATATAAAAGACTTCAAAGTTAGGTTAAATAAACAATAGTTCTGTAGATATTTAAGTAATTTGAAGTTATAAACATTCAAAGGTATATGGGAGAGCAGTTTTCTAAACGTTGATATTGTTTTTCACAGTTAAATAGGTCGCTTAACATATCTTTAACAATCATAAGATAAATATCTCGGTTACCCATATCGCTTTGATTTATGATAACACACATTGACCCAAATTTTGCATTGAAATACTTAATGAGCACCGTTATCTCACTGCAAAGTTTTTTAAAAACTACCAGGGTCGATCAAAAAGTGGCAATCATTCGTGGAATGGAGGGTTTGGCGAGGTATGGGGGTTTTTTGCTAAGGTAATCGCTAATAAGAGATCAAGTTTCAACTAAATTGTGTCATTAACCTCTAAGTTATCATCAGTCAAGCAACTCATTCTGGAAGGAATCGTTAACTATGGAGAATATCAAATTTTAAGCTGTTATCACGTTCCTGACAAAACAAGAAAAAATACTACAAGTCATATTGAATGGTTTTGCGGAGACTATTACACCAGTAAAACCATGACTTACAAGTGGCATTATCTCTCCAAACAAGGCAGAAATTCGATCGAAATTCCTCCCCAGGATGGCCAATCGATGTCACTACCTCGGATATTATTGGTAAAATTTAAAAACTTGTGTTGAAAGATGCCCAATTAAAGAAAAAGCAGCCGAGTGAAATGGTTATAGTCTCTTCTATAATATTCTTCTTAACCATCTTGGTATGTCAAAAGTCAGTGCAAGGTGGACGCCGACAATGCTCATGCTGCCACAAAAATAAAAACGTTTCGAGTGTCCATGCAACTTTGTGGATTTCTATAGAGAGGATAAGGATACAATTTTGAGCCGAAATGTTACGAGTGACAAAACTTGGGTTCATCACTATGATCCTGAATCCAAGCAGGAGTCTGTGCAGCGCCACCCCTAATAAGTTGAAAGTGCCGTAATCGGCTGGAAAAGTCATAACGATGGATTTCTAAGACTTAGAGTGTATCCTACTTATTAACCTCAAAGATAAGGGTTTTTCTAAAATGGGAGAGTACTACACTGGTCTATTGACCAGCGTAGTACTCTCCTACTTAAAGCTCAAAGAAGCATTGAAGGAGAAAAAAAGCATTGAAGGCGAGGGAACTTAGCGAAATATCTGCAGCTATCTGCATGACTATGCACCTGTACATGAGAGTAATTTTGCAAAGGCCATCCTTTCGCAAGTGCAGCTTCCAAATATTGCACCACCCACCTTACAGACTAGACTTCGCCCACTACCACTATTATTTTTTCCCAAAAATTAAAAAGGAACTTCGTGGAAAACATTTTGCGATGTTGAAGAGGTCACGTCTACAATTTATTTTCAGGATAAAGAGAAAACAGTTTTTAAATGTATTAGGGTTAAGAGAGAATATATTGAAAGGGTAAAATAGCATTAGGTTATTGGCCATCCACTCTATTTTGCGAACTTTTTGACCTTCCCTCGTTTATTTTACGAAGAAGATTTTATTCGAAATTATATTACAAAACATTTTTAATTGCATTTTAACTTTTCTTCAATGGTATTTTATGGCAGGTAAAAATGTTTCTTTCTTAAGTTTTATGCCTGATGACAAAAATTTTAAAAATTAAAAAATGTTTTTTTTATTTTCATATGTTTACGTAATTTATGTAATAATTACATTATTATTAATCGGTCTTAACCTGAAATTACTAATGATGCTGTTCGAAACAAATAAATAATAACATATTGTAAAGTGATAATGAAATAAGATCATTATAATACTATCCATAACATAAAGAATAGATGGCATCTCTATTCAATAGTATTACAATGCTTTCTTTATGTTATATATGTATATTTAGAAATAAGTAATAACATATTGTAAAGTAGTGTGAAAATGAAATAAGATCATTGTAATACTATTGCATAGAGAATAGATAGCATCTCTATTCAATAACATTACAATGCTCTCTTTAACTTCTATATGAATATTTAGAAATAAATAATAACATATTGTAAAGTATTGTGATAATGAAATAAGAGCATTGTAATACTATCGCATAGAGTATATATAGCATCTCTGTTCAATAGCATTACAATGCCCTCTTTATATTATACATGTATATTTAAAAAAATTCTTGACTGTGAAGGATATTCGAGTAATAACCTATTTGAAATTGTAACATATATTTATTTGAAATTGGACTTAGGAATAATTGATTGAGGACTTGATAAGCACTTAATGACTTTTTAAGCACTTTTCCTGGTTTAATTAATTTATTGAATAGTGAATATGATATAAATAAAAGTTTTATTTATAAACTATGAACAATAAAATTAAAAGTTGTTTTTGGAATGACATTTGTGTGTGTGTTATAGCACATACACATACTGAACATTTTTTAGTTCATGAAAACTAATAAACGAAACATAATTAAGCATGTATGAACATTTAAGAGTATATAGTATTTCTACAAAACTATTTATTAATATTAAAAGTATTTTTCAATATATAAAAATGTTGCCTAGTATATCCTTCACACTCAATTAAATTTTTATTATTTTTAATTTTTTTTATTATTTTTAAAAAAATTACGAGACTCAGATTCATCGTTGTAGTTTTTAGGTACAAGTGACTTTGTACAATGAATATTTTTTTAAAAATGTCTGGGGATGTTTGGGCCGAAAAGAATCCAGAAAAATTTCTTTCCAGAACTTTTCTTTGTCTGTCGATCTGTTTGTACACATGTCACGTGAAAACTACTGAACATAACTTAATATGATTTTCACTGGGATATTTCTTATGGTTTAGCAAGCGAGGCACGTCCACATGTTTCTGAAGCCAATCGACAAAAACCTGAGCTTAGGGCACAGTCCTGCCTCGTACGTCAGCCCTTTTGCATTGATGGCATTTACTTAAACATGGAATACTTTTACAATTTGATTACATTTTCTTTCAGTAAAAGCTGCAATTGTTTAACAGTCTCTGACATATTATTTGCTTAACAGATTTTGTTATAAGTGTTAAGATACTTAGACAATTATTTTGTAAAATAAATAAATTGATTTGATTGTCAATCTGTTTGAGGTTGGTACATGGTAAGTCGATTTGATTTTCTTTGTGTTATATGTATATCAATGTTCATGTAAACAGTGTATATTTTTTAAGATTGAGTTAAAAAACGTAATTTTTTCTAGCAAGAAGCGGCCGATCGTCACCACTGTACCAAGGAAACTGTAACAAGTCACCACTGTACCAAATTATTTTTACCCGAAAAGTATTAATAATTCTGTATCACATACATTTTTCTCAGCATTAGTAATTTTGTATCGCATACATTTTTTTCGAGTATTAACAATTTTGTATCGCGTACATATTTTTCCAGAATTAATAATTTTTTTCAAGCATTAATAATTTTGTATCGCGTACATTTTTTTTGCACACTTTTTTTTGTGCACCTCTTAATCGATATTTTTACTCAGTTGGGTAATTTAAAGCCAGTATTACATCGCATACATTGTTTTCGAGCATTAATAATTTTGTATACGGTACATTTTTTTCAAACACTTTTTGCACCTATTAATCAATATTTTTACTCAGTTGGGTAATTTAAAGCCAGTATTATATCGCATACATTTTTTTCGAGCATTAATAATTTTGTATCACATACATTTTTTTCCCGCATTAATAATTTTGTATCACATACATTTTTTTCAAACACCTTTGTGCACCTTTTAATCAATATTTTTACTCACTTGGGTAATTTAAAGCCAGTATTATATCGCATGCATTTTTTTCGAGCATTGATAATTTTGTATCACTTACATTTTTTTCCCGCATTAATAATTTTGTATCACATACATTTTTTTCAAACACGTTTGTGCACCTTTCAATCAATATTTTTACTCAGTTGGGTAATTTAAAGCCAATATTTACATCATATAAATTTTTTTCGAATATTAATAATTTTGTATCGCGTACATTTTTTTCAAGTGTTATTAATTTTGGTACACCTCTTAATGATATTGTAACACTTTTGGTACACCTCTTAATGATATTGTAACGAATTTCTCTCTGAATATTGCCCTTCATACAATACTCTGAAACTCCATTTGGATTGCAAATAAATAGTAGCAATAAAATACTGATGAAATATTGTTATATTTACCACACCTCATACTGTTTTGTAATTTAAGAAAAAATATTGTTTTTTATTCTTTTCCAAGCAAGACAAACTTAGTGCCAAAGCACATTCCAATGCTTAACCCCAAGCGAAACTATTTTGTTGGGGTTAGCGTGGCAACTTCAGAACTTTATTCACACTCTCTCTTTCCTTTGTCTTGTTTTTGTTTTCCTACATTGATTTTTATATAATTTAATATTAAGATTATTTACTTGTATAAAAACGTTTAATCAATTAAATTCTTATTTTACAGTTTTTAAACTGTTATTTACATGAGATCATTTGAATTGTATTTGTAAAATTTTTGAATAGAAATTGCTAGAACGTCACAAAGGCAGCAACAAATATGGATGGATTCAGATTGTGATGACTAACTACTAAAATATATTTCTAATAAAACTATCATTTGATATTATTATATGTACAATACTTTTTTCGATACTATTTATAAGTACAAGTATCTATAAAATTGATTTGATACTGTGTCTTTAAAGCTGACATATTATTTGCTCATCAGATTTTAGACAGAGATTAGAATTAGAATCTAAACATTAACATAGAATCACGCGTAACTTAGAACGTGGTATTTTTGATCACCGAGACTTGGTTGGGAATGGACCTATCTTTGAGTCATTCAGAGCATTTGCAAAATGCGTCATGGAAAAAATGGAGATCCTGAATGATTTACAGAGAAGGGAAGGACTGTAACCCTGTTGGATGGAAGCGCTGAGACCGTAGAAACGGGCCACCGTTAGGGGACTTTCATAGGTCCCCTCTTTTGTATAAGGAGGGTCGTTACGGGCCCCAGGAGAGGCCCTGAGACCCCGGGTGGACAGTCAGGACTAGTGTGTCTTTAAACCATGCTTGACATACAACCTAGCAGAGACACTTTAAAACATACATCCATTTAAATCAAATTCAAAAACCCTAATTACAGATATATTACTACAGCATAGCAATAGGAAGCACAATGTGTATATTATTTTAAATTACACTAACTTAATAGAAAATCTACAAGGGAAAATAGATAATTGACAATTATTTTCTTTCAAAATTTAAAAATAAATTATAAACGTAACAAACCCACCTTCCTATAAATAAGAGAGCAGCACGAAATTCTAATCTTCATGCCAAATTGCGCGGTGTCGAAGTAGGAGTGGTGAGTGCAAAAGGCAATGAGGAGCGACATAATAATGACGGCCGCAGCCATCATGCAGGCCGTCTCGTAGGTCATCGTGCTGTCAGGCTCCCAATACATGAGAAGCATACTTAGGGCCATAGGCTGGAGAGGTCTGTAAGAAGATAAGATATGGTTTAGTCTAATGTAAATAGATATTCATTAAGCAGTAGAGTCTATAAGAAGAATATTAATTAAAGAAATCAGTTTTAGCGAAATTTTAAGAGACATAAAAATCTGTTTCCTGTTACTTTCGATATAGAGCTTAAATTTTGTACTGTGACCTAGTAAGCACAAAAAATTGTTACCTACTAAGGTACTGTAGCCAAATACGCCTAAAACTATTGTCAGCTACTGAGGTAGTGTGGCCATATAAGCATAATAAAATTGTTAGCTAACATGGTACTGTGGCCAAATAAGCGTAAAAATATTGTTATCCTCAAAATGTTGCTTGAATAATAATTTTCTGCACGTTACACGCACATGAACAAGATAAAAATATCAATAATCTTACAGAGGGTCATTGGAATATGTTGATAACAATATACAATTGTAGATTTTAATGATTGATAATTATAAACAGATTAAAAGTCTGTTCACAGTTTTCTTTAATAAGGCCAATGAATAAGGATGGACTTCAGGTTAGCCCTTCAGCCAGAAGAAATTGCTATCAAGCATTGAACCTTAAATTATTTAACACATAGTTTGAGAAAGTGCTTGCAGTTGCTAAAACTGAATGTACAATACAAAAAATTTATTTTGCAGTATGCGCAAAGTTAAAAATTTGGTGCTAACACTAATTTTAAACTTTGGTTCTAATACTAATTTCTTTGGGAAATGAGGTTCTACTTATATTATACTATTATTTACGAAATTTTTCATTTTCAATAGTATAATATAAGTAGAAACCTATTTCGCAGAGGCATTTCTTTATTCTGGATGTAATATAACTTTCCTTATTTTTTTCAATTTATTCTTTCTAAACTTGATGCAAAAGCACTAATAATTATTATTAATACTAATTATTAATCATGTGAATTAAAATTACAACGCTCTATAATTAAATATGAAGCTTATTTGTAATTTATATAAAAATTTACATTATTTCAAAGTTCAAAAATCAATTTATGAATAATTCGTAAAACAATAATAAACAGTACCATCTATGATCATTAATTCAAACTTCAATGTTGATGGCACTGTACAAGTAAATGGTTAGTTTGATTATGCTAATAAATGGTTTTTGCCAACAAGTACATAAAATATTAACGTGACTTGGTTTGCGTGGAATTCATTATAAGAAAAATATGAAATTGTTTTTCTAGAATTCTGTAAGCATAAAGTTTACTAAAATGCTTTGGTAGTATCATATCGTAATATATCTATGAGCATAAATTTACCAAAAACTCTAATAGACGGGATCGACATTATGAATATCATACTATTCACCAAGTAAGGGTATTTTTTATATCTCCAATATCTAGATAAATGGTATCCTGCATGTTGCTCGAAGATATAAACTGTTACCATACCAAATTTCATCAAAATCTATGCAGTAGATTTTGTGCGATTGAAGAACATATAAACAGACAAACAAAATTAAAATCTAAAATCAAATTTCTGGCTTCTACTGTCAGTCCATACACTAAATCAATCACTCTTTTTAAAATATTTTCCATGATTCACTGATTTCAGAATTAGCTCTGTTACAGTTTTATTATATGTATAGAAATATTGTTAATTGCACAAATATTGTCAATTGTATATATCTCGGTCTTTGTTAATTTGTTCATTTCATGTCATGTCATGTAACATATTTTCATGATGTTGCCTGAACCGAATATGCACCTCACCATACATGTTAAAAGTTTCATTTAAAAAAGAACATAAATAAAACTAAAATAAAAAATAGATATTTTTATTCCATTTTAAAAAACTTTATTTCAGTTTTTATTAAAATGTTCTAGTTCACATTCTCACAAGTTGTTGGTATGTCAAACGTGACTCGTCGAATAATAACAAAAGACAAGAAAGAGCAAAGTCACACTGCACATAGTTACTAGTCATGAGTTATCTGTTTTTCATAAAATTGCATTAAAATTTTATTGCTTAATATATTGTTTGGCTTATAAATTATTTGTATTGTTGAGCATACAATGTTATTGCGGCGCTGCACAACTCGTACCACATCCCAGTCACTTGCTTTATGAACGCGCGCAAGTTGTTTTAATAATATTCTTTGCATATCTTCCAGTATATCTCTGAAGATCTACTCTCCCTCCCATGCTGTATGAAAGCACTTAATTTATTTTCAAAATATTTCTTTACATATCTTCCTGTATATCCTGAAGATCTACTCCCCCTCCCATGCTGTACGAAAGCGCCCAACTTATTTTCAAAAAATAACGTAAGTGACAATGCTTTATCACTAGTCAAAATTTAAGTTTCGTTAAGCAATTTCTTAGAAAAACGGCTATGACAGACGGATAAATGAATATGTGAAAGATTTTATAAGGGTTCCGTTTTACCTTTTGTAGTACGGAATACTTAAGACGGCTGGATATTTATGAGAGACTACTAAATACAAAATTTTATCTTTAAATCTTTAAGTGCTAAACCTTAAGACACACAGAGACTTTTTAAATTCGAGTTTTTTGTAATCTTTTGTCACTAAATTCCAATCAAAATCATGTCAATTTTTTTGTGGGAATACGTTTTCTTCTTTTCTTAATTTTCAAGCTGGCGACATACCTAATAGAACATTTAAAAGTATTTTGAAATTGCAGCAGACTAAATTCAGTTTTGTTACTAATCACTCAGTACCAAACACTTCCTGTGTTGTTTTCAACTTTAACACGAAAAGTGAAATATGAATTAGTTTTCTTTTGTCAGTCATTCACCCTTGTTGATCGCTTATCTGATGAGAAGGTAAGTTTTGATTTAGTGTTTTTGTTAACGGAACTTATTTTTGACTTTCAAATCATAATTTTTATTTCTTTTCTCTTGCGTTATGATTACATTATTAGATAAATATGATAATGTGTTCCTTAATTTAAAACTCCAAAGTAAAACAGTCCAAAACAAATGTTACAACAGAAATAGGCATAATATTTTCCAAGATACCAGTGAGCAAGTTATCTTTCAAGAACAGCTTAATATAATAATATAGTAGTCAGAAAATTTTGCATTATAGATTCATTCGATTACTTAGACTAGAAATAGAGAAATAAAACAAACATTTTTGAGAAAAAAATTATTTAAATTTGTAAATAATTGTGATCTGGAGAATGTCCCCTACATACATGTCTTTGATCTAAAATGATGGGCGTTCATATACCACACTCATCTCATATTATGATTTTGACGCATTCTGTGGAAAAGATTTGGCAAGGATATCTTACAAAATCTGTGAGTTTTGGCAAGGATATCTTACAAAATCAAAACGTTTGATCTTCAGTATGTTGCATGATACATCGTTTGAATTTTATACAGTAGAAATTATTGCACAATTTATTATGCATCTTGCATTCTTTATGACATCTTGCATTCTTTATGACATCTTGCATTCTTTGCAAAAATAAATACCATCTTAATAAGTTATCACTTCTGCAATTACTGTCTGTTTATTTGGTTTATGTAACTACTGTTAAAAGGATAAAATATAATATTTGTCTGTTGATAAAAGGTATTAAATCCACTTGTCTTTATTTTTTGTTTCATTTACTGTTCTCTACTGAATTTACGGAGGCACATGTTTGCTTCTTTGTTATCTGCATTTTCTACCTGTTTTTATATCAGAGGAACGCCTTTGTTAAAGCAATTTTGTGAACAAAAGCATTAAGTCTTGTAGATTTAGTCGAGTGCAATATTTGATAACTCAATATTGTCAGCCATGACTTTTACTTTTCGACTTAATTATGTGAAACGAGGAAGCCTCAGTGACATAAATATTAGAAGTAAACTTGTTAATTAGATTCCACATATGAATGTTTTGATGTTTTCAATTCTGAAGTGAAATGTAATAGGATATAAACAAATATATAAACCTGTCATTATCGTATAAAACGTGTTGTCGACGAAGTTCGCTAATTCTTTTATGTTTTCAATTCTGAAGTGAAACGTAATAGGATATAAACAAATATATGAACCTGTCATTATTGTGTAAAACGTATTGTCGACGAAGTTCGCTAATTCTTTTATGTTTTCAATTCTGAAGTGAGACATAATAGAATATAAACAAATATATAAATCTGTCATTATCGTGTAAAACGTGTTGTCGACGAAGTTCGCTAATTCTTTTATATTTTCAATTCTGAAGTGAAACTTTTCATTACGTAATAGGATATAAACAAATATATAAACCTGTCATTATCGTGTAAAACGTGTTGTCGACGAAGTTCGCTAATTCTTTTATAACTTTCATTGCCGTGTGAAACGTGTTATCGACCAAGTTCGCTAATTCTTTTATATATTATTCAAACTATTATATAAACTCAAAAATTGTACAATCAACATTACAAAAAAGTAATTATTTCACCACACTTGATTTTATATAAAAAACCTATTGAGCGATTTGTCTGCAAAATTAAGTCAATGTAAAATAATGTTATATTAACATATTGAAAACAAAAATTATTTTCAAAAATTGCAAAATGAACATTCATTTATATACAAAAGTAGTAACTTCACCATACTTTTCATTTTATTTACAAAATGGGTCCAGCTATTTGTTTAAAAAATAAAGTGAATGTAAAATGACACTATATTAACATTTTGAAAAAAAAATTATTTACCGTTTCATTTTGCTAAAAATAGCTCCCCAAAATTGTGCAATTAACATTAAGGAAAGATAGGTATTTCACCATGCTTCATTTAATTAAAAAAAACGGAAATAAAAACGCAAAAATATAATTTTGTTTCCTACAAACTGTTAAGATTATATTCTATTAACAGTTTAGAAAGCAAAAAAAAAAACAATTTTTTAATATTTTTTGATACGATTGATACTTTTGATTGACTTCTTACTGTCACAAGACAACTACCTTCAGGATAATGGTTGCGTACGCACTTCATTAAATATAGACATTTAAGATTACATAATATTAGTATTAACAAATATTAATACAGTGTGAACTCTATATATTTATATATCTTGGTTGGTTTGCCTTCTAACCCATCGAACCCGCCATTTTCTATTATAAACGAGAAGATATGTGTACAGTCATTACTGCTGTTTTTGTTAGACCCACATATTTACTGTGTAAACTTGACCCTTAACATATTACACCTTCTGTTTATAAGAAAATTAAAAAAAAAGCTATTGGAATAGTAAGCAAATTCAATCAAAGTTGACGGAATAATTTATATAGTTATTTAAAAATATAATAAACCAATGAAAGCTATAAGAATCCATAGTAGGGTCACAGAAGCTAACGGATGTTTTTTCTGTCTTAAAAAGTACTTGAACTCTAGCTTCACCAGTAGAAAAACAAAGATTCTGATTTACAAAAGCTTAATTAGACCCATTCTCACCTATCTCTGCTGAGACATGGACAATGACAAAAAAAATTAAACATACCATTTCTGTTTTTGAAAGAAGTATTTTAAGAAGTATTTTTGGCGGTCTAAAATGTAACAACATCTGGAGAAGAAGAACTAACTCTGAACTTTACAATTTATTTAAAGAACCGGATGTAGACAAATACATCGCAATTCAGAGAATAAAATGAGCAGAGCACTTGAGCAGAATGGACGAGTCGGGCAACAAAAAAGATCTTCTCGCTAGACCATTGGGCTCCCGAAAAAGAGGAAGACCTAAATTTAGGTGGCTCAACTGCCTGGAAAAAGACTTTAAAATCCTAAGTATAACAAACTGGATGGGTCTGGCCAAGAACAGGAGAGCTTGGGATTTGATTCTACGGAAGACAGGGGCCCATCCTGGGCTGTCAAGCCATTGTAGAAGAAGAAGCTATAAGAATAAGGGAACTGATTGAATATCTTTATAAATAAAACAGAATAAACAATTTGAAATCTTAAAACAGATATGTATTTTATTTACACACTCCATAAAGCGAAAACTCGCTATAATGAAAGAAAATACTCTGTTCCTTGAGTTATATTATAAAAAGTTAAACTGTATCATTTTTCACCACGTGAATACATTACCTAGTACACCTTTCATATATGAAAATATTTTATATTTCTCAAAAAACTATGAGTATTAGAACCATTACTATAGTTTTCCAGTAAACTTCAGAAAACTTCTAGTAATTCTGTTTTGTCATAATTTTTACTTTAGTATTTCAGAGACAAGCCGAGGAGGAGATAGGAGCAGAGAGATTTTTAACAATGTCTCTAAAATTATTTATTTATCACTTTTTATGCATAGTACTTATGTATTATATTTATTGCCACATGAACAATCTCTTCCAGTTAACCATAACAAATGGTATTGATATTTAGTAGGTAGACTGTAAGAGATTTTACAACGAAAATTCTTTATAGCACATTAGACAAAAAAAATTTTAAAAACACAAAAGCATAAGTAATACAAACTATCGACTTGATTTGGGATAGGAAAGACACGAATGACCAAGGGCACAAAGGAAAAGGTTTAAGGAGAGGTATGACTTTTTCACTTGATCTTTGAAAATGTCTAGTGACGTGATTTTCCCGGTGTCAGAATCCAAGTAATTCTAAATTTTTGTTGCTTTGACAGTGAAGGATTTTTTGTAAGTGGTAGAGGTATGTTTAGAAATAAGTAGAGTGGGTGAACTTTCAGATCGTAGCCCATGGCCATAAGCAGACAAATCTTTAAATTTGCCAGTAAGATATTTTGATTTTTTTAATATATATATTTAAAAGAAGTGTGAGTATATGAACTTGGCATAGATCACAGATCTTCAGCCATTTGAGAAGTGACCTGTATTCAGAAATATGATCATATTTTCTGAGACCGAAGATATACTGGATGAATAAATTTTGAAAACGTTCCAACTTCAACAAATATTCTTCATTAAGATTAGGATAACACACATCTCCATAATCAATTAGTGGTAACAGGAGTGTTTGACAAAGGTAGATTTACAATTATCTTGGGTACATATAGTTTTAGAATACTTTTAACTAGCTCTTTCAATTGATACCTATGCGATGTACAACATAACAAAAATTGTATACCGTTCCTTTGTCAGCCAAAAAATTTTGGATAAATACGTTTGCGTGTAAAGTACACAGGTTAATTCTGCATCAAATGGCTTCTAAGAAAAACAATGCAGACATTTTCGACAGTGTCTTCAGAGCTATTTTACATAACATTCTGAAAAAAGTAGTGTTGTAATCATCTCATCCTTTAAGATTATGTGCCATTTAACATTACCCAGTCAACATTTAATAAATCTAGGCTTATATGGATAAAATTCAAATGAATTGTTATTTGAAACATATTTTGGATATTACCCAGTGGTTCTGGGTAATGTTACGTGCATGTGTGTACAGTGCATGTACACTTTAATGAAAATTATTGACTCCATTCTGCAAGTTTACTTCATTACGTATGGACAATGACACCATACAACTTTGTCGTTAGATGTAACGAGATTGTGACAGCTGAAGAGACTTTTTATTTCAATTTGACGACAAAATAAATATGGCGTCTTTCATAATGACTGTTTTTTTTATTTTAAATAAGCATTTCAAATTATTATTTTTCGAAATTTCATAATGCCTGCTTAGAGTTGTTTTTAAATCTTAAATCGTGATTGAAATATTTCTTTCGTGAATATTATAGACTGACTAACATTTAATTTATTAGGTAAAATTTTTATTTTTTCAAAATATTAGATAAATTCTTTTTATGCGTGATCAAAGAATATATTTATTTCTTCATTACAATTATATTTAACCTTTCTTTAAATAATAATGACATTACTCATTAAAATATTTATGTGTACGTAATGGATTGATAATTGAAGGTTACTTGTTTCAAATCTTTTATTATATTTGATTAACTTTAAAATTATGGTTACTTATTTTTTATTACATGTTCGTTCCTATAAACCTGACAATATGATCTCCTGTGCTTGTTTTTTGGCAAAAATAATACATTAATTAATTAAATACTGCTGTACACCCTCTATGACGTCTGCAATATTCATTTTAAACTAACGAGTTTTGTATTTATCCTTCTGGCGACATCGGCGACTTTTGAACGAATATCCTAGTGATACTTTACTTTTGGTTTTGGCAACGCTACGTACGGACTTATTCAATAACATTACAGTAACAATATATAAAACGATAAATTAATTAATTAAATACTATTTTACATCCTCTACGACGCCTATGACCATCACGATAAACTAATAAGTTTTATATTTATCCTTCTAGCGACGTCTGGCGATTTTTGAACAAATATTCTAGGAACATTTCATTTTTGTTGTTAACGACGCTGAGTACGGACATATTTTATAAGATTGTTGCAACAACAAATATAATAATAAATAAATAAATTAAATTCTGTTTCACATCTTTACTAACTCTGAGATCATCACTATAAACTAATGAGTTTTGTATTTATCCCTCTAGCGACATCTGGCGACTTTTGAATCAATACCCTAGCGACATTTAACTCTTGTTGTTAGCGACGCTGCGTACGGACGTGTTTTATAAGATGGTTGCAACAATAAATATAATAATAGATAAATTAATTAAATACAGTTTCACATCCTCTACGAACTCTATGATAAGCACTATAAACTAAAAAGTTTTATAAGATTTTTGAATGAATCCCCTAACGACATTTAACTTTTTGGCAACGCTGCCTTTATAAGATTGCCGCAACAAAATATAAAATAATAAATTAATTAATTAAATATGTACAGTTTTATATCTTCTACGAACTCTACGATAATCACTATGACTATATTTTGTATGTATCTCCTAGCGACATCTGGCGACTTTTGAATCAATACTCTAGCGACACTTTGGTGTTGTCAACGCTACGTATGGACGTATTTCATAAGATTGCCGCAACAAAATAAAAAAATAATAAACGAATTAATTAAATACTATTTTACACCCTCTGTAACGTCTACAATCATCAATATATACAAATGAGCTTTGTATTTATGTTTTTAATGATATCTGATGACTTTAGAATACACTAGCGACACTTCCTAATCTTCATAAATCTTATAAAAAATTGTTGCAACGTCCGTTAACATACGTCCGTACCCAACGTTGCTAACGTTGTGTACGGACGTATTTTATAAGATTGCCATCATTGCCAGATTGCAACAACGGTGATTGTCATGACAGCAATGATTTTTATTTATATCATTAAACAGATCATGACAGCATTATCATAACACCATATAGAGAAACTATTATTAATTCTATATGTGATAATTGGATGTTTTCATTATTGTTCGTTTTCCTCTTTTTTTCATTATTTTAATCGGCGGTATGCTACTTGCAATAATTTTTCCAGTGCTGTACTGAATACTTACGAGACTGATCTGTTTAGTACACAAATCACTGACACAGATTTTCCATACTTTCGGTTTTCGCGGATAAATCGCGGTGATAACAACGCAATCTGGATGTTATATAGTATGTTAATGCCCATCATTCTATATCAAAGATATATTTGGCAACATTCTGCAGATCACAATTATTGACAAATTCGTGTAATTTTTTTAGAATGCTTTCTAACCGACTCTTTCCATTATTTTTATACCACACAAAACTAAAAGAAAATCGAATAACATCTATCTGTCTAAGACGTACATACAAATATTTGGAGTTTATCAAAAACTATGAAACTTAGAACGATTTAAATAAATTTTTGATAAAGTTTAGGTCCATTTTAAATAAAACTGTATTATTGTTATCCCACACTACGACACGAAACTAAAAAAAATCGAATACATCTATCTACAACGCGTGTAAAGGTATTTCGAATTTCTCAAAAACTATGAAACTTATAACCATTTCTATGCTTTTTCGATAAAGTTTAGATAGGCTATTTAAAAACGCTGTTTTCTTTATAATTTTAGCGTTGTCTGTGTTTTTCATCGAATATTATTGGAAAATATGAACGAAAATCATTTAGAAATACGTGTGGTGAATCCGGATAAAGCACGAATGAGGTCTGTGTCAAAAGCTAATACTGAAAAAGCTCAGAGGAAAGCGTAAAGATAAATGAATTGGCCGCACAGTAGTCATGTTCTAACTACTGCGTTCTGAAGTCAAGGGTGGTACTCAAATTTGTTTAACTGTGATTATTATTCTTTTTTACGAAATAAGTTAGTTAAAGTAAGGAATTTTTTAATAAAAAATAGTTCTTTTTGGCATATTGACTAATGACTAGGATGGCACCGATAAAACATAAGTTTCTCTCTAAAGAGTAAGAGCTGAATGCACAGGTATCATAGTTTATCTTCTTAACGGGTCAGTTTTGAAGATAGTTAAAGAGAGAGAGAGAGAATATATTTTTGTGGACATTTCTTCATTAGCTTCTAGAACTATCTTAGATAAAATTCTAAAAAGAAAATAATTCTTATATCCTCCTAGCTTGCTGTTTCCCTTAATACTCTACAATACTTATTGGTTTTCCACGATCATCTGGGAAACGTTGATAACAAAACAGAAGTGTTTAGAACAGGAAAAAATGAATCTAATTTGCCACAATTTGATTGTACATATCCAGATGTTGTTATTCCACACCAATTCTTAACCACATACGAAATTTAAAAAAAGCCACAAGCGATTAACCACATTTGAACTTTAATAAAACCGCATTCTGTTAACCACATATGAAATTTTTTAAAAAACCACATGCGGTTAATCACATTCGAACTTTATAAATTCCGCATGCTCTTAACCACATACGAAATTTAAAAAAAAAACCGCATGCGGTTAACTATATACAAAATTTAAAAAAACCACATGCGGTTAACCACATACGAAATTAAACATTCGAACTTTAATAAAACCGCATTCTGTTA
This sequence comes from Druceiella hillmani, assembly GCA_039881145.1. Taxonomy (NCBI): domain Eukaryota; kingdom Metazoa; phylum Arthropoda; class Insecta; order Lepidoptera; family Hepialidae; genus Druceiella; species Druceiella hillmani. The sequence continues at coordinate 7,135,205 of JAYKKI010000035.1, forward strand.
ATCACATATGAAATTTAAAAAAAAACCATATGCGGTTAACTACATACGAAATTTAAAAAAAAAGCGACATGCGGTTAACCACATACGAAATTTTAAAAAAGCCACATTCGGTTAACTACATACAAAATGTAAAAAACATAATCGATTTCTTCATTTATTCCTCTAAAATTTGCATATAAATATTCTTACGTGTTCACCATTGAAATACATGAGGATTAATGTTATTTATTACCATGTTAAATTTCAAGCTTGTACGTCGAACAGTCTCTGAGGAAAATGGCCTTTAATCTGCTTGTAAATATTTTTTCGCAGTCACCATTAAAATTTATACAGATTAATATGGTTTATTAATGTACTAAAATTCAAGTTTGTACGTCGAACAGTCTCTGAGAAAAATGGCCACTAATCTACTTGTAAATATTTTTGCGTAGTTACCATTAATATTTATCCAGATTAATATGCTTTTTCACTGTACTAAACTTCAAGTTTTTCGTCGAACAGGTGTAAAAAGCAGGCGGATGGACACGTGAATTATTTCAAAAGAAAAACCTTAGATCAAATTCCTTTTCTCCAATCTAATTTGAGGAGGTGAAACTTCTGTGGGCATGGAAGGAATCGAACGAGCAAAACAATGTTTTTGCGTTTCGTTTGCCTAATATACATCAAACGTGAAATTTGCCTAATGAGCGTATGTAGTCACATCACTTTAGGTAGAATCAAATGCTTTTAGAGTGATGACAGTGTGACGGATGATTTAGCTGGACCATAGTGTGATATGACCTTTTGATTTAGATAAAACACAGTGTGTAATGTCGGAGACTGCTGCACTTGTCTGTTTTTTTGGAAACGTCAATTATAAATGGTACATTAAAATTGAATTTTTGTTTTTAATCCGGTCCCGATGTTTTCGATGTCATTCTCTTTGGAACTTTGTGCCTTATGCACTCGTTCCCGATTTTTGTCATTCTGGTTTTTTTTCTGTTCACTTTACCTTTGCATAATGCGAAATTTTAATAAAAACGTGAAATTTACAAACTTTTTGAAATTCACAGCCTCGTATTTTTTTTTAATTTTAGGGCTACACGCTTGGAGTCTAGGATTATTACAATTCACACACTCCTCTTCAAATCAACACTTGGCTCACTTGGATTGGATGATAAATCTATGTGATATAATCCATTTTACGGACACCTGTCGAATCCAATTGACAATCGGGTACGCAGTTCGCGAAACCGGTACTGGCATAAACTTTCATCCTACTTCTTTAAAATGAAACTAAGATGGCGGCGCTAAATTTATTTTTAGTTAAGTTATTGAAATTTGAAGTTACTTCGACAGAAACTGTCTCTCATTTAGGCGCAACTGCCTCTTCATACCCGGTATAGATTTCAAAAACGCTCCCACGTCAAAAATTCAAGTGATATCAAATTTCTCTAAGAGCTTGATATACTTCTATACATGTACACTTAACATATTATAGCTACGTAGAGAAAACAATGATGAAAATAAGTAAAAACTAGAGGAATACGTGTTAGAATAAACATAAAATATAGTTATTCTAAATTGCTAAAGCAAATTAACTAAAATTTGAAGTGAAACTTCTAATCAAATAACAGCACAAATCAAATGATAGGATTTTATTAAATTTTCGATTTAACGGTTTAAAAATAATAGGGATAATGACACATTGCACTACACTATTAACCTTAATATTATGCAAACAGAGGCCAAGAAATAAAAGGTGACATATGAAAATTCCATTAATAATTTAATTTTGATATTTTTTTTTCACTTTCGAACTTTAAATTTAAAGTTCCAATCATATACGGTAGTTGACTCATTCTTAATTTTGATATTCTTCATACAATATTGTGAAATATAAGTTAATTAAAAATCAGTCTTGAAAAAAATTCAAAAATTGATTGAAAAATAAGCCAGTTGTAGGCTTCTAAATTTGAAGATACGGATAGAGTTGGGTATATCTCTGTCTCTTTTCCTCTCGTAGAATATAATGTGCAATATTAAAAATGACCTCACCACACAGTACTGCCGTCCTTGTTTAAAGGTTTAATTTAAACTTTTATAACTCGATCAATTTTTAAGATTATTTAAAAAAAATTTCACTCTTCATCAGCTTGTACCTTGAAATTATGTTTAATGAAATGAAATTTTTTTTGTCAAATACCCAATTGTAGCACCAATCAAATTCTATTCGATGTTCAATTTAACGGTTGAAAAATAGTAAAGATACTTCAATATGAGGTTTAACATTATACAAACGGAGCGCAAAAAATTAAAGATTTTATTATAATTATAATTTTGAAAGACTTATTCAATAATAAATCAGCTCTGGCGATGCATGAAGATAATTTTTTTCACTTTTGAAATTTTAATCGAAAGTTCCGATCAAATTGTAGCACCAATGAAATTCTATTCGATGTTCTATTTAACGGTTGAAAAATAGAAAAGATGATGACACATGACACGTCACTATGAGGCTTAATATTATACAAACGGGGCGCAAAAAATTAAGGACGGTATTCAATGATATGACACCGATGGCAGAACGCGAAGATATTTTTTTTCAATTCGAAAGCATATATCAGGATATATTAAAAATAATTTAAATATTTTTATTAACGTATTCATAGATATATTCACTCGACTAATTATATTTATTTGAATAAAACTGTAGAAATTGGGAGGCTGTGAACAATGAGCGAACGAACGGTCGGACGGCGATAATGTATTTATGTGAGTTCATTGTTTCATTATGACACTCTAAAAGCAAATAATAACTGAACAAAGTTATTACTTGCTATTATTAGTTATTACTTGCTTATTATCCACTATAAATTCATTACAATTTGTTATGTACACGTTTATGACAAAAACAGTTTGATCTTCAAACTAGCGAGATATGTTACAGAATACAATATCTTTATATGTAGGTACTTTCAAATTGTGGCTTAGTAGATTTATTCTTGCTACTACTTTCCCTATTTCAAACACTTCCTGCTATTTCTTCCATTTTCATAGCTGAGCATGGAAAATTAATAAATGTCCTTTTTTCAGTCATCCGCTGTCGTTGATCACTATTTTCTCATCTGGGAAGTTAAGATAAGTTTTGTTTTTGTATTTTTTGTAATACAACTAATTTTTGACTATCCAATTATCATTTTTTTTATTATTGTATGATGCTTATCTTAAATAAATATGGCAACCTGTGCGTTAATTGAATAAATTATATTTAAGAAATTATGAATTGGTTTATCCGTATGTCTCATAAGATACCTTACCTCATAGCTATACATCATACTGCTGTAACCGCAGTATCTTATAAGATATTTTACCAGTTTACTGGTAAAGCATCTTCAAGGGTATCACAGTCGAAGACATAGGTTCCAACATAAACGGGAAACGTATATTCAAAAATACTAATTGGCAATATAGCTTTCAAGAGCTACTTAATATAACAATATGGCAGCTAGAAAATTTTGTATTTCAGTTTTATTTTAATTAATTTAACTAAAGCAAAAAAAAGATTTTTGAGAAAAAAAACTTCAAAAAATAGACTTGTAAATTTAAGAGTCAAAATGCCCATAATATGCTAGAAGGGGGATATAGATATTATTATATAGTTACATACAATCAGCCCTATGTTATACTATTTACTTACATATAAATTAGCTAACGCACGATAATAACGATTGCTTAAATTTCAGTTTAAAAATCGGCATGTTGTATCCGACTCGTGTTATCCTATCTTTTATTCATCGTTAACGTACCACAGGCAACCACTATTAGATGACTTGAGAGACAAGACTAACGTCTTATAACGTTACGAGTAGATAGAAGGGAACAGAGCTATTTTGTTGACGTTTACAATTCTATATTTTGTCTATGGATGACAGGAGGTGCGCTAAGTAAGGTTTATTAGTCTTATTACTTTCATCGTCTTTATTAAATTGTCCATTAGCGAATGCAAAATGCTTTTTTGGCATATGCGAATGCAAAACATTTTTTACGATATGATGTATATAACGACGTTTGTTGGTATCTAATTTAATAAATAACAATTTCTACGAAACACCTATAAAAATTTGTCACCTTTCTTTCAGTTTGTTCAGTTAATTCTACTACTAAGAATTAATTTACTAAATTATCAAAAGAAATATTAAAATAACCTATAAAGTCAGCTGTTAACATCTACTGTGTTAGCCACCATTATGTAAAATGATGTAAGGCGCCATTTTGACTTACATAATGTCAAAATAAAGATCTCGTGCCAACGCCCGCTTGAAGCTAATTATTCTGTAACTTTTACGTTATTCATAAAGTAACATGTTACAACATAGTACTGAATACGTTTTCTAGTGCCGTATGATAAAAATAAAAAAAAAATATTATTTAAACGTAAACTCAGATAGACAGCCAAAACCAATATTGTTCTACGTTGATGATTTAAAATTTTCAAGCGAAGATAAAATTTCTCAATGCCTTTCGAGAAACCAAAAACATTTTAAATTCACCTTCAAGTCTGTCTTAATCAAATACTTTTATTATCCTTGTATAGATAAGATTTTATTTTATCTAAATTTTAAGTAAGTCGACTAAAAACATAGGATGGTCTTTAAAAAATTTTATATTCACTACATTTTGAGATTCTGGAAAGATAGTCAGGTTTCTGAAAAAAGGTTTCAACCAAAATCTACAAAGAGTTGTTATTGATACAGAAAACTTTTATTATATTTGTATAGATAAAAAGATGTTATTTCATCTAAAGTTTAAATAAGTCGACTAAAGGCATCGAAAGGTCTTTAAAAAATGGTATATTCCCTATATTTTGAGATTCTGAAAAGATGGTCGGGTTTCTGATAAAAGGTTTCAACCAAAATCTACAGAGTTGTTATCGATACAGAAAACGTTTATTATATTTATACAGTTATGATGTTATTTCATCTAAATTTTTAATAAATCGAGGAAACACAACGGAAAGTCTTGAAAACATTGTATTTTCACTATATTTTGAGATTCTGAAAAGATGGTCGGGTTTCTGAAAAAAGATTTCTACCAAAATCTACAGAGTTGTTATCGATACAGAAAACGTTTATTATATTTATACAGTTATGATGTTATTTCATCTAAATTTTTAATAAATCGAGGAAACACAACGGAAAGTCTTGAAAAAATTGTATTTTCACTATATTTTGAGATTCTGAAAGGATGGCCGTGTTTCTGAGAACAGGTTACCACTAAAATTGGCAAAAATGTTTTATCAATACAGACGAATAAACCTAAAGTGTATGTCTGCGCTCTTAAAATTGTCAGCTTTTAAGTATATTTTTCCTTTGTATATTCTATTGTGAAAACGAATCCGAGGTTAAAAATAATTTAACGGCTCTGTAAGAACAGATTAACAAAAAATTAACGAAGATCAATTAAGAAAAATTTAACTCGAAACTTACCAAAATTTATAAAGTTATAGATAGTGACCAAGGGGAAAACTTAGTTTTTGTTTCAACGTAATATCTGGAACGGTTCCAAACTTATGATGATGGCGGTATTAGGTTCAGTGAAGTTATATCTTGGCAGTCTTAGTTTTGAAACTGTGGCACTTACATGTACGCTTTTCGTATTCCTAATTCAGGTTGAATATACATTCCATTACAATGTAATCTAGAAATCTTCCTGCATGGGAACGTATGCATGTGCATGGTGCACCATATAACTATTTACTCTTTAATTATTATCTAATACTATTTTTGTAGATGACATCTAACTTCTTCGATGAAACTCCACAGGGCATAAACTATAGTGCAACAGCAAAATCCTGATCAATTCTGTATATTCATACTCTAGAACTTGTACCATTCATGTGTATCATTCTGAATGACTCCTTAAAAGATTGGATGATTATCATCCGGCTTTGGATACTTCAATACATTACCAAGTGCGAAACATATTGGAGAATTCCATTAGATCAACACTTAACTGCCATAAAACCGACAATGTAAAATTAATGAAAATTTAAATAAAGTGGACTGGAGTGTAATTTTAGACCTGAATACTAATCAAAGTATTAACAATGCGTTAAAAAAATGTGAAGTATTTTTTAAACTATATCTGAACATGTCCCCAAAAGGAAGATAAAATCCGTGAAATAACCTTCCTGGTATTCTTTAAGTCTTGAAAAACTTACAGTAGAAATGGATGCATTTCATAAAAAAATACCACAAATACAGTAATAAAACATGCATTCACCCATTAAAGGATTGAATTTTGAAAAGCCCTTTTTAGCGGATGTCTACGTTATATAAGAAAACTCTGTGAAACATTTCAAATGTCTAAAGTCGGCAGTATTTCCTCTTGGTAATGATGAAATTAGTTAATCAGTCAGAACGTGTTATTTTCCATATATACATAGATTAGAACAAAATTTAAATATATTTTAGTAAGCCATGACTTCGAAAAACCGAGCTATTGGTGCAAACCGATACAGATATAATATGTTCCAATTAATTCCAACAATATCATCCGAAAAATTAGTGGAGTATAGATCTTATTATTAAAAATAACACGAAATAACAAAATACCTGTATATCATTCCAGAAAAAACTAAAAATGGAAAAATGTAGGACAGGATTGCAGACTGAACGTCTACGAGAGATATACATTTTTCAAACGATCCTTGAAGACCTTTCAGTAATTGAGATCCTTTTCAGTAATGTTCCTAATATTAGTTTCCAGGTGATTCCGAATTGTAATTTCGTGGTTTGGATATTAAATTAATTTTTATAGAGAGAGGTGTCAGCGCGATAAAAACATCGATAAATGAAAAAAGAACTTAGATCTTGAGAGTTCCATACCGTTCTCTAATTTGATCGTAAAGTTTAGTGAATAGAAACTAAAAATATGCACAAGAAAACCATAAAGCAATAAGAAATTATTTGTCACATAATAAATCCACGCATAATAATAAATTAACATTTTTACTGTCCATTATTTCAAAAGGAAAAGGTACACTTATAGGATCACTTCGTTTTTAGAAATTAGCAGAAGGAAGAAAACAAAATTTCAGGCTTCTGATTTTTTTTCTGATTCCTGTGTCAACACAGATTTTCCTCAAATTTCGTTTTCTTCCATTTGCGAATTTCTTCCTTCTACGATAAGAACTTCGAAGAAAACCAAATTTCAAGATTCTGTATCAACGCAGACATCCAACAGATTTTAGTGAGTCAATGAATCAGTATCAAAGAACGTGAAATTTGAAAGATTGAATCCTTTATTGGATAAAATTAGAAGGGCCTCTAACTAGACCTAAAAATATTGCCTTGATGGAAGGACAGACAAAAATACGGATAACAAAGTGATTCTATAAGGTTTCCATTTTATTCATGTCACAGTTTTCATAATCTAGCAGAGACCCATAAGCTGATTAATCTAGAAATAGGCTGTTAAACTAGAATAATTTTGGCTCTGCGGACTATTTAGGACATTGTAGAGAATTGGTAGTACACAATTATGACGTCAATCGCTAATCTTAAATCGTTTGTTATGCAACCTATTTCCAAAAATATGATCATAGATTCAGAGACTAATGACGTAGAGGATGTACGGATTCGTATGTATAAAGTATAAAGCTCGTCAACGCGAGCAAATATTGATAAACAGTATATATACTCACTTTAAGATTATCATCTGGAGCATGATGAGTATACTCTTGGGCATGTAGCTCCACCAGAACGTGCGTATCAAAGTCCATACGAGGGAGGGCTTCCGGCCTTGCTTGCTCGCTCTCTCCACCTCCTCGAACCATTTTCTGCAAACAAAAATAGGTGTGACGTCAGAATTGCTTTTCTTAACACATTTCTAACTATTGAAAGATAATAATAAATTATTTAGATATTATTTTTTGATTTGGAAATCGAAGAAAACTTCTCGCACCTAAAAAGTCAAAAAGAAGTGAAACTTATGTTTGCAAAGAGGACGCCGATCGAGAACAAAACGCTAAACGCATTGCTTCCATTAACGTCAACCGAATATTTTTCGATAATCGAAGTTAATCAATGTTAAACGCCCTCATTACTTCAAAAAATGACTAAATGGAAACACATACTAACATTGATCTAAAAAAAGTTAGTCAGTGTGTTCTGTTTACACAATGTTATTCTGCAACACGTAAGAAAATAATATACAAGAGAAATACAACATATTTTAATAGGAATATGCTAAATGGAAAAGTTTAGCCAAAATTACCTCACGTTTCCAATCTTACAAGCAGAAGGCGCGGTTGTGAGTGAGTTTGAGAATAATTTTGTGTAGTAATAGAATACACTTAAGTGCACACAAACAAGCCAATAATGAGAAATAACCTCAAAAATTTTGCTAACAGCATATATGTTTCATAATTACAGGTTATAAGCAGCCTCATGACGGAGTGGTAATGCGCGAATTCAAAAATTGTTTAAATTTACGCTATATTTAATGTCTTAAGTACACGTTTACAACTTTACAAATAGTTCTGTTTGCAAATAGGTCTATAATAGAGTACACCTTCAGTGTACTAAGAAACCTCCCTCGTCAAGTTTTCAGAACAACAACTAGACATGGTTGCCAACCTTCACCATATTTTCATCTTACCATTGAGCGATTGCCCTTTATTTCTTTTTTTTATATATTTTTTTTATTTCTTTTGACAAGAGTCAAAAAACAAGAAGCATACCTCATTGACAGCTCTTGCAAAGTTTAGAGCTAATTTTACCAAGAATGACAATGAAGTCCACAAGGCCTCATCACTTTACTAATCAGCAAGACACTGAATAGCAGTAATATTATGAGTGGCTCTTGGCTCGCAATAGTAGTGAATCCCACCATGATACAAAAGTTAATATTAAACTAAATTTCTTAGACCGTGTCATCTCTTTAACAATTGTATTAGAAAGACCGCAAATAGTAACAGTTTTATCACTCCATCTGGAAGTTCATAAAATTGCCAACAAACCTTGCAACTTACTTTTCACCCACTTCTAATTGCCGTATCGATTTGAAATTTTTCAGTCTTAAGCAAACCTTGTGACAACACTATAATATGATACCGTCGAGTTAGTGTGATGGCGAAGGAGAAGGAAGAAGGTAGTGACAGGAATTTTTCAATGGTCAACAATAAACCTATCGAGTCTGGGTTGGTTTGACTTGTTTCAATGAGTCCTTTGGTTACTTTTTGTTACCTGGAGGATCTGGTGATGGAGGAGAAATGTGGTCACAGAAACTTCTCAATGTGTAACCCATCGAGTTTTGTTTGACTCGGCTCAATAACTTCTTTTGTTGCGTATTGTAACTAAGTGAGTCCGATCATGGAAGGTGTAAATATCCCTATCGAGTTTTTGCTCGCTCAATTTGTCTCAATAATACTTTGGTTACGAAGCTTGAATTTTAGTTTTTGTAAAACTATAATTACTAACATTTTCTCATTTCATCCCAAAAACTATAATTTTCCCAATTCATACATACATTAACCGAAGCATTAGAAAACATGCGGAAAATCGACGTAGAACCAAAATGGAATAATTTAAACAAACAAACTTACTTTTGCATTTACATTATTAATTAAAGTTAAGATTGAAAGTAAACCTATATTTTTTCGACCGATTTCATTCTTCACAACGGAGGGGTTGACGAGAGTGAAATGTCTATGATTGATGGATGAAACGATATAATGGACGCAACAAGAGGAGTGTTTGGCGCTGTGTCAACCGCGAGGCGTTCTTTTGATTCATGATAGCGCTCTCAGTGATAATCAAATTAAATTAGGGTGACGAATCCATCGCTCACTGTCCCTGCGGTTATACAGGATGTATCATTCGCTTTGTGTCAAGCCAGTAAAAGGAAATTACTAATAGATGCGTCACATTCGGAAAAATAGGACTTCACATGTTTATCTGCATACATCTTAACCCTAACGCGCAATGCAAAAGACCGACAATAATCGGTGCAACAACAATTGAAGAAAATAGAAGAAATAATATTTAATACTTTAACGCAGATGGCCCACAAAAATCCCTTCCACAAAAAATCGGAGCCTTTCTGGCAGACTCTCGCAGATTCAAACGTTACGCACTAATGTGCGTGTGGAGTGTATGTGGAGTGTAGTAATAGACAGACTATTTCATAGCTTTACGCAAAGATACACGTAAGCATAAATAAAACTAGAATCTTCTACTTTTTATTAAAAATTCATCACAATAGTTACCATTTAGATCAATAAATTTGCCTGTTAGAATAAACTATCTATGCTTATCTTATATTTTTTTAAATATTAAATATATCTGGCGTTAATTTTGTAGAAATTCATTATTCACAATTAAATGAAACTACGTGATGTAGTATTATTTCTACTTTCTCTAGGTTCTTTACCACGACCTAAGTTTCGTTATATTATAACACCTTCAGGTGGGCTATTAGCAAAGATTAACCATTTAATTTTTGCTAATTGCCCACTTGAAAATGTTGTAATACAAAATATATTTGGCGTTAATTTTGAAGAAATACAATATTCACAATTAAATGAAACTACGTGATGTAGTAATTTTTCTACTTTCTTTAAGTTCTTTACCACGACCTAGGTTTCGTTGTATTACAACATCTTCAGGTGGGCTATTAGCAAAGATTAACCATTTAATTTTGCTAATTGTCAACCTGAAGATGTTGTAATACAACGAAGGTTAATCTTTGCTAACAGCCCACCTGAAGATGTTGTAAAACAACGAAACCTAGATCGTAGTAAAAAACTTAAAGAAAGTAGAAATAATACTACATCACGTAGTTTCATTTAATTATGGATTGTTATGTTTTTCATTAAATTGTAAAACATCTGGAAATATTTTTTTCGCAACGGTTAGATACGCACTAATAATCTTTGACATAACGAGAACTCATTTTATTTGCTATACCAAATACAGTACTGCGAATTTATTCAGGTCATCTGAAATACAAGTTTAAAGCATTAGAGCTAATAACCATATAGCATGGTTATAGCATATAAGTTGCATTTTCAGAATTGAATGGTCCTAACTCATTTGAATTAAAAACTTAATTAATATATTGTCTGTAACTTGTAAATTACAATGCTTAAATATGTTAAGTAACACATCTCGGCTTCTAAAGTCTGACCCTTTAGTTAATATATTCTCTGTAACCTGTAAATTACAATGCTTAAATATGTTAAGTAACACATCTCGGCTTCTAAATTCTGACCCTTTAGTTGATATATTCTCTGTAACCTGTAAATTACAATGCTTAAATATGTTAAGTAACACATCTCGGCTTCTAAATTTAAATTTACAAAAATTTTAAATGTACAAAAATAGACCCTTTATTTAATATATTCTCTGTAATCTGTAAATTACAATGCTTAAATATGTTAAATAATACATGTCGGCTTCTAAATTTAAATTTGCAAAAATTTTAAATTTACAAAAATAAACCCTTTAGTTAATATATTCTCGGTAACCTGTAAATTACAATTCTTAAATATGTTAAATAATACATATCGGCTTCTAAATTCTACCCTCTACCCAATTCCTCCTTATTAATGGAATTATCTACCCCAATTAACCAAGCTATATATTTAAAAAAGATAATAATAATATTTCTGGCTTAGAAATTGGGGTCGGCAATTGGACTCACAGTTAACTTCAATATATTTTTACTCATTACTTTTCAAATATTGAATATATTTGGCGTTAATTTTATAGAAATTCATTATTCACAATTAAATGAAACTACGTGATGTAGTATTATTTCTACTTTCTTTAAGTTCTTTACCACGACCTAGGTTTCGTTGTATTACAACATCTTCAGGTGGGATATTAGCAAAGATACTAGATACTAAGACATCTTTGCTAATATCCCACCTGAAGATGTTGTAATACAACGAAACCTAGGTCGTGGTAAAGAACTTAAAGAAAGTAGAAATAATACTACATCACGTAGTTTCATTTAATTGTCATTACTTTTCATTAAGTGCCTTATATCTTGTTGTAAGTAATTAATTAATTCGATATATATTTATTAAGATAAAATAAACGTCTTACTAAATGGAAATGTGCCATCTTGGAAATATTTTTGCATTGAACTTTTTTTATAAAACTTCTTCATAACTAACCGTTCCCGTGCCTCCGTTTACGTGAACTTTCGATAATTACAATTTAATTAACCCTAAGATTGAAAGTTAAAATATACTTAACGCCGTAATTAACATTATACAAGTAAACTTTTTCAAGACCAAGAAGGTCTTGAAAAAGTTTACTACTGACTGAAATTTTAAATTATATCTTCTTTTGAAATGGGGCAATTGCAACGACACGAAGCCTTTGTCACATCAGATCCTGTATCGTTCACCAGTTAAAATCCCATGAGAAACCCTTCAACGGATACTGTGCGATTTACGAATAATCACAGTTAAAGAGACAGAAATTCCAAAAATCCTATTGCTTTGATTACGTCCCATTTAATAGCCTTTTTCCCTGAATGTCTTCAATATACAGACATTCCAATCATACAATGTTATTATGTGAATATATTTCTATTGGTTTCCCACAATTTCCGCAGTATTCATAATTGTCGCTGTTCACGATTTCCACTATTCATAATTTCCGCATCGTAGCTACGTATAGACCAAGGACATGAATAATATATCAGTTGTAGTGGACTGTCGTAAAAATTTATACAAGCTTTTGTATTATCTAGTGGATTAGTTTGCTTTTGTAACTAATTTCTATACTAGATGATGTTTGCGAGTTCGTCCATGTAGAAACACATTATTGGTACTTTTTATCCTTCCCCGGTATTCAAGAAATTAAACTTTCAAGACCTTCCTGCATACAACGTTCCTGGTTTTTCTCTTTGGCTGGAGGAGAACGAAACTGTCAGGTAAACTGACTCTGCAGCTCGCCACATATAACTGGAATGGGAGAAACACTCACTCCTCAGAACAACGCAAGCCAATTTCGAACTCTGACCCTATGAACTATTTATAATCATAACCTAAGAAACCTTTACAGGAAAATGCAGATGCTTAAACCTATAATGGTAGGCTGAAAATATCAAAGTACCTAATTTGGGTGATGAAGACGGTATCTCCATGATTAATCTTGGGTTCGATTATGCACATAATGCCTTAAAGTTTATAGGTGATAATAAATTTCACAGGCCAATAGAAGAACAGAACACTAGCATTTAATTTGGTGGGATGTACAGATTTTAGATCATCCCCATTTTAAACCTCTTGAGGGATGAATTTGGAAAATCAATAGAACATTTATCCATTAGTTTGTAACAGACTCCATATATGTATGAATGTATACACCTGTAACTTTAAAATAAACAAACTTCTACGATAATAAACTTCACAGGCCAATAGAAGAAAAGAACACTAGCATATAATTTGGTGGGATGTACAGATCTCATCTCATCCTCATTTTCAACCTCTTGAGGGATGAATTTGGAAAATTAATAAAACATGTATCCATAACTTTGTAACAGACTCAATATATGTATGAATTTATACGTCTATAACTTTAAAATAAATAAACTTCTGGTATAGAGCTTCTTCCTTTTTTTCTCAGCCTTATGGGTTCTTAGTTACGTGGTATTAAAAACCTACATTCAAATTTCAAGTTGTAAGCTTTAAAATTTTGGAGATTTCGTGATGACCCTCATCGTTAATCATATTTCTCTTTTATATATGTAGATTGGTGAAATATAAAAAAGCACGAGCTACATATTTCAACTTTATTACATAATTACAATTAGCTAAGCAACAGTACTTTCAAGTTTTAAAAATGTGATAATTGTTGTGAACTTCCTCTATAATAATATAATTTCTCCCGATTCGTGAATGTTGCGACAAGTAAAGTTCAAAAAAACCTGTCAAGTTCGAGTAGAACTCGCTGTATGAGGGTTCCGTACGCATATAGACACATAAACATTAAAAGATACATAATGTTCCTATTACAATATTTACAAATATTAATTTTACACAACTTGAACGTATTGCCTACCATGTCTTTCACAGGCGTGAAACATCGGATATGTTTCAAAATATAACTACAAATTAAAGATTTTCTGAACTTTATCCTTTGCTTGTGCTGTGAGACCTTGCTGTTTGCCAAATTGTATGATTCTAGGTCAAAGGGGAGTACTCTATGGGTTTTAATTTATTTGCGAGTGTCAAAATACGCGGCTTAAATAACCATTTTCTTAGGGTTCTTCTTAATTGGGTTAATTTATAAACTTGATTTTTTTACAGCTCCAAAGGACCGTAGGTCTAAGTATTTGATATCAATTGATACCTTCACGCGTTCCTGAGAAAATTATAGTGACAGACAGAAAAAAAAGACAACAAAGTGATCGTATAAGGTTCCCTTTTTTCTCCTTTTGAGGTAAGGAACTCTAAAAATAATTTCAGAATGAGCACTACCCTTTATTGGTTTAACAGTATATTTTGAAATATTATTTTGTCTGAGTAGAATATATGATTAGTAAGTATTATTTAAGTGTTAAAATACTGGACTGCTGCGATATTGGAATAATTTAATTTAGGTGTATAAATATTAACCAGCTGCGATATTTCAATATTTTACTTGTATCATCATCATCATCATATATATTAATACGCTAAGGTTAAGATGTTACTCTCCCTTTTTAGAAAAACCTCACAACTAATCCACATAAATTATATATCATTTTATAGATAATTGCTTGCTCTACCGGCATCCACAACTAAAAAATTTATTATTGCTATTGTTTTTGCAAATTAATTAATTATTAAAATTACATACACAAAACAGCAATGCTGCCATCTAACGGCTCAACGTCAATATGATTGACGGTCGGTAAAATTTTTGTTTAATTTCAAATCCACTCACGTATAAATAAAGTGGCGCTTTAGCTCAATGCTTTTGATACTTGCGCCTCTATATGTCAATTTTAGTAAAATATTTGTTTGATCTGTCATCTGAGCTTCATAATGGAATAAAAACGTAATAAGCAGTGTGCAAAATTAGAAATGGATTGAATACCTGCAATCAATTTTGATTTATTAAATTGAGTTGAATAATTTATAATGCGAAGACTTCGCACGGGTCACGCTAGTATTTAAATATTAGCCTACTGCAATATTTGAATAATTATATTCGGGTGTTTAATTATCAGAGTATGGAAATATTGGAATAATTTTAAATATTATAATACGGCAATATTGAAATATTTTGGTATTTAGTTGAATGGCAACTCATCTGACTGAATAAATAAATTTTTGCCAAGTTAGTAAACTACTTTTCAAAAATTGTATATTTAGCTGAAAATGAAATAGATATTAGTATTGTATTTCTATACATAAAATAGTAAGGAATTTAGGAAAGTCAATATTATCCTTTCCTATGTTACAAATTGACTAATATTTTGTGACTAATATTTTGTGTATAGAGCACGCTCACGAGAATTGTAAGTTCTCCAAAGAAGACCAGGTCACGCATTCGTCACATTTTTATACAAACATCTGTTCGAGCACTGAACACTTGTTTAGTTTCGGCTAGCAATTATTTAGGAAACAATTATTTAAATGATACTATCAGCTGTGGCACATTTCGCGGTTACTTGTTGTTTTTGATAACGTTTCCCTTGTGTAAATAAATTATACAATTAAACTGTACAGTAGTCAAAGTTGCGTACAGAAACTATATAGTTAAATTGCATAGAAGTTAAAGTTGTGTACAGAAGTTATACAATTAAATTGTACAGAAGTCAAAGTCGTGTATAGAAACTATATACTTAAATTGCACAGAAGTTAAAGTTGTGTACAGAAGTTATACAATTAAATTGTACAGAAGTCAAAATTGTGTACAGAAACTATATAGTTAAATTGCACAGAAGTTAAAGTTGTGTACAAAAGTGATACAATTAAATTGTACAGAAGTCAAAGTCGTGTATAGAAACTATATAGTTAAATTGCATAGAAGTTAAAGTTGTGTACAGAAATTATACAATTAAACTGTACAGAAGTCAAAGTTGCGTACAGAAACTATATACTTAAATTGCACAGAAGTTAAAGTTGTGTACAGAAGTTATACAATTAAATTGTACAGAAGTCAAAATTGTGTCCAGAATCTATATAGTTAAATTGAACAGAACTTAAAGTTTTGTACAGAAACTAAATAGTTAAATTATACAAAAGTTGAAGTTGTGTACAGAAACTATATAGTTAAATTTTATAGAAGTTAAAGTTGTGCACAGAAATTAAATAGTTAAATTATACAGAAGTTAAAGTTGTGTACAGAAACTATATAGTTAAATTTTACAGAAGTTAAAGCTAACACAAATCATATACGTATTTTCTTTTATTTAATTTTAATTTAATTAATATTTTAGTTTACCCAGCATCTTTTACTTTCAAATGTATACAGTTTACAATAAAAAAATAATTGGTTACGTCTCTTGTTGTAGACAAGAGATGGCGTTAACGAAGCGTGACGTGTCGTCGCGTTACAAAAATATTTTATTTCCGTCTTTCTCAATCCTATTGGACGGTAATTAAATTTTAATTCGATATAAAAATGAAAGATTCAAATGATACATTCATCCGTAATTAGGTTATAGTCACTATCTCAATATATAGGACGAAGTTATATTTGAAGAAAATCATATGTACATATTTCAAAGAAAGTAACTGATTACTCGTTACAATATAAAATACTATAGTATTATTGAGAATAAATAAATACAGCTATATATATATATTTATTCAGCTGTATCGCCATTCACAAATTTCAAGAATTCTTTACTTTCTATTTAATATTATCTAATTTATTTAAATATATATTGATTATAAATTTATATTTATATTAATTATAAATTAATCGCACGGCTTTGTAATAAAATAACAAATTATAAATCTATATTGTGACGAGATTTTTATGGAGTTTTCTCTGTGTAATGGAGATATTTAAAAAAACAGTTTGAAATTGACTAGTTAGAAGACTTTGACTAAAACAGAAAGAAGAAGAAATAATTATTTTTTTCTAATTGTTACGATCTGATTGTGAGAATCTATATTGTGAAGAAATTTTTAGAGTTTTCTCTGTGTATTGGAGATATTTAAAAAAAAACAGTTTGAAATTGACTACTTGGAAGACTGAATAAAACAGAAAGAAGAAGAAAGAATTCTTTTTTCTAATCGTGACTATTTAATTGTGAGAATCTATATTGTGACAAAATGTTTATAGAATTTTCTCTGTGTATTGGAGATATTTAAAAAAAAACAGTTTGAAATTGACTACTTGGAAGACTTTGTATAAAACAGAAAAAAGAAGAAAGAATTATTTTTTCTAATTGTGACTATTTAATTGTGAGAATCTATATTGTGACGAAATTTTTATAGAGTTTTCTCTGTGTAATAAAATAACAAATTATAAATCTATATTGTAACGAGATTTTTATGGAGTTTTCTCTTTGTAATGGAGATATTTACAAAAACAATTTGAAATTGACTAGTTAGAAGACTTTGACTAAAACAGAAAGAAGAAAAAAGAATTATTTTTTTAATTGTGACGATCTGATCGTGAGAATCTATATTGCGACAAAATTTTTATAGAATTTTCTCTGTGTATTGGAGATATTTTAAAAAATAATAGTTCGAAATTGACTACTTGAAGGACGTTGAATACTACAGAAAGAAGAAAAAAGAATTATTTTTTCTAATTGTGACGATCTGATTGTGAGAATCTATATTGTGACGAAATTTTTATAGGGTTTTCTCTTTGTAATGGAGATATTAAAAAAAAAGTTTGAAATTGACTACTTCGAGAACTTTGAATAAAACAGAAAGAAGAAAAAAGATAACTCTTTTTATTTTATCCCTTTATTCATTAAATTGTTTGGTGTTTCGGTTGTTTGTTTTTGTAGTCAAAAACTATTAAATGGATCTTCTATTACTTTTGCTAAAAAAATTACGACTAAACATAAATATATAAATATTTTTCAATCTGTTTGTCAGACGGTTTGGTGTTTCGGTCAGTTACTTTGATTAAAAATTATCAATGGATTTTGAATTATTTTTGCTGGAAAATTTACGATCTACTTTAAAAATGTAAATATGATTAAGTTATGTCAATTGGAGTTGAAGAAACAAAAAACACGATTACAAAATATTAAAAATATTGTTCAAACATTACGCAAAATCTATTCAACCCTGTAATAACTTAATGAATTTTTAACTGCTTAAAAGATCAAGGTTCAACTTAAAAACTGACACATGTGCCATAATTTATTTAAACTAAATATAAGGTAGATTAAGTAGCTGGCGTAACATAGCACATACGTAATAATTATTGTTGTGTTAATACATTATTAGGCCATTGATTTATTACTGGATAAGTTATAAAAATATTTATCATCTATAATTTAACCTCCCAGTTCATTAAATATCATACGCACACTACACTTACATAAATTATTAGTTATAACGCGCTAATGAAATGTTCACATGTATACATATATATATATATATATATATATATATATATATATATAGCTTGCAAGTGTCGTTAATTGCATTTGCTTAGATATTACCTATACTAAAAATAGAAAGAAAGAGAGAATGCTAGTAACATTCCACATTGCTATACGTTGACTTGACAAGTTCGTGTTCTGGTGCTTGTAGCTTGTTCCATCACTACTTACGATGCTTTACGACGTCATCCATGTTCAGCATGGATAAATAATCTATAATTTCTTCAAAAGACCTAAGAAGTCATAATTAGGAAATAAGCAATGTTCGTTTGGGTATCTTCGAAATGATAAAAAATAGTGTGTGTACCGTACGTTACAAGTGAAAATTATTTGCAAGTTAAGTGTAAATGTGCAACGCTGATTTATTTGACGCCATTTAAAAAGAAATACGACATACCTCGACTTCACAATACGATACTTAGAATACGCATTCATTAAAATAAATTTTGAGAAACAGTTGTTTCGATCGCTTGCTATTAAAATAAACTTTTGTTTTTAAACTGTACATATAATTTTATAAAACGATTAAAATGTCGATTTGGAAATATACAACTAACTATACTTCATTCCATTCCAAAAGAGAATGTTTGTAAACAAAGCAAAATGACAGTTCAGGTATTCTAAACCTTTTTCCTGTATTAACATTAGTAATATAATATGAATTTATTTAATATTTGGGTCTGAAAAATGTGATTTTATTATAGTTGTATATCTACACTGTATAAATATGAAGAACATTGAGATTAAATTTTTTTCTAATCTAATTTTTTATTTTAATAAATATATCTAACATTAAAAGTTATCATAGAAAATATACCGTCAAATTTCACCAAGAGGTTAACTATGCAAAACTTTTTTAAAACATGTATTTTAAATTGCTAAATTGATACTAACACATATATAAATAAAATATTAAATTTTTTTTTTACTATCCTTACACCATATGCCTTGTATATTTGTCATATAGCATTAATGTTCTGTCTCGTTTACTTCTTCTATCTCGCTTAAGCGTCATACTAGAAAGACAGTCGAATATCATCTTCGTCAAGTAGAAACAGATTTATTGCAGCTATTTCACTTCAACACATTAAAAAGTAAATGATATAAAATGAAAAGCATATATGGATATAAACGTCGTACTTGTCGGAATACTGAATATTTTTTCAAAACATTTTATACCTTAAGTTTTGTATGATTGACAGCTAGGGTTGCCCATTTTTTTTCTTTAAATTTTATAATTCATATTAGTAAAATATATATCTAATATTGATATTTATAACATAATTTAGCAAGACAGTTTATTAAGTTAATATAATGGATGTAGTACATGGTTTAATAATAACGTGGGTGAAATGCCATAAGTTATTTTAATAATCATTCCCTGTAAATATAGATTTGTGCCAACCATATTTTAACTGTCATTTTGGTTTGTTTACAAGTATTCTCTTTTGAATTAGAATGGAGGATAGCGATGTCTATTAACCACATATAAAGTGGTTAAAATTTAAATGACAATAAATATACGCAAATTTTTTTTTACTTTGTGAGAATAACTTTATGCATTAATAGTCGGTTAAAATACGTTTAAGATAGAATTTTGGGGAAGGCAAGGTTTTTTTTGTTGTTTAAAGAAAGTCGCGTAAATTTAAAATTGAGTTTTTGGGGTAAAACTGTACAAAAAAATTTCATTTTCTTTGGTTTTTAACTTTTTTGTTATTGCAGTTACGACGATAAGTTTCTGACATAAGGTTATAAACAATTCGATTCTGTTTAAAAAAAACTTTTTATAAGTTTTGTAAGACTTCAATTTTTATTTTCAAGATGGCGGCCAAATGGAATGACAGTTCGACCCCGAAAACTTAATTTTAAACTTAAACCCCCTAACCTAGTGAAGAAAAGACCAGAATGATAAAAATTTTAATAAAACTGTTAAAAAAAACTTTTTATACATTTTGTAAGACGCATTGTTATGAAGACATAACAACAAAACTATAGTTTTTATTTTCAAGATGGCGGCCAAATGGCATGACCGTCAAACCCGAAAACTTAGTTTTAAACTTAAACCCTCTAATCTAGTGAAGAAAAGACCAGAATGATAAAAAAATTAATATTTCTACACATTATAACCATAACACCAGTCCAGCCCCGTTTGACGAAGGGCCGGGAATCGAACCCGGGTAACCGCGGTGCTCCGCATCGTCAAAGGCCGTATGCCTTATGATCAACCCAACACACCACGGAGACGATTTCGACGACAAATTATGAATATATCGTGTGATGACGAGCTTTCATTGTAAGCAGTATTTCGGCATTACCACTGCGGGTCACTTCCGTTGCCTTGTTCGTGGCGTTCCATTTTTCCTGTCGGCCTTGAAACAACTTGCAGTTTACAAACAAGTAGGACACACTGTACGCGTGTGGAGGCGCGGCATGATTGACAAAATATGCTCCGACAGGAAGCGGATAACATCTCGTGATTCAATTAGGCGACGCATCATAAGGCGCATGCTGGCCAACACGTACGTGTCACATTGAGTTCACGGGACTACATCATACAATTGGTCAAGACGTCAAAGAGACATGTGGCGCATAAAATGTAAACATGTTTGTATTCCATCATAGTTCCGCAGAAACTCGCATCAGGTCGCTGACGTGGTTCATCTAACTAATGCCCGTATACACCACACACGGTCAGGACTCTCAGTTGGATTTACTTACTGTTAAGAACGTATTTTGTATGGATACTTTGGGAGTTGGACCGTGCAAAAGGGTACGGTCGGTAAAGTAGACTTTTGCTTCAACTCGACTGATAGTCAATGAGAAACAGAAATACGGTTTTAATTGTCAATAAGTCCGACTGATAGTCTTGACCGCGTGTGGTGCATATGGACGTAAGATATCTGTTGATAAAAAATGATGTATAAATCAAATTTTATCCAAATTGAAATATTGAAAACAGGCTAGCCGCGTTTTAATATATTTCCGCAGCAGAATATACTTCTTGAAAATAGATCAGCAAAAGACGATAATATACTCATACACGCCCCTTAAAAGTTTTATTTAAATCGTTAATCAGAAAAATGAGAAACTTTGTATTTGTTTTATGAAAATACAGATAGTTATTACAATGTTTTGTAAGTGCTATTTCTATGGAAATACGCCAGATGTCCACTCCACATGTGACTCTTTGAACACATATTCTTTAAAAAAGATTTTAAAAGTGTTGCTTCAAATCGCATGTTATTAAATAATGGTTTCTTTTTAAAATTATATAATGTTATAAATAAATAATAAAGTCGATTTGTAAATATGTAACTAGTGATACCTATTACCCAAATAATATTGTCAACCATTTCAAAGTTTTATTTAAATCGTCAATCAGAGAAAGGAGAAAACTAGTATTTTTTTATGAAAATACAGGTAGTTTTTTTATAATGTTTTGTAAATGCTATTTGTATTAATATACGCTAGATGTCCACTCCCCAAATGACTATTTGTACACGTATTCATTAAAAAAGATTTTAAGGAATGGTTGCTTCGATCGCGTGTTATTAAAATAATTGTTTCTTTTTAAACTTATATAAAGTTATAAAGTCGATTTGTAAATATGTAACTAGTGCTACCTATTAGCCAAATAATATTGTAAACTCTTTCAAAGTTTTATTAAATCGTCAATCAGAAAAATGAAAAATCTTGTTTTTTTAAAGAAAATACAGGTAGTTTTTATAATGTTTTGTAAGTGCTATTTCTACGAAAATACGCCAGATGTCGACTCGACATGTGATTCTTTGAACACGTAATCATTAAAAAAAATTTTAAGAAAGTGTTACTTCCATTGCCTGTTATTAAATAATTCTTTATTCTTAAAACGTAGGTGTAACTTTATAAAATGATAACAAAGTCGATACGAAAATATACAACTAGCGCCATCTATTATTAGCCACACAATATTGTAAACCCTTTAAAAGTTTTATTCAAATCGTCAATCAAAAAAATGGAAAATCTTATATATTTCATAGTGGTTTGTAACTGTTATTTCTACGAAACTCTTTGAATCACCAAGATGAGGTAAAGTGCAGATTGTATCCTGTCGTATTTTTCATTGACAGATGTAACATTAATCCGCATAAAACTCGAAAAAAAACGAAAAATATGTTAACTTTGACAACACAGAATAAATGTCAATGACAGTTAACACTTTATTTTTTATAAATTTAAACAATGGCTGCTCAAAAAACAAGCGATTAATATTGATTAGTTTTTGTAAACCTTTTTAAATTTCGTAAAATTTTTATTCTTATTTATATTTCTCATTAACTATTCTTGATATATAGAGTATAAATTATGCGTATTTGCGAAGCCAGTTTTTCCTTTTCCGTTATGGTTACAAATAGTATTTTATCTATTTTTTCCATAGACAGAGAATAAAATACACCAGACACGAACATACAATGTCAGATACGAAAACGTGATGCACTTATGCCCTGAGAATTAGAGCAAGTAACAGACCTTCTTTCTTTTTTAGGCCCATTTGCGTATGTGTTTTGTTTGTTTGCCACAGTTTACAACTGTGGCAGACAATCTTGAGGTGATTATCGTTTATGCCTTTTTCAGTTTTAATTTCGATTGGTTCAATATTTGTGAACCTTTTAGACGTGTTAAATAATCGTCTTTTGGATTGTAAGAACTGATCGGAGTTAAAGTGGAAAACATAACCTTTCATATATATTGTCTTTATGTTCTTTGTGTCTTAAATAACTAGTAAACATTTTACCTTTATGAACCATTTACGTCTATTCTAAGACGCAATACACTTTCAAGGTCTGTTTTTATATGATATATTTCCGTTTTACGACAGCGGAAGACTTTTGGTTTAAACGTCCTAATATATGTAAATGTCTTGGTCGGGCGTATGGTTTTTTGATATATGGTCCTAAATTTTTACAGATTGTCAAACGTTGAATTGTTTATTTTTTTATATATTTTAAGAATTAGCATATTGTACATCGTCTTAAAGCTTAAAAGAAGAGAGCATATTGTACATCGTCTTAAAGCTTGACATTTGAAGGACTCATTTTTAATATTGTACTGGCGTATAAACTGAAATCCCCGTTTTAAGATTCTATTTGCAACATTTTATGTTTAATGAAAGATTACAATTTGTGAAACCTGGAGGGAGGAAGCAAGTAAACGATACGATATTATAAGGGTCCCTTGTATCTTCATGACTCCTTGACATTAAACAGTAATAGAATAATTCTTCCTATTAGACATTTTTAAATTACTACCTGCCTAAAATCTGAAGTTCCTGAGTTATCAGATTTTAAAATTTAAACAAAACATTAACAGCCCATTGAAATACCGAATAAGTGTCGAAAAAAAAATAAAAACATTAAGTCATTCACAAACAATATTATTGGCGTAGTCAGTGTAGGGCATAGACACAAATTTCTATATACTACGTAAGGGCCATATTTTTGCACGCAAGATGGCGTACTAATATTTAGCGGCCATTACATGTTAATTAAATTCGAATATTATTGTAATAGATTTCCAAATAAATAATATTGATTATTACTTGCTCGAGCAAATAATATTTTAAATTGATTCAAATCGTATCTATATTTTAAATCCATCAAATAGGTGGTATGTTTTTTTTATAATCAATATAATTAAATCCAAACAGAAAACTTCGCAAGTGTGATTAGATCGTCGGATCAAAAAAATTGTAGGTACTAAATAACAAACATTTATAGCATTCGTTTGATGAATTTCAATATAAATTCTACGAGATATATTTATATTTTTAAATATTATAAAATACTACAATATGTAGAAGTTGTTGATAAATAAAAAACTCATTGTTTATGGAACAAACGAGCATAGAACAATTAATAGAATATAATTTTCAATATTTTTAAAAACAGCACGTGGCTATAAGTTTAAGTTGCCTGTTGGATATATTTAAGATTATTATTCGATTTAAACTATATTTACACATTTTAAATATCAAAATACAAAACTTAAATTCCTATTAATTTTAAATAAAATTTCTTACATATGTAACAAAATGCATAGAAGCGATCTAAAAATGTAAGTTATTTGTAAAATAAGTCTAATATAGGTACTTAAATTGATAAATATTCTAAAATCCATATTTTTTGTCTGTAATTTCAATAATTCGTGATATTAACTTTTAGAGAATTAAGTAATCAGAGTAAATTAAACCGAAAAAAGTAATTTTTGGATACTCAAGAGATCATTATATCTATAATGATTTCATAAGTATTGGGCGTCCGGAAATCGTCGATATCTTTTTACTTTAACGGAAGGTAGTAAACATTCGATACTGGCTAGTGTTTTCACAATATGAGAGAATGGATATCATATGGAAAAAAAAAACAAAAGTAAAACGTTTATTTCATTTTCTGGCAACATTAAACCATAATTTATAAAATTGTCTTTGATAAGTATTACTACAAGCAAAACATGTATTGAAACATTGCCAGTAATTGGTTATAACACTTTATACAGAGTGGTTCACCTAACTAAATTTTACGATATCATAACCTTCTGGAAAGATATCAACTTCCTTAATATTTAAGAAAAAAATTAGTGTTTAAACTATGATTATGCAATTGAATGTTTGCCGAAATATTAAAATTGCCTTCGTAACACAATGCAAACACACTAACGAGGATGTTTCCGGAACACGTCTTACTCACGTCGCGGAGCATTGTTTGTTTATTGCGTCCGGTATTTTTCATTTTTCATGCGGCTATTTCGCAGCGCGACCGATGATCGGTGGCCATCATTTAATGAGCTGGATTTCGTTTGTATCTTTTACCTTTGGAAAGTTTATGAGGATGTTTTGCGCGACAACTTAATCAAATAGTTTGTTCACTTCTATTTGAGCTAGGAACTTAATATTATAATATAAAAATTATAAGAAATTATTGAAATTGTCACTATTACACTTAAGTTTCAAGCTAAACTATAGGTTACTTTTTTCTTCGATCAAATATTCCGTAAGTGAATTTATATTCAATTGCTAACATCTGCGCAGTAAGAATTGGAGTGTGTCGTTCGATATTCCGTTTAGCAGTTACCAACTGAACAGGCGGAGGCGTTTGATTTCACTTTCTTTACATACCCTACTAAAATGTTTATATTTAACATTCCAGAAATTTCTGAAAAAAAATGGCGGATTTATTCCCGCCAATTTTCCGGTGAATTTTTTGGACTGTTATAAATTGTATTATAATTGTACGCTTTATAAATTGAATATTTTCATTCAAAGTTATGACGACGTTCCCAAAAGAAATTACTTGAGGATATAAGTAATATCAAATTTATTGCCGCCGGACGTCAACGATATCGTTGTAATCGTTCACAAACAAGCTTTAAACGGTCGGGCAATTGTAATCGAGACTATAAAGCGATTGACACGATTTGAAAGATCGGATGACGTAAAAATGTATCGTTTGAAATTTTAATAATATCGTTTGCCGTTATAGTTGATCGAAATGTGTGTTTTGCGATTTTTGACCGCGGTTTTGCTTGCGTGAAAGGGTATTTGATAATTTTAGGTATGTACTTGTGTAGCGTAGCTAGTCACTTTATTTGAGCTGGATAATGGTAGTAAGGAAGTTTTATCTTCTATTACATAACATACCTATACGTTTTCTAGATGCGATTTTTCTTTAACCCAAATTTAACAAAAATTCTAAACTAAAACAATGCAGAGTTTTATTTACACTATGTTTTTAATATGTGGAACAGGCTATTTTTTTATTTTTTATTTTTGTTTTATTGAAGTAAACGTACTTCTTTACGCACGCTTAACTTGGGGAGTAAGCTGGTGAATGCGTCACGAGAGCGTTACGAAAAGTGTGATCGGACGAGGTGAACGGAACTTGAGAGGGAGATATAAGTTAGTGAAGACAGAAAGAGAAAGAGTTACGTATCGTATATTACTGTAGGGACAAGAGAGAGAGGTGCGAGCACACATTTTCTTTCTCTCTTTCTCTCATAGCCAATTATGTTTTGTATATCTAAGACACAGTGCAAGCCTATTGTCTGTATCACACTGTAGGAGCAAGAGAGAGCAGTGCGCGCGCACATTTTCTTTCTCTCTTCCTCTCATAGCCATATATATATATATATATATATATATATATATATGTATATGGCTATGAGAGGAAGAGAGAAAGAAAAAAAAAAATATATATATATATATATATATATATATATATATATATATGTATATCAGTCAGTAGTTCGTTTGCGAGTTTGCTAGCGTTACGCGAACGGTGATTTTTTGATTATTTTATAATTTCATTTCGTTTTTGAACAATTTCATAAATTATTATTTTGTTCAATACATTATATATTCTATGTTTATAGTGAATAAAAGTTCATATTTTGTGAATTTGAAGTTTTACATCAGTAGTGTGGTTTAAAGCACACTCGTTTTTAATTTTTTTATGAATTCTGTATTTTTCATAAAGTGTCGCTAATCAGTGTCCACCAATCATTTAGCATCTAGCACAGTACTTGTTTTTCTCACTTGATCCATTATGATTGGATGTAAGGAGTTTGCTCATGTAGCAACAATTACATGACCGTTTGCTTTGTTTATAAACTTGCTTTAAAGATTCACAAATAAATAAATAAACGGAAGATTCTTTATCTCGTTTAAATTCTATTGTCAACGACCGAAGTTTTTGACAGATGGTAAAATCTAAAAAAATATAAGTTATACAGATTACGTTTGATAACTTTTCATTTTATACTCTTACTTTGGCCCCTTTTTTTCTCTGTTCGCATTGTAATACTTTAAGCATTCATAAGTCTGTAGTTTCATTTGTTCATTTTTATCTGATACAATAATGAAATACTGCTATACAATTAGGAAACGCAAAAATAAAATTCGAATTTAAAACTGTTAACTTATTATGTACGTATACGATGCGCTTTTAACATTTTAATATATCTTATTTCAAAATGGCATCGCCCTGGCTGGAAATAAAAGCGTGATAGCCCTGATTGCTGTGCGTAAAACATAAAACTATTCTAAACGATGCCCAACGCTCTATAACTCTATGGCTTAATTAATTTGACAGTGGGCTTTATTAAAATCTAAGTAAGGAGGTGTATACGTAATACATAGTATGATTTAAATAGTTATTTGTAAAAATTGCGACGTAAAATGACTTATTTTAATTATAAAAATGATAAAAAATTCGATAATTAAGTTGCGAATATTTTTTACTAATAAAAATCGTTGGTTATCTTGTCTATTATTACGGTTTTTGTAACCAAAAATACAGCCAATAATCTCATTCAACATACGTACATAGTTCATGGCGATGTTCGTAACTCGGGGCGATGTTTTTTGCTCATTTTATATGAATATAAGGTATTGAATAAATTTGGCGTTCGTTTTGTAAAAATTCATTATTCACAATTAAATTAAACTATGTGATGTAGTATTATTTCTACTTTCTTTAAGTTCTTTACCACGACCTAGGTTTCGTTGTATTACAACATCTTCAGGTGGGCTATTAGCAAAGATTATTACCAATGGTCATGGTAAAGAACTTAAAGGAAGTAGAAATAATACTACATCACGTAGTTTTAATTGTGGATATAAGGTGTATATTGAGTATAACGTTTGTTTTGAGTAATGTGTCATTTTGATCTCTTTTAAACATCATGATTATAAATTTAATTAGTGTTTTTGTATTTACTGAAATGAATATTTATTCAATTTTCGTATTTCTGAAATTTCAGCTGAACAAGTAAACGAATACAAAAGTCAGCGCCTAGTTATCGATGTAATTCATTCGCATGTGTTTTTTTTCAATCGCTGACACGTGTTTCAAATTCGGTATTTGAATAAATTTCAATTTCAATACGTTTATTTTATCCGGCTGTACCTTTCAAATAACAATTGTGTTTGTAGCGACTTACGTGTTTTTGTCACTTACTATTTAGAAACGGCGCAACTAATTGGACCAAATTTTTTTTATAATTATCAAATATGTGTGAAAAGTTTTGTATTAGGCTTGCGTGTGGTATCTATAGTGAGGAATAAAAAACCCGTCAAGCACGAGAGGAACTCGCACTATGAAGAGATATGTATCCATTTAGGTACTTATAAACATTGAATGGTACATAGTACTTCTATTTAAATAATTACAAAAATACATTTTCACGTAAAAACATGATGTATATTTCAAATATTATGAAATCTACCTGTAGTTTTCCTGCAAACTTAGCTTAAACTTCTGAAAACCTTATTTTCCATAATTTCAGCTTAATTATTTTTGGAAATAAGGGCGAGAACCTATTTATTTCATATCTCTGAGAATAAGATACCTAACATTATAGAAATACCTATTTTTGAAACCCTTATTTTTAGCCCTTTCAAACGTAACTCTAGACTTGCTCCCCTAAAATTTGCGCCCCAAAAATTTGCTCTCCTAAAATTTGCTCGACTAGAATTTGCTCCTCTAAAATTTGCTCCCCTAAAATTTGCTCTACTAGAATTTGTTCCCCTAAAATTTGCTCAACTAAAATTTGCTCCCCTAAATTTTGCTCTACTGGAATTTGCTCCACTAGAATTTGCTCTCCTAAAATTTCCATAGAAATATTTTTGAATTTTAGCTACTGAGATATGTACCGATTAATATGCTTTATAACTATATCAATTTTCAAGTTTCTACTTCAAAGTGTTGCTGTGACATATGGACACACAGATACGTCAGTGATCTTATAAGAGTTCCGTTTTGCGATTTGAAGTACGGAACCCTAATAAGGGCCAATTCGCTAATTTTTTCATCCTTTATGAATTTGTTAGTTTTAAAATCACTTAGTTATAACAGTTTTAAAGGTATACTTTAGTAAGATAGATTTGAATAAGACTTTAATTAATGTATTGTTTGTCTGTCCCACAAAAGTATATTTTGACTTTTTGTGAAGCGTAACTTCTGGGATCATGCTGGGACTAAATCCGCCATGTTTTTTTCTTTACATGGACTAAAATCCGTGTTTTTTCCCTTTTCTCCATGAGGAATAGCGGAATAAGTTATATTGCATCGAGCAGCCGCTGAGGTATAAAACTAAAATGTTCCTTTAAAATTCGTCCCATAATTTTTGTCCCACGCGCACGCAAACGCGGTTTCCTTATCATTTCCGTATTGTCCGTAGATTAATTGCATACGAGTAAAATACACGTTAAATAAACGAATTTCAATTTCAATCGTACAAACCCACCATCAAACAGCTAATGAAAGCCACTATCAACCTAATCTGTTATTAATTCTATTATAATAGTTCGTGCGGTTAACTCAAGCAACAATGGCAGCTATCGAGGTAACGTCTTGGCCAGTGCAGTTATCCATCATTATTCATTTTAAAATTGGCACAGTATCCTCGCTAAAGGACAGTGAGCCTTGCTAAAAGGAAAACAAGAAAGCGTTTATTGATAACTAAAGGTGGTGCTCTTGAACTTCGGTTCCTAATTTACAGTTGGAGTAACGGCTTTTCGGTGATTTGTCGTAAAATTTATAATTAAATACATAAAAATAAATAATTAAACGGGTCTCATCGAAATTATGTCAAAATCGTTTTATTTCATTTCGTCTTTATCTGAGGTCCACTTAATCTTGCGTACGCTCGGCAACCTTTTGGGCGTTAATTTAATTTAAGATGTGACTTGTTTTTTGAATGAAAACAAATAAAAAAACGACCGTAAGCCAGCGCATAAATTAGGGTCCCGTTTTTGTTTACGTCCCTTGAAATTGTTGATGCCGATAGTTGACCCAAATAATTTTAACTAAAATTTGTAAAAAAATATCAGTATCTAACATAAATTAGGGTCTGTTGTAGTTTATTGTATAAGTATCTATTGAAATTGTTAACGCGAGTTGACCGAAATAATTTTAACTAAAATTTGTAAACAAATATCGGCATCTAGCATAAATTAGAGTTCCGTTGTAGTTTGCATCTCTTGAAATTGTTAATGCGAGTAGAGCGAAATAATTTTAACTAAAATTTGTAAACAAATATCGGCATCTAGCATAAATTAGAGTTCCGTTGTAGTTTGCATCTCTTGAAATTGTTAACGCGAGTTGACCGAAATAATTTTAACTAAAATTTATAAACAAATATCAGCATCTAGCATAAATTAGGGTTCCGTTGTTGTTTATATCTCTCGAAATTGTTGATGCGAGTTGGCCAAAATAATTTAACGAATATTTGTAAACAAATAATAGTATCTAGAATTTTTTTAAAAACCAAGGTTAAAAAATTAAAGGACGAGGAAACACTTGTAGGTATGTCTCTTTGAAACTTAATACTTTTCTAACGGGGATCAAGAATGAAAATATATCAAGTACGAATAGAACTCGCACTACGAGGGTTCAGTACACATTTAGGCATTTATAAACATTTAATGGTACATGATATTCCTATTAAAGTATTTACAAAATTTTTTTAGAACGAAAATATATTGCCTGCTATATTTTTCATAGCCGTATATTTAAAAAGAAATAAGTTTTATGTGATATAGCTACTAATTAACGACATTCTGATTTTTCTTTACTTGTGCTATGAGACCTTGCTTCTTGCCAAATTTCATGATGCCAAGTCAACGGGAAGTACCTTGTAGGTCTGGATTTATTTGCCAGTGTCAAATAATGCGACATAAATGGCCGTATTTGTTTATTGCGTTGACTTAAAAGATTGATTTTTTTAAAGCTCCAAGGGATCGTAGCCCTAAGTATTTGATATTTATATAATTTTAACTTCCTGAGAAAAAGGGTCTTAACAGATATACAAACGGAAAGCGAAGTGATTATATTAGGGCTTCTTTTTTCCTTTTGAGATATGGAACTACGTGATGTAGTATTATTTCTACTTTCTTTGAGTTCTTTACCACGACCTAGGTTTCGTTGTATTACAACATCTTCAGGTGGGATGTTAGCAAAGATCGTTCAAGTTCAAGATCAAGAATCTTACGTATGAACCTCATGTAGTTTCATTTAATTGTTAATAATGAATTTCTACAAAATTAACGCCAAATATATTCAATATATGGAACCCTAAAAAGAAGGAATAGAAACTCTATTTCACATTTTAGGACCTATCTCTGATGATACTTTTAAAGGTTTTTTAGTACTTTGTGATATATTGATTGAGATATCCGTGTGAAACTTCTGCACCACAAAAGTTTCATAGGTTTAAACCAGGGTCTAGGGTCCTTCGTTTCGCTACGGAACCCTGAAAATGGATCTAATGGGAGTTTCACTGCCAAATAAAGAAGTTCACACGATATTTTAATTGTTCATTTTAAAATTATTTATTATATATCCTTATGCACTGTTAATTTCAAAATGTTACCCTGTTTCAAACAAGTAACGCTAGATAATATTCCACGTCATAAATATCAACAAAAAACTTATTCGTTTTAATTAATTTTTTCACAATT
Source organism: Druceiella hillmani (assembly GCA_039881145.1). Taxonomy (NCBI): domain Eukaryota; kingdom Metazoa; phylum Arthropoda; class Insecta; order Lepidoptera; family Hepialidae; genus Druceiella; species Druceiella hillmani. The sequence continues at coordinate 7,167,270 of JAYKKI010000035.1, forward strand.
AAATGAAACTACGTGGTGTAGTATAATTTATTTAACTTTATTTTCTATTTTTTTTTTAACTTTATTTAAATTCTTTACCACGACTTAGGTTTCGTTGTATTACAACATCTTCAGGTGGGCAATAGGGTATTTCATTGATGTCGATATTTTTTGTAAGAATGTTTTAAAACTGCAGAGTAGGTTCAGAAAAACTTACGATGAAAGAAATAACGCATGACAACAAACATTTCATCGAAAATTCTAAATAGGAAATGTATCAATTTTTTTGTTCGTTAAATTGAAGAAGTTATTATAAATTTAGTTTCCACACAAAAAAATGAGAAAATTATAATGTGCAATATATAACTTAAACGCAATATTCAACGAGTTACTAAAAATATTTAATAAAATCCCTTATAATAACATAACTGGCCAGTGACGCCATAAGCCAGTCGTGTTTTGTATGGAGCGTTTTCGCTCGAATCGTCAATCGCCAATTTTTAAATCATTATAACTTTGTAATGAGAAGTCCTAAGTACGATATATTTATTTTAACCGCTTTTAATGGTATTACTTATTCTATTTCAGTAGAAAAAAATATAGTCAAATACCCTATTTGTAAAGATTGACCGCAATGAATTTCTACAAAATTAATGTCAAACATATTCAAAATTTATACGTGTTGTATTGTCTACTATTTAGGTGTTTTTTTATTTCTTATTAAGTAATTTAGGATTTTCATTAACTTTTCATTTAAATTTTCATCATCCTTCGACTACCGCTAACTCAAATTAAAAATGAAAAACGAAAACATAAAAATTCAAGTTGTACTCAAATCATTCCCCCAAACAATATATTGTACACCTGTACATTTCAATTATTTTTCCTTCTCCGCTTCCCCGCTTTTCCCACTTCATACACACAAGTGTAATATTTATTTTTTACATAGGAGATTCTGTGTATCAAACTAAGTAGAAAACAATAAGGAACTATACGAAAATTCTCAAACTTTCCTCTAAAAAATTGCTCTCAAAGTTGCGATTTAGCAAGAAAAATTATTTTTTTAAATGAAATACGCTTTTCAATACTTTTTTCAATAAATGATAAGTTTTTTTAACAAAATGTAAAAAAAACGGATTTTCATTCATATAAGTGACTTTGTGCATCAAACTAAGCAGAAAATGTTAAGGACCTGTATAAAAACTTTTTCTCAAAAAATCGGTATCAAAGTTGCAGAAACACCATTTAAATATACTCAGCATCACACACAAGAGCAGTTTCCTACCTTTTTCAAAATCGGCTATTTTCAAAAATCTCCCGGATGAAGTCGGGTCGCAGTTGCTTCTTAAATATATGACGTAACAAAAACTCTCCGCCTGGATCGCGCATGGCAACAGCCACCCCGTTGCGAGCGGGCAAAACGCAAAAAAGGATTAAAACCCGCCGCGCCGTAAGAAGATCCCAACGTAACCGGTTAGTCGACGAGCGGTTAAATTTAACCGCGAGGTTGTTAACCGTCGGGTTAATACTAACCTTCTATATTTAGACGCAACGAATGAAGATGGCGCATTCTTGCACGCGAACGATTGGCGCCGGCGCATGCGCACAAGTACAATTTGCTTTCTTTTTAGTTTTATGACTTGTTACTTTTTTGAAGTTTATGGCGTTACATAAAAATTTTATTGCCGTTTTGTCCTCTTATTTCACATAGTTATTTACTCTTGGACCTTGCAATTTTCGATTATTTTTTCAGTATCAAATTGATCAGTCTCAATTGCCTCGCGATTGCAGAACGTGCGGCTAACTTCATCTTGGCTCGAGGCAAGAGCTTCGTTGCTGGTCCGTTGAATTTTGAGTTTTTGTCAAATGAACCCCTTGCAACTAGAAAGAGACGTATTTTAGAGATCGTCGTTGCTCACTGGCAGTCTAGGTGGTCCTCCCCCGATTCCAAGGGGGAAACGACCAGGTTGTTCTTTCCCGATGTTTCCGAGAGATTTGAGACGCAGGACATGAATCATGTCTTATTCCACTGTAGTGAGCACGACGATGCGCGTAGAGTTTTGTTAGAGAGCATGAGTTTAAATATTAACGTAGAATCACGCGGAGACTTAGAACGTGGTATCTTTAGTCATCGGGACTTGGGTGAGAATGGGCCGATCTTTGAGTCATTTAGAGCGTTCGCTAAATGCGTTCTAGAAAAAATGGAGGTACTAAATGATTCTTTGAGGAGGCACAGACTCTAACCCTGTTGAGTGGAAGCGCTGTGATTGTAGATACGGGACATTATTAGGGTACTTTCGAAGGTTCCCTTTTTGTATGAGGTGGGTCGTTACGGGTCCCAGGAGGGGTCCTGAGACAACCCGGGTGGTTATGGTGGGAATAGTCTGAAATTGCGCACTTAGCGACAGTCCGGCCTGTACGTGTGGTCATGAAGGCAGAACACATTTTGTTTAACTGCGGAGAGCACTACGATCCACGTAGAGTTTTACTGGAGAGCATGTGTCCCGACAGTAGAGCAGAAACACGCGGCTTTTTTGGACGTGGCCCCTTTGGTCATCTTAACTTGGTTGAAAGTGAACAGACCGTTGAGTCATTTAGAACGCCTGCTAAAAGCGTTCTTGAAAAAATGGAGACGCTAAATGACTCTTTGCGAAGGGACATTCTCTAAGCCTGTTAGGTGGAGGAGTTTGATGATGGACACGGGACACTATTAGGAGACCTTGGAAGGTCTCTTCTTTTATATGAGGGGGTTGTTACGGGTCCCTGGAGGGGACTTGCAACAACCCGGGTGGAAAGGCGAGAATAGTCTCAAATTGCGACACAATGTTGTCAATTTTTGCAGTGTAACGCCCTTTGTCTAGTCATGACAATCGATCAATTTAAGACATAAAAAAGAGGAAATCCAGAAATATTTTTTTAATTTCGAAAGCATTACTTCCTCGCTACAAGATATGCAAGCTTCATATCTTGCAAGTTAATGTAATGCTTTCCGTATTTCTGAACTAGATATAATGAAGCATTATAATAAGGTGGCGGTTATGAAGACTGCTGAAGTTATAAATTTGCTTTCCTAAAAATTTACTATTAACGACAGAAGATGGTATAACGCTCTAAATTTAGTAATTTAGTATAGAATCATATATATATATATATATATATATATATATATATATATATATATATACATATATATATATATATATATATATATATATATATATATATATATATATATATATATATATATATATATATATATGTGTGTGTATGAGATGAAGAGCTAATTAAAAGACAGTCCATATATTGATCCCCGAGTTACTATTGTCGATCGCGAAAAGTTACATCTTGTTTATTGTTTACCAAAATCCATAAGATAGTAGTTAGGGTCTATAGTGAAACAAAGAAGCCATCATTTCATCATGTCCATCCGTCCGTCCATCTGTCTGTTTCGGTTTTAAAGTTACTACAGTTTTCAACCAAAGTAGATACATGGAGATTGGGTACTTTTGAGACAAATGTGAAAGAAATTGTATACTTTTTGAGAGCCCTTTTAATTTCAAGAGATTGGTTACATCTGTGTAATTTAGTTACAACAAATGTGTGTACTTGTTGAGAACCCTGCGAATTCGAGAAACAGATTACAAGAAATGTGTGTACTTTTTGAAAGCCCTTGGGATTTCGACAGATGGGTTACAACAAATATATAGGTCGGTCACAACAAATGTGTGTACTTGTTGAGAACTTTGGGAATTTCGAGAGATTGGTTACAACAAATGTGTAGGTTGGTTACAACAAATATGTGTACTTTTTGAAAGACCTTGGGATTTCGACAGATTGGTTACAACAAATATATAGGTTGGTCACAACAAATGTGTGTACTTGTTGAGAACTCTGGGAATTTCGAGAGATTGGTTACAACAAATATATAGGTAGGTCACAACAAATGTGTGTACTTGTTGAGAACGCTGGGAATTTCGAGAGATTGGTTACAACAAATGTGTAGGTTGGTTACAACAAATATGTGTACTTTTTGAAAGACCTTGGGATTTCGACAGATTGGTTACAACAAATATATAGGTTGGTCACAACAAATGTGTGTACTTGTTGAGAACTCTGGGAATTTCGAGAGATTGGTTACAACAAATATATAGGTAGGTCACAACAAATGTGTGTACTTGTTGAGAACGCTGGGAATTTCGAGAGATTGGTTACAACAAATGTGTAGATTGGTTACAACAAATGTGTGTACTTTTTGAGAGTGGATTTACAGAAATTGACTACAACAAATATGTTTACTTTTTGAAATCTCTTGGTATTTCCAGAGATTGGTTATGGCAGATGTGTATACTTTTTGAGACCGCTAGGGATTTTGAGCGATTGGTTTCGACAAATGTGTGCACTTTTTGAGATCCCTTCCAATTTAGAGGGATTGGTTACAACAAATGTGTGTACATTTTGAAAGATCTTGGGATTTCGACAGATTGGTTACAACAAATGTGTAAGTTGATTATAACAAATGTATATACTTTTGTTTAAAATATTTATCATAAAAAAGTGTTATCTTTGTTATACAATTCATAGATCTAAAGTCTAGTGGTCGACCTGAGTATTGACCTTAATCTAACAATTAAAATGAAACTTTCCATGTATTTTATGCCGCTGTCGTCCATTCAGCGAATAGATTTCCTTCAATGGTCAAAGGAGATCATCGAATGGCCCTAGTTAATCAGGCCCGCCTGAGTATTAACCGTAACCTAACAATTAAAATGAAGCTTTCCATGTATTTTATGCCGCTGTCGTCCATTCAGCGAATAGATTTCCTTCAATGGTCAAAGCAGATCAGCGAATGGCCCTAGTTGATCAGGCCCACCTGACTATTGACCTTAACCTAACAATTGAAATGAAGCTTTCCATGTATTTTATGCCGCGAAACGTCCATTCGGCGATTAGATTTCCTTCAATGGTCAAAGGAGATCAGCGAATGGCCCTAGTTCATCAGGTCCACTTGTAAATATCAATCAATAACAATGAAAATGCAGATATCAAGACTATATAATACATTTTAAACCAAGAATATATTAATTACATTGTTTAATATGGGATACAAATAATATTTAACGATAAAATCACAGCGAATTAGTGAAAGTGAAATAGTGATATTGATGTAGCACTAACTGACGTATCATTAAATAACCATTTTAATATTTTTTAGTGTTGTAACCCTAAAATAATATTAAGACTATATAATACATTTTAAACCAAGAACACATTAATTACATTGTTTAATATGGGATAAAAATAATATTTAACGATAAAATCACAGTGAATTAGTGAAAGACAAATAGTGATATTGATGTAGCACTAACTGAAGGATCATTAAATAACCGTTATTAATATTTTTTAGTGTTGTAACCGTAAAATAATATCGATACTATATAAGACATTTTAAACCAAGAACACATTAATTACATTGTTGAATATGGGATAAAAATAATATTTAACGATAAAATCACAGTGAATTAGTGAAAGACAAATAGTGATATTGATGTAGCACTAACTGACGTATCATTAAATAACCGTTATTAATATTTTTTAGTGTTGTAACCGTAAAATAATATCGATACTATATAAGACATTTTAAACCAAGAACACATTGTCGGAAGTGGGATAAAAATAATATTTAACGATAAAATAACAGTGAATGAGTGAAATGTGAATAATGATATTGATGTAGCACTAACTGACGTATCATTAAATAACCGTTCTTAATATTTTTAGTCTTATAACCCAGATTTTTGACCACATTAAATTATGATTTCAATACACACAAATAAACACCGTTAATTGAATAAATAATAATGGTATTTCAAAATAAAAACAATTTTATTACAATACAATGGGGAATATAAACAAGCAAATATTTTTTTATAGATTAGAAATAAATTAAGGATAAATGTTAGTTGTGAAATGGCAACACTGAGGCGTAAAGAAAACGCTTCTGATCCATTAACTAGCTTTTGTTGTTAAAATGTCACTTTTTTAAGGAGTTATTTTTATAAATATTTTTAATATCCCATAAGTATCAGACATACCCTAAATATTTTTAAATGATGAAAAAACGAGCCGCTTTACGATCCTGTATTTCAAATTTAAAAAAACGGAACTATTACAAGACTCACGTGTCTTTCTGTACGCCTGTCAAAGCTAATTTTCTCAAGACACTATGTGACGTAGAAACTTAAAATGCACCAGCCAATTTTTTTTAAATGTTTATATAAAAATTAAACTTATCATTTGCAAGGGTTTAATTGAAACTGTTTTTTATCATTAACACTTGATGATATCATCGCCACTAAATTGAATTTTTGAAATGTTTATATAAAAATTAAAGTTATCATTTGCAAGGGTTTAATTGAAACTGTTTTTTATCATTAACACTTGATGATATCATCGCCACTAAAGCATATTGATGCATTTTTCGATTAATTACGGTTGAATGCATCAGAAGTTGCAACAAAATATACATATATAATAACAAAGTATACACAATTAATGTTGAGTACCACTGAAATGTATTTTGGCAGAGGTTCTTAACCACGGTTACGTTTGTTACATGAATTATTATAACATTTAATGTACCAGTTAATTAATTCAAATTTTATTTTATGATTGCTATCTCCATCATAACACTAACATGAAATAAATATCATTTATTAAAACTTCTTTAAATATATGTTGATTTATTTATTTTATGAACGTATTTAATTACATCAATTAAAAGTTAAATTGATTTAAGCAATCCAACGTTATTTAAAAACTTTGATCATGGGACTATTGTATAACATTCGAGTTATACCTACATATTTTTCTCATAATTTTAAACACTGTATTTAAAAATATATTTTAAAAAATATGCTGAAATAGAGGTTCCTCCCTCTCATTCCGGAACTACCGAACCGATAGTCATAAAAACAGGATTGGATAAATCTAAATAGAAAATAACAGGAGAACTACGGCGATTATCTTAGATTGTATAATTTTTAGAAAATAAGAGGAGGACTATAGCGATTATCTTAGATCGTATAATTTTTAGAAAATAAGAGGAGGACTATAGCGATTATCTTAGATCGTATAATTTTTAGAAAATAAGAGGAGGACTATAGCGATTATCTTAGATCGTATAATTTTTAGAAAATGGCGATTATCTTAGATCGTATAATTTTTAGAAAATAACAAGAGGACTATAGCAATTATCTTAGATCGTATAATTTTTAGAAAATGGCGATTATCTTAGATCGTATAATTTTTAGAAAATAACAGGAGGACTGTAGCAGTTATCTTAGATCGTATAATTTTTAGAAAATGGCGATTATCTTAGATCGTATAATTTTTAGAAAATAACAGGAGGACTATAGCAATTATATTCGATCGTATAATTTTTAGAAAATGGCGATTATCTTAGATCGTATAATTTTTAGAAAATAACAGGAGGACTACAGCGATTATTTTGGATCGTGTAATTTTTTTTTAAATATACACCGTGTTTTTGCGCCTGTGTATTTCTAAACATTTCATAGCACCAGTATTTCGGTATTTTAATTTACAACAAGTACTGAGTGCAAGAAAACTTTAAAGTAATGTTTATTTCAAGTAAAATCTGATCATTCTTTTGTAGGTAGTGTACTCAAATATTTTTAATATGAAATCTTAGGATAATGTCATCGATCTATGGAAATGATATTTATAATTTTAAGTCTGGAAATTCACGAGCTTGTAAACTAATAATATAGTGACAAAATTAAAATGACATTAAACATTTTATACCATGATGACATTAAAATGAATTATAATTTAAAAAAATCTAGTAGAATTTAAAGCATTCTTATAAAACACAGCTTTCTTGAAACAAAACACAGCGAATTAAGTACCTATTTCTAAGTCTTAATTACAAAAAATAAATCGAGTGATGAAATTTAAATGACTTTTGACACTTTATATCGTGATAACATTAAAATGAGTTATAATTGGAAATAATCTAGTAAATTGTAAAGCAATCTCATAAAACAAAGCTTTTTTGAAACAAAACACATCGAATTAAGTACCTGTTTCTAAGTCTATTAAAAAAGGAATACGAAAAAATAAATCGAACCATAATACCGCTCTCTTTCACCATAAAGTACAATAGTCACACAAACACAGCTCTTGATGATAAGTGACATTTATATGAAGAACTTTCTCGCTAGCAAAATGTTATCAACAGAAACAGTGTAGATTTCTTATCTGCTGCACTGTATCTTGATCCGTATCATAAAATAGAACATGTACCCAATTTATCAAGATTATTATGTTTAACTATAGTACAAGCAACACGCACCTTATACAACTCTTGCCTGATTCACGTTTTAGGTTTTGCACTAAACGTAATTATGATACGAACGCGATTCGTGGGCAAAATGAAAGGGAGGGTGGGCGAATCACGGACGCGGGGTAAATCGGCACAAAGCAATATTTAGTAATTCCATGCCTTGTTTCCTCTAGCAATATCGTCTTACAAGACTGTAATCGAGGGGATTTAAACCCGGCACGTTTCAAAATTTTGATCGGTGTTGAACTGAACATAATTATAGATAAGTCCCTCCTTAACAATAAATCTGTCAAGTATAAATAGAACTTAAAACCTGTCAAGTACGAGGATTCTGTACACATTTAAGTACTTATAAATATTTAAGGGTAGATAATTATTTCTAATTAAACCCTTTACAAATATCAATTTTTCATAACGTTTACTTACCATATCTTTCACAGACGTAAAACTAATTATAAAAATATATAATTTCACTCAGAATAAGAAATTATTCATTATTAGATTTTTCGCTTTTGTTCTCCTTAGTTAGCCCTACAACCTATTACAGATCAAGGCTCTCTCGACATGCTTTCTCCAGCGGATCTGGTCAGCGGTAACCGCCCGCCAGCGTTGAATTTTTAAAAGTTTAAAATCAGGCTCGACAAAATCGATCCGCCTTGCGCGATATCTTCCTCTTTTTCTAGTGCCCTCCACATTGGCAAAGGTCTATCTTCAAATCTATAAATGTGCCCAAGCCACCTGATACGAAATGATTTAATGACGGCCAATATTTGGTTGTTTTAATTTTCCATAAATTGCATGATTAAACAAAATTATCTATTTGTTATTGTCTTTGGCAGGGCCAAATATTTTACGACGAATTTTTCTTCCAAAAATAAGAAGTCTATCTTCATCTGCTTTTGTTAAAGGCCAATATTCACTGCCATAGAGAATTATTGGTCCAATAAGAGTAGTATAAATATTAATTTTTGTTTCTGGTTTTAAAAGTTTAGACTTCACAAAATTCCTTTGGCTGAAGTAACACCTATTAGCCATATACATTCTATTGTCACATCCAGACTTTATATGGTTTCTATTAATAATAACAATACCAAGATATGTAAAACGATCAACACATTCGAAGACATAAGAATTTATCTGCAGTGGGAGGGAAGTATAATATCTACTTGGTACCACCATAAATTTTGTCTTTCTCTCATTTATGAGGATGATTTTTCACCTTACTTGTGTTAAAGTCCTTTCATAATGCTGATTTTCAACACTGTAGGTCTACCGGAAGTACTCTGTAAGTTTTGATTAATCAGCGAGCAAGACTATAGAGTGAATAAAAAGAAACGTTTTAAAGTTTTCCCATCTTTTTGTTGCGTAGACCAAGAAAACTTGAAATTTTTATATCAAATTAAGGCTTATATTTCAAGCCGATTCTGAGAAAAAAGAACTTTGACAGGCAAATGGACGTACAACCAAGTGATCCCATAAGGGTTCCTTTGAATGGAACCATAAAAATAAAAAATTAAACTAGGTCTCAGTGTTTTATTCCTATACTTAATACATATTAGACTTTTACCATCACCCGTTTGTTCTTAGCGTGTTCAGTACAGAACTGAACACGTCAAGAACAACGTAATCAGGCAAACGTTTCAAATAAATACAAGGTAAAATCTTTGTAACATAACGTGCATTTGAATTAAAACAATCGTAATAAAAATTACAAATTTTAAGTGTATTAATCTTATAAATAATTATGCCATTTCATAAAAAGAGTGAAAAAGGTATTTGAGGACATTTTTCTTAAAATTAGTTTGAATTATTCCGTTGATTATGGGTAACTAGGGACAGAAATGATCTAGAACAAATTAAATAAATTATTTGTTACTTAATTTTTAGTTGTAATCGCTGTTAACGTAAAATATGAATAATCCAAGCGCAATCGTTGGTATTAATAGCGCTTACCTTATTTGCAATTTTCCTTTAGTGCCCACTATTACCCAACTCTCCCCATATATATAAGTCTTCTAATACGTATACTAGCCAGAGTGAATATTTTCACCTACAAAACCGATTATTACTTGCGGTGAAATTGTGCTAAGAATATCTGTTAATAAGCTGTTAAGAATATCGCGAAAGTTTCGCCTGGGCACGTGCGACAAAGTTGATTAGTATTTAACGGAAGAAGATTTTAGAAATACCCAATCAGTCCTGTGTTGTATCATGTTACTTTATAAATAACGTAAGCGTTAAGGAATTATTAGCCTTAAGTAGACGTTCGCATGTTGTATCATCATGCAACCTTTATTTTGACAGCTACGCATGTTAAAATGGCGCCCTATTTCACTTTAAGTAAAGATAGTTAAAACAGAAACGTTATGGCTGGCACCAATAAACATCGTTTTATATTTCATCTCATAAATATTATATTGCATTTGCAGAAATACCAATAAACTCGATTAACGAAGAATGCCTCAACTTCATATACGTTACCATACTTTCGTAAAATACTTTTGGACTGTCTAATGTGATAGCAAAATTTATAATTGAAAATTTGAGACCAATGTTGAAAATTATACGATGTACAAACATTATTTGACGTGCAGTAAAACAAAATAAACTATTAAAACGCATCTCCTGTCATCCATAGATGACATACAGAACTGTCATCGTCCACGAAATAGCTCCGTCCTTTACTTTCTGCTTATAAAATCATATAATGCTATTCTACAAAACTAGCGTTACTTTAACGAAGAATAAAGGTTAGAACAAAATCAATGCGGTACAATATGCTGATGTTTAAAACGAATGTTAAATTAACCGTTATTGCTGTGCATTAGCTAATGTATGAGTTAAGGAAAGTGAATCATAACATAAGGCTGAATAGCGATATACTAATTGCTGTGATCTTGATATTGATATGTGCATTCTGTACATTTATATATATATATATATATATATATATATATATACACATATATACATATATATATATATATATATATATATATATATATATATATATATATATATATATATATGTGTACTTCGTATTTTCAAAATGCTGATAATTCCCATCATTCTGAACATAAAATATTTTTGGTGAATGTGAAAAAGCCCATTCGTTTCCGAGATAATCACTATCAGAGATTAAAATTTGATAAAGAAATCGAAATTGTTTCGTTATAAAACCTCCTAAACACCTTTATTACATTCAGTCCTACTACTCACAGGAAAAGAAAGTTTTAATCTATCAGAAAATCCTTTTTCGAAATTAAATATCACTGAGAAGATGAGCTGATGACTCAAAAAGTCTTGATGTGATGTTTTTTCTACAATTTTCATTACAAGTTTGAATTACACTACTATGACATTATTCTAAAGCAGAAAAAATATAAAAATTAGTTTATATTTTAATAATTTTTTCCTAGTTTGGAAAATAAATATTTTGTTAAAAAAATTACGAAATACTTAATTTTTTATTTTATATATTTTTTAAAATAATGGTCTGAGTCACCCCTGGGAAAATAATTCGTAGAGTATTATTTAAAATCAAATCCTTAACATGACCTTAACATCAATTTTTGTATTGAATATATTTGGCGTTAATTTTGTAGAAATTCATTATTCACAATTAAATGAAACTACGTGATGTAGTATTATTTCTACTTTCTTTAAGTTCTTTACCACGACCTAGGTTTCGTTGTATTACAACATCTTCAGGTGGGCTATTAGCAAAGATTTTCTTTTTTCTTTCAAACATTTCAAAGATATTTGCTAATATCCCACCTGAAGATGTTGTAATACAACGAAACCTATGTCGTGGTAAAGAACTTAAAGAAAGTAGAAATAATACTACACACGTAGTTTCATTTAATCGTGTACAGTTTTTGTACTGTGACCAGATCCAAAACCTGATTGAAAAGGATTAAGAAGATGTTGAAAATCTAAAATTTTATCTAACTAGACATGAACCATGCGCTCAAAGACTTTTGATAAAAGTAATACTTCCAACTATAGAAATTGGCCTGAAATCTTTAGGTCAAATCGAAGATTCAACTCCAATCCTAGGAGTGATTTATATTAATTTTTTTTATTCAAACGGATTCAGTGACTGTTGTTAGATAAGTGTTACAAACTCTCTGATAGACGGAAAGACGGGTCGATAGAGAAATAAAGTTGCAATATTAATAGGCCTTTTTTGGACCTTATTGGTGCTAAAATACAACAATCGATAACTTAAATCTGAATTCTGATAGTTTAATACTTTTGTTACCCGTGAGAAGCCGAGACAGGATGCCTGTATAAGAATAACACTAGAACTTGACGCCAGTAATTTATCGTCAATATTTGGCTTCAAAATTTTTTTCAAAAAACTATTCCACACTAGATAACTTATGTAGCAAGGCAGCTTTCCAAGAAAAGCAGTGGAAAAGTACCTGGAGAGAAAATCGCAATTAGTCATAGTGCGCATTTTCCCATTTCGCTCGAGAGTGAAGCAGAAAGAGAAAGTTATAGGTTATCAACTAACGCATCTTTGGTATCGAATAAATTGTTAATTTAATTGAACTATTTAATATTGGAGCTTTTTTGATGATACAAAATAATACGATTATAATCAATATTTTTTTCTCGAGACACATTACTTGAGCGTTACGCACACCCGGTGCCGCGCGGTAACATCAAAAGCATACGACGCCACACGACGAACACCTTGTTGGATTTGGACATCGCGACACTATAGTTATTTCACAAAAAATATTTATTATTCTGAAAATTCATTGTTTTTGGAGATGTTTTGGTTTATGATAATGAAGCATTTAAATGTGATATTCACATTATTTAGAAAAATGTGGAATATAAAAAAATATGGAAAAATAAATAACTTCTTCATAATAAAGGCTTAAATAAAAAAAAATATTGTATGATATTTTCGTCTTATATCTTTGAGAAGAATTCGTAAAAAATCTTGCTATGTCAACTAACCAATATGTTATATGTGTTCTTTTAATTAACGAAACTAATTACAGTTTGTAACGTCACAACGTATTTTAACTAATGTTATGAAGCAACAAACCTATGCCGATCTCCAAAGAGCTATTAATTAAGGTATTATTGCCTTGTTTCTGAGAATCTCAAAAACCATATTATTTAAACAGCTGGAACAGGTAATATATAAAGGCCAACGAGACTTCCTACTTCTCTTTCCTCTATCCAACATCGAAGTTATCCTCACGCGACAATATTTGACCCGAGCTCGCCACGATGTTCGGGTCAACCAGGAAGGTTGGTGGAATCGTAAAGCGAGTAGCTCACGACGCAGTCCACCTTGAAGCATAGTAGAGGCTTCCAACAAGGCTAGTGAGTTAAAACAGAAGTACAATATCATTGTCGATACAGTTATTTTAATGTTCACCTGTGAGCATACGGTTCAGTGCAAACGAATGTTCAATGAGCTTACAGCGAGCATACGTTCCTATTAAACACAAATATACATACGGTCAGCAGGATCCTATGCCTCTGGATGAAGTGGCTGATTTGGGAGTCAGATTTAATTCGCGATTAACGAATCGGTGGATGAAGCAAAAAATCTTTTCGGAAACTTCGATTCGTGTCACATTTTTACTGCACTTCAATCATTTTTCTACGCACATCGAATCATTTTTCTAACAATATTCCGTCGAAACATACTAGTTTAATTACGTTAATCTTCAAATTAAAACTGATTAATTATTATAATTCGCTTACACATTCTGGCATCGGATAATTTCCTTTTAATAAAACATATTTTAAACAAAATGGCTACCAACCTAGCAACTGACAGTACATATTCCCGCTAAAACAGCATACCATAGATAAACCTCGTCCAAGTTTCTTCGTTGCGCGGACAGAGTTTTACTTGGAATGGCCAGTACGTTACACGGGCGTGTCAAGATCGGTTTGTATACATTTACGTTTAATTTCTATTTGCGGATGCAATGTCGATGGATGAATAATGCATCATAATATGTTGTAAGTGTAATAAGTTATTGCAATGAAGCAATAAAAGAAATATAAAAGAAGAGCGATTGTTGAAAAGCAACTAGAGATATTTTTGCAGTCACAATTTATAGACTAAACATTTCTGTGAATTTCAGTAAAAAGAAAATTTCACACAGCAGTGAAATTTTCTTTTTACAAAAATTCAAAGCTACATTAAGTCGCTTATATGACTGAGTTACACATATTTTAATATCTACATGAATCTTGTTTCGTTTTTGGTTCCTTTTAAAGTCTTCAATGCTTCATTATTTATAAATATATTGCTTAATAGCTCTTTCACTTGTAAATTTAATTTCGCGTACGGTTCTCTCATAAAAAATTATAAAATTTTGTTTATTAATATTATTTTAATATTTTTATGTGATATATTTTTTTTCGTTTGCCTCAATCACAGCCTCAGAAGGTTTGAAATCCTCAAACTAGGTCAGACCAAATGAAAGATTTCGAATATAAGGCCTCCAGGCGGTCAATAACCTCGTAAAGGCATTTCGAATTGCATATAATCTTCAGCGATGATCGATATGTTCGGGAAGAAAGAGAGAAAAAGTGTTTGAAAACGTCCATTGAATTAAACCATGTAAGCCCACCTGGCGCAATTGAGTATATTTTTAAAAGTAACTTCATAGTTTTAACTTGACTGTACATTTTATATATTAAAGAGTGTTTGAAAGTAATCATTAGAAAGTATAGTTTGTGCAATTATTATCGAAAAGTGATTTTAATGTGCGTTTTGCGGGCCGATTTCAGCGATGATCGATATATTCGGGAAGAAAGAGAGAAAAAGTGTTTGAAAACGTCCATTGAATTAACCCATGTAAGCCCACCGGGCGCAATTGAGTATATTTTTAAAAGTAACTTCATAGTTTTAACTTGACTGTACATTTTATATATTAAAGAGTGTTTGAAAGTAATCATTAGAAAGTATAGTTTGTGCAATTATTATCGAAAAGTGATTTTAATGTGCGTTTTGCGGGCCGATTTCAGCGATGATCGATATATTCGGGAAGAAAGAGAGAAAAAGTGTTTGAAAATGTCCATTGAATTAACCCATGTAAGCCCACCGGGCGCAATTGAGTATATTTTTAAAAGTAACTTCATAGTTTTAACTTGACTGTACATTTTATATATTAAAGAGTGTTTGAAAGTAATCATTAGAAAGTATAGTTTTTGTAATTATTATCGAAAAGTGATTTTAATGTGCGTTTTGCGGGCCGATTTCAGCGATGATCGATATATTCGGGAAGAAAGAGAGAAAAAGTGTTTGAAAATGTCCATTGAATTAACCCATGTAAGCCCACCGGGCGCAATTGAGTATATTTTTAAAAGTAACTTCATAGTTTTAACTTGACTGTACATTTTATATATTAAAGAGTGTTTGAAAGTAATCATTAGAAAGTATAGTTTTTGTAATTATTATCGAAAAGTGATTTTAATGTGCGTTTTGCGGGCCGATTTCAGCGATGATCGATATATTCGGGAAGAAAGAGAGAAAAAGTGTTTGAAAATGTCCATTGAATTAACCCATGTAAGCCCACCGGGCACAAACGAGTATATTTGTAAAAGTAACTTCTTAGTTTTAACATAACTATATAACTTTAATACTAAAGAGTGTCTGAAAGGTTATCATTAGAAAGTATGATTTTTACAGTTATTATCAAAAAATGATTTTAATATGCATTTTGTGGACTGATTTAGTGTATTTTTGACGCATCTACGATAAATAAATACGTATATACATCATTTATTTATCTTGACTTATATACGTAAACTATAGAAATATTTATCATATATATCTTAAAACTACACTCTTCGCATAATCAAAGCAGGAACTCCTAAAAATGTTGAAAATAGTGGATCACGAGTGTGAGATGATTGGCTTCTCGATTAGAATATTGAAAACTAAAATCATGCTCATAGATTGAAAGGTTAACTTTCACGGATTGGGAAACATTCACATCAAGAGTTCTTATATCTTCAAGGGAATTCTTGTATCCCGGATCTATGATAAGTGGCTAAGGAGGATACGAGGAGTTATCAAGCCATAAACTCAGATGGTTAATGCTTGCTTCCTCCATCTTTTTATATGAGTCTGAATCTTGGACAATCTGCATCAGAGGACAGGAAAAAACTTTTTAAATATGGTGTTGAAGGAGAGTACTGCCATGAACTGCTATATGAACCAACAGATTCATACTCCATCAAATCCTAAGTAAAGACCCAATTATGCATCACTTCTTGCCAACGAAGTCTTAGTTACTTTGGCCATATAGCTCGTAAGCAGCCAGATAAACTGGTTATTGAAAGGAAAATAGAAGACAAAAGACTTTGCGGTGGATACTCTGGCTACTGGTCTCATCACATTAAGATCGTCATGATCGACTCTGTCATCGTCATCCTAAGAGAAGCCATGGACAAGACAGTATGGAAGAAGCTTTTCAGCTTTTTCAGCGAGGCACGCCAGGACGAATTTCAGTAACGACAATGCGGCGAAGAAGAAAACGTGTAACAAAGATAAATAAAACTCATAAATTGTGGGTGGTTCCGTATCCAGGATGCTATGGAATGCAATGATAAAATTACAACAGTCTATCAATATTTACATTATTATGGTTTAGAAATTAAGGTATTAAAGAGAAAAAAGTTAAAACTTTTTTGAAAACTATAAATAAATGGAATTTTGTTTATGGTTTCTGTAATATGTAAACACAAAACACGCTTTTTGATTATGAGTGAAAAAGGATATTAATTAAAATTAAAATAGTTTTGAAATGTGGAACCAAATCCATTTCATATGATAATCCACTTGACCTCGTTGCCCCCACTTTAAAATTTTAAACCCTCATTCAGACCTCATTCTCCATAAAAATGAAAATATTTCCAAACATCTTTCATACTGCAATAGACACGGACCAGCAAATTGTACCACAGTGCTAATCACATTAACAGCTATAGTAGTTGATGAGAAAACAGCCCTGATATCAGACAAACAGACTCTGAGATCCATAAAGATTCCTTTTTTACCTTTTAGGGACGAAACACTAAAAATAGATTGTTTTTAATTCTTTCATGACGGGGGAGGTTGTTTTCCTTTTTCTCAAATGTATACAATAACCTTTCACTAGTAATTCTTTATTTTTTGTTGGTGTCAGATTCAGAGTAAATGAGGTAAGTACTCGTTTGGTGCTCATAATGATATCAAAGTCTGGAGAAATCATTGGATGCTGTATCACCTGGAGAAAGGCCCAATGACGGGCTTAATTTTTTTAAATTTATTTGTTTTTTTCTTTATATTCCTTTGTAGTGGAATAGGTACGTTCAATTTATAAAGTTAATTCGTTATTTTACCATTAGTTTTCATTTGGGTATAAATGGGTTAATATAATAAGAGCAATACCTTATACATAATTTGTTTTTATCTGTTTAAGATGATTATTATTTTAATCTTTCAAGAGTGGAAATATAAGCAAAAGTAAACGATTCGAAAATAATTTTAAATAAAGATTTTGTTCATTGAATTCTTCGCCTGCTTTTGACTTATAATTATGAATACAGTTAGGGTTTATATAAATGTACGAACAATTTTATATCATCTGGACATATAATAAAACTGTAACTGAGTGAAAACTGTATATGAAAAATATTTTAAAAAGAGTATTTGATTTAGCGAAAAGAATTATAATAGAAGCTAGAAAATATGTTTATAATTTTTTTGGCTGTCTGTTTGTTAATTTGTTCTTCAATCACGCAAAATCTATTGGACTGATTTTGAATCTGGATGTTATAGATTTTAAAAAAACTGACTTAGTCAATATTACGATATTCGTACTACCATACCTATTTATTAGTTTTTTAGTAAAAATAAAAAAAAAACAGAAATTATGGTTTTTATTCTGAATATTTTTCTATTCCGAGTTTCACGCCAACAGAGTAGACATAGCTTCTAAACTATTTATAAAATGGGAAGATATATAATTGTTGATTAGAAAAAAAATTATGGAGAAATTATTATTTATTCCATAACGAAATCTTTTTTTATTTTCAATATTTATTGACTTTTTATTATCCTAAATAGGAGTCTATGAAATAAAAGTTAAGAATTATTATTATCCTAAATAGGAGTCCATGAAAAAAAAGTTAAGGAACATCAGTACAACCAACTTTTTCTATCGAATTAATACTCGTATCGCCAAATATTCAAAGCCGAATAAGGGGTCACCGCGTAGCATCGTATCCCTATGATGACGCCAAGCGACGCTCGGTGTGCATGCTCTGTAGGATGCTTGAGCCTCGTGTCAATATTGAAATTGTGTATCCCAAGAATAAAATGAGACACGAAAAATTGATATATTCGACTTTTTTGTACTCAGGAATCCATAGAAACTAGTTTACTAAACCGTCTTTTAAATTTCTAACCAAATACCAGTTCTAAAAATTTTTAAGGTTTTTCAGTCATAATTGAAAAATTAGAGGCCGGATCTCAACTTTATTTGAACAGATCTGTCCAATGATACGCTTATACAGTAGGACACCCAAAAAAATAATTCGTGTTTACAAGTATGGGGAAGTACACATGTTCGTGTTTTATAATATCTTTTATATATTAGTCAACCTCACAGTATACACTAAATACTTGCAAAGTATTATTTAAATATATCCTAAAATTGTATAAACTTTGAGATTATGATGAGATCATAAAAATTCCTCGTTTTACTAAGAAAAACTCAAAAAGTAGGCCATCACGTCGGACTTATTGGTATAAATTTATGTACTGATATTTTAAGGAAAACAAATTAAATTTTTTTTTTTTAATATATATAACATTATTCTGAAGTGTACGCGTAATGCGCTGTACCGGCAAAAACATTTGTTCGACGTTATAATATTACTAAACATAAAGATGAATACTACGGCTAGGAGCGTAACGAAAACTGAAACAAGCCAGGTTTACTCTGCTGTATACTGCTAGTATACAGGTGATTGCTTTTGTTACCACTGACATGTTTCACAATTCGTTACGGTCTCGTTTCTTACCACACTATCGTAGTAAATATGGTTAGTCAAAAAAATGCTGCCTAAAGTAATATATTTCTCCTTTTTACAAAATGTTAAGAAAATCTATAATACAAGCCAATATTCTAAGAATAGCAAGGTACATAAAAATGGAGGAGACAACATAAATATTCATAAGATCTGTCTCGCATCAATAACTCTGGCTTGTCCACAATCATATTAATGACTCCACGATCCTTTGTTTCAACGAGAGCGGTCATTGGCCCATCTCACTGTCAGATGCAGCCTCTGGTCTGGATAAAAATAGATTGGAACTATGTACGGGTAAAAACCTGTTACTTCACTGGCGTAACCAAGTAAGGCGAGGGTTATAAATGTGGGGTAACATGAGCAGTGGTATTGAACTGCACTTCAGGGTTAACGTACCTAATAGCCAGGTATGCCGGTAGGCTTTTGGATCATAATAGAATTATCACAGAAATGATTGTCCATCCGTACATCATTATCCGTTAATATTATAAGACCACTCTTTTCATTCAATTAAATTTTGACAAGGTTATGTAAAATAATATTTCTATAGTAAAAAAAATTAAAAAATTGAAAAATATCAATAAAAAAATAGTAACGTAATTAAAAAAAAATGGTAAAACAATATAATTTATCAAACATTTGGATATAAGTAATGATTATATATATATATATATATATATATATATATATATATATATATATATACATATATATATATATATATATATATATATATATATATATGTATATATATATATATAAAGACAAGGAATTCATGAAACATTTTGGACATAAATAATGACGTTAAAGATACATATCAAGGAAATTATTGTCTATTAGTTCGCCATTATTCAATATTATTAGAAGGCTTCTATTTTGATTGAGTGAAATTTTGGAAAATTTTACGAATATGTAGAGATATTTTACAGGATCTAACAACCAACCAACACCATTAAAACTTTGGAACTGTTTCAGATATCGCGATAGAATAATCTAATGACTCTACAACCTGTCTAAATGTTCATGTCAATAGTTTTAATATATGAATCCTTTCGTGCGAGCAGATAGACAGACGAAAATGTGTAAACGTAGAAACAGCTGAAAATTCGAAAATCACAAGCAAATACCTTAATTTTATTTAGCTGTATTGATAAAACATCGAGTTTTATCATGCAACAATTATGGTACTTTCTAGGTTCAAAAGTAACAGATACATATATTGATTTGTATCATAAAATATGTCTACAGCAAGTTCTGGGAAAATTAATTCCGTTTAGGCGTGACGGACTAACATACAAACACATTTTTCGTGCTATTTGTATTTCACGCAAGAATAACACCACATGTGTTATGCCATTAAACAAACTTTACGCATTCCAAATGTGATACTGACTCATTGTTTGTTTGTAGAGTTATTAGTTAAAAAACAAACAAAAACATTTTCACACTTATTAGACGTGTCCCGCAGTTTCACTGGTATAACATTACCATGGTCAATGTCCTTTCCGCTCCGTTCGCCAAACGACATGCGTCGTCGAGATTGGTAGTATATCGGCGAGAATAAATAAGCTGAGCTTTCTCTACTTTGCAACGTTTAAACAGTGCTCTCGGATTTCTGTTACCTCTTACGGTTTTGTTGCCAAGTGGCAAAAACAAAACCTTTATAATTTCGTCCTGTCCGTTTGTCTGTTCGTATGTCACAACCATTTTTCCCAAAGACTATTGGCACTATATATACATGAACTTTGAATGGTAAGTGTCTTGTATGAACCGCTATACAATGAAATAGAAAACAACGAAATTATGCAAAAAATAATATTCGGGTGACACTCCATACATGTAACTGAGGGATGAAAAAAAATCCAGTGCACATGTAGGCGTGGGGGGCTATCGTCACATAGTTCTTAAAAAAATATATATAAGTTTCAAAATATTTTATTTAAGTCAATAGTTAGTTAGACATGCGCTTCTAAAATCGTAAAAAAGGGTGAATACCCACCCCCCCCACTCTTTAACTTTTCAACTAACGTGTGTAAAATGTTGAAAAAAATTAACATACCAGAACATAAAATAAACTTTCAACGAAAATTGCTTTGAATAAGATATGTTGTCTAGTTTTTGAGATATAAGATGTGTTCGGTATCAATAGTTCGGTATCAACATTGTTTTTCACAGTGTCCTTCCGAAATATAAATTTAAAAGTTTAATATTGTCCTTTTTTTCGTGCGCGAGCCCGACTCGCGCTTGGCCGTTTTTTATCATTGCTCTGCCGCAATGAATTGTAGCATAATGATAAATACCCTCAAAAGGGGGCTTTCTAAAACAACAATTTGAAATTGGATATGTTGTTTCGGAATTTTACTGCGCGAACAAAAAAGTAAAAAAAAACAAAACTTTGCTCCTTTAGATATTAGTACAGATTAGTCAAAATAAAACAAAGCTATTTTTAGATTTGATAATAACAAAGGATCTCGTTTCAGACGTGATCTAAGACACACTTTCTAATTATTAGTGTTCTGTACCTCAAAAGGATAAAAATAACCTTTATAGGATCACTTCGTTGTCCGGCTGTCGGTTTGTCAGGCCTTTTTTCTCAGGAAAACCTAAAGGTATTGATTTGAAGTTAATATCAAACACTTAAGTCTACATTCCTTATAGCTGTAAAAAAGTCAAGCTCCGAAGTCAACGCAATCAAAATATGGCCATTTTTGTCGCATATTTTGACACGAAATCAAAACTTATACTCCTCCTTGATCTAGAATTATGAAATTTAGCAAGAAGGAAAGTCTCACAGCACAAGTAAAGAAAAACAAACCGACAATAGTTAATTTGTAGTTATATCACATAAACAAAATAGTTTTTTTTAATTTACGCCTGTGGAAAATATAGTAGGCTATATATTTTCGTCCTATCAAAAAATAAAATTCCCCAAAAATTAAAATTTTATAAACAGTTTAATGGGAATATGATGTACCATTAAATGTTTACAAATGCCTAAATTTGTACGGAACCCCCGTAGTGCGAGTTCCACTCGTGCTTTACAGGTTTTTTTCTATGATCAATTTTTTATGGTTCCGTTCTTCCAAATAACAAAAAGACGGGATCATTATAGGATCACTTTGTAGTCTGTCCGTCCGTCTGTCAAAGCCCTTTTTCTTAAAAACGGCTTGAGATTTTAAGTTGAAATTAATATTGTATAATGCAATTTTTACATTGCCTTAAAACTTTATGTTTTTTGTTTACGCAACAAAAAGATGTGACTAATGCTTTGTTTTTTAAATCCTCTTCCTTTGTTATTTATACCCTCACGAAAATGTAGGATACTTCCGGTCAAGCTGAAACCTTGAAAATCTACATAATGGGTGATCTTTTAAAACAAGTAAATGGAAAAATCTAAAAATCAATTACGTTTAATTCTACGTGGAAATATATATATATTTATATATATATATATATATATATATATATATATATATATATATATATATATTATATATATATAAGATACAGTAATTAATATATTTATGTTGTAAAATATTATTCATCATCATCATCATCATATATATTAATACGCTAAGGTTAAGATGTTACTCTCCCTTTTTAGAAAAAACCTCACAACTAATCCACATAAATTATATATAATTTTATAGATAATTGCTTGCTCTACCGGCATCCACAACTAAAAAATTTATTATTGCTATTGTTTTTGCAAATTAATTAATTATTAAAATTATATACACAAAACAGCAATGCTGCCATCTAACGGCTCAACGTCAATATGATTGACGGTCGGTAAAATTTTTGTTTAATTTCAAATCCACTCACGTATAAATAAAGTGGCGCTTTAGCTCAACGCTTTTGATACTTGCGCCTCTATATGTCAATTTTAGTAAAATATTTGTTTGATCTGTCATCTGAGCTTCATAATGGAATAAATAATGCGAAGACTTCGCACGGGTCACGCTAGTATTTATAAATAGCATAATTAGAAATACCCTATACACTTAAATTTGTATAAGTGCCTAAATGCGTATAGAATCGTCGTGCGAGTTCTACTCGTACTTGACAGTTTTTTTTAATTAAACACTTAGCGAAACCTTGAATTCGTTTGCAAATTTACATTTCGCCACCTGCCACATTCCCAACATTTAATGTTAACAGCGGAACGGCAAACAATATGTGAACATCGCAATTTGGGTAGGCAAACATTGTTGTAGCTTTACCGGCCGTACGTTTGTCGGCGAGTATGTGGCGACACAGCGATCACGTGGTGTGACACGTGTCAGGAAGGCGCACCGGGGACGCGCATGAGTCAGTGGCGCGATTTATGTGCCCGGCGGCGCTCGGGCCGAAGTCGGTTCCCACGATGCGGTCGGTAAACGCTTATACAGGTCGACGTGGCAAACGTAAAAATATTTAAATAAAAAGAAACCGTCTTACGCCAGCCCTTTCTTGTTTTTGGACAGATGAATTGTCACCAAAAGATGAATTGTTAAGTTAAATACCCCAAAAAAATTAATTAAATCGATATTACTTGTAACACGGAAAGTTTAGAGAAAATCTTTTAAGTCGTGTTAGAGAAATTAAGTTTGTTTATTTAGCTGGTACCACAAAATTTTGCTGTTACAAAATATCTAAAGTAATCTATAAATGATCCCGAATACCAGGCTGATTCTACCTACGCTTTATGAGCTAGATGCTATGATACACGGACACACACATACCCGTAAATACACACACGCATATGTTGACGTACAAGCACACGCATAAACGCGAGCACACTGATACTGATGACGCTAATGCGTACGCACACTCATATATACGCATGCACACTCACACATATAAGCGCACGTACACAATTAAACACCAGCAGATGTACACACTCGCGTTGGACTTAATGCGCATGCATAAGCGCGCATATAGTATATACGATCATCCATGCATGCATGCACATGCACACATACAGGCTCACCATAAGCAAATGCATTATATCACGCCTAACGCTAACGCGCATGCAAACATACACAAACACACACAGCCAAATTCACATACATACGCGTACACTTTATTTATGTGCAAGCACGTGCAAGTTTCATGCTGACGCTAATGTGCACACATATACACGAGCATTTTAATTTTCGTTTTACTTATACTCTGCATTGCTTCAGAATAAAGGAGCCTGGCGAAATTGGATCTAACGTCAGAAATAGAACATAATTTTTCAAAAAGCTGGAATGTAAAATAAAATATATAAAAAGCAAACAATTCAACGATTAACAAGGAGAAAGCAAAAATTCAAATACAATTTGTAAAAAAAATTCAAAACAAAAAAATGTTATCTTCATAAATGCGTATATATTTTATTTTTAATATATTTGCAATTGTTGAAAACAAATTAATATAATTAAAAAAAGTATGAAATACATAATACATTTTTTAGAAACAATTACAAAAAATACTCCATACCGATTGTTTTTTTATGTGTAGCCATTGCCCATTACGTGGCTTTTTTCGATGAGACTGGCCTGCTAATTAGACTTGGTATATATATATATATATATATATATATATATATATATATATATATATATATATATATATATTGGCACTTAAAAATATTTGGGTATACATAATTTCTATTTTTATTAATCCATTTACCAACATTAATTTTTCACAAAGTAAATATATTGCAACGTGTTATATATTTGTTACATGCATATGGACATGACGCATATTATAAGACTTAAGAAAATCGCTATAATTTTTCATATAATCTTCTAATTATATTTTACCTTTTACATTGTTTTTTTACGTGTTTTTTGCTTAATAATTTTGAAAATACGGGGGCAGTTTGCTATATATTTGAATATTTTTTGGAATGCCTTTTTAAAAATGCAATTTAAAAGTGTCAAAAAAGGATCCTTGTATTTCTCATAACAAACTTTTTTATATGATACTCTGCATGATATACCAACACAAAAAAAAGATTTGACTCATATTTACCTTTTTTTTCTTTTTATTCCTTTTTAAAAAGAAAAAAAAATTTTTTATTCCTTTTTAATTGTTATACGAATATTTTGAAAAAGTTTGTGGTACGATATTTGTGAATTAATAAGGTCTATTAATAAGGAATGAATTAATAAGGTCTCAGTGCCAACTTTCAAAATTTTACGTCGCATGCTTTCAGAGAAAATCGGCTTCGAAAATATGAAATGTAAACGTATTGCCTACTATAGGGTGTCCCAAAATTCACGCAAGAAGTAATTTTGATAGAAAACACAGGTTTATAATTAAAAATTGTAAAAATATTGCTCAACAATAAAAATGCGTTGTTCTTTTGTGTAGCACTCCATTTTTAATAACCCTGTACTGTCAGCTGTCACGCTGTATTTTTTTTTGGTTGGCAACACTTTACCGCACAAATGGCGCAAAATTCAAATCTTGCGTGAATTTTGGGACACTCTTTATATATCTCGGCAGGTGTAAAAACACACTAGTTTTTCTACCACCTTTGCGTGGTTTTCTAAAAACCTATATCTTTTTTTATAATTTTAAGTTGTCGGAAGTAGGGGTGGGATATATTGTTTTGTTATCTCTGAAGACATAACCCCTAACATTATGAAAAAAAATTTCTGAGACCCTTACAACTAACCCTTTTAAATGGCACCCGCACTATATATGGAATTAAAACAAAATCGGAGTATATAATTTGCCCGCCCTAAAATTTTCAATTTTTTTTTTTAATTTTATCTATTGTCATATATGCGGGTTAATATGTTTTATAACTGTGCTAAATTTGAAGTTCCTACGTCAAGCGGTGTCTTAGAAAAACAGCGAAACACCTGAGCGATCGATGGATCGACTTGACAGATTTACGGACAATCTTATAAGGGTTTGTTTTTATAAGGGTTCTGTTTTTCCTTCAATGGTTTAGAATCCTAAAAAATACAAGTTTCCTCACTTGTCTCATTGAAGATTTAAATAAACCTTCTTTTCATTTGCGATTGCCATTTTGGTTAGTTTAGTACCTGGACCTAACAGTACAGATGTGTTTTTGTCGGCCTCCTGTCATCCAAACGTCTACTTAAAGTTTTTGGATGATCAGTATAATGTTCTCACTTCTAACGTCGCTCAAATGTATACAAAACGATTATAGAATCAACACTGCCTGTATACAGAATGATATACCATCTTACGCAGGTAGCAGTTCTTGGTAAATGATTGTCAATGCGAAGTACGAAGTGCGCATTAGTTGTGACAGCACGTATAATTGGTCATGTTTATTAAGGCATTGGGCGTTTACGAATTCAGGTCTCTTATGCCAAGTTTATCCGGGTTTACAAATTTGATCTACATGTGTACGCAACATGTACACGATTCTCAGAAATAGTAACCGATTCACAGATTTAATGGCACAAACAAGTGCTGATAAATTCAAAGCCACGAATAGCCCAGACACAATTACATAAATCTTAAATAACTTATTGTTTATCATTTGTTAAAGGCGAGCCAAACTACCAGAGTTGGTTTTAATATTTTTTTTTAAATGACGTATATAGGAAAGGTTCCACAAATGACTTACAAAGGAAAGTTTTTCTTTAAGGAAGTTTTTAAGATAAGTTTCATGACTTTATGTATTCCAGAAATAAAGCGACAAACATGCAAAAATGGAGTATTTTGCGATTGCGTCCCACGCACTTCACCTCTCGCTGTACGATCCAATAATTCGGATTAATTTTATAACACTCATCCAATAATTCAGATTAATATTGTAACATCCATCCAATAATTCAAAAAAATTTTATAATACCCATCCAAACATTCAGAATAATTTTTAACACCCATCCAATAATTCAAATTAATTTTATAACATCCATCCAATAATTCAAAATAATTGTATAACACCCATCCAATAATTCAGAATAATTTTTAACAACCATCCAATAATTCATAATAATTTTATAACATTCATCCAATAATTCAAATTAATTTTATAACACCCATCCAATAATTCAGAATAATTTTTAACACACATCCAATAATTCAAAATAATTTTATAACATCCATCCAATAATTCAGATTAATTTTATGACACCCATCCAATAATTCAGATTATTTTTATAACACCCATCCAATAATATTCAATTCGATGAGAAGTCCGAAGTAGGGTGGCACCGTGGGTGACAAGACTGTACAGTCGGAAAAGAAGTTGAGGCAGAAGCCCTGAGAATACTGTTTATTATCCAACTGCCAGGGAAGAGTAACGTGCTATGAAGTACATGGGTTCCTGATTCCAGTGAGTTCTTTTTTCCCCCACATAGCCTAAACGGCTTCACGCATTGGAGTGATTGAGATGCAGATAAGTTCGTCATGATCTTTAACGTATCTTATTGAATACATATAACTACAAAAGTAAATATGGCGGCTGCTGTAATACGTTTTGTTGACATGATTTTGTATGGCTCTCTTCATGATCTATTGAGATAAATATCTAATGAAAAGTCTTGATGAAACAATTTAAAATATATCTATTTATTAATTAATTTACATAAAGTTATGGAAATGGTTACAGTTATTACAGTTATACGTTTCAATAACGATAATAGGATTTATTTAATTAAATCCAATAGTTCTACAACACGTAACAATAACATACTTCAAAACCTTTAGTTTCACTCATCACAAGCAAATCACACTCTGGTGCAACCACTCGCGTTTGACAGGTGAGTTCCACTCGCGCTTGACAGGTTATTTGAATTTTATTTAAAAACCTTCTTATCCATTTTATGATATCCATAATTTTTCATACTCCTGAACGATTCAAAATAATCACCTAAATCCTTTGCTACGATTATCGTATTGATAAGTCCTATTGTATCTTTAAAGTAATCTAAACGTACATATTAATGCAATTAGATAATAGTTATTGCATTAATAAGTCCGTATTGTGTTCTTTAAATATGCAATAACTAAAATACTCCCTAATGTATATATAACAGCACGTCATTCACTGTTCAAGCCGATCCGAAGTTTATTAAATCCTTCGCTATAATCATTGTGTAAGTCTTATTGCGTCTTTAAAGTAACGTATACGTACATATTAATGCAATTAGATAATTTTTAAATGCAATTAAATAATTGTTACAGTATTGATAAATCCGTATTTTAAAGTAACGTATACGTACATATTAATGCAATTTTATTATAATTGTTACTGTATTAGTAAATACGTATTTTGTACTTTAACTATGCAATAACTAAAATACTCGTAAATGTATATATAACAACACGTCACTTACTGTTCAAGCCGATCCGTAAGTTTATCAAATCCTTCGCTACGATTATTGTATAAGTTTTATTGTGTCTTCAAGTAACGTATACGTATATATTAATGCAACTATATAATTGTTACAGTATTATCAAGTCCGTATTTTGTACTTTAAATATGCAATAACTAAAATACTCCTAAATGTATATATCACAGCACGTCACTTACTATTCAAGCCGATCCGTAAGTTTATCAAATCCTTCGCTACAATTATTGTGTAAGTCTTATTGCGTCCTCAAAGTAATGTATACCTACATATTAATGCAATTACATAATTGTTACTGTATTGATAAATCCGTATTTTGTACTTTAAATATGCAGTAACTAAAATACCCCGCAATGCATATATAACAGCACGTCACTTACTGTTCAAGCCGGTCCGTAAGTTTATCAAATCCTTCGCTACGATTTTTGTGCGAGTCTTATTGCGTCTTCAAAGTAACGTATATGTACATATCAATACAATTATATAATTGTTACTGTATTCGTAAGTCTGTATTTTGTACTTTAAATATACAATAACTAAAATACTCCTTAATGTATATATAACAACATGTCACTTAGTATTCAAGCCGATCTGTAAGTTTATCAAATCCTTCGTTTCAATTATTGTGTAATTCTTATTGCGTCTTCAAAGTAATGTATACCTACATATTAATGCAATTAGATAATTGTTACTGTATTTATAAATCCGTATTTTGTACTTAAAATATGCAATAACTAAAAGACTTCTAAATGTATATATATAACAACACGTCACTTACTGTTCAAGCCGATCCGTAAGTTCATCAAACCCTTCGTTACGATTATTGTGTAAGTCTTATTGTGCTTTCAAAGTAACGTATACGTACTTATTAATGTAATTATATTATAATTGTTACTGTATTAGTAAGTCCGTGTTTTGTACTTTAAATATGCGATAACTAAAATACTACATTAACATAACAACATTTCACTTAGTATTCAAGCCGATCTGTAAGTTTATCAAATCCTTCGCTGCAATTATTGTGTAAGTCTTATTGCGTTTTCAAAGTAATGTATACCTACATATTAATGCAATTAGATAATTGTTACTGTATTGATAAATCCGTCTTTTGTACTTAAAATATGCAATAACTAAAAGACTTCTAAATGTATATATGACAACACGTCACTTACTGTTCAAACCGATCCGTAAGTTCATCAAACCCTTCGTTACGATTATTGTGTAAGTCTTATTGTGCCTTCATAGTAACGTATACGTACATATTAATGTAATTACATTATAATTGTTACTGTATTAGTAAGTCCGTATTTTGTACTTTAAATATGCAATAACTAAATACTCCAAAATGCATATATAACAGCACGTCACTTACTGTTCAAGCCGATCCGTAAGTTTATCAAATCCTTCGCTACGATTATTGTGCAAGCCTTATTGCGTCTTCAAAGTAACGTATACCTACATATTAATGCAATTCGATAATTGTTACTGTATTAGTAAATCCGTATTTTGTACTTTAAATATGCAATAAATAAAATACTCCTAAACGTATATATAACAGCACGACACTTACTGTTCAAGCCGATCCGTAAGTTTATCAGACATATGCTGACCTCTTGGTGCGCCCAAGTCCGTGGATTCTAGTGTTCTCTTCGTTCCAACGTAGAATGTGGGTAGCATCCAGCAAAAGAAGATTTTCATAGGAAAAATGGCTTTCTCATACTGATTCGCGAGGGCCATCTCGATTATTTGAAAAAAGAAGAAGAAAATGAACAATTTCCCAAAGAATAAAAAACCTCTGAAATATACGGCAAGTCAATTTAAGTTTTCACAAATTAATTTAATTTAACATTCGGGCTAATGTCGAATGGCTATCGCGCCGGGTGGTGAAATACTGAACGCAAAACGAATATCATTAAATTTATAAATGTTTAGATGAAAATAGATTTATAATATGTAACGCGCGCAAAAGAAATTAATTTATCTAGTCAGTTTCATATTTAAACAGCGATAAGGCAACTTAACACTTTCAATGCCACATTCTAAGTCTCCAATTTAATGTCGTATCCAATCTTGTAACTTGTCTGAAACCCTTGGATAAATGATATTAGTATTTCAATGCCCGCGTAATTTAAAAACCTTTATTAAAATATCTTTGAGAAATCTTGTTTATGTTTATACCTTTTAGCCATTTTCTAACTAGATAGGATAAATAGCTAGAATTGAACAATAGACACAGCAGGATAAATTGAGTATTATTATTATTATTATATGATAATATTCCAAACCAATCATATAAAGACGAATTTACATGACACGACAGGGGACTGATACATGTCCCCGCGTAATTTAAAAACGTTTATTAAAATATATTTGAGAAATCTTATTTATGTTTATACCTTTTAGCCATTTTCTAACTAGATAGGATAAATAGCTAGAATTGAACAGTAGACACAGCAGGATAAATTAGGTGTTATTATTATTATATGATAATATTCCAAATTAATCAAATAAGTACGAATTTACATGACACGACAGGGGACTGATACATATCCCCGCGTAATATAAAAACGTTTATTAAAATATATTTGAGAAATCTTATTTATGTTTATACCTTTTAGCCATTTTCTAACTAGATAGGATAAATAGCTAGAATTGAACAGTAGACACAGCAGGATAAATTGAGTATTATTATTATTATTATATGATAATATTCCAAACCAATCATATAAAGACGAATTTACATGACACAACAGGGGACTGATACATGTCCCCGCGTAATTTAAAAACGTTTATTAAAATATATTTGAGAAATCTTATTTATGTTTATACCTTTATGCCATTTTCTAACTAGATAGGATAAATAGCTAGAATTTAACAGTAGACACAGCAGGATAAATTAGGTGTTATTATTATTATATGATAATATTCCAAATTAATCAAATAAGTACGAATTTCCATGACACGACAGGGGACTGATACATTCCACTGGAGTATTTTCCCACGCAAGGCAAAATTTATACCCAAGCGGCCTGTATAGTAATATGTTTTATATTTATGTTTAATAGAAAGTCCATCTATAAATATACCTATATAAATTAATGTAAAATGATACGTATAAATACTATATTTCTTTACAAAACAGGGGATTGACATATCCGCTAGGGACATATAGAATAAAACAAGCTACATTATTTATTTTAGGGAAACCAATTATTGAAATGTATTGTTAATAAAGCATAATATTTTCAGAGATTAATTCCCTAAATAGATTGATTCAAAACTGCTTCAGAAATTCTAAATACTGAAGCAAAAATAAATACTGCTTAAGTAATTCAACGATTCTCATACGTTCAAGGGCACTAAACGCGGGGGGATAGACTTTGAGTGGAACACATAGGGGACAGACTTTAATTGATATGTAATTTAAAAAATCTTTCTGCTAATTTAATGATATTTGTAGAGGTGTACTATGTTATTTAAAAAAAAAATTCACTAAATTCTTAAATTGATTACTTTGTCCTACTGGGACACAGAGGAGACCAGCGAAAATGAGTCCGAGTTTACAGAAATAAAACATAATTTTTATTAAAACTGATATATTAAATAAAATAAAGTTCTTATAAAATAAAGCATTTTGAAAATAAAATATAGTTCTGATTGATGAATTAAATAAAACTTTTGTGCGATGATTTTTAAAATTTTTTTAAGAATATATAATCGCAAAACGTATTTGGTTTGAGTATAATTAGAATATACTGTCCCTTTGTGAATAGTGGAGTACATGTACAGACAACTACCATATATCAAAAAGACTATACATTTTTGTACATATGTATATACATATATATGTGTATATATATATATATATATATATATATATATATATATATATATATATATATATGTATGTATATATATTAAGATATTTCTTATAAGTAGATCTATAACAGTCTAAAGAATTTAATGCTGGTGTATAAATAAGATTGTTAAAAATAAACTGCTAATATTCGAAAAATAAATATTGTGAAACAAATTCATACAATTCTGAAATACAAGAAGCGAAATATTATTAAAGTTGATAAAACATACTGAACAAGATGCTCTGAATACATTTTTAGATATAGATTTTAATTTCAATTGATTACTATAATCTATGTATGTATGGGAATCAACCCCGACTGAATGAACTACCAATACCCTGCCTCAAACACTGATATATTCCTAAAAACATGATTCGGAATGAAACACATTTTTAAAACATTGTGGGTTCTTGCTGAGAAACGGTTTTTCAAATTTTCACCTGTGTGAGGTTGAATATGTTTTGATATATTTCTTTATGAAGATCAAGAATCGTCAATGGTTCCAAACTTAAAGGAACAAGAGAAGTGACGCTGAGAACTTTCAAAAGGTAATTTTGTTATCTATGTAATTTAAATATTTTAGTAACGTAATAATGTTTAAGAATACCTTCCCAAAATTAAAAAAAAAAGAAAATTTATTTGTTTTCTAATTTGATTTCTCCGAGCCGATAAGACGCTATTTTTTCCTGGTATGTGAAAAATATTCCTTTCGAAAAAAAACACTGAATATTAATTTTTTATATATCTACTTAATACTAATTAAAATAATAAACTAATTATATTTTAATGTATCTAATTTACACGTATAGTGGACTTATTGCTACAAGAGCAATCTCTTACATCCTACCATAATATCAGTTAAGCCCCGTACGACGAACGGCCGGGAATCGAACCCGGGTCCCCGCGGTACGCCGCAGCATCAAAGGTCGTATGCTTTGTGATCAACCCAACACCCCACGGCGACGACTTAATAGCTACCTGTGTCATGAAATCAAAACATTTTTCAAATTACATAAGAAAATGAACAGAAAGATAGGGCTATCTCTCACCATGTGGATTAACTGTTTGAAGAAAGATTTAAAATTCCTGAGATGGAGATTTTTTGTGTCTGATAGATTCGGATGTTGAAGTCTGATAGAAACGGTCTTGCTTTGAACTGGCTCTAGTGTTTAAGAGGAAGAAAAAAACATTAAAATTATCTGCACGTCACTCCAATATACCACAGTAGCAACTG
The DNA here is from genome assembly GCA_039881145.1 of Druceiella hillmani. Lineage (NCBI taxonomy): Eukaryota > Metazoa > Arthropoda > Insecta > Lepidoptera > Hepialidae > Druceiella > Druceiella hillmani. The sequence continues at coordinate 7,201,092 of JAYKKI010000035.1, forward strand.
TTTCTCAACTTTAATGTAGAATCACGTCGCTACTGCACTTTAGTTTTACAAATATTTTTCTTTTTATAATAGAACACGATGCAAACAGTATCCAATAGATGACGTTAGCATCTTGCTCACCAGATACATCAAACGTTTGAAAAAAGATCTAAAAGGGTTTATATAATCTAGGATTTTATATAACTCAGGGAGAGTTATATAAAATTCTATAAATCTGTATGATTTATTGGAGTTTATAAAGTAATATATTTAAAAAAAGTGTTTTACGGTAACCCTCCCCCCTCTACATGTAAATTGAGGAGAATATAGAAAATAGAGAAAATATTAGAACTTTCTACTTGTCATCGGCAAACAGGGTGTTAATTTATTGCAGTAACATGACAGTTACAAAAAGTAACCACACATGTATGTAATTGTTTGAAATACTGAAATGTCACTATCTATTGTTAATGCCTTCCCAAACATAGCTCCATTATGGAGCATGAGAGCCAGTTAACCGTTTCGTTTGTCATCCTTACCGACACGTTAACGTGTAAATGTTTGTTAATTTATTACATGATCGTGCAAAATTCATAAAAATTAATGTATATAAAAATTCGTATATGAAGATATCATATTTTTTTTGGTTTCAAATGTTAAAAAAGGGTCGTCTTTATAATTTTGTCACGTATTTCACAGCATCGTATCTTTAGCAACTTAAGATCGATTGTGATGAAATTTTACAGGAAGACATAATTAAAAAAAAAATAACTTTACTTTCTCGAAATGACGTCAAAAATTATAAGTGCGGTATTTTTGTTTTTAAGACAAAAAGTTCTTATTTCTATCACTTGTGACGATGTAAATGTTTTAAGCGCCCTCTGCGTTGCTTGCGCTACGTTTCTTGAACGTTCTTAAGCGACCTCCATTTTACTTGCCCTATGTTTCTTGAATGTTTTTAAGCGACCTCTATGTTTTTGCGCTATGTTTCTTGAACTGTCTTAAGCGATCTCTTTGTTTCTTGCACTATGTTTCTTGAACGTTTTAAGGAACCTGTTTGTTTCTTGCACTATGTTTCTTGAACGTTTTAAGGAACCTGTTTGTTTCTTGCACTATGTTTCTTGAACGTTTTAAGCGACTTCTATATCACTTTCCTATATTATAACCAGTTTAATAGTAATACAATATATCCTTAAATGTTTAAAGTCTTATATTTATGGAATACTTGATATAGGAGTTCTATTCACAATTAAAGATTTCTTTATAATACTTGATGGAAAAGGTGTTTATGTGTTCGATAATACTTCTTTCAAATGATAAATATTTTAGATCTGTTTTGCAAACAAATGACAGACTATTTCGCTACAATCCTAAAAAAAATTCGCTGTAATGAAATATTCTAAAAGTAAACCGGTTAAACGTGAATTGAAGCGTGTAAGGGTGGGGTTCCCTATTAACTCCGCAGAACAAGATTTATTGTATCACGTAGGAAGTAATTTGAAATGCATTTTTAATTACATCAAATAAAAAAACTGTCAAGCACGAGTAGGACTCGTATTACAAGGGTTCCGTACATATTTTGATCCTTAAAAACATATTTAAAAAAAAACAGGATAATTTCTATGGCTTTTTTCTAGTCAGATTTTACCATCTGTATTTTTTCATGATTTTTGGCTCAGTAGTTTCGTATATAAGGAATAATACAGCATATTTTTGCATTTTTTTTAGAATATATTCATAAATATGTAATTTAAAATTGTGAAAAAATTATAAATTTTTGTATTTCTCGTAACAAGCTTTTTCAAATGATACTCGGCATTTTATACATCATGTATAAAATATTTAAAAAAATCGTTTAAGACCTTTATTTACTACTAAACTGTTCAATTGTTATATGAAGAAATTCAATGCAATCAGTTATTTTAAAAGTGTTTCGAAATCAGTCTAATGTTTCCCTCGAAAATGTGTCTTAAATTAAAAAAATCGACTGTTGCAGACATACAACAGCTTTGGGCCAATGCATCAAGTAACGTGATATCTAAATTCAATGAGGTCCCAATGTCTCGCACAAATTACTAAACTGAAAAGGGGAGATTCCATCTCATTTACGCATATATATATATATATATATATGTGTGTGTGTGTGTGTGTGTGTGTGTGTATGTGTACATATATATTGGTCACACAACTACGTGAAGTTGGCCATATATTAGTATACTATGATCTTTAAGGCGCATCTCAACAGCTCACATGACATAGATAATTATTTACATTCGATGTTTAGCCACGAACTTTAAAATATAGTATTTTTTAATACCATTATACTCAATTTATTGCAATTGAACATCGTTAATCGTTATTATTAATCCCAAAACTATGACAAACTTTAATCAGATATTATGTTACACAAGGAGCTATTACCCTATTCGGTTCTAGATGATGGTATTGCAAAAAATGATGATCAAGTGAGCACAATAAGATATTATGCAGATACTATGAATAAGAGTTTTCCCAACATAATATGGTAGGAAATATCCCCATTTAACAAGTGAAAAATACATTTCATAAGGGAAATACCTCATATGTACGAGTATCTAGCATCCTGTCAAACGATTACTTTCCACGAGACGCTCGCGCGTAGCAAATGGAAAGAAAGAGACCAGCTCTACTCCGTCTCGTGAGATTCTTAACCCTTTAATGGTAAGCGCACGGGTATCTCAGACCCTCTCGCTGCGACGATTTTTATTTGCTGCTTTCTGTTCGACGATCATTACTTGTTTTTTTTTCTCTGAGAGGATAATATGAATTTTTTAATGGTCTTTGTCAATTGACAAAAGTTGTAAATTGATTAAGTTGAAAACAAATAAATCCTTTATAAATCTTCATCGGTGTCAGCTCATCTGATAGCTAAGCAGAATATTTCTACATATTTCCATATCTGGTTGCTTAACATCTCACCGAGAGTGCTCAAACAAAGATAAAATGAACCTTGTATTCCATAGGCCAGTGAATGAGGTATAGGTCCAAGCACTCCAGCTGAAGATTGGCCAGAGTAGTTCTTAAGGTTGGCTCCGCAAGCTAGGTACTGTGGAACGTGTTCCCCTAAAAAAATACTTAGGTACATAATGGTACATAAGTGACATTACACATCACACAATGAAAGTAAAAAAAGAGTCAACAAAGTGGATGTAATCTCTCATTCAATAGGTGTTGTCCTGTGGTTTTCCTCTTTTCCCCAGAATACGTGGTCGTTTTCCTCTTACAGTATGAGAGCGTAAGAATATATTTGCCAGATAATGTGAACTGAACCTGGGATCTGGAGACTTTTTAATTTTTGTAAATTTAATGTAAGTGATCGCTTCAGATGAGGATTAGAGGACAGTACAAAATTTCCTTTTTCGGATATTTGGAATTATTTGTTGGCTCCCTCAGTGCAGTGTACACCTTCGTCCATCGTTATGCATATATTGTGTATTATTTCACTTGCTTTTCACCCAGAATGGATTTCATAAATCAACATCACTTTAAATTATATTCGTGAAAGTTCAACATTAGGTTGGTTCTTTACTCCCCGCAACTCAGTCGCCGACTGAATAGAAGATCGAATTTTGCATTCTTTATATACCCTATCAGATATGTTCGAAAAATTTTATAAAATTGATTTGCTAAATAATATTACTTCAAAGATTTTAGATATCTTTGTTAATGTTTGCAGAAAAGGAGACGAAATATGAAAAAATCGTAAAACGTTTATACAGTCGCAATATTAATTCAATTCCCACTAATATTATAAACACGAATGTGTGCTTGGTTGTTTGTTTACTAATTAATAGATTTGTAAACAAGCTACAAAATTTGCAGAATATTAAAAGCTGATCTCTTTATATACCCGAAAAATTTAAAAATATTTAGTTCCTAAATAATATTACTTCAAAAATTTTAGGTCTTTTTGTTAATGTTTACAAACATTGAGACGAAATATCGAAAGGTCGTAATACGTTTAAACAGTGGCATTATTGTAAACAAGCTACAAAATATGGATTTGTAAACAAGCTACAACATTTGGTTTACGCATATTTTATGTGACAAGGTAATAATAATAGACTGCAAAGTTTTGCCCCAGGGGAATGTCTAGGATTAAATACAAACCAAAACAATTAATATAAAATTTCTGACTGTCTGTTTATTAAAGCATCATACTAGCACCGTTGAAACGTTTTGAATGGGATTTTCCTTGCCCTAATACTTGACTAAATGTTGACCTAAATTATTAAAATTTAGCTTACCTTTTGCCTCATTTAAATAGGTAGTCCTTAAGGTTCTGGAATTGATTTGTAACCACACAGTAATAGCCGAGTGCACGGGCTTAAGACCTAATAAATAGAAATTATTGAGACTGTCATAACGTTTCAACATAAAGTTTCTCTAAGGAACTTAAACTTTTTTGCTGTCATGCAGTAATAAGAGAGGGCACGGGCTTAAGATCTAATAAATAGAAATTTTTGAGTCTGTCACAGCGTTTCAACAGAAAGTTTCGCTATCAGCGTTTCAATATAGACTTTCGCTAAGGGACTTAAATTTATTTGCAGTTGCGCAGTAATAATCGAGTGTGCGGGCTTAAGTCCTAATAAATAGAAATTTTCGAGCCTCTCACAGCGTTTCAACATACTAAAGGACTTTAATTTATTTGCGATTACGCAGTACTAACCTAGTGTGTGGGCTTAAGACCTAATGAATAGAAATTGTCGAGTCTGTCACAGAATTTCAACATAAACTTTCTCTAAGCAGCTTAAACTCGCAGTAACAACGGAGTGCGCAGGCTTAAGTTCTAACAGAAAAATTGTTAAAACTGTCAAAGCATGTAAACATAAACTTTCCCTAAAGGACTTAAATTTATTTGCGATCACACAGTAATAACCGAGTGTGAGGGCTTAAGACTTAATAAATAGAATTTAGAAATTTCGAGATTGTTACAGCGTTCCAACATAAAGCTCAAGGTACTACTATATGCTACTTTTATGTCCTTTTAACGATATTTCGAGATTAAAATGTAAGCTTTGATCCAAACAAACAACATCTAGTTAACTAAAATAAAAAAAACTATGTGTACAGAGAAGCCCTCCAATAATCGAATTAGTAAATTTATCAAATTGATAAATTTTATAAATATATTAAATCGAAAACAAATAAATCCGTCATTTCGCTTCATCAGTGTTTGTTATTTAGTTTATTCAAATACTTATAAGGCACTCTGCGTTTAAATGTTTTATTGCTATAAACTAATTCTATTGCATTAACTGAAAATCTGCGTGAATAAGGCTGCGAGCAAATGCTAGTATTAATAAAGACTCATGAGGATATTCTTGTCAAATCAAATAAGATCGAGCGAGGTTCGTACCTAGTCGAGAGAAACCATGGAAACACTAAATTAAGTTCATCTCTCTTTATGAAGCTTTACTTACAGTACTCATCAGTTTTACGTATTCAAATAAAACTATTTAAATCCCGACTAAGTTTTTTATACAGTTCTGTGTTATAATCCAAAATAATTTTATGTACCATAATAAAATGGTACATAAAACTATATTGTACTAAGTTTTTTCTCAAAGTTGTGTGTTATAATCCAAAATAGTTTTATGTACCATAATAAAATGGTGGGTAGTTTCATAATTAATGGGGTCTAAACTAAACGAGATAATATTAACAATAAACTTCAGTATGCACAATTATAGTAGAATAAATTTGCAATAATTGCCGTAGGGTCTCTCATAACCTGGCGGGTCGGTGAACGGTTAAGCGGCTAGCATGCGTTTGGGCCATAAAGCGCAGATGCCCGGGAAGATGCCATTATCTCATTAGGGCCACATCCTCCCTCTAGTTTGCGAAGCGTGCCCAGTAATTACCCCTCAATTACCGACAACAACTGGCCACTCCCAGGCGGATTAAATTACGTAAATTATCGCATTAAAAATGTTTTGCTTGTTTAATGATTGTGGGATATGAAGACACAACGCGATTGCTTATTCCATTACGTGATATTGGTTCCAGGCGCATAATCGATTGCTGTAATCATTAATTAATAAAGAAAGGTTAAACTGACAACTGTTGATAAGTCGTAAAGTAATGGTAGATATAATGATTAGTACAAAGGTCAGTAAAAGTTTATAACGGCACAAAGGGATTATGACGATAATGGAAGATTGTGGAACTTTAAGCAAGAGCAAAACTCGCACTGCGAAGGTTTCGTAAACCCTTAAGCATATATAAACATTTACATATAATATTGTATTAAGTTATTTACAAATATTTATATAATGTTTTGCGATATAAATATATTGTCTATTATATCTTTCACGGGCGTATAAATATTGTGAATTTCTCTAAAGCTACTTGTGAGGTTCAAAGTTATTGTTATAATTTTTCTTGTATAGTTTTGAGGAATTTCTAGCAATGTATTTTTTTTAATAATTTTGAGTTAAGCAATTTCAGTGAGAGAAAGAAGGGGAGGGGTATAAACATTGTGAATTTCTCTAAAGCTACGTATGAGATTTAGAGTTATTGCTATAACTTTTCTTGTAAAGTTTTGAGAAATTTCTAGCAATGTATGTTTTTTATTAATTTTGACTTAAGTAGTTTCAGTGAGAGAAGGAAGGGGAGAGGTATAAATATCCTGAATTTCTCTAAAGCTACGTGTGAGATTTAGAGTTATTGCTATAACTTTTCTTATAAAGTTTTGAGAAATTTCTAGCAATGTATTTTTTTTATTAATTTTGACTTAAGTAGTTTCAGTGAGAGAAGAAAGGGGAGGGACATAAACATTGTGAATTTCTCTAAAGCTACGTATGAGATTTAGAGTTATTGCTTTAACTTTTTTTGTAAAGTTTTGAGAAATTTCTAGCAATGTATTTTTTTTATTAATTTTGACTTAAGTAGTTTCAGTGAGAGAAGAAAGGGGAGGGACATAAACATTGTGAATTTCTCTAAAGCTACGTATGAGATTTAGAGTTATTGCTATAACTTTTCTTGTAAAGTTTTGAGAAATTTTATCAATGTATTTTTTTTATTAATGTTGACTTAAGTGGTTTCAATGAGAGAAGGAAGGGGAGGGGCATAAACATCGTGAATTTCTCCAAAGATACCTATGAGACTTAGAGTTATTGCTATAACTTTTCTTGTAAAGTTTTGAGAAATTTTTAGAAATATATTTTTTTTATTAATGTTGACTTAAGTAGTTTCAGTGAGAGAAGGAAGAGGCATAATTAAAAAACGTGCTTTTGCGAATATTTTTAGCAATATCTAAAGAAATATCTCGTACTCGAAATTCTCAAAAAGTAACAAATTCTCAAAAATAACGTAAATTCTCAAAAAATGTCATGAAAATTCGAAATTCTCAAAGTATTAAATACAGAAATTCAATATAATTTTTTTAGAAAATAACGTAAAATCTCAAAAAATATCAAATATAAAAATTCAAGATGAAATTTTCAAAATATAACAAATTCTCAAAAACTGTCAAATAAAAAAATCCAACACAAAATTCTCAACAAATAACATGAATTCTTAAAAAATATAAAACATAAAATTCTCAAAAATTATATAAATTCTCAAAAAATTTCAATGAAAAAATTAAATATAAAGTTCTCAAAAAGTAACATAAATTCTCAAAAATAAAAAATTGAAAAATTCAACGTAAAGTAGTCAAAAAATTATTATGGTATCCTTACAACGCGAAACATGAAATTTAAAAAAAATTTTTTGAGATAAACTATAAATGGACATCTAAGTAAACTTATAAGAGACCCGTTTCTTTTCCTATTGAGGTAAAAGTTTTCTTTGAAAATTTTCCGCAATTTCTCTAGAAATATCCTAAGAAAAATTCTGAAAAAAATACTAAAATATATAAAACCTTTATGTTCCTCTCTTTCATTTCATATCCCATGAGAAAGGAAGAAGATTTTATTTACACCAAATTTTTTAAAAGTCCCCAATTGGCACCTTGTCTGAGAATTTTCTCATGGACATATACATCTATCGAACTTACAGCTGCAAGACAAATATCTTCCAGTTAATTAAAATTACAGTGCATTTATAAAGTTGCAGATCAAATAGGAAATACAACGAATGTTTTTTTGAAAAAAAAAACAGAAAAGACAAAATAATCTAACTTTGATACATCCGTGGATGATTTGGGCTAGGATTAAGGGATAAGAAAAGAAAGGAGAAGGATAAAGGCAAAAATATTTGAAACGAAATGGAATTTGAAAATTTAGAGGGGATGGCATCATTTTTCCAGGCGAGTTTTGGACACTTTAATGGACATATCTAGGCAGGATATAATAAAGAACGTGCCTATTAGTCATGGTTCGGTTCTGATAGTTCTTTGTCACCCTAAACATATATTAAACACCTTTTTCTGAAAAAATCCTTAAAATAAACGAACAAAAGTATTTCTTTATAAAATTTGGTTAATATAATTAAACATCACTGAAAGTATTATAAAACTGATGACATAATTCGCAAGTTATATACGAACATATATATGTAGATAAAGGAATAAACAATTTGTAAAAAAAAACAATTTTATATAAGACAATTAACAATACTTCATATTCATATATCGTTTAATGTCATACACATGACATTCGTTGAAACAGGTTTTATATTATAAAAAAATAGTAAACACTTTTGATATTAAATTTATAAAAATTATAAATTCATAACAAAATAATCATTTATGCAAAATTGTTGTTTATGATTACGGATTACTCTAATTTAGATTGCGTTTTGTCTATGGATTTACATAGATATAAAAAAAATGGCCGTTCTTTAGCGTACATTCAATCATCTACAGAGTTTTCAATATTAATGGCTTTACTGAAAAAATACGCTTAGTTATTATAGTACATAAATTAATTAACGACATACAGAGGATTTTTGCCAACGTCAAGTCATGTGTCGCGGTTTTGTTTAATCAAGATGTGCAAACACACGACCAAGGCTGAGCGTCGCTGCCTTGCCGCCATCTTAAGAAACATGTCGATTCGCTTATTCATGTCAACAAAAGAGTTTCAAATAAGGAATTTTTTCGCGTTAATTATTCATTTGTCTAAATTGAAGCAGAGGACCGCGTCGGATTATTGTATAGCCAGTTCGAGTTTCTGTCGATTACATACTTTTGTAAAGAAAAAGTCATCAATTCGGTTTTGAAAAAAAAAGCCATCAATTGTCTTTGACCGTTCACATGGCCTTAATAGAAATTGTCTATTGTTTTAAATAGACTAACATCCTCTTTAATACCTGTCAAACGAAGCGACTAGAATTTGCAAATTTATAATGAGCATATTTTTTATTCTTTCTTCAATTTTTTTGTTCAGTGCATTGCAGAAGTGTGCACACGTTTTGATATTTGCATAACATCTTTGTTTCACAAAACGTTCAACGTTGAAAAAAGTGTTACAGACAGATTTCGACATGCTTTTTTGGTGCATTTAATATGTTCGTTTTTTAAATGCATCCGTTTTTTAATGAAGTTCGAGACAATCGGCCAGTGGCATATAGCTAAAACTAGGTGTAATATGATTAAGTCATACAATTACTTATCTCATGGGAACAAATAGGTTATAAACCTCTGTGTACTGTGTTGATCTTGTGTAATGAAAATTGTGGAAGTTAGTGTCGGAAAAAAAATCTAATCTATATTCCAAAATCTATATTCCATAAATCTATATTCCGAATTCAAAAGATTGGTTTTTCCCGCTTTTATACCACAACTACTCAATCGATTGTACAGTGAAATATTGCGTACAAGAAAATTAAAATATTTTAATGTTATCTTATTCCAGATTCATAAAATTGTTTCAAAACTGGTTGTTTCATTCAATATAAATAATCGATCCTAACATCGAACGGCTTGTATACATAATTTTACTACATAATCATTGATTGTTTAAAATAAGTCTGCATTTAATGAAGCAATTTAAATTATTCGGTAAAAGAATAAAACAGCTTGTATACATAATTTTACTACATAATCATTGATTGTTTAAAATAAGTCTGCATTTAATGAAGCAATTTAAATTATTCGGTAAAAGAATAAAACAGCTTGTATACATAATTTCACTACATAATCATTGATTGTTTAAAATAAGTCTGCATTTAATGAAGCAATTTAAATTATTCGGTAAAAGAATAAAACAGCTTGTATACATAATTTCACTACATAATCATTGATTGTTTAAAATAAGTCTGCATTTAATGAAGCAATTTAAATTATTCGGTAAAATAATAAAACGGCTTGTATACATAATTTTACTACATAATCATTGATTGTTTAAAATAAGTCTGCATTTACTGAAGCAATTTAAATTATTCAGTTAAAAATAATTCCCTATATTATACGTATTTAATAGTGTCTAGCTTTCACCCGTGGCTTCGCTCGCGTGGTTATATGAGTATTCATAAATCTACAGGGAGAAGTAAAACTTACAAGGCCATCTAGAATGATTAAGGGAATAAATAAAAATGAGATATTTCCTCTTAATTAGGTATTAAAGAGAGTAATTCTGTTGCTACCGGATATTACTTATGTATCGTCCCAAAAATCACTTCAATCTATTGATCCGCTACGATATTCATACAATATTCCGTTTGTGTACTTTTCACTTTCGTATAAGAAAAAAATTTCTCCAAGAATGTTTTTATGTATTTCTACGTGTTTCACTGTGTGATTTGCTTTTTTAGCGATGACAAAAAAGAACCTTTTTGAAGAGACACATATGTGCTTTTCGCGAAGTGGTTAATGCTTTAAAAACTCTGCAAATAATCGTTTATAATCTAATAAAGTCGAGTTATGTCAATGGTTAATGAATGGATAATTTAGAATTTGACTGGTACGAAATATTTTTGAACATGTACCTAGGCGTGATTTGCTTTTTGGCGACGATATAAAAACAAACCTTTTTGAAGAGACACATATGTGCTTTTCGCGAAGTGGTCAATGCTTTAAAAACTCTGCAAATAATCGTTTATATTCTAAAAAGTTGGGTTATATTAATGGTTTAGATGAATGATTTCTTTAAAATTTGACTGGGCGAACTACTTTTGAACTGTTTCTATGCGTGATTTGCTTTTTTATCGACGATACAAAAACGAATCTTTTTGAAGAGACCCATATGTACTATTCGCATAGTAGCCAATGCTTTAAAAATTCCTCAAATAATCGTATGTAATGTAACAAAATTGGGTTACGTCAATATATAATTCGGATGTATGTCAATGGTTCAGATGTACGCCTTCTTTAAAATTTGACTGAGTGAAATATTGTTGAATGTGTGATTTGCTTTCTTCGCGATGACATAATTTTTAAAGAGGCGAGAATGTACCATCAGTGAAGTAGCCATAGTAATATGCTTTAAAACTTTGCAAATAATTTTATATTCAATTCTGTACAACTCTGCAAATAATTTTATATTCAATTCTGTACAACTCTGCAAATAATTTTATATCCAATTCTGGGCCAAACCTTGAAATTTTATTTGCCTTATGTCAACAAAGTTTAAACATGATTAAGACAAAAAATGTTACCGCTTACTTTATAAAAATTCACATTTCTTTAAACTCTTTCCTAAAACCGTACCATAAAAGTAAAATTCCACTTTTTAAATTGCTTTGTTTATTTTTAAATAACAATTTCTAGAATAAATATGATGTCAATGGACAGAATCGAAACTGCGAAATCTTTTCTTTCTAGGTTTCTTTCTCCAATGCTTCTAAAAATGTTTCTCATTAAAAATAATCATGTAAACATACCAGGTTTACTTTTTATACAAAATTAAATATATTGGCTAGTATTTGAGGTCATAATTGGCAAGTTATATTACATAAACCGTATCGAACCCTATCTTGTCTGGATAGAAATTGTTGCTATATATATATATATATGTATATATATATTTATATATATCATCATCGTTATCTTTAACCGGATGAGAAGACATATACTTCTCCAAGAGATTCCCACAAAGATCGATCCCGTTCTACTTGCATCTAACGGTTCTCCGCGATATTTATCAATATATCTGACCGCCTAGTGATGGGCAGTCCCACACTGCGTGCTCCGCTACTTGGTCGACATTCGAGAAATTTTATTTCCCAACGATCGTTGGTTCTGCGTCCTAGATGACATGCCCATTACTACTTCAGCTCGATAATACCACGAGCTATGTCGGTAACCTTAGTTCTGTTACGGATCACTTAGCTAAGGGCCATATTTCGTAGAAAAATTCCGCAGCGTACCATAAATTTAAAGTTCAATTATAGGCGTATGACATACCTAGTTGTATAAGGGATCAAATAATGAACTCTGGTACCTAAAATATATTACATAAACATATAATAAAACTGTATCAGAGTGAATTCTGTACACTTCAGCTTGACAATACCACGAGCTATGTCGGTAACCTTAGTTCTGTTACGGATCACTTAGCTAAGGGCCATATTTCGTAGAAAAATTCCGTAGCGTACCATAAATTTAAAGTTCAATTATAGGCGTATGACATACCTAGTTGTATAAGGGATCAAATAATGAACTCTGGTACCTAAAATATATTACATAAACATATAATAAAACTGTAACAAGGTGAATTCTGTACGCTTCAGCTTGACAATACCATGAGCTATGTCGGTAACCTTAGTTCTCTTGCGGATCACCTAGCTAAGGGTCATATTTCGTAGAGAAATTCAAATAATAAACTCCGGTACCTAAAATATATTATATAAACATATAATAAAACTGTAACAGTGTGAATTCTGTACATGGAAAATATTTTCGAAAGAGGAATTGATTTAGCGTATGGAATATTATAATTCTTAAGCCAGAAAATGTGTTTTTAGAGATTTTGCCTGCCTGTTCATTTGTTCTTAAATCATGTAAAATCCACGGGCGGATTTTTATAGCATTTGGTATTGTAATAGTATTGGTGGTAACCAAGCAACATATAGGATACTTTTCATCTGGATATTGCAGATTTTAAAAAAATCATTTGGTGAATATTTCGTCATCGGTATTGCCAACATCATCTATCAGCTAGCGTTTTTAATAATCTTTGTGCTCATAAAATTTTGAGAGAAAAAAGAAAACAAACAAAAAATCCTAATCACTGTTCTTATTCCGAATTCCACGCGAACGAAGTCGCGAGCACAGCTAGCACATATACAAAAGACGAATACACTCTCTATCTGACTCATCACGAAATCTCCAAAAGTAAGAACTTGAAATTCGGTGCTTACGTTTTTCTTGTCTTCTAAGCGCTCGTTAAGGAAATATTTTTCACAATTATTGATGTCAAAGGTATAAAAATGGGAGTGGAATTTAGTGGGAGTTAGAGAAATTGGAAATTTATATTTATGCTTTTAAACACAAATAAACACCCCAAAAGTATTGTAAAATGGCAAAATAATTATTATGTATAAAAGTGAATAAAACAAAATGCAGTCATAATCCATTTTACCAAGACAAAGTCAAAGTGGACAGCTAGTTATCTATAAAAGAAAAATCAAAACTGTTGTCTGTCTGTTTACACGCTCGTACGCGCATCACATAAAAACTACTAATGGAATTTTAATAAAATGTTCGATATTGCAACACCCAGAGTCGCAGGTGTAAAATGAAGTGTGTATCATCTCGCTACGATTTGGAAGTTTTCATCTGTCTGTCCGCTTTTACGCATATCACACTAACAAAATTTTTATAACGTATGTAATGTTTTAAAGCTTATAAATTGAGAAATAAAACAAGATATATATTATGGTAACACAATTCCAAAAAAAAACAAGAAGTAAAGAAAAAAAATTGTAGTCTAAAGAAAAAAAAAGCCTTCTGCCAGTTATTACACCAAAATACCTGCTCTTTAATTAATGTTCTATTTACTTGTTATCATTAAATAAGTTAAATAATATGTTCATAATATTTAAAAAATTGCTAAGTATCATTTCCGATTGGCGCAATAGATGGCGCTAGATGTAATTTAAATCAAGCTATCAAAGTCAGGCCATAAGATAAAGTTCACATTATTGAAATCACTGGCAAAAACCAGTTACTAAGTAAATCAGCGTTAACTAAATAACTAACCAAACTAGCTCAAAATTGATTATGTCTGAAAAGTTTAAAAAATGCTAAGTATCATTTCCGATTGGCGCAATAGATGGCGCTAGATGTAAGTTAAATCAAGCTATCAGTCAGGCCATCAAATAAAGTTCACATTAACAAAATCACTAGCAAAAGCCATTTACTAAGTAAATCAGCGTTAACTAAATCACTAACCAAACTAGCTCAAAATTGATTATGTCTGAAAAGTTTAAAAAATGCTAAGTATCATTTCCGATTGGCGCAATAGATGGCGCTAGATGTAAGTTAAATCAAGCTATCAAAGTCAGGCCATAAAATAAAGTTCACATTAACAAAATCACTAGCAAGAGCCCTTTACTAAGTAAATCAGCGTTAACTAAGTCACTAACCAAACTAGCTCAGAATTGATTACGTCTGAAAAGTATCATGTGCTACGAGCGGTGTTCCCACATATATTCCACGATAAAAATGATACAAAATTGTAATAAAAGTGGTAAGTCATTACACTAAGTGATGATCCGTGGATGCGACTGGTATTACCTGTTCTTTATCACGATAATATGAGCAGCTCGATGGTCAGCCGTCATTTCCCGTTTAGTCGCATATAACGGACGTGGAGGTTCATCTCGTTTGAAGCCCTAATACCTTGATTCAAGTTTGATTTAAGAAATAAATAAGAACATTGTGTGTGTGTGCAATTTATGCACGGTAGAAGTGATACTTCAGAAAAGTAACCTACGAAAGATTGAGATAAACAGAGTATCAGGAGTAGGATAATTGTGAGGATTATTTTTTTATAATATTTTTACCATGTTTAAAAATTATTTACATATATTACAATAAATATTAGTCAGTTTCCATGTTTTCACTTTGAACAAATGACACTAGAAACTTATGGTAAGTAAAATAGGAAACAAATGTTTTAGTTTTAATTTGATCTATATATCTTTGAAATACAGCGTCAATTACTGTTTTAACAAGTATTAGACAGTGTGCAATATGGATACACACCAACGCTTGCTCTCTCGCTTTAACTCGGCAATGTACAGGCGCACACATATGTACAATGCTTAGTAGACGAGAGGGAAATACTACGAAGTATGGCACAAAGAGGAGACCTAAAATTCAAATCACAACGATTCTAAAGAAACTTCACTTGTTTCTTTGTCGTGACGCATTTTCGTTTCATCGAGTTTCAAATCACGATGATTCTAAAGAAGTTTAACTTCAAAAAGTATATATTAAAAAAAGGGAAAAAAGGAACCCTTATAGGATCACTTTGTTGTCAGTCTATCTGTCTCTCTGTGTGTCAAAACCCTCTTTACCATGAACGCATGGAGGTGTCAAGTTGAAATTAATATCAAAAACTTAGGTCTACAGTCCCTTGAAGTTCTGAATAAATTAAGCTCCAAAGTCGACATCACATATTTTGACACTCGCAAATAAATCAAAACGGGTACTTCCCGTTGTCATAGAATCATGAAATTTGACAAGAAGTAAGGTCTCGGAACACAAATAAAGGAAAGAAAATCCGAAAATCGTTAATTTGTAGGTATATCAAATATTTTTTTATAAATATGCGCCTAAGAAATATATAATAGGCAATTAATTTTCATTCTGAAGAATTACAATTTTGTAAATAGTTTAATAGGAATATTATATATCATTACATTTTTATAAGTGCCCAAAATTTGTAAAAAACCCTGGTAATGCGAGTTCCACTCATGCTTGGCAGGTTTTTTACTATTCTTCTCCTCTGTATTAACATACTTTTGACAATTATTAAATCCCAGTAAGTTTTGTTCGGAAACTACATTACAAAAAATATTTTTCAAAATTGTTGTATCCTATTCCTCTCCTATTGTCAAAACATTTAGATTTTAGATTATGTACGTTAAAATAAAAACCGGCCAAGTGCGAGTCTGGCTCGCATATCGAGGGTCCAAACGAGATATAGTTCGCCTGAAGTGAAAATACTTTTATTTTACTTAGTCATCCTTCAATAAGAGTATCTTAGCACAACAAATATTCGATGGTATCTAATTTAATTATACTTAATTATTATTGCGAATATTCCAAAAACTGTGACATCCAGAATCAACGTAACTGTTTTCCTAAAATCTTTGTGCAGGATTAGTCTCCATTGTCCCAAACATCGCAACATAAATAAATACTTAAAACAAATTTTGATTATTTTAAATGTGCGAAAATATTATTTTTCCGAAACAAATTATGAAACAAAAATATCTTTATACAAAGAGCGTTTCTTTTTAAGTTACAAACGCAAGCTGTTGTTTTTTTTAAATACTTAAAATATTAAATAACAAATAATTTAAAATTCGGTCGAGCTGTAAATATGCAAAAATGAAATGCTGCACGAATATGGGCTATTTATTTAACTGGTTTTATTTTTTCACAATTTTAATATTAGTGCTTTCCGAAATAAGCTTCCAGAAATAAGCTTTCAGTAAGTTTCAAACTATACTATGTAAAGAATTTAAAAAAAATTGGAGTACTGTATTTGCCCGACCTAACATTCCCATATAAATATTTTTGAGTGTGAGTATTGAGATATGTGCGAGTATTGAGATATGTGCGAGTATTGAGATATGTATTTGAGTGCGAGTATTGAGATATGTGCAAGTATTGAGATATGTATTTGAGTGCGAGTATTGAGATATGTGCGAGTATTGAGATATGTATTTGAGTGCGGGTATTGAAATGTGTATTTGACAGAGAGCATTGAGTCATGTGCGAGTATTGAGATATTTATTTCATTGCGAGTATTGAGATACGTGCGATTATTGCGATATGTATTTGAGTGCGAGTATTGAGATATATGCGAGTATTGAGATATGTATTTGAGTGCGAGTATTGAGATATGTGCGAGTATTAAGATATGTATTTGAGTGCGGGTATTGAAATGTGTATTTGACAGAGAGCATTGAGATATGTGCGAGTATTGAGATATTTATTTCATTGCGAGTATTGAGATACGTGCGATTATTGCGATATGTATTTGAGTGCGAGTATTGAGATATGTGCGAGTATTGAGATATGTATTTGAGTGCGAGTATTGAGATATGTGTGAGTATTAAGATATGTATTTGAGTGCGGGTATTGAAATGTGTATTTGACAGAGAGCATTGAGATATGTGCGAGTATTGAGATATTTATTTCATTGCGAGTATTGAGATATGTGCTAGTTAATATCCTTTCTTTCTTATAAATTATATAAATTCGTAAGTGATCTTATATGGATTCTGTTTTTATTTTTAAGGTACGGAACCCTTACGATACCACTAGTCTGCCAGTCCCTTTTTCCGACACTTGTCGATTTTTTTTCCAATTTAAATTGTGGTATTAAGCTGAATTCTGGGATAGCTTACCGATGCACACGTATTCCAATGGTGAGATATTAAAAATATTTTTTCACATTTATAATCTTTTTTTAGTTTTTATTCTACTTTTCAATCGACTATAAATATTTTCCCAGCTATCTGATTTCTATTCTCCTATTGATTCTACACTTCATTTCGTTGACAGATAAAAGAGAAAAATGCCGGTGCGTTTTTGGATTAATCTCGGGAAAATATTGAATCTTATCATTGGCGATGTTTAAGTTTGATATACACAAAATCGCAGAAATGACAAGAAAACAAATAAGCCCGCGCCCTGCAGTAGGCTGGAGACGTGGGTTAACAAAATTGAATACCCAGGTATACTCGGCGTATCGCCGAGTATGCCGAATAATATCACGCTAAACAGCAAGTTTTTGCCTAACAAAAAAATTCGGACAGGGTGACCGAAATGAAGTTTTCACTTCAAAAATTCAAAACGCCATTGAATGGACTTGGATGAAGCAGTTCTTACAACACTTTCAGGGCACCCTAAGAAAACGAATAGTGATAGACGCTTAAAAATGTAAAAACACCTGACGTCAATGTCAATATACAGGTGTAGTCAGTATATATATATATATATATATATATACATATATATATATATATATATATATATATATTCTTTATCTCCTTCTATCATTATAAGTTACCTTTCAGGTAACGTTGTTTGTACACGTTCAATAATTAAACTTCACTTGAATTCTAACCGACTTTACACTGATGAAGTGCGCTCGCTGCATCGCATTGATGACGCATATTGAAAATCCTTTGAATTATGCAATACGAATCCAAATTTTCGGATCGTCTACCACTATATGCCTAGAAAACGCCAATCGTGAATTAAATCTGACCATTAAATCAATAACATCGTCCTTATTTTCCTTATAATCTTATCTCTGAATCAACTACCTCAACCCTTATAACGATACAGTGAGGTCCTTCTGATAGCCTTGAATAAGAATGTATACTTGGCTGTAATTCAGTATCGAACTTTAACTCCACTCAACTTAAGTCACCATCTGCTGATATAACTCCCTATATACTGAATGTGTGCTTGGCTGTAACTCACTTTCGAACTTTAACTCCACTCAACTTAAATCACTATCTGCTGATGTAACTCGCTATATACTGAATGTGTGCTTGGATGTAACTCACTATCGAACTTTACTCCACTCAACTTAAATTCATCCACACAAATTAAGTTCATACTCTTACTTATGTATGCTATTACTCCCAACAGGGTGATTGTTTTATCAAAAAATGTTTTATAAAAAAAATTGATTCCATTCCGGAACAAATATTTTACTTTCATCTCGATAACGCAGAGTACATGTTAACAACACATCATTTCATAAAGATCGGTTGAGTAGTGGAGGATTGAAAGAGACACCGATAAAAAAAATAAACACCGCCATCTAGGGAAGTATTATTAAACCACGTTTTAATTTAATGGTGATTATTTTTCAAATAAATAGTGCCTGGCTCCATTTCATTCTCAGTAACCTTGGTGCTAAGTTACATCTAGACATATATAAGCGTTGAGAAGGAGAATACACAAACACGCGGGTAGAGATACTGACACTAGATTTTTATACATAATATTGTGGGGGGGGGGAGTATCAGTGAATGATATCTTATCAGACTAACGATCAGTAAAAATTTTACATACTATTTTTGTTTTACAAAAAAAGGCTTCCGTCGCGTTCCTTACGTAATCAAGTGCTTACCGCTGCGCCAATGACTCACTGGGTAAAGTAACGAATTAAAAATATACTCACTAACTCGGCTCCTCTCATTCGGTCGCACTCGGGTTGACGAAATAAAAACCCAAAGTATAAACATTTGGCCCCACTCGGCTTACCCTTGAGTATGCCGAAAAGCGTCACGCGAAATAGCAAATTCTATCAAAAAATTTTGGCGAAAGTAACTCAAAAGCAATATAGCCATCATAATAACATGTAATTTAGTGATTTACGAAAGCTTTCGCTCGAAATTTGGGGTCAAGTGCCGATCTGTGGAAAAACCGTATGCGCAAGTCGATGCATCTACCTGCTATATAAAAAATCTCAACTGCCATGATCCATCACTTACTTATACGCCGAATGCATTACAATTATGACTCCATTGTGGCAACAGGTTAACCTTCTCGAATACCTGATCAAGTATACGTCATCATAAAAAATTAACGTTGAAAAAAGAACAGAATAAAGAATTATAATATACCTATGTTTTCGTTCATACGCCTCTGTGATGTCTTGAATTATAAGTAATGAAACAGATGTCAAATATATTTTAATTTATTCTAATTTATTCTAACATCGCTTATGGTCGAAATTCGACCAATTGTGTAAAGTTACGTAATTCAACTTGTTTTTCACATAATTAATTGTAACTTATGTGTACGAAAATTCTTAGTTCTTACCTTGACGCTGAGGAAAAGCGCGGGAAAGCGTAAAAAAGAATCTTGAGAGAATTAACGACAAAAATCTTTAAAAGTAAATAATTCAACTAATAAACGGTGGAATAATATAGAAAAAAAATATAGAAATAATATAGAAAATATATAATAGATAAAGAAAGAAACGGAAACAACGCTATGTGTATGTTTGCATATTTTTTTTTTGTAATATTTTCCCGTTCAGGGAAGGCGAAATGATATAGGTCGTGAATGTAATCAAAATGATTTCATTTAATTGGTTGAAGCGTTTTTTATGGGAAAATTATGTGTGTATGTTCGCTTTATTTTACCTGCCTTAATGGCACATCTGTAGCACAGTACATTTCGAATGATATAAGTTCCATTCTCCTACTTTTATAATAAAAATGTAAATACTTCAAAAAAATACAATTTTCAATGTTCATGTTTTAATGTATTGATTTAAATAAACAATTTTGCAATCGACATAACCAAAATTGCTCAAAAAATATGAAAATAGTTTTAAGCATTTCATAACTAAAGTGTTGCACATCTGTAATAGAGTACATTTCGAATGATATAAGTTCCATTCTCCTACTTTTATAATAAAAACGTAAATACTTGAAAAAAATAAAATTTTCAATGTTCATGTATTAATGTATTGATTTAATAAACAATTTTGCAGTCAACATAACCAAAATTGCTCAAAAAATATGAAAATAATTTTAAACATTTCATAACTAAAGTGTTCCACATCTGTAGCACAGTACATTTCGAATGATGTAATTTTCATTCTTCTACTTTTATAAGAAATACATAAATACTCCAAAAAAGTACAATTTTCAATGTCCGTGTATTAATATATTGATTAAATTAAACAATTTTGAAGTCAACATAACCAAAATTACTCAAAAAATGTAAAAATAATTTTAAGCATTTCATAACTAAAGTGTTGCACATCTGTAATAGAGTACATTTCGAATGATATAAGTTTCATTCTCCTAGTTTTATAATAAAAACATAAATACTTCAAAAAAGTACAATTTTCAATGTTCATGTATTAATGTATTGATTTAAATAAACAATTTTGCAATCGACCTAACCAAAATTGCTCAAAAAATGTGAAAATAGTTTTAAGCATTTCATAACTAAAGTGTTGCACATCTGTAACACAGTACATTTCGAATGACGTAATTTTCATTCTCCTACTTTTATAAGAAATACATAAATACTCCAAAAAAGTACAATTTTCAATGTTCATGTATTAATGTATTGATTTAATTAAACTATTTTGCAGTCGACATAATCAAAATTGCTCAAAAAATTTTAAAACAGTTTAAACATTTCGTCCCTAAATTTGCTCAAAAAACCAAAATTGTTAAAAAAATGTGAAAATAGTTTTAAAAATTTTATAACTAAAGTGTTGCAATCTGTAGCATAGTACATTTAGAATGATATAAGTTCCATTCTCCTACTTTTATAATAAATATATAAATACTCCAAAAAAGTTCAATGTTCAATGTTCAAATATTACTGTATGGATTTAATTAAACAATTTTGCATTCAACATAAGCAAAATTGCTCAAAAATGTAGGCGAAATTTAATAGCAAAGCTATAATAAAAATTATGAACAAAACTCTTGCCACGAGGATCTGTATTAGAGTTGTCAAATTTTTATTTCTTATATTTAGGATCTGATGGTTGAAAAATTAAGCAAACATGATATTTTAAAATACGAGACAAAAAGACAAGAAAAAAACCATATTTTTTGTAAAAGCGTAATAGCGTAAAGCGTAAAAATATTTCGTTTAAGCGTAAAAGCGTAAAGCGTAAAAGCGTAAAGCGTAAAAGCGTAAAGCGTAAAAGCGTAAAAGCGTAAAAATATTTCGTTTGTGCTACTTATGTTAAAATTATTGAATATATTTTAATGAAAACTGTGTTTGTTTCCGAAGGTTCGTACCCAGAGCTATATTGACATCTACTTGCTGCTTTTGTGCATTGAAAGACGAACGCTGTCAACTAGCATTCAGTCCTATAGAATAATATATTGTATCATGTTACTTTATGAATAACGTAAACGTTACGGAATTATTAGTCCTTAAGCAGGCGTTCGCATGTTGTATCATCACGTAACCTTTATTTTGACAGCTACGTATGTTAAAATAGCGCCTCATTTCACTTACGTAAAGGTAGCTAAAACAGTTAACGTTACGGCTGACTTTATGGGCCTAATTTAATAACCTTAGTCTTACTAGTATAATTAATTGAACAAACTGAAAGGTCAAATGTCTAATTTTTATATTTGTCTTATAAAAATTATGTTATGTATTAAATTAGATACCAACAAACCTCGTTATAAACCTTGTCGCACAAAATTATTTTAAAGATTTTTTTAAAAGCGTTTATATCGTAGTCTAAAACCTTTATATAATAGTTTTCATAATAGATATGGACAAAATATTTTAAATCGTAGTTTGTAACTTTTATATCGTAGTTTTCTTCGTGAATACTGATAAAAATATTTTGTATCGTAGTCTAAATTTTTTATATCTTAGTTTTCATAGTGGATACGGATAAAAAGGATATATATCGTAGCCTGTAACTTTTATATCGTAATTGTCATAATAAATAAGCATAAAACGGTTTTATATCGTAGTTTGTAACTTTTATATCATATTTTTCGTAACGGATACAGAAGTAAGAAATGTATGATGTGGTTTTCTTGATCATTTTCTTTCTAATAATATTTATGCCATAATTATCTACAGCGTTCGACTATGATAAATAGAACACATTGGTATTTTTTTAATGGTATGGTGCTATCAAGGCTTTGGAGGAAGGTATTAAATAAAAGCAGGGAGATCGGGATTTTTGGGATTTTTGAGGCCTGCATAAATTTAACCTATTAAGGAAAATCTCAGGCAACATATAAAAACATTAGAAATTATTATTGCGTCGTCATAATGCGTCTTTAGGCCGAATGATTTCGGGTCTAAAGACGCATTATGTCTTCAACTTAGACTCAGAAACTCACTAATGAAAAGGTTCTACGAAAGCTTGGCCAGAAACGTAAGCTTTTGCGAACCCACAAGCAACGTAAAGTTACATTTCTGGAGCACATGCTCAGGAGTGACAGATCTTGCAACTAAAAATTATGGAAACATTTCTGGGAGTAGGAAGTCGGTGAGCACAAGGAAATTATACTTGCGAAACATCCAAGAATGGACAGGGATTACGAGTGTCGTTGGACTTTTTTGCCTGGCCAAGGACAAGACCAAATACACAGACCTGACTGCCAACCTTCACTAGTTGGAGAGACATCCTTAGGAGAGGAAGTGTTATTATAAACGCAAAGGTTTGCAATATTTCAAATAAATGGACAACGCCTATATTACTTTTTACCTGATCACCATAAACCGAAGAGAAAGTCTCTTTAAATCGTATTTAATTAGGCAGATGTAAATTAATATTTATATGGCATTTTCACATTATATAATTTTTCCAAGCGTGCTATTGCGTATATTAGACAGCATTTTTACATTAACTACTTTTCCTTGCGGGCTTATTATGTCTTTAAAAATTAAATAAAAATTTTACACCTACATTAATTATTATTGGACAACCTAACTCAAAGAGGAGACATGTTTAATTCGAGTTTACTTCGACTGACATAAAATCATTTTTAGACAGTTTAGTTACATGACGTAATTTTCCAATCATATTATTACGCATATTTCAGACAGCATTTTTACATGAACTCATTTTTCCATTCATACGTATGACGCACTTTAAAAATTTATTTTTATTACCGTAACTAACTTTGTTTGTTACGAGATATTTTTGTGTTAGGATTAATCTTTTTGTACAGTTTAGGTATTATTCGTTAGCATTTTCTTTAAGGCCTTCATTAAAATTTACGTACTTGTGTGTTTAGCTGCGTATTAAAATTATGCACGGAAGTTCTATTCCTCGCATAATTTGAATACGTAACTAAACACACATAATTTAGGTTAATAACGCCGATTTTAATGAAACTGATCAAGACAGAAGTTTGGTGTCTTGTTTGGTATATAAATTACATAACATTTTTTTGATATACGAATCTTTTTTTTGTTATACAGAACATTTTTTTAATATACATAACATTTTTTTGATATATCTGTTAACATGTTTTAATACTACATTTATTATTGAACAATACATCGGATTTTTTTATTAATTTATCATTCTTGATGTGGAGTACATATGGCGGACTTGTTGTTATAGGAGTGATCTCTTCCAGGCAACCGTAACAATGAATTTAAAAAAAAAATTTGGTGGACAGTAACAGTTGTTATAATATCTACACATGTAATAAAAATGTAACATAGAAAATCTGTACATGGAAAATAATTTAAGAAGAGTGATTATTTTAGCGTATAAAATTCAAATAGAAACCAGAAAACCTGTTTGTCTGTTAATTGGATTTTCAATCACGCGAAATCCATTGAAAAGATTTCAATTAATTTTGGATTGGTAATAGTTTATACAATCGAGAAATATATAGGACATTTTTAATCTTGATATTACAGACTTAAAAAAGAACCCTGGCTTGGTGGATATTACAATATTGGTTCCACCAACAGCATCTATTAGCTTTTTTAGTAAAGTTTCTACACATAAACATATTACGATATAGTACTGCTAACGCCATCTATCAGCGTTTTTACTAGACTTTAAATTCGAGCTCTAGATTCTCGTTGCTAGAGTTCTGTGAGAAAACAATTTAAAAAAAGATACAAAAAAATCCTAATAAGTTTTCTTCTACCAAATTCCAAACAAATGAAGTGGTGGAAACAGCTAGTAAAACAATGAAAGAACGACAGGAGAAGAGCGTAGATGGACTGGAGTTTAGGATAGGCAGGACTTTTTAATCGATTCTTCAAAACATTTATTGGGGATATTTTCCCATTGTCAAAATCCAGTTGAACCCAAAATGTTGCTGCTTGGATAGTAGCAGTATATTTGGGAATATGCAGGATGACTAACCTTTCAGTGCGTAATCAAAGGTAGTGAGCAGACAAATTATGAAATTTGCCAATAATACAATTTATCCTACAGGAATAGTTGCATTTTTTTGAGTTAAAAAGTAACCCTTAATAATTCTGTCTGAAATTTCAGGAAAATCCTGCTTAGACATGATTGAGAACAAAACATTTACTGATTGATGATA
The DNA here is from genome assembly GCA_039881145.1 of Druceiella hillmani. Taxonomy (NCBI): domain Eukaryota; kingdom Metazoa; phylum Arthropoda; class Insecta; order Lepidoptera; family Hepialidae; genus Druceiella; species Druceiella hillmani. Next base: position 7,226,229 of record JAYKKI010000035.1, read on the forward strand.
TTAAAAGTGATCCTACATTCATCCAAAATGAAGAACGCTCGTGAAGCCCAAAACCGCCACGACCGAGGAAATCGTCGCGAAAATCCACAATGCTATATTCAATTGATTGCTGACTGAAGGTACGCGAGATTGTTGACATCGTAAGTATCTTGATGGATCATGCCCAGTATATTTTATATGATGTTATAGATAAGAAAATCTATCTTTTCGATAGGTATGGGGTTTCTTAACACTCGACCAAAACGCATTGGAATGAACACGTCTCAAAAAATTTAAACTTATTTAAAAGCGTTTCTGTTGAATGTTTTCAATGTTTGTCTATTCCATAAATTCCCTGTCATTTGTTAGAGATGAAGCAGAAGGCCAAGTACGGGTTGGCAGCAGGTAAAAATACTCCAAAGAGAGGGAAAATTTTCCATTTGCGAAAAACTAGAGCTCCGGTTTTCTAGCATTCTTCTGGCATTGTGCTCGTAAATTAAATGGAAAAATTAGAACTATCTTCGGTAAATATGAATTCACTACTGGACTAACTGGAGGGTTTTATTAGTGTAAACGGTCAAGTCCAGTTAAAAATAAAGTAATCTTTCACCACGATAATACCTGAACCTGGAGAAACATCTCGCTGGATTCGTTTCAAACGATGAGGTCAAAGCTGAAATAACTGCGTATTTTGTAGAATTGAATATACCATATACTTTCTGTAAATTACACAGTTGCATTAGACAGTTGGAGGTTAGGTTAAAGGTTATATATATATATATATATATATATATATATATATATATATATATATATATATATATATATAAATATATATATATATATATATATATATATATATGTATATTGAATTGCTAGATTTTTGCTAGGAAGTTGAAAGACCGTCTTATCAATGAACAGACCTTAGCAGTAAAATTTCAAATAACGCCCTAAAAACTGTTACGTTTCTAGCGTCACGGGTCGAATGGACCCTAATAAATTGGAATACCAATTGCTTATCATTCTACAGGTACCTATACTGACTATTAGAAGATACTGAAGCTTGGGCAGCTATAGCGCACTCAACAATATATATATGGACTTATGCACACTTTGAGTCGGTTTGGTGGACCCACCATATTAGTTAAGGGTTATGTATATTTAATTTAGCTGAAATTCTAATAGTTAAAATTTAATTTTAGCCTAGTAAAGTCTCAACTCAAATACTTATTAAATTCTTTACAATCATTTTTACTCACACTTAAATGAAACTACGTGATGTAATATTATTTCTACTTTCTTCACATTTTCTATTCCACTTTCTTTAGATTTCTTTCTACTTTCTTTAGATTTCTTTATTAGTAAAAAATCTTTGTTAATAGCTTACCTGAAGATGTTGTAATACAACAAAACCTAAGTCGTGGTAAAGAAGTTAAAGAAAGTAGAAATAATACTACATCACGTAGTTTCATTTAATTGTGAATCATGAATTTCTACAAAATTAATACCAAACTAGCGTGACCCGTGCGAAGTCTTCGCATTATAAATTATTCAACTCAATTTAATAAATCAAAATTGACTGCAGGTATTCAATTCATTTCTAATTTTGCACACTGCTTATTACGTTTTTATTCCATTATGAAGCTCAGATGACAGATCAAACAAATATTTTACTAAAATTGACATATAGAGGCGCAAGTATCAAAAGCATTGAGCTAAAGCGCCACTTTATTTATACGTGAGTGGATTTGAAATTAAAATAAAATTTTACCGACCATCAATCATATTGACGTTGAGCCGTTAGATGGCAGCATTGCTGTTGTGTGTATATAATTTTAATAATTAATTAATTTGCAAAAACAATAGCAATAATAAATTTTTTAGTTGTGGATGCCGGCAGAGCAAGCAATTATCTATAAAATGATATATAATTTATGTGACTTAGTTGTGAGGTTTTTTCTAAAAAGGGAGAGTAACATCTTAACCTTATCGTATTAATATTAATATATATATATATAATGATGATGATATATTGAATCACTTTTACTTAAAGGTAGTGATAATGCGATCTAGGGACTATTCATAATGATTCGTTATATGAAGTACTTTCAGAGACGGATAACCCTATGTGAATTTCTCCGGTTCAATGCTTTAAGCGATCAGTAAATAATATAGGGTACATAAAAAAGTATTGTACCTTTGCGACTTGGAAATGGGTTATGGGAGTTCAGTTACTGTATGTTGTCAATGACAGACTTATACTTACTTCCACTTTGTTAGTTATATGCTTTGCTTATATGGTCAACATAATGAAAGCAGTAATGTATTTTTAGATTCAATGATTTATTAAATAATTTTATATTCATTAATGAAATAAATATTAAATAACATATATTAAGTTTAATTATTTGTCTGTATGTTAATTACTTACATTTAGTCCGTTATTATTTAACCTGCTTATGAACTATCCACAATAAGCTCATTATTGGTTAATATAGTTATAATCCATAGTATTAAATTTCTTAAACGATTTAACTAGTTTCCAGTTTACTTTGTAGCTAAATGAAAAGTGACTAGTCGGGACTCGACTCCGGATGTACCTCTGTCTTACTGACGATGTTGATATCATATAAAAATGTGGTTTTCCACCAAAACCTGGATAAATTGAACCAAGTAAATTGACCGAGCACTCGGTTCAGCAAACATGTATTCGGTGTATATCTAATAAATATATAATTAATATTCCAAGATGCCACAGCACTCTGCAACATGCGTTAATAGAGAATAGCATATCTCCTGTATAAAAACTATCCGAAAATCTTAAAAAAACCAATCCCTTAAAAGGAATTGGTAAAATTTTTTTTGTTAAGTTGGTAGAATCTTCCTTAATTATCAAGCCAAACTTGGGCACGATCTGTCAACTAGTGTGTTTACAATAGCTGTCGTGATGGGGTGACCTCAAAGATGCTCTGCGAATTTTAAAATAAATAAGTTGAACAAAGAGTTTGCCTTAAATTTTCTGTTTAAACAAAATTTTCGTAATGAATCGTTGAAAATGTTATAAAACATCTGCAAAAATATTATAAAACATTCGCCGAAACATCTGCAAAAATCTGCACCTTGGACGTTGCTGTACGTTAATGATATAGTTCTTATTGACGAAACTCAAACAGAAGTGCAGAAACAGCTAAATGCATAGCAATAGACCCTAAAGACGGAGTTTTAGGGTGAACAGAAGCAATACTGAATACATGCAGTGTGATATGTCTAAAAATAGCGCCAATGATAACCCATCTGTGATAATCGAAGGAACTTCACTGACGGAGGCTCTACCTTCGCTAGTGAACCATCTCGTTTCAGTCATAACTCCAAACGAGAGCACTAAAAAAGACATACAACGAAGATTAACAACTGCTTGGCTCAAGATCACTATCCGGGGTGTTATTTGATGCTAGAATGGCTATCAAACTCAAAGGTCGAGTTTACATGCAAGCAGCATAACCATCGCTGCTGTAGGGGCCGAAATGCTGGCCGACGAGAAGAGATCCAACAAAAGATGCTAGTCACAGAAAGGAAAATGGTGCGTTGGGCTGGAACACTTATGAGATTGACTAAAATTAAAATGAATATATTACAGGAACATTTAAAGTTGCAATGGTCGAGGAGAAGCTAGAATAAAATCGATTCCATTGGTGCGGACAAGTTATGAAACACATCGAAGATCATATAACTAGAGCAGTGATAGAACTAGGAAGAGAGACCAAGGGTGACCCCTTGCTACTTGGAAGAGCACTATTGAAAAAGATCTCAAATCTGTGGACATGGATTCAATGACGACACAAGATAGATTGTTGTGGCGAAAACGTACGAAAAGGTCTGGCCCCAAATGAAATATGGCACTGTCACCAGAAGGAAAGAGAGAAGTTAATTACTTTCATTTAACTTATGAAGTACATTCTTAATGGGTTAGTTATTTATTTTAGATTTTGCTCGAGTGCAGAACTCAACAGTCCAAACTTGTAACATAAAACCGCTTATAATAAACAATCCACAATTATTAACAACTTTTGGTCACCCAGTGGGCGAAATTCGACTGTAATTCATTAAATTTTTGAGTTTGAACGTTATTGAGGTTCTTTTGAGAAAGAATATATTACCTATATATTATTATGTGTTTGACATTGACAGTATGAACGTAAATAATTAATCTTTTAATGTATCTGTAATACGTAGTGTAATTTATTTGAAACACGTGTATACAAATTTTAGCTTTCTGCACTCCTCATAAACTTTAACTATGCCAAATCTCACACACCTCCGTGCCCGCAAGATGCTTAAAAAGGGATACAGAGTTTGCTCTTCACGTATTAATATGAATATTTACTTTATCAGAAATGTTTTTCTAGATTTCATTGGTACATAAAGATCTTTCTAACTTTATTTTAATGTGGCTGTAGTGGGTTAGTTTGTTTAAGTCAAAATTACTTCTGTGGCCCAATTTTAGAGATCCGTTAGATAATAAATATAATAGAACACATATAGTTTTGCTATGTCCATCTTTTTTAAGTTTAGCTATGTTACTCGTAGACTATTTGTGCCATAAATCTGAAATTTGGCATACAATACCTAAAAAGTTATAGCGAAATCTTAAAAACAACGTTTAGAAAATACCCTAAACAACCCCTGCATAAAAAGGTGGGGATAATTGTTTTATTACACAAACCATTTTGTAATTAAAAGGAAAATTACAAAGGAAAATTAGGCTCTACTAGTTTACGAATAATAGTCGACCTACATATGACCCGTAGCTGGGTCGATAAAAAGTTCACAAAAAATCCATACAAATTATTTAAATCATCGAAAAAATAAATTTGCAATTTAAAATGTTTATTGTACCCTTAAAGTTTTTAAGTGCCGAAATGTGTTTGGTACTCTAGTTTACGAATAATAGTCGACCTACATATGACCCGTAGCTGGGTCGATAAAAAGTTCACAAAAATCCATACAAATTATTTAAATCATCGAAAAAATAAATATATAATTTAAAATGTTAATTGTACCCTTAAAGTTTTTAAGTGCCGACATGTGTTGGTAACTCTGTAGTACGGATACAAAAATATCGAATCATAACACAAAATCTGTAATATTTATCTACATCTACCATTATTTTTTTCGTAGATTTTAATTTACAACATTTTCAATATATTTGGTGTCAATTTTGTAGAAATTCATTATTCACAATTAAATGAAACTACGTGATGTAGTATTATTTCTACTTTCTTTAATTTCTTTACCACGACCTAGGTTTCGTTGTATTACAACATCTTCAGGTGGGATATTAGCAAAGATCTCTGCTTATATCTTAATTATCTTTGCCAATATCCCACCTGAAAATGTTGTAATGCAACGAAACCTAGATCGTGATAAAGAAATTAAAGAAAGTAGAAATAATACTACATCACGTAGTTTCATTTAATTGTTATAACATTTTTATATGTCAATTCAATGTATCCAAAATGGTTTAAATGTTTCACGCAGAATTGCACTTGAAACCCTACGATTCCCTTCACTTAAATATTCAGAAGGTCATTACACAGCCTACGTTCATTTGTAGAATATAAGGTGTGTGATGGTGAAAATCCATCTTAATCGGCTAAGTCAGTTTTATGCTAAACTCTAAAGAAACAAAAATCGACTTTTCAGAAAAATTATTATGATGGTAGGATAAATAAACTCTAGAAAGAAATTATTTACTTCCCCGACAATGCTTTGATCATTCTCAAGAAACGATTTTAAAAAATATACCACAGAAAGGGAAAAATGTAGTTTTTGGTTCTCGATATGTGTGATAGAATAATTGAGCCTAAAAGAAAGTAATGAAGACGTAGCGACGTCTGCCTGTAGTTATGGATAAAACTGTAATACACATATATCCGAACCGAGCGCGCCCGTTCTTTTAGGCCGCCGATCTCTGACGAGAATGAACGTATAGAGCTCCGGACCTGCCATTCCACACTGGATGACTGCGTACTGTTTAATCCCGCCGCTCGAAAGCCGACGGTCGACTGATGGAAGTGAGTGTACTCTTTAATCTCTGATCGCTCGGGGTAGCCATAATTTATAGCATGCCGACTTCGTTTTTCATGGAAATTTTTCGTTCTTCGTGTTCTTTTAAGAACAGTTTATTATTATTTGATTAGTAAGTAATTAAGTAAAAGATTCGTTTTAGTAAGCCTGTGCAGCTAGACTTACTTTGTCAATAATATTTTTGAAATAAAATTATTTTGTACGAGGTAACCCCATAGCATGTCTGTCTCCATAGCACAATGGCTCTGTCATAACGCCTTGCATCGGTCGATTGATTTATGTATCGATATAATAATTTCAACAATGCCTACTAGAAATATTATAATCGATAAAACCCTAATGCTAACTTTGTCAATAATATTTTTTAAACGAAAATTAGTGCTAGATGGAACACTGATGAGAGATGTATTGCTAGATGGAACGCTGCACAGTAAATCTATATGGTTCACTGACGCATGACATTATTCTAATACCATTATATCAGTCAATATTATAGATATTTATTTAGATAACAACATTTTCAAAGAACTACTAATTGAGGAGTTATTCATTTAACTAAATTGCTTACGTTGTCAATAATATTTTTGAAGCAAATCTCCTTTTCTATTGCTTAATGGCATTCAGAGGGATAATTCAAAAGCATTTCTCTCACGCATGACGTTATCCTAATTCCACCTATTAGTCAATTGATATAAGTATCGATAGTAATATTTTCGAAGAACGACTACCTGAGGAGTTATTCATATAACTATATTGCAAACTTTGTTCATAATATTTTTGAAGCAAAACTTCTTTCCTACTGTTGGATGAAATGCAGAGGGATAATTCAAAAGCATTTCTCTGACCCATGACATTATCCTGATTCCACCTATTGGTCAATTGATATAAGTATCGATAGCATTATTTTCAAAGAATGAACACATTCATACATGATAAAAAATGAACGTTATCACCTTATGATTAAACATTTTAAATAACAACATTTTTTTGAAAAAATAATACAGAAAAACCATCCGCGATTCTTAAAATTATAGTCCATTGTTATTATTTGGCCATAAATCTATTTTTATGTGTACCGCGACTTGGTACACGTAAAATAGATTTATGGCCAAATTATATATTCAATAGGTGGTATTTTGCAGATGGTGTAAATGTCTTGAATATATTTTTAGCTGCTAGTTAAAAGTGGCTTAAATTTTAAAGCAACAGAGGTGTAAAGGATAGCAACTTGCGTGCTAAGAACGATCTATTATTTAAATCTCGATGCTCAAGTCTTTAGAGCAAGGCATTTTTATAATCAGAACAGTGGCAGCGCCATCTAGCGACGTTCTAAGAAATAGTTTTTAAATTCCTTACGAAACTGTGTTTTTTTTTGGTTATTGTATATACTAATCCATGATACTTACTATTAAATGTGAAAATATGGTAAATTATGTTTATATGAATAATTAAGAAATAAACTACAAATAAACGAAAATACTTTAACATTTACAATGTTAGAACAATTACTTATTTTTAATTATATAACCTCGACAATGAATCTGTAAAGATTACAATAACGGTAAAATAATAATGTGGCCATTATCGCTGCTTATACAACCTAATTTGTACACCTAATCTTTTTAATTAAGTTTAAAGATACAAAATTAATAGTAGAAATCCTGCTTCTGAGACATCGTTCACGGAGCACACATTATTAATTTTATTAACTGCTTTAGGAATGACAAACGTTACAAAGTCACTAAAGTTTTATGCGTCACGCGCACAATTATTTCCCTACTAAAGCGATCCTAACGCCATCTGTTGACCCCTTTGATAAATAAAAAGTCAGTATAAGAGGGCGCTGTGTAAGCGAAATAGGTGCACAATCCTATAAACTTGGTAAAATAATTTATTCATGACGTATACAACCGATTCAAAATAATTCGATCGGTTGTCGGCGGATCGACTTGGTAAAATAATTTATTCATGACGTATACAACCGATTCAAAATAATTCGATCGGTTGTATATTACGATCAATATTTATGTTATGTGTAATAATTCATACAACGGCTTATAAGCACGTAGATCATTATTCATTTATATTTATATGAGAAAACAATTCATACATCGGCTTATAAACACGTATATCATTATTCATTTGTATTAATATGAGAAAAAATCATTTGATATTGATAAAAACATGTGTGCCATTTAATAACCAAGGTTGAATTTCGCTAACGGCCATTGTGTATAATTATAATAACTCCGAATTTCAATCTCATTAGTATTCAAAGCTTCTGTACTTATAATTATACATTCTTGTTTTTATTATCGTCTTTTTTTTACCTGGCAACTTTAACTTGCTTTTTAATTTGGGCCTCCGCATGTCAAGAATGAGAAAAAAAATATAAACCAACCGAACGACCTCCTGTTCCCTCTGAGTACTTAGCGAGGTGGCTGCCCTATCTGCCGTTACCTCAGAAGGTAAACAAAATTCGGCTTGGAGATAACAGTTTTCGGTCGGTAAGAATTTCGGTCAAGAGGGCGAACGATGAATATATTAGTACGAGAGTATTACGATATGAGTAGCGTGGGTACTGCGCGGATGTTACACGAGCCGTTGTAATGGCGGACGCGAACCGTGGTGAATCGCATTCGGCTCGTGAAGGAAAATTCTGTTTCTTACAATAATATTTTTGTATAGACTGAACGCGCAGATCAGTTGCCACTGGATCTTGCACTGTTTGTTTCTGTAAGAAATGATGTAAAATGATGATGAAGCGCAGGTCACGATTCCGTTCTATAATATTATATTATCGTAAAGGTTACTTTATAAGTGTTTTTCAAACGTACAAAAAAAATAATTCTGTCACATAATAATTTCACACAGACTTGGATATTGTTTTTTTTTCTTTACTTGTGATATAAGATTTTTTTTATTTGTTACACATTTCGAGGATCTCCTTCAAGGTGGAGTACCCTGTAGTTTTTATCAGTAATTCAGTGAGACAATATCTAAATACGTAATAATGGAATATATTTATTGAGTTATAAATTTGGACTTTTTACAGGACTATGGGTCAGTTTCAAGTTGACACCTCTGACCGTTATTGAACTGTTAAGCACGAGTTGAACTCACAATACACGGATTACGTATACATTTAGGTACTTATAAACATTTAATGGTAAATAGTATTTCTATTAAACTATTAACAATATTTTAATTTTTTATAACATGGATTTCCTAGGAGTATATTTCAATAAAATATATAATTTCACACGGAATTAGAAACCACTGATTCCTGGATTTTTTCCTTTAGTTATATTACCTTCCAGGGAGGTCTTATCTTCCATTATTCGACTTTCACTACTGTAGGTCGATCGCAAGTATCTTACAGGTTTTGATGATCATTGAGTGAGACTATGGTATAAATAAACAAATATTTCCTACTATATCTTTCACAGACGCATATCTAAAAAAATGTATAACTCCGCATAGGATCAGAATTTGTTGATTTTTGGATTGAGTTCTTTACTTGTGTCACAAGACCTCCCATTTTCGACTTTCAGGACTGAAATTCGATCGCAAACACCTTACAGGTTTTGATGATCATTGAGTGAGACTATGGTACAAATAAACAAATCTGGGCCACTATCTTTCACTGACGCATATCTAAAAAAATGTATAACTCCGCATAGGATCAGAATTTGTTGATTTTTGGATTGAATCCTTTACTTGTGTTACAAGACCTCCCATTATTCGACTTTCAGAACTAAAATTCGACCACAAACACGTTACAGGTTTTGATGATCATTGAGTGAGATTATGGTACAAATAAACAAACCTGGGCCACTATCTTTCACTGACGCATATCTAAAAAAATGTATAACTCCGCATAGGATCAGAATTTGTTGATTTTTGAATTGAATCCTTTACTTGTGTTACAAGACCTCCCATTATTCGACTTTCAGAACTAAAATTCGACCACAAACACGTTACAGGTTTTGATGATCATTGAGTGAGACTATGGTATAAATAAACAAATCTGGGCCACTATCTTTCACTGACGCATATCTAAAAAAATGTATAACTCCACATAGGATCAGAATTTGTTGATTTTTGGATAGAATCCTTTACTTGTGTCACAAGACCTCCCATTTTCGACATTCAGGACTGAAATTCGATCGCAAACACCTTACAGGTTTTGATGATCATTGAGTGAGACTATGGTACAAATAAACAAATCTGGGCCACTATCTTTCACTGACGCATATCTAAAAAAATGTATAATTCCATACGGAATTATATTTTATTGATTTTTGGATTTGTTCCTTTACTTGTGTCACAAGACCTCCCATTTTCGACTTTCAAGACTGAAATTCGATCGCAAACACCCTACAAGTTTTGATGATCATTGAGTGAGACTATGGTATAAATAAATAAATATTGCCTACTATTTTGTCACAGGCACACATTTTAAAATGTATATTTCCACATAAAATTGGAAATCTTTGATTTAGGTTTTTTACCTTTATTGTGCTTTAAGACATCCCATTATGGCGAGTTTCAAAATTTTAGGTCGATGGGAAGTACCCTACAAATTGATGATGATGAATAAGACTTCTAAAATAAATAAAAATAACGATTTGTTGTCTGTGACTCATATCAACAGGTTTCATACCACACAACTATCATGAAACCTTTAAAGGACTTCAGTAGAGCCCGCAACTTGAAACATTTCTTATGGGATATTGTAAATTCCTGTCGATACTCAGAAATATATTCACGATCTCCATTTTTTCAAGAACGCATTTCGGGGATACTCCAAATCCTAATCCTTTAAAGGTCATTCCACTTTCAACCAAGATATAGTGATTAAAAATACCAGCTCCAAAGGAATTCCATGAGTAATCCTGTTTAGATAATTTTGACTTACATAGTTTTGAAGTACTTTCTCCACTACGCTTAGAGTGCAGTGGAATAAAATGATCTGAATGAATATATCCTGTGTTTTGAAACTTCTGACCTATTTCTTCAGCAAAAGGTACCATATTCCTTAAACAATAGCGATGTTAGGACCAGAATTAAGCTAGCCCTTGGTAACACTCGGAAAAAATAGTCATTTTCGGTGGTTTGCAAATACCATCTAGTCTACTAATGAGCACGGGTGATCTCCTTAATGTATCTTTTTTGAGAAATAAGGATGTATATGCTAAGAATTCAAAAACCCATCGGAAAATAAACTCTGACTCCTAGCTGTTTTAAAATCAGCTACACAGTTGGTCAATCGCATCACCAAAATATCCACCAAACCCGGGGACGTAACTTGGATAATCTGTACTTTCGGATTTAAACTAATAGATGCTTACCACCAGCATTGATGTTGGTATTGTAACGTAACATTCTATCTTTTGGGTTTCCTTTAGCCCTGTCTTTAAAATAGGTGCACTCCATGTTTTTGATCCTATTAGTTGAATATTCGTAATAGGATTTATAGCCATCTATCATCACACGAGTATTAGGTTAATCAAGTGTATCTAATGCAAATAATTTTTTTTAAATACAAATAATTTAATGGTGCGATTTTTTTACTCTTTTCTTCATATAAACTAAAGTAAGGTGAAAATTTTTTGCATTGTTTCCACTATTGTTTTTGGAACCTATGCAGTTAAGAACGAACAAAAATTTTGCTGTATATTTGTTACAAAATGAAAGAATATACGTTGCAACGATGTATTTAACAAAAACATATAGGTCGCTGAAATGTGGCTGCAATATTTCTCATATGCCTTAATAAATAAATAGTGAGAAAAGCTAAATACCAAATAATTATCAAAAAAGTTATAAATAATCAAAACGAATTATTATTGAGAAATTTATGAGATAGTGTTACTATATAAAATTCTAGAAAGGTAAGGATCAAAAGATATAAAGATATTCATTACAAAATTTAAATAAAGAACACAATCTGATTTTCCGAGTATCAAAATGGCGTCTCATTTGTCTAATTTGAAAAGCCAAATTCAGTTTTATTTTCTTTCATTTAAATTATAAAAGGAAATTAATTATTTTGTTAAATGTCATAGATTTTATATCTTTTTTAACTTTCTTTTTTTTTCTAAATTCATTTTTTTTAATGAAACGTAAATAACAAAGATAAATATACCATAACCAATAATTTACGGTCATCTGTGAAACCATAAATAACAGAATGATTCGTGGAAATCGCTGGTATAGATTGCATTTTTTTATTCCTTCTTTTAGCTGTTTTTTTATTATTTAATTTCCTGCCTTAACAACAATAGGACACCGCAAATTCAATCAATTTGATTAGATAATTTATTTGATTCCATTGTGTCAAAATCACTTCGAAGTAAATTTTCTGATTATCACGGTAGAACACGTTCGCCATGTTATGTAAGTTAAACAAAATTCCATGAAGGAAGTATGGATGATTATTCAATCATGCTTTGTTGGCGCGTTCACTTCTACGTATGATGGAACAAATGATCATATGGAAAAAAGTATTAAAACCGATCAAGGAATTGGACTAACCTAAAGTGACCATTGTATTAAAACTTACAACACAAAAGAAGATGTAATACAATTATTATTGTCATCAGCTTGTCATCGTTTCCATATCCTGACGCTTATTATTGAAGGTATACATTTTGTAACAAAATATGTGTCTAATGTTCCACATAGTTGGTTCTTTGCATCAAACTGAGTAAAAATTAATTCAAATTTTCATTGAAATCGCAACTTTGACAGTGTTTTGTTTTAGAAACGGTTGAGAATTTTTGTATAATTCTTTATGCAACTGTAATAAGACATATTTTTATTAAATTTACTAAAAGACCTAAACAAAAGAGATATGCAAAGAATTTGATGAGATATGCAAAGTTCTTTCAACGAGGATACTGATCTCACAGTGTCTTGCTAGTGAACTTTCGTAGATGATACGTCACCTTTGTTATTTCAAAAAGCTATATTTCTTTACCGAAATAAAATAATTTTTCGAAATTATTATTCGTTTCTATTATTTATTATTAAATTTACTAAAATACCTAAATAAAAGAGATATACAAAGTAATTTGATGAGATATGGAAAGCACTTTTATGAGATATGCAAAGCACTTTTATGAGATATGCAAAGCACTTTTATCGAGGATGCTGATCTCAAAGTGTCTTGCTAGCGAACTTTCGTAGACGACATATCACCCTTGTTATTTCCAAAAGCTATATTTCTTTACCGAAATAAAATAATTTTTCGAAATTATTATTCTTGTCTATTATTTATTATTAAATTTACTAAAATACCTAAACCAAAGAGATATGCAAAATAATTTGATGAGATATGCAAAGCACTTTTATGAGATATGCAAAGCACTTTTATCGAGGATGCTGATCTCAAAGTGTCTTGCTAGCGAACTTTCGTAGACGAGATATCACCCTTATTATTTCAAAAAGCTATATTTCTTTACTGAAAAAATTGAATTTTTTGAAATTATTATTCGTTTCTATTATTTATTATCAAATTTACTAAAATACCTAAACAAAAGAGATATGCAAAGTAATTTGATGAGATATGCAAAGCACTTTTATGAGATATGCGAAGCACTTTTATCGAGGATACTGATCTCACAGTGTCTTGCTAGAGAACTTTCTTAGACGACATGTTACTCTTGTTATTACAAAAAGCTATATTTCTTTAATGAAAAAATTTTTGTTTTCCAAATTATTATTGCTCTAATATTGCTCAAATATTGCTTTTTCTGGCCAAGTATCGTAATCACCACATACGATTATGAATATGGCTATTTCCGCAGGTTGTTCCATCGATGACAATTTTAGTGGTATAACATTTTTATACCTGCCTACTCTTTTGTGCAGCCCACGTGTCTATAATAATCGATTTTTTAATTAATAGCCAAATATTTTTAGACAATTTTCTGTATCTTATTATATAGAAAAATTAGACCAATACATGATAAAAAGATACAGTTGAAATGCTTAAACAAAATATTGGTATAAGTCTTGAATGGTAATCCAATAATATATATATATATATATATATATATATATATATATATATTTTTTTTTTTTTTTTTCTTTCTTTTTTTTTTTTATATACCAAATTTTGAAGCAATTGTTTTATTTATCTCACTATATTTGGTTTTTTTTCCTATTTCATTTTGAAAATATTCTACTTGCTATTATATTACTTATTTAGTCCTAAAAAAAGGAATTTAATCCAAAAAACAATGACAAAAGACAGGTTGCAAAAACATAATTTGCGTTGAAACAATTTGGTTACATCGATTTTTTTTTAAAAATGAACAAGCGGCTTTTGTCACTGTCCAAAACAAGATTGATTACAAGTATTTTTTTGGGTTCATGTTAAAAAAAAGATTAAAAATTCACTTTCACTAAAGTGAACTTCTTCTCGAAAATTGTACAAAAACAAAAAAGACCTGTCAAGCACGAGTGGAAATCGTATACATTTAGGTATTTATAAACATTTAACGATACACAATATTCTTACCAAACTGTTTACAAAATTTTTATTCTTTGGAACCAAATTACATCTACTGTTTCACAAGCGTACATTTAAAGAAAATATGTTTTTTTATCCAATATACTCCAAATTAACAATTTTCAGAGTTTTTCCTTTACTAGTGCTGTAAGATCTTGCTTGTTGTCAAATTTCATGATTCTCGGTCAGCTTGAAGCTCCCTATACATTTTGATTTATTTGCGAATGTCAAAACATGCGACACAAATGAACGTATTTTAGGGTTCTCTTTTATTACGTTGACTTAGAAGTCTGATTTTACAACACCAGGGAACCACAAACCTAATTATTTGATTTTAATTTCAACTTAGTACCTCCACGTATTCCTGAGAAAAAGAGCCTTGACAGATCGACAGAAGGACAACGAAGTGATCCCTTAAGGGTTCCTTTTTCCCTTTTGAGCTACCAAACCCTAAAAATATAGACGTGGTGATCACATGAACTGGATAGAATTTTGACTTTTCACTAAAAAGTATTCAATTATTTTGTATACTATGTACGTTTCAATAATTCCACAATTACCTTTTCACGAATAGTTGTTAAATTCGTTCAACAACCTGAATAAAAGAACTAAAGAAAGAGAATGACGAACTTTCACTAAGTCATTAGTTTACAATGAATGCGATGCCCAAACATCTCGAAAAAAAATATTTTTGCATACTATGTAAGTTTCAATAGTTTCACAGTTAGTATTTACGAACAATCATTAAATTCGTTCACGACCTGATCGAAGAACTAAAGAAAAAATAATGAAAAACTTTCACTAGTTCATTAGTTGATAGCGAGGATATGAAAACAAAGACCAAAATTCTCAAAAAATGTCAATATTTAAATTATTTTCAACAAAAGACTGCTAACGCAATACAGTATAATATACATGTTAGCAGTACCACATGGCATCTGAATTTACATAGAGACTCGTACGAGTGTCATTACCTGTCGTTTAAACTGTAAAAGCCTAACTATTTTCAAACTAAAACTATTTTCACGCAGCAACGAAAAAAACTAAAAAATTATGAAAAATTAGTCATCATAACACATCTGACATGAAATTAAAATAGTTCCCAAAAAAGGTTTAAGAAGCCTGCAAAGCCTTTGGACATTAATATATTTATCACATAAATAATAAATAGACCGTGAAAATCCAAATCGAGAACACTGAGAAACGTGTACTTATAAGTAAACCGGTCCGGAGGAGCGTTGATGTCTTGATCATTCTCACGTGAGCTGAGGACGGCTATATTCAATAAAAAAATTGTCTCCCGGCGCTCCGGTTCAGATGACTGGACGGCCGCTCAAGGAGCCTAGATAGATACTGGCGACGACTGTAACCCAAATGGAATTTGACAGTTGCTGTCACTGTGACAGCTGTGACAATTTGTTCTTTTTTTCTTTTTATATAAATTGGCGTTACTTAAAAATATCACACTGTGATTCGTAAAAAAATAGCGTGGGATGAAAAAAACGAAATACAATGTCAATTATATTTTACCGTTAACCTGTTTTTGGTGATATTCGTCTAGCCTTAAATTTCTACAAATCTATTCCTCGAACTAAACTTTCAGTCTAATTTCTACGACTAATAATAACGACTTCAAAGTATATGCACTCGTCACATTTTTTATTTAAAAACATCAATCTTAATTATTGTAAACACTTTCGTTAGTGACCGCTTTGGGACTAAAGCTATACGTATATATATAAACCTGGTGAAGTCATTATTGGAAAATATTACTAGATTCTGAATTAAGAGCATCAACCTTAATTATTGTAAACCTTTTCGTTAGTGTCCTCTCTGGGATTAAAGCTATATGTATATATAAACCTGGTGAAGTCATTATTGGAAAATATTACTAGATTTACAGAACATAGAACAGGGTAGCAGAGAGATTTGCATCCCGTCGTGTCATGTCACCAATAAGCTAAGTTTTCTTTGGAGGAGGTTTCCCACTTATATCATCAGAATTTGTTTTGATATTTCCTTAGAATTAAGGACAAATAAGAAGTAAACGATGCTTTCATACGTTTGTATCAATTTTATTTAAATAATGTGAACCAATAGAACCTACGTAATAATTTATATTAATTAGTGTTCCCTTCAAATAAAAACCTCATGAGAATAACCTACTAAAAAAACATTGTGTGTGTGTGTGTGCAATTCACACACGGTAGAAGTGAAACTTCAGGAAAGTAACCTACGAGAGAACGAGATAAATACAGAGTATCAGGATTAGGATAATTGTAAGGTTTATTTTTTCATAATATTTTCACCACGTTTAAAACTTATTTAACATATATTACATTAAATATTAGTCAATCTCTATGTTTTGACTTGGAACCAATGACACGAGAGGCTTATGATAACTAATATAGGAAACAAATGTTTTAGTTTCAATTTGGTCTATATATCTTTGAAATACAGCGTCAATTATTGTTTTAACAAGTATTTTGATAGTGTGCATTATAGATACACACCGAGGCTTGCTCTCTCGCTTTAGCTCGGCAATATACAGGCGCACACAAATGTGTAATGCTTAGTAGACGAGAGTAATGAAAGCATGGCACAAGTAGGAGACCTAAAATTCAAATCTCAACGATTCTAAATAAGCTTCACTTGTTTCTTTGTCGTGACGCATTTTTGTTTCATCGAGTTTCAAATCACAACGATTCTAAAGAAGCTTTACTTGTTTCTTTGTCGTGACGCATTTTCATTTCATAGTTTCAAATCAGAACGATTCTAAAGAAGCTTCACTTGTTTATTTATCGTGACACATTTTCATTTCATAGTGTTTCAAATCACAACGATTCTAAAGAAGCTTCACTCGTTTCTTTGTCACGACACATTTTCAATTTATAGAGTTTCAAATCACAACGATTCTAAAGAAGCTTCACTTGTTTCTTTGTCGTGACGCATTTTCATTTCATAGAGTTTCAAATCACAACTACTCTAAAGAAGCTTTACTTGTTTCTTTGTCGTGACAAATTTTCATTTCATAGAGTTTCAAATCACAATGACTCTAAAGAAGCTTCACTTCAATAAGCTTTTAAGCGTATGTAATATTTCTGCTAAACTATTTGCGAATACAAATTTTTCATATCGTAAACATATTTAAATAATCTTATTTCTAACCATGTAAATATTTGACGTATTGCCTATTATATCTTTCACAGACAAAATAAATATACATTTAAGGTACAAAGTTGTTTGTACAGTTGGTTTAAGCCACTTGTATGGAGTTTCTTTTAACTTTTTACAGACCCAATCACATGCCATAAGTTGGTTGACTGTTATTCCTAAACTAATGGAGCCTTGGGATATTTTCTTCAAGGGATAATGACACATACGTCTGACAAAAACAACCATTTTAAGTTTAGTATTTCGGAAACTGATCCTTGTATTAAAACATTGTTCATGACGTACCCCGAATATTTTTAAATCTTCCCAATATTTTTAACCCTACACCATGCTAAAAAATCATCCCCCCTGTAGGAAAAACATTTTTTGAAAGATTTGAAATAACCTCATAAGCGTTTTTACTAAGTTTGTACGCATTATAAAAATTTATAATAATGCTAAATTTATATCACTTTATAGCACTAATAGTTAGCGTCTAAAAATAGCTGTGACATACAGACAGAAGGATATGATGAAACTATAAAGGTTCTTAATTTGGCTACGGAACCCTTATTTATCACTCACACGTTCCTCCGTCTGTCTGTTAATGTCGTTTTTCTCAGAAAACTTTCAGAAACTTTCAGAAAACTTTCAAAGCTTATTCGTCAACTTTTAATTTGGCATTATTATGAAGTGCATTACTCGTACGTACATATCAATAAATGAAACGCAAATATATTTACATGAAAGCATTATGGGAATAAAGATTCAATTTTTTTATTTTAAATTTCGTGTGAGTTATCTATTAAAATGTCAAGTTATATGGATTATGAAAATATTTTCTTCAGAATTTCTAGAAATATTGCTAATACATTCACAATAACATAACATTCAATTCCGAAACTGCTAAAATTTCAATAATGAAGAAAATAATTGTATTACTATAGTTATACTTAAAATTTACTGGAAAACTATAGCTACGTCTCCAAATCTCATAGTATTTGAGAAAATCACTATGATTTTAGACCTGCGAAAAATATATTAAGCGATATGTTTACATGTAGAAAATGATATCAACAATCCAATGGAAACGCTATGTACTTTTAAAGTTTAGACGTGCCTAAGGTCGTACGGAACCTTTCCAATAAAAGTTATACTAGTACTTATTGGGTTATTTTTAAGATCATATTCATTAACATCTATAATTTATATAATACATATAATTTTCCGAAATTTTTTACGGATCAATGAAGCAATATAATTTAAATTAGACAAATACATTACAATTACCATGAAATTATATAAATATTTATTAATAAACATTACCAGGAAGAAAATTGGGGTCAACGCACAGTGGACGTAATGAATAAATCCTGAGAGTTAATGATTAATTAAAATACGTTTAACATATAAAACGATGTGTCATACTACGTTATGTAACAATGTGAAGATAATATAGAAATATTACTCTAATACTGCTATGGCTCAAACGATGCAAACTGTCTTTGGTACAATGGAAAGGCACAAGTTAAGAAGACAATGACCATGAAATTATATAAATATTTATTAACAAGCATTACTAGGAAGAAAATTAGGGTCAACGCACAGTGGACGTAGTAAATAAATCCTATGAGTTAATGATTAATTAAAATACGGTTAACGTATTAAAACGATGTGTCATACTAGATTGTGTAACAGTGTAAAGATAATATAGAAATACTACTCTAATACTGTTGTGGCTCAAAACTGCCTCAGGTACAATGGAAAGGCATAAGTTAAGAATATCTTCGTAACACACCTCACAAACCGTAAACTTTGAACTAATTTTAGTAACGAATTAAGATATTTACCACAATTTTCACCGAAAAACCGAAAGAGAAGTTGCAAAAAAAGCATACGTCAGAGAAGTATCTTCGCTCGCGTTACATAAATCGTTAGGAATTCGTGAAAATAATGTCTGATAACATGGTTCTGCTCGAAAATGTTTATTATAAATAGGGTTGCCATCCGTTCTGTTTTCCCCGAACACTGTCCTGTTTTCAAAAGAGGTATCCGGAGGATTTTTTTAAAATGTCCGTTGTTTTGAAGAAAGCACTTTTCTATTATTAACACATTAACTTAATACATGGACTAATGAAAGAAATAAACAATAATCATAAACTGTATCTTAAAATGTTAAGACTAAATATAAAATCATAATGATTTTTTCCAGGAATTTTATAACTTGTAGAGTTATGAAATTTATTTTACTGTTTGTTTCATTTTTAAAATTCACTACTATGAATCCAATTTGTTGATTTCGGTTTTAGAGTTCAAATTTAGGATGTAAACAGGAATTTAATTTTTTTATTGTTAATGCAATATATGAAATATTATAATTGTTTTATATGTAATCAGATGCACAATTTCTTGTTTGTAGTCAATGAGATAAATAATACTGCATTATGACAAAAAAATATTGATTAGTGTCTTTTCATTAGTACTATTTCATTTGAATATCATATGGAATTTTAAAGATAAATAATACTTAGTTACGACAAAAATTTTGATACGTGTTATTTGATTAATACTGTTTCATTTTAATCTTATGGTATTTTAAAGATAAATAATACTTAGTTACGACAAAATAATTTTGATAAGTGTTATTTGATTAATACTGTTTAATTTTAATATCATATGGAATTTTAAAGATAAATAATACTTAGTTACGATAAAAGAATTTTGAAAAGTGTTATTTGGTTAATATTATTTAATTTTAATATCATATGGAATTTTAAAGATAAATAATACTTAGTTACGACAAAGTAATTTTGATTAGTATTGTTTGATTAATACTATTTCATTTTAATATCTTATGGCATTTTAAAGATAAATAATACTTAATTACGACAAAGTAATTTTAATTAGTATTATTTGATTGATACTATTTCATTTTAATGTCATATGGGATTTTAAAGATAAATAATACTTAGTTACGACAAAAATTTTGATTAGTGTTATTTGATTAATACTGTTTCATTTTAATCTTATGGTATTTTAAAGATAAATAATACTTAATTACGACAAAATAATTTTGATAAGTGTTATTTGGTTAATACTATTTAATTTTAATATCATGTGGCATTTTAAAGTTAAATAATACTTAGTTACGACAAAGTAATTTTGATAAGTGTTATTTGATTAATACTATTTTATTTTAATATCATATGGCATTTTAAAGATAAATAATACTTAGTTACGACAAAGTAATTTTGATTAGTGTTATTTGATTAATACTGTTTCATTTGAATATCATATGGCATTTTAAAGTTAAATAGTACTTAGTTACGACAAAATCATTTTGATTATTGTTGTCTGATCAATACTGTTTCATTTTAATATCATATGGAATTTTAAAGATAAATAATACTTAGTTACGACAAAAATTTTGATTAGTGTTATTTGATTAATACTGTTTCATTTTAATCTTATGGTATTTTAAAGATAAATAATACTTAATTACGACAAAATAATTTTGATAAGTGTTATTTGGTTAATACTATTTAATTTTAATATCATATGGCATTTTAAAGATAAATAATACTTAGTTACGACAAAATCATTTTGATTATTGTTGTCTGATCAATACTGTTTCATTTTAATATCATATGGAATTTTAAAGATAAATAATATTTAGTCACG
Organism: Druceiella hillmani; assembly: GCA_039881145.1. NCBI lineage: Eukaryota > Metazoa > Arthropoda > Insecta > Lepidoptera > Hepialidae > Druceiella > Druceiella hillmani. Next base: position 7,247,650 of record JAYKKI010000035.1, read on the forward strand.
ATAAAGTAAGTTTGATTAGTGTTGTTTGATTAATACTATTTCACTTTAATATCATATGGCATTTTAAAGATAAATAATATTTAGTCACGATAAAGTAAGTTTGATTAGTATTGTTTGATCAATACTATTTCATTTTAATATCATATGGCATTTTAAAGATAAATAATACTTAATTACGACAAAATAATTTTTATAAGTATTATTTGGTTAATACTATTTCATTTTAATATCATATGGCATTTTAAAGATAAATAATACTTAATTACGACAAAGTAATTTTGATTAGTATTATTTGATTAATACTGTTTCATTTTAATATCATGTAGACTGTTGCTCTACTGACTTATGTGTCCGAGGTTATGAATAAAATATCCAAGGCTTTTAGTTTCTAACTACTAGACTACTAAATTATAAAGCGACCTACGAAAGCATATGTGTATATATTGCATGAAATTCACAATAAACGTTTCGCTATAAAAAATCTCAATGTTTAAACACTTATCACACAAAACTATCTTAATCCTCATCAAATTAAATTTTTTAGATCAACATTTTCTCAGTGTGTCATAGTTTTCCAAAAAATAATTTAAAAGTTATGACGGTGTTTTTAAACAAAGAAAATTGTAGCAGCGGGATTTCACGCGTTAAGAGGGGACGCGTCGATTGATGACCTTAATTCAGAATGACTTCACCAGGTTTATATATACGTATAGATTTAGCCCCATAGCAAACACTAAATAAAAGGTTTACAATAATTAAGACTGATGCTCTAAACTCAGAATCTAGCAATATTTTCCAATAATGACTTTATCAGGTTTATATACACGTATAGCTTTAGCCTCAAAACAGACACAAAAGAAAACATTTGCAATAATTAAGATTTATGCCCTAAACTCTTAATCTAGTAATAGTTTCCAAGAATAACTTCACTAGGTTTATATATAGAAACAGCTAATTTTGGTCCAAACTAACTTTTAAACTTACATGTATAGTGGCAAGTGTATACATTTGCTTCATTCCTCTGCAATAGCATCTATTTTGGATAATATTAATTACAATTCGCGTTCAGAGAATTTCCTTTGTCAGAAGATCCATTACACATTAATAACCGCACATTAATAACCACCTAACCACTCATTAACTACTCGGTGATATTCAGGTAATTAAGTTAACCAAGCACAGATGTAACTTCAGTGTTGTCATAAAGAAAGGTCTAACTTGATATTTTGGTTTTTAATAAATACAGACCTGTATAAAAATAATATTAAAATTGTGCATTCACATACTAACGAATTTAAATCATTAATTTAAATTTAAATTACCTTATAAATAATTTTTTGCCTATTGATTTAATATTAGTACCCGATATTTTTTTTGCACTTGCAACACTAAACAGGAAATATGTAAATAAAGCGAGTAACCGATTAAGAACTTTCTATTTTGTCTTAAGTTCTAGCAGAAAAAGTTAATGATTTAAAGCTTTTGATATCATACTTATTCTCGTCCATGATGGGGCCAATTATGGCTATATTTCTTAAATGAAAATAAATCATATAATTTAATAAAGCTTAGCATTGAACACAGACATAAAAACTGGGCTGCGTGATTAGTATCAGTCTATAGACTCTAAAATGATAGATAGCAATTGTTGACGACTATCAATTTCTCGAACATCAAAACCCAGGGATGTATTGGAAATTCGTTTGGTTTTCACCATAGATATTGTTCACAGATTACTTCATATACCATATAAATGTACACACACACACAATTTGCGTCGAATAACTAAACGTAGCAAATTAATTAGGTTTTCTAAGCAGCCTTCCATTCGATGATTCACAGAGCGTTAACCATGCCTCTAGAAAAACCTAATTTACGTAAAGAAATAAAAACTATAAAACAAATCGCAGTAAATAATAATTATAACCCATCAATTATCAGAAAACTGTACCATAAAAAATTAAGAAAAATACTATTACAAGGAATATACCCGGTCGTACCAAATAATAATAAAATTTACTATAAATCTATCCCATACATAGGTAATGTATCTATATATACTCAAAGTAGGAAAACTCTTTAATAATAAAAATATAAATAATACAACATGTGCCTATAGTACTTTAAATAACTTGGTTAAAACCCTTATTATTAATAAAGAAAAAATAGATAAACATAAAAAAAGTAGTATCTATAAACTTAAATGTAACGACTGTAATAGTGTATACATAGGTCAAACAGGAAGAGATTTTACTACAGGAGATAAAGAACACATTGCCAGCTGGTGAAATAATAAACCGGACACTTTGCTAAACATCTCATTGAAAATAACCATCACCCTCATGCTGATAATACCCCTATATATTACAAATAAATACAAAAGGCAATAAACTTAATATCCTAGAAACATTATAAATAAAAAGGCATAAAAAAGACACCAAGGTTAATATATTAAAAGAACAACTCAATACAATATCATCACCCATACTTAATATCTTCTAGACATAATATAATTAGACAACATTGATACTACAGTACTCTTCAAATTGGTTCAACCCAAATACCAATATAAAAAAAAATTTAAAAATTAATAAAAAAAAAGAAAAAGAAATAAATAAATATATGAATAAATAAAATGGGACATATGTAGAATTAGTGGTACAACCTTGTTCTAACTTTCAGACACCCTTGCTATTGTATAAATATATTACTGAGAATAACTCCCGTTTAATTTTATTACATACACTAGGACATTTGCATTGTATAACCTCATAGAATAACATAAATTTAATTTATTACTCTCACTTAAATACTGGTATATCGTATAACTCTCGGAAATATAATAAAACCTACACCGCTTCCTCACAATAAACACACTAACATAAGCAGTGGGAAAACCCACACAAACCCGGCTTCCGCTATTGTGTTTGAAACATATAAATGCTGTTGGATGTTCCTAAGAGTTAATCTTTGCTAATAGCCTACCTGAAGATGTAATACAACGAAACCTAGGTTGTGGTAAAGAACTTAAAGAAAGTAGAAATAATACTACATCACGTAGTTTCATTGATTTGTGTCCAATACATCTATTATTTTTGAGCCTACAGATTGATACGAATCGCGCAGTCCAATCTTCATGTCTATGACTTCATGTTTACACTTTGACATATTTTTCCGTACTGCCATCTTCACTCGTAGATTCTTTTCTATAACTCGAAACTTGATTAACTGTTTTATTATAATCACGTCTCTTGTATTAATATTCTCACTGTTTCGTGTGCTGTGATGCATTGTCCGCAACGTGATATAACATGTTGTTTGTTTTTGCGCCGCCCCCTACTGGCGTTGGTCTTTGTTCTTTTAACCGCCGATAAGGCTTCTACTGCAGTATGTTATGCCCAGCTTTGCCGTTTCCTTTTTCTTCGTTAAGTATTGCATCGACCTATTTGATATCGATTATTTGTGTCTTCTCTATTTAGTTAATTATGAGTTCGTTTAAATTCAAATTAAATAACGAAAAACTGCCCAAATCCGAGCTATATTTATTTCGTTATATTACTTAAATCTGATATTTTTGTCCAGTAAGTTTTTTTAGGGTACCTTTACTCAAAATGAAAAAAATGGAACCCTTGTAGGACAACTTGTTTATCCATTCATTTGTCTGATAAAGCCCTTTTCTCAGAAACGGCTTCGGAGTCAAGTCATATACTGAATCATATACTGAAGCCTTAAATTGTTGTAACTCAAATTTCAGTTATTTGGTTTATCCAACAAAAAGGTATGGTCCTTTAAAGCATATTTTTTTTTGTTGATTCATTAGTCTTATTAACTGATCATCAAAACCTATAGGATACTTTCGGTCGACCTTCGATCTTGAAAGTCGGCAGAAGGGAAGATCTTATAGCATAAGTAAAGGGAAAAATCCAAAAAACAATTATTACTAATTCTATTGTTCATTTGCATTGTATAACCTCATAGAATAACATCAATTGAATTTATTACTCTCACTTAAATACTGGTATATCGTATAACTCTCGGAAATATAATAAAACCTACACCGCTCACATACATTTTTTTAATTACTTTGTTTTTATGACTTCGAAAGATATAGTTAGACAATATATTTACATTGTAGAAAGTTAATATTTGTAAATAATTTAGTTAGAAAGTGTACTGAAAGCTAAAAAATCATGATTTTTCCCATCAACATAACTAACATGATATAAATTTTTATACCAATCCACTTAGGTCAGATACATCTCCTTCCTTCAAAGAATGCATTGTTGGGTAATTTGTTTGTTTTCAAAAAATATTACTAAACTAGTTAAAGTATCAACCGCGGATACCAAAATTTCATTGGAAAATTTAAATAAAGGAAAAAACAACCAAGTTCTGAAATTACCAAATTTTAAAAACTTCCAACAATTTAAGTGGAACGATCTTATCATTCTATTCATGGACATTAAATGTGGTTCTATATCATTTGTTGATCCTTCTTTTAGAAAAATTTTAAAAAATTCAAAAAAGTTGGTCCAATCCAAGCAAGGATATGTTGTCTACATATCCTTATCTATCCTTATCATATCTTTATCATATCTTTTATCTCTATCTTTTATCATATCTTATCCTACTATGTTTCATTTTACATACTTTATTCTAAAAAATAACGAAAATCCTTCCAGTAAGGAAAAAATATGACAGTTTATTAAATGAGACTCTTTTTTCATTAAACATAAAGATTTATTGAGTTTATTATAAAAAGTAAGCAAATAGTGCTACTTCTTTATAAAAATGCATAAATTTCCAATAAGATTTTCTAACATTCAGCACCAAAGTCAATTATATGATCACAAGTTACCCGACCATTGTTTTTTTAAATTTTTTTAATTATAATTACTTAGTGCAATTGTCATAACACTATGTTTACAAGTGTTTAAATGGACATGAAACCCTCTTAGCGCGAGTTTTACTCGTACTTGACTGTTTTTTTAATTTAAAGAGCTTATTGTAACTCTGTTAGAGCTTGATATTGATATTGGTCTATTAACAATATATTTTCTATAATCTTTGTACTCCTGTTTAAATATAGGAGTTTCAGGTGACTAGGCGTGAAGATCATCATGAGAGACCTGATGACAAAATGAGAGACCTGATGATGAAATAAAATAAGTTTAAGAAAGCTAGCCAAGTGTTAGTTGGAATAAGCCCAAAGTAGGGTTCAGTAATAACCTATTTATATGCATATTACGAAGCTGCAACAGAGTGAATTATGTGCATAGAGAATATTTTAAAAAGAGTGATTGGTTTAGCGTATAGAATGATGACGGAAACCAGAAAACCTTTATCTGGAATTTTGTCTGTCCGTCTGCTAATTTGTTATTCAATCAGGATGATTAATACTGTGTCGTCGCTATATTTCAACGAGATATTAAACATTTTGGGACACATATTTAAAAATGATTTCACATTTTAACCAAATAGTTATTTTAAAAAACTAGACTTAAAAGACTTAAAAGTGGTTATACAATTTCATGACGTATGTGAAATTCATATTCATTCATTCTTTTATTAAATTTTAAAAAATGTCTCTTTTTAACCTCAAATTTTAGTGCACTTTCTGTAGTAAAAAATAATTAAATATTCGATTTTCTTAAAATCTCGCCCAACAATTTCCTTCAGATTTTCATATTATAAACCTTATATAAATCAAATGATAAACCATAACTTTTTCCGGAAAATTATTGATTATGTTTATATATCATACTTAAGTAAAATGAGCGTGTTCGTACATTTAAAATGCATATTGCGAGTTGTACAACGCTGTGATTAAAATAACTTCACGAGTTCAACAATACGGGAATTTCATAAGTCTAGCAAAAAATAAAATAGCAAAATTTTCCTGTTTTTTTACAAGCAAGTATAATTAACTCAATCTTGTCTTTCGTAGAAAAATATTTCCAGCGTGGCTGCACTGCTTATTTTTATTTTAAACAATATGGCGTCTTCTTCATTCACAATGTTTTTTCTATATTCCATTATATGCTCAATTAACACCCAAATGCACCACACGTGGTCAAGACTGTAAGTCAGACTTATTGATAAAACATATTTATCTTTATCATTGACTGTCAGTCGAGTCGGAACAAGAGTCTTCTTTATCGACCGTACCCTATTGCACGGTCCAATCGGTAAAGAATCCAGACAAAATATGTTTTTAACTACCAGTAAATCCGACTGAGAGTCCTAATTGTGCGTGGTGCATACAGGCCTAAGACCAATGTATAAAAAAATACGTAATATTTACTAACATTGACCCATTAATTTTGGGTTTCCAATAATACAAGCAAGCAAAAAGAGCAAACAATATACTAAATTTCCTCACGCAATCCTTCAACAATAGACAATTGGCGCTTAAAAATACATACTGCAATGGATACAGAAATGGCGTAAGAATGCACACTTCCGCTCGTTTGTACAACTGTATCAAAGAAAAAACGTATACTGAGAAGTTAACATTGGCATATACACCAACTTTACGTAAGTAAATTATATTATCTATGCTCCGCGAACAGCGTAGCGAACGCCATTTTCTTCCGCGTGTCAAGAGAAAAAAAGCAAACATTATGTGACAACAAATTTATACAAAATATCGAAATAAAATTCACTTTACAAGTGTCCAGAATCGACGAAAGAAATAAGGAAATTATTAAATGTTTTTTTTTGTTATATATTTTCTTTGAAATATGTTATAAAATGTATTTAAGAAAGGCTTATATAAAAACGCTCTTCCTATTTGAGGCATTCTTGTAACTAGTATCTATTCGAAGGAGAACTTTAATAATATTTACCATTCTTTCTACTTTCTTACATTCAAATATATATTATAAAATGTATTTAAGACAGGCTTATATAAACATGCTCTTCCTATTTGAGGCACTCTTGTAACTAGTATCTATTTGAAGGAATACTTAATAATATCCACCATTCTTTAAGAGTGGTTTCTACTTTCTTACATTTAAATATATATTACAAAATGTACTTAAGACAGGCTTATATGAATAGTCTCTTCCCATTTAAGTACTCTTGTAACTCGTATCTGTTCGAAGGAAGACTTTAATAATATCTACCATTCTTTAAGAGGGGGTTTCTACTTTCTTACATTTAAATTTATATTGTAAAATGTACTTGAGACAGGCTTATATAAATAGTCTCTTCCCATTTAAGTACTCTTGTAACTCGTATCTGTTCAAAGGAAGGCTTTAATAATATTTGCCATTTTTTAAGAGGAGGTTTCTACTTTCTTACTTTTAAATATATATTATAAAATGTACTTGAGACAGGCTCTTCCTATTTGAGGCACTCTTGTAACTAGTATCTATTCGAAAGAAGACTTTAAAAATATCTACCATTCTTTAAGAGGGGGTTTCTACTTTCTTACATTTAAATATATATTATAAAATGTACTTGAGACAGGCTCTTCCTATCTGAGGCACTCTTGTAACTAGTATCTATTCGAAGGAAGACTTTAAAAATATCTACCATTCTTTAAGAGGGGGTTTCTACTTTCTTACTTTTAAATATATGTTATAAAATGTACTTGAGACAGGCTCTTCCTATTTGAAGCACTCTTGTAACTAGTATCTATTCGAAGGAAGACTTTAAAAATATCTACCATTCTTTAAGAGGGGGTTTCTACTTTCTTACATTTAAATATATATTATAAAATGTACTTGAGACAGGCTCCTCCTATTTGAGGCACTCTTGTAACTAGTATCTATTCGAAGGAAGACTTTAAAAATATCTACCATTCTTTAAGAGGGGGTTTCTACTTTCTTACATTTAAATATATATTATATAAAAATGTACTTGAGACAGGCTCTTCCTATTTGAGGCACTCTTGTAACTAGTATCTATTCGAAGGAAGACTTTAATAATATTTACCATTCTTTAAGAGGGGGTTTCTACTTTCTTACATTTAAATATATATTATAAAATGTACTTGAGACAGGCTCTTCCTATTTGAGGCACTCTTGTAACTAGTATCTATTCGAAGGAAGACTTTAGAAATATCTACCATTCTTTAAGAGGGGGTTTCTACTTTCTTACATTTAAATATATATTATAAAATGTACTTGAGACAGGCTCTTCCTATTTGAGGTACTCTTGTAACTAGTATCTATTCGAAGGAAGACTTTAATAATATTTACCATTCTTTAAGAGGGGGTTTCTACTTTCTTACATTTAAATATATATTATAAAATGTACTTGAGACAGGCTCTTCCTATTTGAGGCACCCTTGTAACTAGTATCTATTCCAAGGAAGACTTTAAAAATATCTACCATTCTTTAAGAGGGGGTTTCTACTTTCTTACATTTAAATATATATTATAAAATGTACTTGAGACAGGCTCTTCTTATTTGAGGCACTCTGGTAACTAGTATCTATTCGAAGGAAGACTTTAAAAATATCTACCATTTTCTTTAAGAGGGGGTTTCTACTTTCTTACATTTAAATATATATTATAAAATGTACTTGAGACAGGCTCTTCCTATTTGAGGCACTCTTGTAACTAGTATCTATTCGAAGGAAGACTTTAAAAATATCTACCATTCTTTAAGAGGGGGTTTCTACTTTCTTACATTTAAATATATATTATAAAATGTACTTGAGACAGGCTCTTCCTATTTGAGGCACTCTTGTAACTAGTATCTATTCGAAGGAAGACTTTAAAAATATCTACCATTCTTTAAGAGAGGGTTTCTACTTTCTTACATTTAAATATATATTATAAAATGTACTTGAGACAGGCTCTTCCTATTTGAGGCACTCTTGTAACTAGTATCTATTCGAAGGAAGACTTTAAAAATATCTACCATTCTTTAAGAGGGGGTTTCTACTTTCTTACATTTAAATATATATTATAAAATGTACTTGAGACAGGCTCCTCCTATTTGAGGCACTCTTGTAACTAGTATCTATTCGAAGGAAGACTTTAAAAATATCTACCATTCTTTAAGAGGGGGTTTCTACTTTCTTACATTTAAATATATATTATATAAAAATGTACTTGAGACAGGCTCTTCCTATTTGAGGCACTCTTGTAACTAGTATCTATTCGAAGGAAGACTTTAATAATATTTACCATTCTTTAAGAGGGGGTTTCTACTTTCTTACATTTAAATATATATTATAAAATGTACTTGAGACAGGCTCTTCCTATTTGAGGCACTCTTGTAACTAGTATCTATTCGAAGGAAGACTTTAGAAATATCTACCATTCTTTAAGAGGGGGTTTCTACTTTCTTACATTTAAATATATATTATAAAATGTACTTGAGACAGGCTCTTCCTATTTGAGGTACTCTTGTAACTAGTATCTATTCGAAGGAAGACTTTAATAATATTTACCATTCTTTAAGAGGGGGTTTCTACTTTCTTACATTTAAATATATATTATAAAATGTACTTGAGACAGGCTCTTCCTATTTGAGGCACCCTTGTAACTAGTATCTATTCCAAGGAAGACTTTAAAAATATCTACCATTCTTTAAGAGGGGGTTTCTACTTTCTTACATTTAAATATATATTATAAAATGTACTTGAGACAGGCTCTTCTTATTTGAGGCACTCTGGTAACTAGTATCTATTCGAAGGAAGACTTTAAAAATATCTACCATTTTCTTTAAGAGGGGGTTTCTACTTTCTTACATTTAAATATATATTATAAAATGTACTTGAGACAGGCTCTTCCTATTTGAGGCACTCTTGTAACTAGTATCTATTCAAAGGAAGACTTTAAAAATATCTACCATTCTTTAAGAGGGGGTTTCTACTTTCTTACATTTAAATATATATTATAAAATGTACTTGAGACAGGCTCTTCCTATTTGAGGCACTCTTGTAACTAGTATCTATTCGAAGGAAGACTTTAAAAATATCTACCATTCTTTAAGAGGGGGTTTCTACTTTCTTACATTTAAATATATATTATAAAATGTACTTGAGACAGGCTCTTCCTATTTGAGGCACTCTTGTAACTAGTATCTATTCGAAGGAAGACTTTAAAAATATCTACCATTCTTTAAGAGAGGGTTTCTACTTTCTTACATTTAAATATATATTATAAAATGTACTTGAGACAGGCTCTTCCTATTTGAGGCACTCTTGTAACTAGTATCTATTCGAAGGAAGACTTTAAAAATATCTACCATTCTTTAAGAGGGGGTTTCTACTTTCTTACATTTAAATATATATTATAAAATGTACTTGAGACAGGCTCTTCCTATTTGAGGCACTCTTGTAACTAGTATCTATTCGAAGGAAGACTTTAAAAATATCTACCATTCTTTAAGAGGGGGTTTCTACTTTCTTACATTTAAATATATATTATAAAATGTACTTGAGACAGGCTCTTCCTATTTGAAGCACTCTTGTAACTAGTATCTATTCGAAGGAAGACTTTAAAAATATCTACCATTCTTTAAGAGGGGGTTTCTACTTTCTTACATTTAAATATATATTATAAAATGTACTTGAGACAGGCTCTTCCTATTTGAGGCATTCTTGTAACTAGTATCTATTCGAAGGAAGACTTTAATAATATTTACCATTCTTTAAGAGGGGGTTTCTACTTTCTTACATTTAAATATATATTATAAAATGTACTTGAGACAGGCTCTTCCTATTTGAGGCACTCTTGTAACTAGTATCTATTCGAAGGAAGACTTTAAAAATATCTACCATTTTTTAAGAGGGGGTTTCTACTTTCTTACATTTAAATATATATTATAAAATGTACTTGAGACAGCCTCTTCCTATTTGAGGCACTCTTGTACCTAGTATCTATTCGAAGGAAGACTTTAATAATATTTACCATTCTTTAAGAGGGGGTTTCTACTTTCTTACATTTAAATATATATTATAAAATGTACTTGAGACAGGCTCCTCCTATTTGAGGCACTCTTGTAACTAGTATCTATTCGAAGGAAGACTTTAAAAATATCTACCATTCTTTAAGAGGGGGTTTCTACTTTCTTACATTTAAATATATATTATAAAATGTACTTGAGACAGGCTCTTCTTATTTGAGGCACTCTTGTAACTAGTATCTATTCGAAGGAAGACTTTAAAAATATCTACCATTTTCTTTAAGAGGGGGTTTCTACTTTCTTACATTTAAATATATATTATAAAATGTACTTGAGACAGGCTCTTCTTATTTGAGGCACTCTTGTAACTAGTATCTATTCGAAGGAAGACTTTAAAAATATCTACCATTCTTTAAGAGGGGGTTTCTACTTTCTTACATTTAAATATATATTATAAAATGTACTTGAGACAGGCTCTTCCTATTTGAGGCACTCTTGTAACTAGTATCTATTCGAAGGAAGACTTTAAAAATATCTACCATTCTTTAAGAATGGGTTTCTACTTTCTTACATTTAAATATATATTATAAAATGTACTTGAGACAGGCTCTTCCTATTTGAGGCACTCTTGTAACTAGTATCTATTCGAAGGAAGACTTTAAAAATATCTACCATTCTTTAAGAGGGGGTTTCTACTTTCTTACATTTAAATATATATTATAAAATGTACTTGAGACAGGCTCTTCCTATTTGAGGCACTCTTGTAACTAGTATCTATTCGAAGGAAGACTTTAAAAATATCTACCATTCTTTAAGAGGGGGTTTCTACTTTCTTACACTTAAATATATATTATAAAATGTACTTGAGACAGGCTCTTCCTATTTGAGGCACTCTTGTAACTAGTATCTATTCAAAGGAAGACTTTAAAAATATCTACCATTCTTTAAGAGGGGGTTTCTACTTTCTTACATTTAAATATATATTATAAAATGTACTTGAGACAGGCTCTTCCTATTTGAGGCACTCTTGTAACTAGTATCTATTCGAAGGAAGACTTTAAAAATATCTACCATTCTTTAAGAGGGGGTTTCTACTTTCTTACATTTAAATATATATTATAAAATGTACTTGAGACAGGCTCTTCCTATTTGAGGCACTCTTGTAACTAGTATCTATTCGAAGGAAGACTTTAAAAATATCTACCATTCTTTAAGAGGGGGTTTCTACTTTCTTACACTTAAATATATATTATAAAATGTACTTGAGACAGGCTCTTCCTATTTGAGGCACTCTTGTAACTAGTATCTATTCAAAGGAAGACTTTAAAAATATCTACCATTCTTTAAGAGGGGGTTTCTACTTTCTTACATTTAAATATATATTATAAAATGTACTTGAGACAGGCTCTTCCTATTTGAGGCACTCTTGTAACTAGTATCTATTCGAAGGAAGACTTTAATAATATTTACCATTCTTTAAGAGGGGGTTTCTACTTTCTTACATTTAAATATATATTATAAAATATACTTGAGACAGGCTCTTCCTATTTGAGGCACTCTTGTAACTAGTATCTATTCGAAGGAAGACTTTAAAAATATCTACCATTCTTTAAGAGGGGGTTTCTACTTTCTTACATTTAAATATATATTATAAAATGTACTTGAGACAGGCTCTTCCTATTTGAGGCACTCTTGTAACTAGTATCTATTCGAAGGAAGACTTTAAAAATATCTACCATTCTTTAAGAGGGGGTTTCTACTTTCTTACATTTAAATATATATTATAAAATGTACTTGAGACAGGCTCTTCCTATTTGAGGCACTCTTGTAACTAGTATCTATTCAAAGGAAGACTTTAAAAATATCTACCATTCTTTAAGAGGGGGTTTCTACTTTCTTACATTTAAATATATATTATAAAATGTACTTGAGACAGGCTCTTCCTATTTGAGGCACTCTTGTAACTAGTATCTATTCGAAGGAAGACTTTAATAATATTTACCATTCTTTAAGAGGGGGTTTCTACTTTCTTACATTTAAATATATATTATAAAATATACTTGAGATAGGCTCTTCCTATTTGAGGCACTCTTGTAACTAGTATCTATTCGAAGGAAGACTTTAAAAATATCTACCATTCTTTAAGAGGGGGTTTCTACTTTCTTACATTTAAATATATATTATAAAATGTACTTGAGACAGGCTCTTCCTATTTGAGGCACTCTTGTAACTAGTATCTATTCGAAGGAAGACTAATAATATTTACCATTCTTTAAGAGGGGGTTTCTACTTTCTTACATTTAAATATATATTATAAAATGTACTTGAGACAGGCTCTTCCTATTTGAGGCACTCTTGTAACTAGTATCTATTCGAAGGAAAACTTTAATAAAATCTAACATTCTTTAAGAGGGGGTTTCTACTTTCTTATATTTAAATATATATTATAAAATGTACTTGAGACAGGCTTATATGAATAGTCTCTTAGAAATACTATATGCCTTCAAATATTCATAAGTACCTAAATATGTACGAAACACCCCCGTAGTGCGAGTCCTATTTTTGCTTAATATGTTATTTATAAAAAAGAATAAACCATACTATAAACAGATGGGTAGTCAGACAAGTTTGCAGATTTTTATCAGCCAAGTTTGCAGATTTTTATCACACAAATTCGCAGATTTTTATTGATTTTTTTAACACAATAAATTAATAAATCTCACGGCAACGTCCCGCGCGAAACGCACGCGCTCCAACTAAATGAATTTTAATTTAATTTAAAAATAAGTGATTTTTGAGATTGCCCCAGGATTTATGGTGTTGTCCCGTGTCCAGGAATCTAATAATCTTGTCCCGGAAATGTAAAAAATGCGGTAATTCATAAAAATTTGTGAATTACCTATTTACTAGCTTACTCTATTTACTAGCATTGCTGTTTTACTAGCTTGATTTTAATGGAAAAATCACATGATGACACACAGATCTTGGCATAATTTAAAATGGGATGGGTAGTCAGACGAGTTTACAGATTTTTATCAGACAAGTTTGCAGATTTTTACAAAAAAAATTAATAAATATCATGGCTACGTCTCTCAAGAGCGTCGTCAAAAGACCGTCGACCGTCAAAAGCGACGCGACTGAGAAGAAGGCCATTTGTGTATGTTTTTTGGAAATCATTTTAAATTGCATATTTAAAAATATTTTCTAAAAAATTTACGAAAATAGGGCAAGCCGCCCCCCAAACGCCCCCCTCCCACCTCCCATTACTTTATTTCCGAAACTACTGAAACAAAAACCGTTTGGTAAAATCAAAAGGGTTGGTAAAAGCTTACTAGAATATTACAGAAATACTATAGCGACTATCCTAGATCTTATAATTTTTTAAATACGCACCATGATATTAAGCCTGTGAAAAATATAGTAAGAAATACTGTGTATAGTTAAATATTTATAAATGCCTAAATGTGTACTGAATCAGCGTAGTACGAGTTCTACTCGTACTTGACAGGCTTTTATTTATTTATTTTTATTAATATAAATTCTTTATTAGGTTTAATCAAACCCTTTGTTGGGTCAAACTAATTTTTTTTCTTGACACAGTCCTAGTATTTTGATTTTAACATAAACGTTAAATAAAAATGGTGTTACCACAATAAGGTTTAATTTATAACTTTATTCCAAATTGCTGACGTGGCCGTATAAGGTAGTGCACTTATCCCAGAAAAAAGTGGCTGATGACAACCCTAGCTCCAACACTTGCTCGCTTCGCTGGCCAGGGACAACGCCGGATCCCTACAATTCACGACCTCGTTATATTGTTGAGAACTACAATGGGCCGTAAAGTGATCGAAACAGTTCATCGCCGACTGTTGAAGAGAGTACAATTTCTGATCTTTCAAAAGGCAATCCCACAGTATTTTTCTATATACGGCGGTCCAGCCCGGCTTTGCCCGGCAGAAAAAGGGATCATACCCATAAATGATTAAAAGAATTCACCCCCGACTATTAAAAATAATACAATTTCAGATCCTGCAATATGCAATTTCATAGTATTTTTCTATATAAGTGACTATCTGTCCATCGCGCCTTTTTTCGGCCAAAAAAGGGATCATATCGTAAAGTGATTGAACGAGTTCGCCCCCGACTATTAAAATGAAAACAATTTCAGATCTTTCAATACGCAATATCACAGTATTTTTCTATATAAATGACTAGAGCTATCCTTCGCACCTTTTTCCGGCCAAAAAAGGGATCATACCATAAAGTGATTGAAAGACTTCACCCCTGACTATTAAAAAGAATACAATTTCACACATTTCAATACGTAATATCTTAGTATTTTTATATGTACATGACTAGCTCTCCTTCGCACCTTTTTCCGGCCAAAAAAGGGATCATACCATAAAGTGATTGAAAGACTTCACCCCTGACTATTAAAAAGAATACAATTTCACACATTTCAATACGTAATATCTTAGTATTTTTAATGTACATGACTAGCTCTCCTTCGCACCTTTTTCTGGCCAAAAAAGGGATCATACCATAAAGTGATTGAAAGACTTCACCCCTGACTATTAAAAAGAAAACAATTTCACACATTTCAATACGTAATATCTTAGTATTTTTATATATACATGACTAAGCTCTCCTTCGCACCTTTTTCCGGCCAAAAAAGGGATCATACCGTAAAGTGATTGAAAGAGTTTACCGCCGATTATTCAAAATAATACAATTTAAGATCTTTCAATACACAATATAACAATATTTATTGATAATGACTGGCCTTCTATGCCGACTTTTCCCAGCCAAACAGCTATACCGTAAAGTGATTGATACGGTTTACAGCCGCCTGTTAGAGAGAGTGTAATTCCTGATCCTTCAAAAGGAAATTTCACATTATTTTTTCATAGGCTGTCCAGCCTGGCTTTTCCCGGCAAAAGAAGGAGTCATGACTGTATTTTGTTATATTCTGTTATTCATATAATAACAATATATGATTAATTTATTAATGATATTCTTAAAAATAAACTTATTTATTCTGAGTTTTAGCCCAGTAGAGACTTGTTCAAAAGGTAGTAGTATTTTTTTCTATATTGCTGTCCAGCCCGGCTTTGCCATGTCAATAAAATGATCATGGTTGTATTTTGTTTTCCTCAATTTACTAACGATCTTGTAACGATTTAATATTTATTCTGAATTTTAGTCCAGTACAGACTTGTGTGACCACCCATCTCCTTGTAGTATTGTTTATTTTTTTTATAAAAAACCAAAAGCGTATTCTATTATATATAGAATAGAATCTGTTATTTAGTTATTTATTTATTTACATATAGTTATGGAAACTTTACAATTATTAACCTATTCGTTTAAGAACGATAACAAGATATTTAAATAAATTTAATAACTTTACAATATATAACAATACTTCGATAAGTTAACTCTCATTCACCACAAATACGTCACACTCTTGTGCAACCGCTATCAGGTGGTTGAGCAATTGTATGCCATGGGAATGTGGAGAATACCGATATAATTCGGTTCTAGATGTCGGTATAGCAAAAAGGTGATAACTATGCGAGCGCAGGACTATATATACCAGGTACAGAGAGAAAGAGAGTTTTTGCAATAAATTAGAGCACAACATTTTTCTATTTCACAATTGGAAACAATTGGAAAGTTCTTTTCTATTTTGCAACTTAAGGTAACCAGCATATCCAAAATATAAAAAAAAAACAAAAAAAACCGTATAAAATAGAAAAGGGAAGTAACAAATACCCCTCATGTACAAATATCGAAGGAAACCCTTTTGGACACGTTCAACTATCAGATTGTATTCAGTTTCAAATGAACTCCAAATAATAGGGCTGGCTTCTAACTTGCTTTACACTAAAATTATATATACATACTGTGTCAATTGAGGAAACTCATTAAAAGTCCTACCTAGCATTAGCAAAGACTTGGATTTGCCTTCAGAAGGTTTAGATTTGCCAAGCATTCTGAATGCATTGAATGAAATGAAATTCTGTCAATCCTCATTCCAACACGGATGAGAAAATTATTCGTCAATTATCCCAATAGCGGCATTTATTAATAATCGCACAATATGTTTTTAAATATTTTGTATATTGCGGACGGGCGCACTAATCGATCTATGCGACGATCGGGCGTCCATGGGTTCGTAACCCACCATGGGTTCATGACAACCGGCGACCGCACAAAGAGATCACATAGCGGCATGTAAGAGAGGTCATAACACTGCAGAATCATTGTCGAACAATTCATCGATTCAACTTTGGGTTCAACTTCTAGTTCGCTACAGTAGTAGTAAATTTCATGATTAGTAAGTTAATTAATAAGAAAATTGTTTCACAACGACGAGGAGAATTCAGTGGTAACCGACTTTGCTAGCTCTATCCTGACTACATAGTCAACAGTGACGTAGATCTGGTTAAGGTCAAATCCTCCAATCTAGCAAAAGTTAAGTGCGGAGCTCTGACTCCTACCTGTAGTCCCACACATTATATATAATGATTAAATTTAACGAGTAATGACACCATCAATCCAATGATCCTGTAGTCCCGCATATTATATATAATGATTAAATTTAACGAGCAATAACACCATCAATCCAACGATCCTGTAGTCCCGCATATTATATGTAATTATTAAATTTAACGTGTAATGACACCATCAATCCAATGATCCTGTAGTCCCGCATATTATATATAATGATTAAATTTAACGTGTAATGAGACCATCAATCAAATGATCCTGTAGTCCCGCATATTATATGTAGTGATTAAATTTAACATGTAATGACACCATCAATCCAACGATCCTGTAGTCCCGCATATTATATGTAATTATTAAATTTAACGTGTAATGACACCATCAATCCAATGATCCTGTAGTCCCGCATATTATATATAATGATTAAATTTAACGTGTAATGAGACCATCAATCCAATGAGCCTGTAGTCCCGCATATTATATGTAATTATTAAATTTAACGTGTAATGACACCATCAATCAAATGATCCTGTAGTCCCGCATATTATATGTAGTGATTAAATTTAACGTGTAATGACACCATCAATCAAATGATCCTGTAGTCCCGCATATTATATGTAGTGATTAAATTTAACATGTAATGACACCATCAATCCAATGATCCTGTAGTCCCGCATATTATATATAATGATTAAATTTAACGTGTAATGAGACCATCAATCAAATGATCCTGTAGTCCCGCATATTATATGTAGTGATTAAATTTAACATGTAATGACACCATCAATCCAATGATCCTGTAGTCCCGCATATTATATGTAATGATTAAATTTAACCAGTAAAGAGACTATCAATCCAATTATCATGTAGTCCCGCATATTATATATAATGATTAAATTTAACGAGTAATGAGACCATCAATCAAATGATCCTGTAGTCCCGCATATTATATGTAGTGATTAAATTTAACGTGTAATGAAACCATCAATCAAATGATCTTGTAGTCCCGCATATTATATGTAATTATTAAATTTAACGTGTAATGACACCATCAATCCAATGATCCTGTAGTCCCGCATATTATATATAATGATTAAATTTAACGTGTAATGAGACCATCAATCAAATGATCCTGTAGTCCCGCATATTATATGTAGTGATTAAATTTAACATGTAATGACACCATCAATCTAACGATCCTGTAGTCCCGCATATTATATGTAATTATTAAATTTAACGTGTAATGAGACCATCAATCAAATGATCCTGTAGTCCCGCATATTATATGTAGTGATTAAATTTAACATGTAATGACACCATCAATCCAATGATCCTGTAGTCCCGCATATTGTATATAATGATTAAATTTAACGTGTAATGAGACCATCAATCAAATGATCCTGTAGTCCCGCATATTATATGTAGTGATTAAATTTAACATGTAATGACACCATCAATCCAATGATCCTGTAGTCCCGCATATTATATGTAATGATTAAATTTAACCAGTAAAGAGACTATCAATCCAATTATCATGTAGTCCCGCATATTATATATAATGATTAAATTTAACGAGTAATGAGACCATCAATCAAATGATCCTGTAGTCCCGCATATTATATGTAGTGATTAAATTTAACGTGTAATGAAACCATCAATCAAATGATCCTGTAGTCCCGCATATTATATGTAATGATTAAATTTAACGAGTAATGAGACCATCAATCCAATGATCCTGTAATCCCGCATATTATATGTAATAATTAAATTTAACGTGTAATGAGACCATCAATCAAATGATTCCACGTTTTATTTACCTATTAGTTCAGTTTGAACTGATATCAGGTAATTTAATATTTAAAATTACACAAAATCATAAAAACTTCAATATGCATGTGGCTATTTATAAATGTGTTATATAATATACAAAAGTTCGGTTGAAAGTAGAACTTATGTATAAAGAGCATTCGGTACAGCTTCAGCGTTAGAATTCATTCAAAGAGTCCGAGTTATATTTGTCGATTAGTACATTTAGAGCCAAAGTCAGGTAATTTAATGTTTATAGGGCAAACAATCATAAAAACTTCAATATTTCTGTGCCTATTTACAAATGTGTTATATAATATACAAAAATTCGGCCAAAAGTAAAAATTATACGTAAGAGCATTGTATATAGCTTCAGCGTCAGAATTATTTCAACGATCCCACGTTATATTCGCTGATTAGCCCAACCCACTTTGAGCCGGCGTCAGGTAATCAAATATTTACGAAACACAAAATTCTAAAAACCTTAACATGGCTATTTATGATCGTGTTATATAATATCTATACAAAAGTTCGGTCGAAAGTAAAAATTTTACATTTTTACATTACAAAAAGCGTTTTGTACAGCTTCAGCGTTAGAATTAATTCAATGAGTCCAAGTTGTATTTTTCGATTAGCCCACTTCGAGTCGGTGTTAGGTAATTAAATACTTATAGAAATTTCCGTCTGTAGCTATTTACGAAAGTGTTATGTAATACACAAAAATTCGGCCGAAGGTAGAAATTATACACAAAGAATATTTTGTATAGCTTCATGGTATTATATACGACCCAATTTCGTAATATGAGAAGGCTTATAACAAACAATTAATAATAATAGATCATATACTTCCTCGAATTTTCTTATAGATCTCATTAGCGTATACAATTCTTTAAAATTTTTATTTTTGTGGGTCATACGACCAAAATTGGTATACACGACCAAATTTATAACATGAGAAGGCTTATAACAAACAATTAATAATAATTGATCATATATTTTCTAGAATTTTCTTATAAATCTCATTAGACTATACAATTCTTATTTTTTGGGTCATACGACCAAAATCGGTATACACGACCAAATTCGTAATATGAGAAGGCTTATAACAAACAATTAATAATAATTGATCATATATTTTCTAGAATTTTCCTATAGATCTCATTAGCGTATACAATTTTTCAAACTTTTATTTTTTTGAGTCATACGACCAAAATCGGTAGATATGAGCAAATTCGTAATATGAGAGGGCTTATAACAAACAATTAATAACAATTGATCATATACTTCCTAGAATTTTCTTATATATCTCATTAGGGTATACAATTCTTTAAAACTTTATTTTTTGGTTCATACGACCAAAATCGGTATACACGACCAAATTCGTAATGTGAGAAGGCTTATAACAAACAATTAATAATAATTGATCATATACTTCCTATAATTTTCTTATAAATCTCGTTAGCGTATACAATTCTTTGAAACTTTATTTTGATATAACCATAACAGTTTAGCTTGTTTAATTCAAATATAATTGTATAATTAGATTTCGCAAAAGAAAGCGAATCTATGGTTTTGCAACGAAAAATTCGTTATAACTTAAATATACAAATAAGGAAACAAATTACCAAATATTTCTTAAAAAAATGAAGCTTGCATAAAAACATTCATAATTTAAGAGCCATTTGCCAGCAGCAGAACTACTTTTTATATCGATTTTTCTAAAATAATCGCAGCCGGTATTTACGAAAATTAAAAATGAGTTTTAATGAGTATTCTTCAATTTAAAAAAAGAAAAAAAAAAGTGAAAAATTAAGTTTTTCCTTCGAAACTTTTGTTCGAAAACACTTGTTCTATTTATACGAAAACAAAACAGCTAATAGGCTATTCTTTCCTTTCGTGTTTAAAAAAAATTCGTATGCAAAATCATCCAATAACAAAACATATGATTCAAAGTCACAACATTCCGATTTCCGTAACAAGCACATTGCAAAACCATTCTCGGCTGTGTCAACAACTGTCAACTAGAAATATGTGCATACGAACACGCGTTGTATTAAACTTGTAATTTTAAATAAAGCGGACATTTTACGTCCACTTGTGTACGCAACTAATGTACTTAAAACCGGACGGTCCGGTGGGAAAAGCGGACGTATGGTGACCCTACTCAACAACTTGCGAAGTGCTGTGATCGGACGTTTTTGCCGAATGGTCAATATCTTAGACAGATTGCCGTTTATGATAGCAATATTGATGAAAATGATTAACTGCTGGTATATATTTTTCTGGTCACTTTAAATTAGACCAGCATATACAAATAAAGATATTTAACCATTATATGTCTTTAGTACATAAAAAAGTAACTCATAGTAATTAAGAATGTGAAAGAAAGCCAACGGAGATAACTTTTTAGATTAGCGACAACGAATTTAGAAACTTATCGATTAACAATCTATAAGTAAATTTAAACGTGTTTTACTAATTTTATAAGATCGTTTAGTAAATTATCGATGTTGGCAAATATTTAGAGTGAACATCATTAGCTATTTCCTGTAATAAAGGAACTCATTAACAATTATAGGGACCATGGAAGATGTCCTCAGCGTCATCTGGTGATAAATGAATAAACTCTTCGTTACCCTACTTTAAGTTTTCATTTTTTATTGTATTTATTTTTTTCATTACCTTATTCAATTGTCTATGGTATTTATTTAATGTTTAATCACGTAATAATTACAGTTGAATATTACCAATCAATTGACATTTTATCAATGAATATTACAACTTAACCAGTGCATTTAAAATCTACTTGAGAATTAATTTCTGCCATATTTATAATGTGATCTGCCTTGAATAAATCCTCATCGTGTGAGACGTGTTTCCTTTTTTTTGTATTTCGCCAATATTGAAATAGTGTTTTATAAATTTATCCATTTTGTAAGAACAAAAATACACTGATATCGACACATAAGAACCCAAATTTTCTTATGAATTGACGCTGTGGACTTTTTTGAATGACCTATGTGTTTATAATACGTTCCCCATTAAAATACTAGTCTTGTTGCAATTAACAGTGCAACACAGATGCCATCAGCAATTATTTAATGATCGAAAGACTCACGCAATGAGCGTTATTAAATCCTTGGTACCTACCTTGTTTTACCAAGGATTCAATAATCATATCAATCAATCATTGGTATCTTGTTTTACAAAGGATTTTATAATGACATCAATCAATCCTAGGTACCTTGTTTTACCAAGGATTTTATAATCAAATCAATCAATCCTTGGTACCTTGTTTTACTAAGTCTTTAAAAGTCAAAATTCAAGAAGAGGTAGATCCTATCAACTTGTTGTTCGCTAATTGTTTGTTTCTTATACAGGATTGGTTGGGTGAATTTAAGAGTGGCAAACCTGCTCAGATAGATTAGTCAAAGCCAATATTGAAGAAAATATGAAGAAAAGTCGAGGCAATAACATTGAAAGAAGCTCATTGCAAAATTTGTCCTATAAAAGAATGGAATAATCTTTCACAAAATATATCAAAGATCTGAGTATGGAAGTGGTAACTGGCTTCAGAATTCTGCCATCTGAAAAAGAGACGGAAATTGGCTACTGTAAAAAGTTGTTGAAACTCTGTGGTGAAAGGTGACCAAGATTGACTATCAGCTCTAGTTTGTATCATGTTGCTTTGTGCATAACGTAAGCACTACTTATGTCCTTAAAGATAACATCCATGTGATAGTATCCTAACGAAACCTTTATTTTAATAGCGTAAAGTAAGCTGAAACAATAGCCTTTAAGTTATTTAAATATTTCTTTAACTTTCTCAATTTCTTCTCTTTTTTTCTTAATTTAATAAATTTAGCATTACTAATAGAATTAATTGGGCGAACCGAAAAGTAAAACGATTAATTGTTTTAGTCACCTTATTAAAATTATGTTATTATATAACTCAATTCACCAAAACTATTCTGCATTTTCTGGAATGCCGATAAAATCCGTTTTGGAGAATTGGGGGATGCCTTGGTCCAAATCATGGTACCAAATATTATCTTATAATTGACAGAGAATAAAAAAAATTTAAAGAAGAAGATTTATAATTGACAATTTGAGGCCAATATTGAAAGTAATATGTCGAAGAAATATTACTCGACGCGCAACAAAACAAAATAACCG
Source organism: Druceiella hillmani (assembly GCA_039881145.1). Classification (NCBI taxonomy): domain Eukaryota; kingdom Metazoa; phylum Arthropoda; class Insecta; order Lepidoptera; family Hepialidae; genus Druceiella; species Druceiella hillmani. Next base: position 7,271,011 of record JAYKKI010000035.1, read on the forward strand.
ATAAAATGCATCTCCTCTCACCCATAGACAAAGCACAGAAATGTTGTCGTCGACGAAATAGCTCCATCCTTTTCTTTCTGCTCTTCAAATTATACAGTGCTATTATTTTCTTTTAAGCCAACGAAAAGTAGCGTTATAATAAAGAACAATAATGGTTAGAGTAAAGCCAGTGCGACACAACAAGCTGATTTTTAAAGCAAACGTTAAGACAACCATTATTGTTGTTGCATTAGCTAACATTTACTCTAAGTATAGTAAATGATACAATATAGGGCTGATTGATTGATTAGAAGGAAAAGTCACTCAATATCGCTGGAAACGTTCTGCTTACTTCTATTATTTACCAGTTAAACGTAGTAATTAATGAAAATCAATTTGGAAAATTTACAAAACACCTTCTCCTTATTAACAGGGTTTCTCAAAGCTTCTCTCCGGATTTAAAAAATTGTGAGTTTGAAGTAATCTTGAGTCCTGTAGTCTGGATTGAAGACTTTTAGTCTGGATTTTACCTCAGGTGACTTATTCTTATTTCTAAATTTAAAGAAATATTTTATAAATAGCTTTTCCCAACAAAAAACGATCGCATTACGTTTACCAAAAGTTTTTAAATTAATTAAACTAATTAATGCATTTAATAAGTTTGATACTATTAATAGAGAATATATTGAAAAGGAATGCAAGAAACAAATGAATTACATTTTGTACGTGTTATACAAAACAAATATACTTTAAAAGGCAGATCACAATACAATAATTAAAATTACGATATCATAAGAACTGTTTGTTCATTTACTTCATTTTACTTCTGTATATCTATATCGCGCTGATGGGTGGTTCAAGAAGTTTCACTTCACTAAAAATATTATTATTTAGACATTGATTGTCTGTCATACCTACATTGAAAATATTTTTAATTGTATCATAATTTAACAGAACTTTTAATATTACGTAATTCTAGTACAGAATTCTTGAAAAAAATTAACTACATTATCTCCAGCCGCAATTTCAAGAGAACGGTGACGGTCATGTCAATGCCTACATATACTTAGAACGAATTAAATGAAAGACGGCCGTAAAACTAGAAGTATATATTCCACGTTTTGTTATTGTTTAGTAAACAATTGTAATAAAAAGTTGAAAATAAAAAGGTAAAACTGATAAAAGGGGCAAGAAGTTCCATTCAAAACGGGGGCCGAGAATACTCGCTGAGCAAATTAAGGGGTTTTTGTAGAAAATCGTTTTTAAAAATTAACCTATTATAGGAAAACGACAGGCTTCTATTTTGATAGTTACCCAATATATAAAAGAAGGAATCCAAAAAATCGATCGAGAATTGGGATCTGCAGGCTATCCTCAAACGTATTGATCGACGGAAGGAGACATTATTTTTCAAAACCAAATTTAGAGCATAACTAAAATATTAAAAAATTTTAAAAATTGTATCATTTTTTGGAGGAATGTACGTAATTTTTAGGATTTTCCTCTTTACAAAAAGTTACATTAAAAGTTGGATTACTTATAATAAATTTTTAATTAACATCTTTGCTAATAGCCCACCTGAAGGTAAACGAAACCTCAGTCGTGAAGAAAAGAACTTAAAGAAAGTAGAAATAATATTACATCACGTAATTTCATTTAATTGTGAATAATGAATTTCTACAAAATTAACGCCAAATATATTCAATATTAACATGGAATCTTACAATAAATACAATAACATTTTAATTAACATAGAATTTTACAACAAATGTGGAACTAACATGAGTTGGTGGAACCGCGCCATTGATTGTCGAGAATATCTCAATATCTCAAGAGTTTTACTGGCTATTCCGGCCTAGATTCCTCGATGAAGAATCTGGATTATGTCCAGATTCCTTGATGGGGAATTCGGACAAATAGCCAGTATAACTCTTGATGTCACCGAGCAGTAAAACTGGAAGTGCGGTGATGAAGTTACGGTTTATATATCCTCCACTATAGACTATACGAATTATAAAAGAAAAGGCGACATTACCATAAACTAAATATTTTAGCAATAAAATTACTAGAGTTGTAATCACTTCTATCGTCAAAACTCGGCGCTGGAGCCCTCGTCGATAATAAAGCATGGTTGCAATACTTAGTTGTACGCATTATCAAAACCAAACTCAATCGGTTAACACCAGTTGGAACAAAACGAACGAATTGTTCGATCTTTCGCGCACTATTGTGGGCGACACGAAGCCAAATGAAGGCAACCTTGACTTTGCTCAGTACTATGTAAAAACTAATTTTAAATAACGACTTACGTGACGACAATGTCTTATATTATACAGCTGGTAAAGTAAAGTGTTCAGCATTATGCTAAGTTTTAGAAATGTGACACTGCGGTAAAATTCACACGTTTAGAATAGTTCGTTAGTTGTGGATACGATAATTTTGGTAAAGATTCCTTGTAGAGTTATAAGGTAATGTAATTTGGTTGCAGAGTTATAAGGTAATGTCCTTTAGTTGCAGAGTTATAAGGTAATATCATTTTGTTGCAGAGTTATAAGGCAATGTTATCTGGTTGAAGAGTTATAAGGTAACATCATTTGGTTGCAGAGTTTTAAGGTAATGTTATTTGGTTGCAGAGTTATAAGATAATGTCACTTGATTGCAGAGTTAGAAGACAGTTATGAAGTAATGTCATTAGGTTGCAGAGTTATAAGGTAATGTCATTTGGTTGCGGAGTTATAAGATAATGAATAAATTGAGAAATAAATGAAACAAAACATTCAAAATTTCTAATCTTAGTAAGAAATAGCCTTCTCTCTCTTATTTTTTTTTCTTAAGAGTTTTATTCCAGTAACAATGTCTTTATCTCCAAAATAGTTTTCATCAATATTAAAATAAGTAACATTTTAACTTGAATAATGTGGACATCTTAAAATATTTTGACCAAGATAAAACTATCTCTTAGCTCAAACTTTAAATTTTTTTTGTGGTAATAGTATCGACGCTTATTGTAATAGTATCGACGTTTGTTGTAATAATTTCGACGCTTGTTTTAATAGTATCGATGCCTGTTGTAATAGTATTGATGCTTGTTGTAATAATATCGACGCTTGTTTTAATAGTATCGACGCTTGTTGTAATAATATTGAAGCTTGTTATAAAAATGTCGACGCTTGTGTTAATAGTAACGATGCACGTTGCAATAAAATCGACGATTGTTTTAATAGTATCGACGCTTGTTTTAATAGTATTGATGCTTGTTATAATAATATCGACGCTAGTTTTAATAGTATCGACGCTTGTTGTAGTAATATTGAAACTTGTTATAAAAATATCGACGCTTGTTTTAATAGTAACGATGCTTGTTGCAATAAAATCGACGCTTGTTTTAATAGTATCGACGCTTGTTTTAATAGTATTGATGCTTGTTATAATAATATCGACGCTTGTTTTAATAGTATCGACGCTTGTTGTAGTAATATTGAAACTTGTTATAAAAATATCGACGCTTGTTTTAATAGTAACGATGCTTATTGCAATAAAATCGACGCTTGTTTTAATAGTATAGACGCTTGTTGTAATAGATATTGATTTCTGTGACTTTTAAGTTCGCTTCCTATTTTCGTGAAAGTTTAATTTAAATCGACTTAGTAGTTAAGAAAACAATCAAACAGATAAACAAAAAATAGACACACAGACGAAACGTCCGTTTGGAAATATACGAAAGGAAAAAAGATAACTTAAATTTTAATTATAACCCCAAAAATTATTCTTGTGAAAATCTCATTTATATCGTTTTTATTAGTTTTTGTGTGATCCTCGCATAAACAGATGAAATTCTAAAGAAATGCGTTCTATATAGAAGCCAAAATACCATAGCTTTTATTGAAAATTTTCAATTTGCAGATACACCTAGTAAAAAAAACACAACCCCTATAAGTGGTTGTGAAAAACACAACCCCTATTAGCTCACTTTTGTGTCTATCTATCAGTGCGAATACCACAGCTGATTTGTTTAAAAATTATGCTACGAAGGAAATTTAAATTTGTTAACAAATTAATATTTGTTAAATATAACTTGTTAACCCGCATATTTTACACTAGCTCCTTTATTTTAAATATTCATAGAATAATTAAAAATAAAATAAATAAAGCACTTAAAAATATTTTTAATTTTCATTTTACATAATATTAGAATATTGTCATAATTATAAATTATATATTTTAAAAAGATAATCTGAAAAATATGCGAAAATCCCCCCTTACATCCGAAACTACAGAAGCAAGAATCATAAAAACTAGGTTTAGTTAAATCTGACTAGATGATTACAGGACTACTATAGCGGCTATCCTAGATCCTAAAATGTTTGAATCTTGCACCATGTTTTTATGGCTGTAAAAGATTTAATTAATGTTTGTAAATAGCTTAGTAGAAATAATAAGTACCTACCCTGGAATTGCAAGTACCTAAATGTATACAAAACTCTCGTAGTGTGAATTCAATTTGTAATTTATATATTTATTTTCAGATTAATGGTATGGTAAGCAGTGGTAACAGAGATATTTAAAACAGACATTGCCTTTAATTCTGCACCCAAATGACATTACCTTATAACTCTGCAACGAAATTACATTCTATTTGTAATTTACATATTTATTTTCAAATTAAGCAGTGGTAATTTAAGATTGTTAAACAGTGGTAAGTAATGGTAACAGAGGTATTTAAATCAAATATCACCTTTAATTCTTCACCCAAGTGATATTACCTTATAATTTCGTAACCAAATAACGTAACCTTATAATTCTGCAACCAAAGTCCATTCTATTCGTAATTTACATATTTATTTTCAGATTAAGCAGTGGTAATTTAAGATTGTTAAGCAGTGCTAAGCAATGGTAACAGAGGTATTTAAATCAGACATTGCCTTTAATTCTTCACCCAAATAACATTATCTTATAATTTCGTAACCAAATAACGTAACCTTATAATTCTGCAACCAAAGTCCATTCTATTCGTAATTTACATATTTATTTTCAGATTAATTAGTGGTAATTTAAGATTGTTAAGCAGTGGTAAGCAATGGTAACAGAGGTATTTAAATCAGACATTGTCTTTAATTCTTCAGCCAAATGACACTACCTTATAATTGTTTAACCAAATGACGTTACCTTATAATTTTGCAACCAAATTCTATTTTATTCGTAATTTGCATATTTATTTTCAGAATAAGCAGTAGTAATTTAAGATTGTTAATCAGTGGTAAGCATGTTAAGCAATGGTAACAAGTGTATTTAAATCAGACATTGCCTTTAATTCTGCAACCAAATTCCATTCTATTTGTAATTTACATATTTATTTTCAGATTAAGCAGTGGTAATTTAAAATTATTAAGCAGTGGTAAGCAATGATAACAGAGGTATTTAAATAAGACATTTCCTTTAATTCTGTACCCAAATAACATTACCTTATAATTTGGTAGCCAAATGACGTAACCTTATAATTCTGCAACCAAATGACATTACCTTGCAACTCTGCAACCGAATTATATACCTTATAAATCTTATAAAATGATGACTTAAGAGAGGGAATGTAAATCGGTAACTATTGCTATACGAACGAGCATATATCCCAAATGACCAACCATGAACCAAATTACATTACCTTATAAATCTTATAAAATGATGACTTAATAGAGGGAATATAAATCGGTAACTATTGCTATACGAACAGGTATATATCGTACCAAAAATAAAAAATAAAAAAGATGATACCTCCATAAAGTCGATAGGGTTTGAGTACCGACGTTTATGACTTTTTATTTGTAACCCAACGGTCATTTATCAGAAGTTCTTAAGTACCATCTAGCATTGATAGAGAGCAGAAAAAACATTATCATTGACGTCATTAGTTGCTGTTCTGCTTTCCAAACTCCCTCTCTAGTGTCAGTGTCACGTTTAAAAGATATTTTTATTCGCGAAAGAAATAATAGCTGTAGACATTAACGAATGTGCGATGCATATCAAGTTAAATGACACTATTAGTTATTTGAATGACGTTTGAATAATTTATGCATTTAAATATATGCAAATGATATATTAGACATGCAAATTTCGGCTTCGAACACCTATAGCCGTATTTATGTGACAAAATTGGCGCAAACTCGCATATTTCAAAATGTCGCCTCTCTTAAAATCCTGTCCTACAGCATGTATTGTGCCTTGGCCTCAAAAGTGACGCATTTCATAAAGACCATTTTTAAGAACATATATGATTTATATATTTAACTTTACGAATGCAACTTGGAGTAAAAGCCTTTTTCGGCTATGTTTTGCGATTGCACAGTGCAGTGGGTCAGTCTTTATTGTTGCTAGATTGCTAGATTCACACCTTTGTCCGCTTACGGCTTGGGTCTACGTTCAATTATAATGATCTTCGTAGATCGATTAAACCTAATTTCCAAAATGAGATTTTCAATATGTGAAAGTTTGTCTATATTCCTTAATATTGTTACAAAACATGTTAAATAATGATATTTAATTTCTAAAGGAAAAGCTTTGTATGTTAAATACAATTTTTTTTTAATAATAAATACATTTGGACTACGAAGACTAAATTGATCTGGATTTCAACACTGAAACTAGACGACGACTGACATGAAGTGAGATATCCTGAGAACTCCTGAACTGGACGGGGCATATGTCTAGCGTTTATAAAGATGCTGATGCATAGAAAAGACTAAACTGATCTGGACTTCGACACTGAAACTGGACGACGACTGACATGAAGTGAGATCTCCTGAGAACTCCTGAACTGGACGGGGGTTAAGTCTAGCTTTTATAAAAATGCTGATGCATAGAAATGCAGATGGATCTGGGTATGCAATTTCCTGGGGCATCAAAACACAGAGCATTGCACCATAGGAAGCTGAGACTCCGATAACTGGACTGTGTTATTGTGGTAATATAGATGTTTGAGAGCAGAAATGTAAAGGCATCAAGGCTGGAAAGTCAAGAGTGACAGTTCATAGAAGCTATAGAGAATCGCACAAGAATTCGTGTTCTATTATTTATGTCGCACTGGACATTTTCTTAGCAGAAACGTCGTTAAAAAAACTTACAGTGCTACGTAAGGGATGAAAATGTGAATTTTGGTTGCTCATCTGTCAATGTCAGTTCAAAAGTTTTGTTCTTAAAATATAGTTGTAGCCTATTTTAACTATTTATCACTGTAATAAAGTATTTGTAAAACCGAGTAACTATTTAAAGTAGGCCACGTCATTTATATGACAGCACGTAATTATCAAATGGAAATTAACATTTTTTGGCCAAGTAGTTTGTAATGGCAATGATAAAAGCCTTGATGAAATCGAAGGCAGAAACGTGGTAATTACTGATTATAAAAATTAAAAAACAAATGTTAGTTAATTCTAATTTAATTAAATAAAAAAGGTTGCGTGTACTTATGTACACGCGTCAGAAGTTATACTTCTTTGGCATCATTAAATAATACATACGGATAGATAACCTCAATTATATTGGAGCACTTGAAAAAGTCTATAAACACAATTTTTTCACTAATATTTACGAATAGTAAATATATTAATCAAAATATTGAATTTAAATCACTACTGAATATAATTTATCAGCACATATATAAATCGCACTTATATGAAACTAAAACACGTGTGTGAATGTAGACACTAGAAACATGTGGATAAATACTATGAATATGAAAACAGTGAACAGAGGCGACGATGGTGCCAATAGCTTTTGTTTCGAGACTGCAACCGCTGCAACTTCATACTGTAACTTTTGTGTGACGAATCTTAAAATTTCACTATCATCATTTTTTCATAACGCGCCTAAAGAAGTATAACTTCAAAAGTTTTTGAAAGATGACAGCAATATTTATATTTAAATACACATTCTGGCACTGTATTACTTGTATGTAGGTAACAGAGAGGTAAAAAGATATGTTACGATTTAACTTGATATATATATATATATATATATATATATATATATATATATATATATATATATATATATATATATATATATATATATGTGTGTATTTTTTTTTTAAACTGAAGTCTATATTATTTTAATGAATTATTTAAATACTTTTCGTAAAACCATTGTATATAAGGATAATTTCTAATCATTTATCATTTATATTATGGATTTTATGCGGATTTATTATAATTTTCTTTTATCCGCCCTCCATTGTGCAAAAATATTCATAAATTTATAAAGATAAAAATATTGTTTATTAGTTTTTTTAGAGCAACTAAACTTATTAAGATAAAAATTTTGTTTGTTAGTTTTTTAGGGCACACTAAATTTATTAAATTAAAAGTTATTTCGTAGTTTTTAGGGGGTACTAATTTTATTGAGATAAAACTTACGGTTTTTAGGAGATACTAAATTTATTAAAATAAAAGTTTTCCTCGTAATATTTTTTGGAAATTTTTAATGCAAAATTTATTAGGACAAACGTTTTGTTTGTTTGTTTTCTAGGGCATAATTAATATTTTAGGATAAAAGTTTTGTTTCTTATTGGTCATATTAAATTTATTTTAAAGACGTGTGACGTTATTTCGTACAGTCAGGAACGTATGTACATGGCATATTAAATTTATTTTTAAGACGTGTGACGTTATTTCGTACACTCGGGAAAGTACGTATAAGGCATATTAAATTTATTTTTAAGACGTGTGACGTCATTTCGTACAGTCAGGAACGTACGTGTAAGGCATATTAAATTTATTTTTAAGACGTGTGACGTCATTTCGCGCAGTCAGGAACTTACGTGTAAAAGGCCTTATAGTGTCCAGATGAACATAGGGTCCATAATATATTACGACTATAATTAGGACGCGCCGCGACTGCGCGAATGGAATTGCAGCACTTTGCTGCACACTCCACACCTCCTTCCTACCTGCGTTCCGTACATTTTATACATACATATCCACTCGCAAGACTGGGCTCTTGCGAGTGGATATGTACGTATAAAATGTATATGATATGCAAATGGATATGCACGTATAAAATGGGCGTGTGACGTCATTTCTCGCACTAAAGAACATTCGTGTAAAGGGCACTATAGTATCCAGATGGACATAGTGTGTATAATATACTACAAGTATGATTAGGACGCGCCGAGACTACGCGGAAGGAAGCGCAATACATCACTGCACACTCCACACCTCGTTCCTACCTGCGCGCCGCACATTTTAAACCTACACACTTGCTCGAACGATTGAGCATATGACGTCATTTTGTGCACGAAAACGTGTGAAGGGTCCTAAAGTGTACAGATGGACTTAGGATGTTATAATATATTTCAAGTATAATTATTAGGACGCACCGCGACTACGCGGATGAAAGCACTGTACTTCACTGCACACTCCATACTTCGTTTTTATCTACGCGCCGAGCATTTTATACGTAGACACCTGCTCGCATGATAGACCGTATGACGTCATTTCACGCGCGCAAGTACATACGTACGGGCTCTGTAGTCCCTTTTATAGTATGCAAATTGATATAAGGTATATAATATGTTTTTAAAACATGTTGGCAATGAACCATAATGACTGAAGTGAAAGAAATCGAAGTGCATATTTTTGAGTTAAACTTTTAAATAATTATAGCTATATTTAAATGAAACTACGTGATGTAGTATTATTTCTACTTTCTTTAAGTTCTTTTCCACGGCCTAAGTTTCGTTGTATTCCAACATCTTCAGGTGGGCTATCAGGAAAGATTGACTCTTAGGAACTTCCAACAGAATTTATATATTACACAAAACAATAGCGGAAGCCGGGTTTGTGCGGGTTTTTCCACTGCTTACGTTAGGGAGTTTATTGTAGAGGAGCGGTGTAGTTTTTTTTTATATTAACCTCATAGAATAACATCATTTTAATTTATTACCCTCAGTAAAATGTTATTGTATAACTTTCGAAAATATATTAAAAACTACACCGCTCCCCTACAAAAAGATCACTAACGTAAGCAGTGGAAAAACCCGCACAAATCCGGCTTACAACGTTTTGTGTAATATATAAATGCTGTTGGATGTTCCTAAGAGTTAATCTTTGCTAATAGCCCATCTGAAGATGTTGTAATACAACGAAACCTAGGTCATAGTAAATAACTTAAAGAAAGTAGAAATAACACTACATCACGTAGTTTCATTTAATTGTGAATAATGAATTTCTACAAAATTAACTCCAAATATATTCAATTATAGTTACATCAAAATAACATACTAAGATATTGTAAAGAACACAAAAACACATCTACAAAACGGTTTAATACTAAAAATAGTTAATTTTTACAAATTGTTTTAGTCGTTTTTATGTTGTAAGATTGAGCCGCACAGTTCTGTACTTAACTAAAACACGAATTAAATACTTAAACCATTGTTAATAATATCAATAAATTAACCGCAAATAATTATTATAATGTAGTCATTTTCCGGTTAACCTCTTTGTTCAATAAAGCCGGGACGGATACTTAGTCCCCGTATATAATGCAAAATATTCCACTCATATCTCTGTAACAAGATTAATTTAAGACTAATTCGCGTACACTCCGCACTGGTCATCAAATCTATTTGGGGGACGGGACAACGAAATTACTTGCAACAATTTTTCTGCTAAGCTAGACAATATTACAGATAATCCCAAAGTTAATTTATATGGTTTTATCAGTCTGAGATACGGAATTCCAAAAAAATGTTGATTTTATCTTTTACTAAATCTCTACTGTACCATTTACACAAACCATTTCGAGCTATTTTTGACCCCCTGTATATCTAACTAACATTTAAAATACAGAGTTAATATTTTTGTGCTAAGTTAGACAATATTAAAGATAATCCTAAAGTTCATTTATATGTCTTTATCAGTCTTTGAGGAATTACAAAAAAATGTTGATTTTGTCTTTCACTAAATCACTACTGTACCATTTATACAAACCATTTTGAGCTATTTTTGATCCCCTGTTTGTTACTTAGATATAACATTTAAAATACAGAGTTAATATTTTTTTGCTAAGTTGGATAACATTAAAGATAATCCCAAAGTTCTTTATCAGTCTTTGAGATTTGTAATTACAAAAAAATTTTGATTTTGTCTTTCACTAAAGATCAGATCACCAAAATCTTTCGATCGCTTCCAATGTACCTAAAGTCTTGAAATTCGGAACATAGATCCTTTTATGTATATATACTAGAAGTAAAAATACGAAAATTATGAAAGCCTATTGGCAGACCTGAAAATCAAGGACAAATTTACGTTTGCGGTTATTTTATACGAGTTTGCGGCTTTCGTGGTATACGGGTATATGGCACTGATAAGTTTGTTCTAAATTAACTAGTACTATGAACATACAATGTCTAATCATTAATCAAAGGCCAAGAAAATGCAATATTAGAATATAATTAGGACAGATTATTTTACCGCCCTGATTTGTCACCTTTACGAAGAGTTGTTCTATTGATAATTAGTTGCCTTCAAGAATAATTGTTCTATTGTTTATTAAATGAAGATAAAGAGTGAGTTTTGTGTCTAGATATTGCCATGGTACAAACACCAAATGGGTCAACCTTTAAAAAAATTGCTAAAATGTGAAAAAATATGGTAAGTTCTCGTAGATTTATTCAGTCAACAATAACAGATTTGGAATCTAACTTTGTCAAATTCATTTTCTGTATGAAAGTCCTGATTAAAAATCCCATGAGGACAAAATAAAACGTGTTTGCAATTTAATACTGTGGTTTCAAATTAGCAACTTGTTTATTTATAGTAGGAAAATCTTATTGGGGTGCAAATTTTTTTTCAGGAATCTGAAAATTTTCTCATTTTTTTTAAAATTAGAAACTTGCCACCTCAACCTCACAATTACTTGGAAGCCTATTTTCCTTAGGTTCTAAAGTTTTTAGGTAGACACTCTATATGGAAAATTAACTTTTATACGAGTATTTTTGGTGGGATATTTATTGAACTATTTACAAATATTAATATTATTTTTCGCTATGTAATTATGTTGCCTGGTATACCTTTAGGCGAGTGAATATTTAAAAAAGGATTTGAATCATAATTTTCCCGCAAACTTCAGAAAAATGCTGTTTTTCCAAAAAAAATATTTAATTTTTTTTAAAAAAGCATTAAAAAGCTTTTTGCAAACAAGTATTTATTAATGATAACTATTGAGGAACATATTGCGGATCAATATTATATTTATCATTATGGTAATCATTTACAGTTTCTGTGCGGAATGTTTTCAGAGTCTCACGTTTGTGATATACAAACAGACAGACGTACACTGGAGTGATCATATGACGGTTCCAGTTTTTTTTCTTTTCTGTATTAAGAACCCTAAAATAACTCCCACGGTAATTGCAATACCTGACCACATACCAGCCTTAGGTCAGGTGTTCTAGGATATTATTGAAGGGAAACGCTTCCAATATAGATATTTCCACAATTGGGTATTTGACTAATTGTTTTTTTATTTCATTAATCCAATTTCAAGGTACAAGCTGATGAAGAGCGAAAATTGTTTTTAATTATCTTAAAAATTTACCGAGTTATAAAAGTTTAAATTTAACCTTTAAAGAAGGATGGCAATACTGCGTTGTGAGGTAATTTTTAATATTGCACATTATATTCTATGAGAGGAAAAGAGGCAGGGATATACCCAACTCTATCCGTAACTTTAAATTTAGAAGCCTACTGGCTTATTTTTCAATCAATTTTTTAATTTTTTTCAAGACTGATTTTTAATTAACTTGTATTTCACAATATTGTACGAAAAATATCAAAATTTAGAATGAGTCAACTAACGTATTGGACTTGTTAAAAAATAATCTATATTTCCGATGTTTATTTTTAACTTATTTATTTATTTTATTAAAATACATTTAGTTATATAAACACAGTTATTATACATGTTTGAATAACAATAACAAAACAATTAAGTAAATTTACTTACACTACAATACAGAACAATGACACACTTCGAGAAGTTTACTCTCTCTCATCACAAATAAATCGCACCCTGGTACAACCGCAATCAGATGGTTGAGTAATTTTATGACTTGTGAAAATGGGAAACTTTGATATAATTCGGTTCTAGATACAGGTATTACAAACAAATGATGGCTACGCGAGCGCAGGTCAGACACGAGGAGTATTAAATACTATTGGTATTTTAAATAAATTATATCACAATTTTTCTTTTCATTTGACAATCAAAAATAAATAATACTTTTATGCTACAACGCCTGGTAACCTAGAATGCCCAAAGGCAAGTCAATAAGTTAGAAAATAAAAAAGGGAAGTAGCCATATCGTTTCATTTACAAACACCGAAGGAATTTTTTAGGACAATAATCAAACTGGGTTTATTTAGTTTCATGTGGGCTTAAAATCATAGAGTTGGCAGAAGCCAACTCAAGTAAGTTAGAAAACTTGCTTTGCTCTGAACCCATATATAACACTTTAATTGAGGAAGCACATCGCTGGCATTACGTAACACAAATCAAAATCTTTTAAATGACTCTTTTGCTACATCTGCCAAACGGCCATCAAAAGTTGACGCGAATAGAATTTAATTCCTAAACTGAGTATCTTACACTACTTCAATACGTCAACATAAGGACGACCCCCAATGGAGTCTTCACTCAAGAGGGGCGAAAACCTGAAGATAGCTCACCTCAGAGCATTTGCTCGAATTGACCAGCAGACTGCTCGAAAGGCTGCACTTGAGAAAGGCGACGATATCACACTACAGCATCTCGCAATCTGCCCTAACATTATTAACTGAAAAAAAATTCATGTCATCTGCAAATATAAGGCAGTGTTCAATTTTAACTGTACTACTTATGTTCCTTACCGTCACAGGGAACACTAAAGACCTTGATTCGAACCCTGACTGATTCCTTATCGCATGAATTAAGAATCAGATATAAAATTTCCAATTCGTACGTATTGCTTTCTGGTTGCTGTCGATATCTTGAAACGAAATATAAATAGGCCTTCACAAAAGACGTTTGATGAAGCGGTTATTTGCAGAAAAAACTCTGTCTAAAAATATGATCCTGTTAAGGTAAGTTATTTACTGGTACCCCGTCACCGTAGTTACCTACAAACATACCAATCGATCTTTGGTTTAAGGGTTGTCAAAAATTTGTTTTTAAACCTTTATTTCGTTACAGAGAAAAATTTTAAAAAAGTTTTTTTGATGATTTCATTATTTTCTACAGTACCTAAATATGAAAAATGACAGAGGTAACCCCCTAGTAAAGTATTTGTTTAATTATTTTCATACTTTATTTATGACACTTTGCTTGAAGCTTAGGAAATTGGGTATTTGACTATATTTCTTTATTACTAGAATAGAATAAGTAATAACATTAAAAACCGTTAAATAAATGTATCGCACTTAGGACTTTTCATTGAAAAGTTTTAACGACTTAAATACTGACGAGCTGCGACTGGCGGGAAAACGCCCCATACAAAACACGACTGGCTTATGACGTCACTGGCCAGTTATTTAAAAATTGAAAAAAGGTTTTTTGATGATTTCATTATTTTTTGCAGTACCTAGGTATGAAAAGTGACATAGAGGTAACCCCTAGTACGGTATTTGTATAATTATTTTATACTTTATTTATGATACTTTGCTTGAAGCTTAGAAAATAGGGTATTTGACTATATTTATTTATTACTAGAATATAATAAGTGATAACATTAAAAACGGTTAAAATAAGTATATCGTACTTAGGACTTTTCATTACAAAGTTATAACGACTTAAAAACTGACTAACTACGATTCGCCCAAAAACACCCCATACAAAACACAACTGTGTTATGACGTCACTGGCTAGTTATTTAGCATTAATTTTAAGGGAGTTTATTAATTATCTTTAGTATCTCGCTAGATATTGCGTTTAAATTATATATTGCTTATTATAATTTTCTCATTTTTTGTGTGGAAACTAAATTCATAACAACTTTATCAATTTAATGAATAAAAAAATTACACTTTTCCTATTTAGACGTTTCAATTAATTATTTGTTATGTGCATTATTTTTTTCCTCATAAGGTTTTTTTAAATCTACTCCACAGTTTTAAAACAGTTTTACAAAAAATATCGACATCAATCAAATACCCTATTAAGCTTAGAGTGATGGTATTATTGTTACAAGGGCAATTATTGAAAACCAAGAACTGTAAATTATTAATAAACGCTATTTAATGCACGCAACAAAATATGAATAAAAACCCATAAAGAGTACGAGTGTTCCGTATATACAATTAAATGAAACTACGTGATGTAGTATTATTTCTACTTTCTTTAATTTCTTTACCACGACCTATGTTTCGTTGTATTACAACATCTTCAGGTGGGATATTAGCAAAAAATAGGTCGCGGTAAAGAACTTAAAGAAAGTAGAAATAATACTACATCACGTAGTTTCATTTAATTGTGAATAATGCATTTCTACAAAATTAACGGGCCAAATATATTCAATATTTGTTCCGTATATATTTAGGAAATTATAAACAATTAACAAGTCTATATTTCTATTAAATTATTTTCAAATATTAATATTCACAACGTACATATTTCGTAAACTATATCTATAAGAGGCATTAAAACATAGTGCATTTTTCAGAATATTTATTATGACATCCAGGATAATCCCTTTAGTTTTTCTACAACCGTTATGTAGACTTTGAAAAATCCTATTTTATTATAATTTTAGGCTAAATAGTCTTGAAAATAAGGAAGAAAAGTAATTTTCTTTCATTTTTTTCAATACATCTCTGAAGATTAAATATAAAAGATATATTTACATTATGATACATTAAGTATAAAATATAGATATATATATAATAAAGATAGGATACATTAAGTATAAAATTAAAAAAAGGGTGCGTGTACTTATGTACGCGCGTGAAAAGTTATACTTCTTTGACATCATTAAATAATACATACGGATAGATAACCTCAATTATATTGGAGCACTTGAAAAAGTCTATAAACACAATTTTTTCACTAATATTTACGAATAGTAAATATATTAATCAAAATATTGAATTTAAATCACTACTGAACATAATTTATCAGCACATATATAAATCGCACTTATATGAAACTAAAACACGTGTGTGAATGAAGACACTAAAAACATGTGGATAAATACTATGAATATGAAAACAGTGAACAGAGGCGACGATGGTACCAATAGCTTTTGTTTCGAGACTGCAACCGCTGCAACTTCATACTGTAACTTTTGTGTGACGAATCTTAATTTTCATAACGCGCCTAAAGAAGTAAAACTTCAAAAACAAATTTCGTGCACTTAATTGGCCGCCCATCAGATTTCCGTGGAAATATTTCTCACGTTACCTATTCACACACGTGCGGATTAATATTTTTTATTACTCTGCCAAATTTCAAGCTTAATCGTCAAGTGGTATCTGAGAAAAAGCACTCTGACAGACAAACAAAAAAGTGACTGAATTTATAAAGGTTCCATTTTCCTCTTTTCAAGTATGGAACCCGAAAAATTAAGAATTAATTTATAATTATGTAGAACGAATATGAACAGCGACACGTTAGGCATAGGGGAGAGAGACCTAAAGATCGGTTATAGAAGGGATTTCTATCTGTCGATTATAATAGGTAATATAATTTCAGAAGACTTTAAATAGTGATGCACTTTATATATTTGTATTCAATGTTGTTCACTCTAATTGATCAATTAATTCTTAAAAATTCTAATTAACCCATAAGCGACTGATTTACAAAAAAACTTAATTACATTTTAGAGTGTTTCCACGAAGTTTTATTTAATAGAATTATCTAATTATTTTTATACAAACTTTGAGCCTTTTGAAGCTCTTTTCGTGGAATTTTGAAAAACCTTTCCTTAGTTATAGTTATAATATATAAAAATCCTCTGTGCAAAATTCCAAGTTTCTAAAATAGTTAGTTTGAGCTGTGCCATGATATACCAGTCAGCCACTTTCTTTTTTTATATATGTAGATTTGAATTGACTTATCTTTTTAATATTTTATTAATTATTGTGTATTCTTCCATTCCTCTAAAACCAATTGTTATTACACATGACCAATACCATATTACACATGACCAATATCATGAGTCGACCCATAAATTGGATATAGTTTTTTTTATAAATGAATCAACGAGACCGGCGAAAGGAGCCTCGCTTTACAGAAACATAAAGTAAATTTTAAAAAGTTAGTAATTTTAAAACATAAAAAACCCAAACAATTCAGCGATTAACAAACAGAACAGGGCAAAAAATAAAATGGAATTTGTAACCATAATACAAAACGTAAATAAAATATCTTCATAAACACGCATATATTATGTTTTTAATATATCAAGAATTATTAATTCGAAATGAAAATCTAACGAATTACATTACGACTTTTTAGAAATAATTAAAAAAATTAATCAATACCGCTTGCCTTTTTAAACTGTATCCATTGCCTAAATTAATGAAAAATAAACTGTAAACTGACATTGGCATGCGCACTGCGTTGTCAAAATGAATATCTTATTCGCTATTTTCGCGTTTTACATGTCTTTTTTATGATTCTGATGGGCCTGCCAGTTTCGTGTGCCAGTATATACAAGATACAATGAAAAACATTCTGAGCTTTGTTTCATTTTACTGATTAAAAGAGTTTTATAGAAATAACATTTACAAACTATTGTGGAAAATAAGCTAATTTTTAATAATATAAGATTTCTCATTTGTCCGATTAACGATTTAAATAAAACTTTTAACGACTAACAATTTAAATAAAAAAACAAGGTCGTTTCTTGCACTCTTTTTTTAATTAAAAGTGTCATATTCATTCTTGTAATAATTGGGCCCAACTCTATATAGGCTTTTACCTGCGTCATTTAGGATGCACTATGAATAAATATATGACTATAATGCTCATGACGTCTTTTGTGCGTTTAAGCTCAGACCACACCCGCTTTATCAAAGCGATGCGATTGCAGGAGCGAAACTAAACGTGGTACAGATAAAACTTACTTATGCAGTTCTTGGGCAACCACAACGCCATACAAAACTAGATAAAACAATTAGCTGAACAAGTCTTTATTTATGTTTCGAAGAGTTATCCTGGAATCGTTATTTTCAACGTGTTCTTGTATAGATATTTCAATCCCGTACTGCTGAAGCTAAGTGCGCATTTAGAAGCGCGTGTTTCATCAGTAGTAAAGTTGTCTCCGCACTGGTAGCAAGGGTGTATGTGATTTTCAAATACGTTTCGTATTCCAAGCGATGGCAGTCACATTAACATAATGAAAGGAAAAGTTGTTTTTGTTTGTTTGTTAGTCGATCACAAAAAAACTGCTAATTTGATTGTCATACAACTTTAGCAATGTGACAGATTATTATTTACAGATTATTATAGGTTCTATAACATGTAGATAGGTGGTATATTTTTTTATATATCGTCTATAATGTCAACATAATTTGAAAAAATCTCACTGGTATGAGCGCTGGCAAAACTATTACAGATACACTAATAATACGTATGGAGGAGTTATAGATCTTAAAACCTTCTAAAGAAAAATCTAAGATATTCTTTATCTATTTGTTACAAATAAGCCATGGTAACTGTTTTTTTTTAAATTTAATAAACTGCCTAGGACAAAATTGGCGAAGTTTTGACCAATTTATTAATCCTCATTAAAATAAATATGCTAGCCATTTTAAGAGCCCTCGATAGATAAAAATTGGTCCTTCACACTTTGTAATTTTGATTAGCAGTTTAAAGGGAATTATAGGGCTTTTGAAAATAAACAAAAGTACAAATACCACTTTCGTGACTTTCAACGAAATACGGTCGCACATGGAGTTGAAGAATGAAGGACGGAGAAGAAACGGATATCCTTGGCGTGGGAATATCCTACAATACTAGCGTTAGAAGCGAAAAATTATTTCTTTCCCCGTTTTTGGCAGCCCTAACCGCTCGACGCATTGTTTATTTTGATATGCTCTATCGATTATTTTCGCTTCATTCAGGTCACGAATAAACGCTAATTATATATATATGTCCGTAGTCCGACAAGACAAATCCATTCGAATCACGTAAAAAATTCACGTCTAACGCGTAAACCCGGCGGCACGTTGTTCCGTGAGTGACGAATGCGACCTTGACGTGGTGCGGACGTGACCCGAGGAGGTGATACGTTCTAATCTCGGAGTGAAAAAAATAGTAAGATCGACTGAAGTTTCGGCCCTAGATGCAATTTTTAATTTCAGCACATTTTACGTTTCAGCAGAAATAGAATGCGGTTTCCAGAAAACCATTATTGTTAACCTATGCTTTGTAAACTTTACGTTACCAAAATAAGAAAAAAACGCGAAACTGATAAACTATAAGGGAAACGGAGATACGGCACTATTCAATTTTAACTAATTACCAATATATGTCATATGGCGCTTTTAAAAGCAGTTGAAACTTCAATTTTTTAATGGTACATTCATAATTAACAACCTCGAAATTTATTAAAATATCATTATATTTAAAGAAAAAACTTAAGAATAAGGGAAAAAATATGACCATTCCTGTCTTTAGAGGAAGTTGGAGATTTGGACACAATTTTGAAATGAATAAACAGTACTGATCCCAATTTCAAGATCGAATTCGTTTCGGAACTTAGCTGTAATTATTCAGTAACTAATACGTAAACCTATGTATAACTTCCCTAGAACAGATGGACACACTAGAACTAAACCAATCGTGTGACGCCAAATATTATTTCCTTATTATAGCGATACTAACGCCATCTGTTTGTTAGCCTCGTTAACAAATGACAGTAAGAAGTCGGTACCACAAGGCGGGTAACAAAATGGTTTCACCTTCCTGCTCTTATGCATACCTATTTATAACTATGTAGTTATATTTGTGTTTAAAATAAACATTTTAACGTTGCTTTGTTAAAAAAAAAAAACTTTAATTAAGTAATGCTATATGCTATCAACCTTAAGCGTACTTTTTGTGGTTGCGACGTATATCAGTAGAAAAAAAACATTAAATGACACTGAATACATTAAAACAAGGCGCTTGGATAGCAATATGGTTCCACCTTTCTACACGCTTGCATATCTATTTATAACTATGTGGTTATATTTGTCTTTAAAATAAACATTTTAACGTTGCTTTGTTAAAAAAAAACAAAATCTTTAATTAAGTAATGTTATATGCTATCAACGTTAAGGTGTAGTTTTTGTGGCAGTGACGTATTTGTGGGTGTGTTCAGCAGAAAAAAACGTTAGCCAACACTGAATACATTAATATGGTTTGTATTAAACTGTCGAGTTTAATTCCAAACTAGTATGTTTTGTAAGCAAAAATTAAATTACATTTATTTGTATATATAACCAAAAGGTATATAAAGTGAACTTACCATTTCTATCGATCTGTATTTATACAAGCAAATCTATATGCCGTTTCTCAGCAAGGTCGAAATAAATCGTTACGTGGGGGAAGGTTCCCCTTTTATAACATACCACACGAAGGGTGTCCATCTTTTCTGTCTGTTTGGAACATATGTAAACAATTAAGATTAAATAAATACCAGAAATAAACGAAGGTGGTCAAATGTGAGTCGGACCACGCACCGTCAGCGTTCTACATTAGAATAACTAATTCATATCAACAATTATGGTTTCATAACAAATTTAATTATCAAAAAAACTTTTCTGTTCTTTCTGTTGGATATTTGGATATGAGAAATTTAAATATATTATTATTTTTCTAGTAGAAATTGTTGCAATAAATCGGTGAAATTTAATAATTTATCATTGTAGTTTTTGAGTCTTGGTGGATCTTAAGGTTACTTTACTTATCCAGGATTGTTTAAGTCGCACGATTATTGCTTTTGCAGGTGAGGGGTTAATACAAGCAGGAAATGGGAAAATGATCAAGGACTGGGAAAAAGGGGGCAGACTAGAAAAGATATCGAGAAAAATAGGATCATTCCTATATTTAGGAGATAGAATTTTTTGGTACGATTTATAAATGCATGTACTGATGTCAAGATTGAGTTAGTTTCGGATCTTGGTTGTAACTAAATAGTGAACCAAAGAGTGTATCTGTCCGTCTATCTATCACAGCCGTTTCTCTCAGTAAACTTGAAATTTGGCAAAGTAATGAAGCAGTTAACGCTCAAAAATAATTACATGGGAATTTTGGGGAACAAATTAAATACCTACTCGAAAGGTTTTTTTTTAAATTTTAGGTGTTGTGTGAAGTATATTACCAAAAGGTGATAAAGAATTAGGAATAATGCTGTAAGGATTTCAAAATAATTTTTTTATTTTCCATAAAAAACTGTTTTGATGAAAATACGTACGGAAAATATGTTTTATTTTTATTGACATCGGTACAAGTACCACAACATTTGCAATATATACAATGTAAATATATATATATATATATATATATATATATATATATATATATACATACAATTTATGTACATTAATAACGATTATAATTATAAAAGATACTCGAAAATTTATAAACTATAGCATCATTTCTCTTAAAAAGACAACAAAAAATTAAAAAGTTACAAAGACACCAGAAACAATGAAGCAATAGGAAGTATTTTGCTTCAGTATAAATTTGTTAAGAAAATAAAAAGTTGTTGTGTAAGAGTGTATTTCTATAATATAATAAATAAGTACATTTTTATAATGAATAATACATAACTTTATAAAAAAACGTTGTACGAACCACTGATAAAAATAGAAATATTTGTTTTTGGTACTGCAAGTATATATAAATTAAATTTGTCAAGTGTATTTTAAACACAATTCAAATGTGGATTGTTGCACAGTTTTGTGTTGCATACTTTTGATAGTATTTTTCTGTTCAGTAAACTTATTGTGCGTTAGAGTGGTAATTAGTTAGGCAACGTCAACGTGTGAAGAATATTAATGTAAAGGAAGTGCTACAACGAGTTTCGATATTGGGAATTTATCAAGTGTCTTTTAAACACAATTCAAATGTGGAACGTTGCACAGTTTTGTGTTTCACAATTTTGTTAGTATTTTCATATTCAGTAAACTTATTGTGCGTTAGAGTGGTAATTAGTTAGGCAACGTCAACGTGTGATGAATATTAATGTAAAGGAAGTGCTACAATGAGTTTCGATATTGAAAATTTGTCAAGTGTCTTTTAAACACAATTCAAATGTAGAAGGTTGCACAACTTTGTGTTTCATAATTTTGTTGGTATTTTTCTTTTCAGTAAACTTATTGTGCATTAGAGTGGTAATTAGTTTAGGGAACGTCAACGTGTGATGAATGTCAAGGAAGTGCTACAATGTCAAGGAAGTCAAAGAAGTGCTACAATGAGTTTCGATATTGGAAATTTGTCAAGTGTCTTTTAAACGTTGTACAATTTTTTTATATAGCCCTTGACCGGAATTTCCACGATTGTCTTCAGTATATCGTTTTAATGTCAGTATACGTACTGCCAAAACAAGTATGATTGGCGATGCTTGCGAACTGTATGCATTTATAGTCAACCTTGACCTTTCGTTAGCGAGATATAACTTATCATTTAGCACTGTAGTGACATCTGGAACGCATGTCAAAACTTAAAAAATTATCATAGATGGCGCTGCTCATAATTTTCAAAAATTGATACAAAAAAATATTTTGAAACAAAATTAATGTTTAGTAAAATTAAATTTTTTGTTTTAAAATGAAAAGAAAAAATCAATTTCAAAATATCAATAAATAATATTAACTATTATCGTCATTTTATATATTTAGATTTTAACTAATTTTCTGTAAATTAATAAGTTATCAATATTTTAAATATTAATAAAGAATTTTCGCTTGACCTGTAGGTTTTGAAGACGATACTTTTTTAATCCCCAAATATAATAGGATTTTTTATAGATTTTTATAATTTAATACGTTTAATTGTGAATTGAGTTGTCTCTTGACATACAAAGTATTTCCTCAATACAATATTTTAAGTGCCACTTTAAAAAGGGGTATAACACCCAAATAAACACATATGTAAATTCTTAAGTTTAATGACAAGTGCCTACAGTTGAGTACCACTGATTTTTATTCAAGACACCTTATACCTTTATGAAATGAATAAAACAATTGTCCCAAATAGCACCATGTTTAAGCTATTATGAAAGAGAAAGAGTTCAGAACATAGCCCATCTCAAAGGAATAGTCGTATTGAAGAAAAAAAAATTGCCTCGAAATTTTAGAACCACTTTTAGGGTGCAAATGACATGTCAGTAAAATATAACGTCATTGTCTAAAACAGGTTTTTCCAATAAAATATACGCGCACGTGTTCTCGTATTTAGGGTTGCTAAAATTAGAACCACTTTAAAAAGGAACCGGTTTAAAAAACGGTTTTAAACTAGTTTCTTGAAAACTAAACATAGTCGTTATTTTATAAATTTAGTATATGTTTTAAAATTTATTTTCAAACAAATTTATTTTTACAACGTGTTGCTTTAACTGCGATTATTGACACAGTACGCATAAGAACTCTACTATTAAATAATATGCGAGGAAATCTGTGTCAACTTCCAATTATGTGATCAACTTTCGAATTTCCCTGAAGAAATACGTAAAAGAAAACAGGCAACACGTGATATTATAGAACTATGCAATGAAAAGCATTTTTTTATAATCCTAAATATATTGATTATTTTTGACGAAACTTGCAAAAAACAAGGTAACATACTGGATAAATATGGAAATATTCGTAACATCGTTTCATGTCATTAAGCAAATTAATTAAAATTGACTGCGTGCAATTCGGTACACGTGGCAGAAGTGAAACTTCTTTGGCGATATAAACCTCGATCTGTAAGTATATAGTAAGGGGTAAAACGACAGGGAAACAGAGAGAGATAGAGAAAATATACTAAGTTTAAATCCATTGATTGTACTAAATTCGTATAAGATTTTAATACCGTACATTTAAAACCATACATACATTAATAAAATGTCATTAAAAATCGACGTAAACATCTAATCAAATCTTCATATAAATTCATATAGACAATCATCAATAAAAAAAATTGCTGCGATACCAGCACCAGAACACGGCTAAATGCGGCTGAAGAAAGTCGGGACGTATTTGATCCTGTTGTTAATTATATTTAAGACGACTATATGTGCGGATTTATTGCGAATTTATAAATAAATTGAAGTAAAAAATCTGTCATAAATACATAAATAAGTCGACAACATTTTGACAGTTTATTTTTGACACACCTAACGTACCAAACAGCTGATAGCAGTAGTGAGCACCATTTTTGTTTATTTTCGCGCAAGCGTAAACTTCATGTCTTAATCTATCGCGTTCATATATCTATCATTACATTCACACCTTACAGCAAAACGTTGCATGAAAACATTACATTAAAAATGTTGCATTACATTTGACCTTGAGATTTCACTCTCATCGCGCCCAAAGAAATTTCACTTCAAAAACAAAATGTTGCACAGAGTAATTCAGCTGACACGAAACAGTTCAAAACGAAGCTAACTTTGCAGAGTGTTTCCACGCGATCGTTCACACAATTAGTGACCGCTCTCCGCCTTGCTTTCATCAACATCGCTAACGTATACGGCTAGAGAAAAACTTTCCCATAATTTTCTTTTTAAATCCGTACTAATATGAAACTGTAACAGAGGTTATGAAAGTGTTACATTGAAGATTGCTAGGAAACCTTCCAAGCACGAGTAAAACTCCAACCACGAGAGTTCTGTACAGGTTTGGGCACATTTAAATAATTAGAAGTACTATTTACAAATTAAACTATTTACAAATATACATTTTTGACAACGTAAATATGTTGCCTATAATATCTTTCACAGACGTAAAACATTGCGTATGTTTGAAGAAAATTATAAAATCTACGGCAATCAGCATAATTTTCTTATAATTTGTGCGTAGATTTTCAAAACCATATTTTTTCCTAATTTTAGATTAAATAGTTTCGAAAAAAAGGAGGAACACATTTTTGCACATTTTTCAATACAATATATACGAGCTTAAATTACGAAAAAAACATTTTTGGTACCCTTATTAATAGCGCTTTCAAACGATATCCAACACTTTATGTGGAGTTTAAAAAAATTGAGTAATTACTTTGCCCCCTCTGTTCCCCTAAAATTTATTGGTTTGTCTTGGCTTTAACTATTGAGATACGCACGTATAAATATACTTCATATTATGCCAAATTTAAAGTTCCTAAGTAAAACCGTTTCTGAAAAAAAACAGCCTTATGGGTCGAGCAGACAAACACATAAGTGATTTTAGAAGGGTCCCGTTTTTTCTTTTGAGGTGCAAGTTCATTTATAAGATCATTCACGTATCCGTCCGTCTGTACGTATGTCCGCCTGTCGCAGCAGTCTTTCTCAGAAACCGGTAGGAATTGTGAAACTTGAAATTAAACGTAGTAATAAAGTATATAATATCACAAGACCAAAATATCATAGAAATTTCAAAAACGACAAAGTTCTCGATTTTTTTAATTTCTTGTATTGTGTGGGATGTTAATGGGAAGAGTGACTTATCTCCTTCCTGCTCGTCTTCTTCATGTGACTTATCTCTTTCCTTGTGTCTTATTTTGGCATTCGTAGTTTTATTTACAAACTCCCTCCACTTTGTCCGGTTTCCAACTTCCCTCAGGGCGGTTGTTACAGGAAGATCAGTGATAGCGGTTACTTGATCACGTCAACGGCTGGTTGATCAGCCGTGGGGTCTCTTCCTTTTCACCTTACCCACCCCAACCAACTTGTCTAGGTTATCTGGTTGCCAGGGGCAAATGTGACTAAAGTAACTGCGAACCCTTTGATAACAGATCGTCCAAAGTCTAATTTTGACGATCCGCTACTCGAGGATAGACTTCTTCGTTCTTTAGACGGTCCATGGTATGTAGAGCATTCTTCCCCAGCATCAACGGCTTATGACGTTTTAAAAAATGTTCACTCTAAAATATTACACAAAAGAGTTCCAGAGACATTACTAGATACATTCACAATTTTTTTCTCAGAAACCGTTTGACGTTGAAATTTGGTAAAATAATAACTAAGTTCAAAAGCTAAAACTCAGAAATATTTATATGGAAATTTTGGGAGCTATAATTTTGGAAATATCCACCAAAAATAGTCCACCGTCTTTGAAGCTGCTTAATTTAAAATCATGAAGAAATAGCGTCACAGTCAGTTTAACTATATTGATGGTTCTAACTTTCAAATATACACGATGCTTTTTACGCCTGTGAAAGATATCCTAGGCAATATATTTATATGACGAAATATAAATATTAATATTTGTAAATAGTTTAATCGAAATACTGCACACATTCAAATGTTTATGCTCAAGTATGTACAAGAGATCTCGCGGCACAACTCGCACGTGACAGATTAATTAAAAAAAAAAACAAACTGAAAAAAAAAGAAATTTTTGAGAACCTCACTCACGAGACCAATTATAATTTGTCGATCGCATTTAGTCTACAAAAGGTCGCCATTTCCGAAGGCCACTTTCCATCTGAACCTCATATAACTTCAATGCCCATAGATGTGTACACAGGTGTTCGCGGCATTCACAACTTGTCGGATTACAACAATAACACAACCATTGAATGAACGCAACATCGAACCGACTCGACTCTTCAAGGCAGACTCCATTTTATGCCGACCGGTGAGTAACACGTAGGCTGTCATATTGTGTATTGCATTATCTTATTTATGGTTATGACCGTAAATAAACAAACAAGATGGATGTACTTCCGGCTAGTGTTGTTCAGTGTTCTCTTATTTGCTTGTGGCAGGAACTAGGAACTAGATTTCATGTGACATGTAATTTATATTGATAGAGTAATTTAAATTGATCAATTAAAACTGATGTCTCGATAATTAATTTCGAAATAAATTTATAAAACATGTCAATAAATAAAAGAATAAACACTTTATATACGTGCAACTCTGCTTCGTTGAAGATAAGCTTAGATATTAAAAAATTATTAGGGAAATCTTATATTTTTGTCATTTATAAGAAGTTAACATTTCTTAAATATTTTTCCATTGTTTTAATGTCTTAAATTTTGAGTCTTAACTTTTCATTTTAAACTAGCTTTCCCGCGGCTTCGCTTGCGTAAATTTTTCACTTTTGCGGCGCATTTTTTTAGAAATTGTGCCTGTACCTTGCATCAGAGATGTACTATATGTATCTTTGTTGTGATTGGAACATTGGAAACTGTTTCATTGGAATATTCCGGAATAGTGATAAGTTTCCTTTGGAACTGATTCTCGGAGATCAAAACGGAACAGATACGAAATGATACACAAACAGTATATAACTATAATGTACCATATCTGACGGCGTATTTGCGGTAGGCCTAATATTATATTTTTTTGTTATTTGAACATTGAAATATTTAATTTAATTGAGAAATTATATATATATATATATATATATATATATATATATATATATATATATATATATATACATATTTGTAAGTGTAAACATTTGTTATAAGTTGTGAAGTTCTAAATTTAATGTGGAGTCTTTTACGTAAGTTATTTCTTTTTGACAAAAAAACAAACCAAGTTTTAAATGTAAAAGCAAATATTATATACATATATACTGCACAACAACTTTACGCACTAATGTTCTACTCTAGCTTTAATGGGCTATCCCCATTCGCGTCGCTTTATTTCTGTCACATGTTTTCGTAACGTTTCAAAACTTGATTTACGTCCTAATTCACATAAAATTTGAATGTCTTAATCAACATTCCGACAAATATATTCTTGAACAATTGTCCGATTTCGGAAATTTGGAGTTGAGATGGATATTCGGATATTGCGAGCTCGAAAATATAATAAACAATTACTCACTGTTCAAGGCGATCCCCTAATCTGTCTGAATGATGCCTGGTGTGAGGTTTCGCGAGATCTTCGTCGTTGAGCTCTCTCCGCAACCCCTTCCAGAAGGTCGGCAGCATCCAGCAAAACAGGATCTTGGAGAAGATGTTCGCCCTGCCGTAGCGGTTCTCCTTCTTAACTTTCACTGGTACTTTAGTGCCACCGTTCACGACCGTGTTCCCTTTCCTCTGGATCACCATTTTGTCTTGCCTATTTTTTTCTTTTTATTTTATATGTCAATTCGAGTATTAACGTCACACACTTGTCAAGTTTAGTTTAATCTGTTTGTCAGTCGAGATTTTTAGAATAACATAATTATTTGTATGAAGAATTTGACTTCAATATTTTCATTGTAACTTTAAGATATTGCCAATTTTAAGTCAAAGATATTTTGGAAGATCAGAAAATTAAGGAATATCTTTAATGTAGTCTTCCATTGAGGATCAGCAGTGATATTAATGGAGAACACCGACAGCCAATATTTTTAGAGTTCTATCTCTCAAAATGAGGAGAAACGATATCCTTAAAAGATCAGTCACAAGTCTGTTTGTCTATGGATCACAGAAGGTTCTTTTTCAGAAATCGCTTGGCGTGGTAACTTAGATTTTTTTGGAATAGTAATAAAGGACAAAGCTAAACAGGCACAAAGCTTAATAGGTAACGCTTAAAAAGAATTATGTGAAAATTTTATAGGAGTTCAATTATGTAATCGAATTTTATGTCTATAATTCTATGTAAGTATTGTACGGTTTTGTGGGTATTACTTGAAAGTACTAGGGGTTTAGATATTAGGGTTTCAAAAATATTTTTTCATAATTTTAAATAGTGTGCTGAAAAATTACCAAAAAACTATGTTTCTCTTCTCCTTTATTTCCAAAAATACCCAACTTAAGACCATGAGAGCTTTTGGAAGTCAATCTATGTAAAAGTCTTTTTTTGGTTTAGATATTAGGGTTTCAAAAATATTTTTTCATAATTTTAAATAGTGTGCTGAAAAATTACCAAAAAACTATGTTTCTCTTCTCCTTTATTTCCAAAAATACCCAATTTAAGACCATGAGAGCTTTTGGAAGTCAATCTATGTAAAAGTCGTAAAATTAATAACTATGATTTTACATCTCTTTGTCTATATATATATATATATATATATATATATATATATATATATATATATATATATATATATATAGTATTTATATTGTCCCTAGTTATTTATATTATGTATCATTAAATATTTATTTGCTAAGAAGTCCATATTAATAATGAATTACGATAAATAAATTAATTTAGGACTCGAAATTCACTCTTTCCTTTTAAAAAGTTTTGGTAAATTAAATGAGGATACATCTAATATACCCCACAATTAATACTTATGTTTTTGAGTTTATATTTATTAACTAACAATTTTAACAGCAATGAACCCAGTAAGGCATCCTATACCCTAATAGATAGTGATGCTACTGTATAATATGTAAATATACAGATATTGTTAAAAACCTTTTATTAGGAATTAAATAAATACCGCCATCTAGTGGAGAATGATAAAACTAGACATTTACGATGGTTGATTATAATAAAAGAAGATGTCGCTGTCAATTAATTAAGAATTAATCTAATAATTAATTAAGTAGTACTATAATTAAAAACAAAATCACTAAATTACATCAAGTGGCTATTGTGTGATGTACATACAGACTCGTCCTCGTTATCATTATGTTAAATATATATAAATACAAGAATTAATTTTCACACTTTTTAATGGCCTTTACCCGCATGATCGGAAGAGGATCATTTCCTAGCAATAAAAACATTATTTGTAGTCTCTCAAATGTCCTTTAAACTATTATTGATCTAAAAATTACGTTAATTCCCCACAAAATAGAGTGGTTATTGATAAGAAAGCGTTAGACATAATTAAAGGTAAGATGAGGTTGTGTTCAAATATTGAATATATTTGGCGTTAATTTTGTAGAAATTCATTATTCACAATTAAATGATATTAGCAAAGATATCTTTGCTAATATCCTACCTGAAGATGTAATACAACGAAACCTAGGTCGTAGAAATAATACTACATCACGTAGTTTCATTTAATTGCGAGGTTTTGTTCAAAATAAAAACCTTTATAAAACAAAATAAAACCACGAAGTTTAGTGTATTTAATTTTCTGCAATTTCTGAAAAGTTCGTTAGAAAAAATACGTTACCAGGAAAAAATAGAAGTTGTTTCGTTGAATTAAGAATTAGCTTTTTGGCTTTGTTACCATCGCGTTTGTTACCATGCGGCATAGTAAGGTGAAGTTTGGTGTCATTTTAGAGACAATTTAAACGAAAAGACAAAACATGAAATCAGTATTCCATATTTAGGGGCATTTTTAAGAGAGAAGGTTAAATATATAAATATGCTCTTAGGGGTATAATTTGATATGTGTATAAGGTAAAGGGCAGAGAAAGAGAGAAAGAAATCTGAAATCTTCAAAATATTTCTCCTGTTGATTCTCTGTCTGTTTGCTTTAGATGGGGGTAGATATTCGACAGCTGTAGTTAGTATTTTTATCCTAGTATTTTACCTACTACTAATGACATGCGTTTGAATATGTTACTACGTCATCTCTAGTAGTTCCGGTAAATTTGGATCATTGGAACTGAGCTTAATAAGTCCATAAACTTTACGTATTACTAAGATGTCTCTTAAGAAAGAGATTTGGCCAAAATTTGTCCTGCAACGGACAAGAATAAGGACTATGCCAAAAAGCTGTATTATTATTAAAGAGTTTTTTTTAAATAGATAATTTTCACTTAGAACTTCTCAGAAATAAGGAAAAAATAAAAAGTTCTTAAACTATTTCTCACTGGTTTACGTATTCCTTTCTTAGTGTTGCTATACGCTTGTACAAGAAAAATACCAAGTACTGATTATATTTAATTATTGACCGAGCGCCCAAAAAAATTAATTTACAAAAAAGTGCAAATGTAAATTTTGTTTTCAAAATTCACTGGTTATAATAGTCGTTATGTGAATAAATATTTCTAAAAATATCATAATTTTCGAAACCGATATTTTCTAAAAATTTCCACCGAAATGTCAAGTTCGAAGTTTCTTCATGGCAACACTAAAATTTCCTTTCTATATTCAAAAGTTAACGTCCTATGTTTGGTTAACCTACTTATATCAGTTATCTCCTAGTAGTTATAAATGTTTAAAAGCTTATCTGACATAGGGAATTCTCTATGGACGAATTGTTATTATCATTGTTCTAATTTTATGTTATTGCACAGGTACGAAGCAAGTGTATACATATGTCACTCTGCATATAAATTGCTGGAATTAACTGGAATTTAAGGTTAAATTGCTACTGCTTTGACAGTTCTATTTCAAGCTTAATTTTTGACTGGAATTTAAGGTTTATATATAATTCTGGTGGAGTCCTTACCAAAAAATATTACTAGATTCTGAGTTTAGGACATCATCTTTAATGATTATAAACCATTTTGTATTTGTCAGCTTTGGGCCAAAACTACGATATAAAGTATCCATTTCCCTTAACGCACCATTGCTATACCGTAACATCGCATATTATCGGATAGCATCAGATCATTAAAAAATTGTACCACGAACATTGTATCAGATGTTACCAACCATTCGATTCACAAACTACTGCGTAATAAAATAGGTCACTTCAAAAACAAAATTGTTTATAACAATACATTTCTTCCATTCGTGTTGATGGTAAAATAGGAAAAATTGAATTACTTAAAAGACAGCTATACACTGCGCAATAATACACAAAGATATTATCATTTGAGTTAATATATTTATTCCCTTACATCTGACTTCCAACCTTCAAAACAAACAACACAGCTACAAAAACAAAACCAATATCGATCTTAAATTTTATACATATGCAAGGGCCCGAACATATTACTATACTTTGTCATTCTTTGTTAAAAGTTAATCTACATTGACAGAAGGTAGGCAAAAAAGCAACAAAAAACGTTAATAACAAATAGAAAATTTTAAATAACAATTAGCTGACAAGTATCTTCTTTTATTGTTAAAAAAATATAGAAAGCATCTGTCTAGAGCCCAGCATACAGAAGACGTAGTTGAAACGGATTCTGATATTGTAATGATGTAAAATGTTATAATATATTGTATCGATCTTCTCGAGCCATGAAGTTAATTTACGTAATGTAACCTTCATTACTTCGTTCTTCCTTATCGCTAGTCAACACAGCCTGTTTTAAAATATGTACTTTTTTTGTTCTACAAAATGTAATCGTTAGTCTTTAGGACTACCGTGCGTATGCACCAGGACTACCGTGCATATTCAACTAACGTCCGTATGCACCACACACAGTCATGACTGTCAGTCTAACTTACTGACAGTCAAAAATGTATTTCTGTTTCTCATTAACTGTCAGTCGAGTCGCACCAAGAGTATACTTTACCGACCGCACCCCATTGTATTTTTTGTTCTGGAAAATGTAGTCGTTCGTTTTTTGGAATCAACTAACGCCTGTATGCACCACACACGGTCAAGATTGTCAGTTGGGCTTACTAACAGTAAAAAATGTATTTCTGTTTCACATTAACTGTCAGTCGAATAGGACCAACAGCCTATTTTACCGGCATCGCAAAAATATCCATACGAAATACGTTTTTAATTATCAGTGAGTCCGACTGGCAGTCGTGACCCTATGTGGTGCGTGCAGGCGTAGGACCGCCCGCCTCTTTGTCACAGCTGATTTTCTTTCAAACCATTTGAAGTAGAAATTTAGCAACAAGATAAAACATATTATCTTGCATGTATCTTAATAATAAAAACAATAAAAAATATTTATAAAGACATTTTTTCACAATTTTTATTAAAACGGAAAATTTATTCGTTTCTAAATGAATATACTACGAACTGTCTAAACTAAGACATTTCCATTGAATCACTTAGTGTTCTAATATGTGATTCAATACACTAGTGTTCTAATATGTGATTCAATACACTAGTGTTCTAATATGTGATTCAATACACTAGTGTTCTAATATGTGATTCAATACACTAGTGTTCTAATATGCGATACAAGTTCAAAGGGTTTCCTAGAGTCTGGACACTTCTACGTAGACGTGGTCTTTCAAGAGTTTGAACGCTTCTACGTAAACGTGATTTTGGAAAAACTACTTACAGAACTAAAAATTTATTCGTTTCTATATATACTAAGAATTGTCTAAACCAAGATCCCTTATTGTTCTAATATCTGGCAAGTTCAAAGGGTTTTCAAGAGTCTGGACTCTTCTACGTAGACGTGGTTTTGGAGTCTCTTCTGACGAGAACCAGCAAATCTATTAATAATATCTTCTACCATCTCAATCTAAGGATCGCGATGGAGGTCACATTTTGGTCATTTACGGACAGATAAATATTCCTAACATAGAATAAAACATAGAGACAATAAATTTTAGAACAAAATAGTCGAAGTTACGAAATGAATTAGATTGCATTATTGTAAATATAAACAAAAAATACATTAAATATCACTTGTCTCAATAAGTTTATTTTTTAAGTTATAAAGTTGAGGAACCAAGGAAATCCATTATTAATATTATTAAGTGTTATATATTGATATATACGTACGTTTTTCTGTGGCTAACAGAAAAAAACTGTGTTTTTCTCTGAGACCGGTCGACGTAGGGACTCGAAATTTGGTACAATTATTAAACATATTAACTCTGACCGGTCTCAGAGAAAAACACAGTTTTTTCTGTTACCCACAGAAAAACAGACGGGCAGACGTGTAAGCCAATCTTAATAAGATAAAATATTCTATTGTTTTATCCTAAAATTACAACATAAAATTATAATAATCAAAATCCACCTTTTACTATACTCGTTTGATTACGGAGATATGATCTTATGGAGATATTGACTATAGAGATATGATCTTATAGATATATTTATTATGGAGACATGATCTTATAGAGATACTGACTATAGAGATATGATCTTACAGAGATATTCATAATAGCGTACTTGACTATATTTTTTATTACTATAACGGAATAGGTAATAACATTAAAAATTGTTAAAATAAATATATCGTACCTAAGACTTTTCATTACAAAGTTATAACGACTTAAAAACTGACAACGAATCACGCGAAAACGTCTCATACAATACACAACTGTCTTATGACGTCACTGGCCAGTTATTAAGCATCCATTATTAATATTTTTAGTATCTCGTTAGATATTGCGTTTAAGTTATATATTGCACATTATAATTTTCTTATTTTTATATGGAAATTAAAATCATAATAACTTTTCCAATTTAGTGAACAAAAAAATTGCTACTTTTTCCTATTTAGAAGTTTCGATTAATTGTTTGCTCCACGCTTTAGTTTTTTCATTACAGAATTTTCTTAAATCTACTCTGCATTTTTAAAACATTTTTACAAAAAATATCGACATCAGTCAAGAACCCTATAAAGATATGATCTTTTAGAGATATTGATTAAAGATTTATGATCTTACTCAATCTTATTGAAGATAGATCAAAATATATTAGAAGGCCTGAAAAATTTGTTTTCCTTATAAATATTTTACCCTCAGAAAATATGACCATGCTTAAATCAAGTTTCTACCGAATGCAAACATAGGTATGACCAGTGCATCTCACATAATCTATAACTTCTTTATAATACTTATATAAATCATCACATCCTATCATATATTATGATTAGTCTAGCTTCTCTCCGCCACTTCCTTCACATGAACCATAGTAATATAGACTATGTGTAAATCCAGCCTATAATTTATCTCTTTAAATCATCATCATCATCATCATCATATATATTAATACGCTAAGGTTAAGATGTTACACTCCCTTTTTAGAAAAAACCTCACAACTAATCCACATAAATTATATATCATTTTATAGATAATTGCTTGCTCTACCGGCATCCCCAACTAAAAAATTTATTATTGCTATTGTTTTTGCAAATTAATTAATTATTAAAATTATATACACAAAACAGCAATGCTGCCATCTAACGGCTCAACGTCAATATGATTGACGGTCGGTAAAATTTTTGTTTAATTTCAAATCCACTCACGTATAAATAAAGTGGCGCTTTAGCTCAATGCTTTTGATACTTGCGCCTCTATATGTCAATTTTAGTAAAATATTTGTTTGATCTGTCATCTGAGCTTCATAATGGAATAAATAATGCTAAGACTTCGCACGGGTCACGCTAGTTTTTAAAAAATTCATTTTCGTTCAGTAATAATAACATAGAGATCTATTTATCTACTTTAATGTATCTAATTGATACATATGGCGAACTTATTGCTACGAGATCAATCTCTTACAGCCAACCATAACACCGTCCAGCCCGCTTGACGAACGGTCGGCAATCGAACCCGGTTCTCTGCGGTACACCTCGTCGTCACAGGCCGTATGCCTTGTGATCAACCCATCACACCACAGAGACGAGTGGATCTAGTTGATCACTGATCTAGTTACATAATAGAGAAAATTGTGTATCCCACTGGACCCACGTGTGAATCTTGGGTATTCGAGATATACGATATGAGTTAATAAATACTAAAACCAACTTATGGAACTTACCTTAGAAAAAATACTCAACAACTTGAGATTCCGGGATAAAAAGTAATTATATTAATTCAGGTTATAATATATTCGGACGCCAAATTTCTTGCAAATCCGTTCAGAAATCACGGAGTTACAGAGTAACAAACATACATCCATCCGTACAGAAACACATTCAAACTTTTCTATTTATGACATCAATTAACTCACAGCTTCTGATTCCAGATCACACTCCTTACAGCCAAATATAGCGCATTCTGTTAAAACCTGCTGTACTTAAGAAAAAGCCAGTTAAGTACGAACCCAGCTCGCGTATAGAGGGTTCCATACCTAGTTTAAAGTGAAATTTCTTAACTTATCGTAAGTCATCATTGATACTGATTTTCTAGCGCATTAAATATTTAATAATACGTAATAAAACAAAGTAGAAGGGTATATATATATGTATATATATATATATATATATATATATATATATATATATATATATATATAAATATATTATTGTGAATATCTTATAAACTGTAACATCTAGAATCAAAGTTGCAGAACCATTTGCTAGAACGTTTGTGCAGGATTATAAAAACACTGTCACTTTTTTAATAACAAACTTCAGTTTTTTTTTTTAAATTCTCCATTATGTATTTCAGTATAACTCTGGAGAACTACAATTAAAAATTATAAAAAAAATATATTTTTGACGCCTTCATAACTGTACCTTTCAAATGATACCCCACACCTATGAGTGGAATTTTAAAAAATCGAGTCCTTAACTAGCCGATTCTAAAATTTCCACAAAAAATCCAAAATACTTGTTTTTTAATGCTCTAGCTAATGGGGAACGGGCGTACTATTTTTTTTATTACTGAGCCAAATTTCAAATTTCAGCTTTGGGCGGCTTTTGTACAAAACGACTGTAACAGACAGAAACAGTAGTAATCTTATAAGGCTTCCGTCTTTCCTTCTGAGCTACGAAACCATAAAAACTTTATTCTGATATCCGCAACACATCACCGATTTAAATCTTCAAAATTCATCTGCTGAAATTATTCTCATCATGATTCCTTACCACTACTTCTTTCATATTCTTTTCTTCTTTTTTCACCCTCCTCCCCGAAATATAAATCCTTTTAGGGGTAATAATAGATCATGAATTTTAATTTAAATTCCATCTCTATTTTTACTATAAATCGATCGTAATATTTCACAATGTTAAATTGCCAATGTATAGAAGCTTAGTTAACTGGAGAGATCAAATGTTACGTTTTGTTAACTCAACTAGTTTTTTAACCGAGAAAGTTTAATTAAGTTTTAAATTCAGGTTTGACTTTAAACGACTATCTATTCTAATTAATCGGTATGGCATAATAACTGACATTTACTTAAAACCGGCTATTTCATTTATATCTGCAGTGAAACTATAAAACCTAAACCAATTATCTCATTACCAATATATCGTTCAAACGAGTTTTTTTTTAATAAAATCTACAGAGCGATTCAATACCGAACTGCATTCTCTCCATTCGAGACGGCGGTTCGGACCGTGTTGCGTTGATATTCTTAAACATTATTTATTAAAAGAAAAGCGCATTTTCTGCGCTTATTTTCTTTAACACTTTCCATACGCACATATTTACACAGCTGTGATTATCTACAATACTATATTCAGACTTTTCCAATAATTTTCCAAAAATTTGTGAATTTTCACAATTCCTTGCAAATTGAGACTAGCTCTAGACGTCTTGGAAAGCTCGACATACCTTTGGAAAGTCTGATATTGAAATAAGATAACAATATATAAATAAGCAATAGTATATGCAGTAATTTCCAAAAATATTTTTTTTTATTTCACCACAAAATAAGAGTAGTTCTAAATGTTTTTTTAAAAACCTCTAATAATGATTAAATCTAGACAATAAGGCATTTAAAATAATCGACAAATAACGTACTCGCAATATATTGGTTATCGAATAATTAATTAAGTTGCAATTAATTACTAAACGCTTATTGTAATAGAAATTTTAAGAAATACAAATTATTGGTGTTTAAGTGTTCATAGTTATATTACGATCACGTCTTATTTTTAAATTATATTGGTACACGTGTTAGACTAACAAAATACTTGCAATACTTATATTTTATTTGCTATATTTGTTTGTCATCAGAAAATGCTTTGCAATTAATTTTAACGAAGCAAAAGTTAGGTGCAAAAGTGTTCATAATAATATGTATATCACATCTTATTTGTTCACTATACTGATTCTTGCAATATACTAACGAGGTACTCGTTAATATTTTTAGTTTAATAACTAATACACAAACAAATAAAATTAACAATTCTTTTAAAACGCTTTCTTAAGCGGAATATTACGAACACGATATTGAACATTAATAATAAAAATAAAACTAATTTTATTTTAACAGTTTTATAAACTAACATATTAAAAGAATAATTTTAAATTCTTATTAAGTATAATTAAGATAAAATATTCAGATTTAATGTAGATATTCCCGCTATTAAATACGCAAGCGTGTTTTAATGTTACGTCTCTGATTACAAAATTTCAATTACCATTCATAAAGAAGTAGTAAATATAGTTTCTTCTAAAAGTATAATTAACCGAGTAACTAATCGATTAAACTTGTTTGATTCAAAATCTTTCATATCTACATAAAAAGGGCTAAAAATATAAAAAAAAAATTAACAACAACGCGTGTGAGAAATTTATAAGCAAGGCTGCGGTTACAAATTGTAACATTCAAATTCGAAATGAAAAAATATACACTCCCCAGATGGGATCCGTTGAGTTATTTGTTAGTTTACAAAAATAACAAAGTGCTACAGACATTACGACGAGAAGAACATACGAAAATACAAATCGTTGCACTCGAGTGAAGGCTGAAACAGTTGCAAACTCCTACTCGCTAATAAAAACGAGTAAAAAAACCATACCGACATTTTTTTACCCGCTATTATGCACATAAACGAGTACAATGCAGAAGGAGAACTAAAGTAAATTGAATATACTACTCGTACAAATGAGACCATCAAGAATTATAATGTAAAAAAACAATTGAAAAATTACCACTTAGAATGCCATTGTGAAAAAAACAGACTTCAATGTATTTTTTTTTAAATCAGAGCAGCTAAAAAAAGACAAATGTGAATAGCCAACATTTAAAATACGTACAAATATTTAAAAAATCAATTAAAGCAACTTAAACGATCATCTTTCGTTTCTCATCTTCGACTTCAACTATAACTTATGACAATTACACATTCACAATTAAATGAAACTACGTAGTATTATTTCTACTTTCTTTAATTTCTTTACCACGACCTAGGTTTCGTTGTATTACAACATCTTCAGGTGGGTTATTAGCAAAGATCCTACCTGATCTTTGCTATCTTTGCACAATCTTTGCTAATATCCCACCTGAAGATGTTGTAATACAAAACTTAGGTCGTGGTAAAGAAATTAAAGGAAGCAGAAATAATACTACATCACGTAGTTTCATTTAATTGTGAATAATGAATTTCTACAAAATTAAAGCCAAATATATTCAACAATTACACATCTTAAAAAGCACGTAACATAATATTCAAATTCATACAAATAATTATGTTAAAGAAATTATAATTAATAATAATAAAAAATTTATAATTAATAACTACAAAACTTAACCACAGAGTTTGACTAACCAAAACTCAAAACTAAAATGTCAGTTTTACATCATTTATTCGTTTTCACTGCTTTTAAATGTTTACGCCGAACGAAATATCATTAAAACTGACGGTATGTTAAAATACGTTCAAAACAACTGTAAATAAAATGTATAAAACGAAACATACAATACTCTTATTTTATTTATACAAAAATACTATTGATTTTACATATTCTTTTGTTACTTACGCGCATAGAACTGGATTTTATTATATCAATAATTTATTATTTTTAATTATAAAAATTAATATTATAATTCTTATTTACAGATAGGCGCTGCGCCTAAAATTTATTTAATTCGTGTTTAAAATTTTATTTTACATTATCAATAATTAAAAAAATTTTTAAACTCAAATTTAAATTTGAATTT
Source organism: Druceiella hillmani (assembly GCA_039881145.1). Classification (NCBI taxonomy): domain Eukaryota; kingdom Metazoa; phylum Arthropoda; class Insecta; order Lepidoptera; family Hepialidae; genus Druceiella; species Druceiella hillmani. The sequence goes on from JAYKKI010000035.1 coordinate 7,310,694, forward strand.
TGTCGTTATTGCTTGCGTTTCTTTCGACGATTATTTGAACTGGTGAAGGCGAGGAGCGGTTCGCGTGAACGTATGGTTTGCCCGCCGTTCGCGTCGAGACTGACGTATGAATGATTTTCACGTTTGTCAACAAGTCTTTGGTTTTGTAAACTTCATACGACATTAGTAAGTACGAGTCGTAATGAAGCTGGCTGCCTGTAATGGGTGGCTCGAGAACATCGATAAAAAAAAATATTTCGAATAGCGAACGCGGGTTTTCTACTGTAAACTCCAGCCCGCATACAAATACTTAGGTCGTGTGTCTGGCCAGTATTACTTATTAGTTAGTCAATTTTTTTATTTCCTTCTCTACTGTTTAACAGATCAAGAATTTGTATATTTTTTTAGGGAAAGTTAATTCTTGCAGAATGGTTATGGAATATATTATGTTTAGGCATTTAACAGTCATTTTATTTTAAAATTATTATAAATGTGCGTCTTTTTGTTAATTTTTTTCGTTTTTCAGCTGTGTAAACATCCAAACGCGTGCTATCAGTTGCGGCAACATTCGTATGCAAGTGTAAGGCTCTTTCGCCAACGAAAAAATACGATCGAATGATGTACATATAACTACTTACAGATGTTAAAAGTCTATTCCTGCCAAACAAATAAGAAGCTAATTAGATGCTATAGATAGCCATCGGTAAATAAGAGCATCTTTAAGTATTCCAGATTGTAGCTAGAAAATTTTTTTTTTAAAAATACCTGTGTAATGCAATTCAAACGGGTATTTGACCTTTTGATCTTATGATTTAACCCAGTCTGGGAAAAATCCGCCCCTTCATGTTGTCAGCCAGCGAAGAGACAGCAAAAACCTAGACCCTCGCTGGGCCCAACGGATGGCACTGAGTCCGCCCGCGCAACCACAGCATAGTTAGGCCCGGCCTAAGGCCCTACTAGGTGAAGCGATACGTGAGCATCATCCTATAGTATAAAACAAAGTCGCTTCCCACGTCTGTCTGTCCCTCTGTAAGCTTAGATCTTTTAAACTACCCAACGGATTTTGATGTGATTTTCCCTGTCATTCAGATAATTTCTTCCGAAAGGTTTATAGGTATATACATGCATGTTATATTTACAGGAAATATAAAAAAAGTCAATATTTCGTAAAAAAAGTAGAATTTTGGACACTTTCAATGCTAACGCTGACTAAACTTTACGAGATAAATCAAAATGTACTATGGAATTGTGTATTTTAAAAGTATCTACAAAAAAGTCCTTGATGGCATATATCTATATCCCATGGGTAACCCACAGTGACCATTTTTATTAATTTGTTTGGGGGTTATACTTTCGAAGTTATTTTGATCAATATCTTAATCAATTTAATATATATATATATATATATATATATATATATATATATATATATATATGTATGTATGTATATATATATATATTAATCTTTATTTCATTAAATAACTTGCTTTTGTTTGGCATCTAATGTAGGTAAAATTTTCTCTGTACAGCAAATCATTATAATGAATATTTTAGATATTACAGATTTAAAATTACCAAAAATCAGTATTAGCGATGCCGATACCGTGCACGGAAGGCAGCGGCGGCGGGCGTCGGTGGCGCGTGCCTATAAATAGGCCGTCGCAGGCCACGCGTTACCTTATGGCATTGTATAAATTGCAGCGATCGCACGCGTTTATCGGAGCTCTCAAGCAAGTAAAATAAAACAAAATAAAAACATGATTTTCAACGCGACACAATAAACCGCAAAAACAGCTGTAAACATTATATATAAAGACATCCTGTAGTATATTCTAATAATGACAGTAATATTATTAATCACACCACATTAGTACCTACATTGCTCCCGTGCGAAACCGGGGCGAGTCGCTAATTATATATAACGTAAATTTTCTAGGAGTAAGTTGCGGATCGATGCTGAAAAGTATTATTAGCTTCTTAATCATAAATCCACACAGATAAAACGATGGTCTGAAGCTAGCTTGCTTTCTATTCCAATTTTCAATGGAATAGAGAGCTATTATTGGATATAACTCCACTTATAGTAATGTATTAATTCAGTTACATTTTGATCATAACTATAACTAATAATTTCTTCTTGTCATTCATTGGTATAAGACAATATCCTTAGAGGTAAATCTGCGGGAAGCGTGTAATTCCTTAAATGTCGTTAGAGTTACAGACAGAAAGAAAAATGCAGAAACTCTCTTAAAAGTTCTGTTACTAATAGTAGAAAAATGGTCTTATTTAATATCCCCAAATAGTAAAAAGCTCTTATTTAATATCCCCGAATAGTAAAATGGTATTATTTAATAGCCCCAAAGTTATTGAGTAATAACCAATGAAATCGTTCTGATTATAATTGGGATAATGTATTTGAACACGTCAATAAATATAACGTCAACCAATGTTAAGAGTTTGAAAGTTCTAAAACATTTCATAATAATAAGAGTTTTTGTACTTCTTTACTTCCCATAACCATAGCTGGAGCCAATAAATATAAATGCTACATGAAAACAGACCTGAAAACTGCTGCAAGTGTACACATTTTGAAAAGCTCTAAATTGTGGTGAGTCTTTGGTGATACGTACTTGGTTTTGCTTAACAAGCGTGTCATGCCACATGATACTTACCTCGGTTTCATAAAGCCAACAAAAGAATGGGAAGATTTGCTTAAGATCAGTCTACAGTTATGCTATGGAAACAATCGGATATCGATCCAGTATTAGCATGCTGATTTATGCTTTATGTTGTGTGAAATAGGATAAATTACTGGGATAAACGTTGGTAAATTACATGTATTTTATTTATTTATTTACACACAATAAAAAAAACATTACGATTTTACATCTGTACCTTTCAATAATGATAATAAGGCCATTAATAAATTCAATGAAGCTACAACACATAACGATGAAACATTCAAAAAATTCATTCTCATTAAACGCAAACAAATCTCACTCTAGTGCAACCAGGCGATTGGGAAATCGAATGCTCTATGAAAGTGGGGAAATTCAATAGAATATGGTTCTAGATGTCGATGTGGCAAAAAGATTATGACTATGTGAGCACAGGAAATAACATATTACGAAGAGTGAGAAAGATTTTCGAACAAAATAGGTCTCAACGTTTTTTCATTTAACAATCGGAAAATATCTGTGAAATTTCTCCTCTGTTCTGCAAGGTATATAAAAAAATTGATAAGGGAGTGGTAGAAACCTTATCTTCTTAGGTAAAAATACTGAAGGAACGTTTTTTTACACAGTAAATTATCAGATTATATTCACTTTCTTGTGAGTTTCAAATAATTGCTACACTATTGGAATAAAGCCATATTTTTCGGTTTAGAGTTTTTTATTATATTTCTATCATTAAACTTTTTTTGACATTTCAATTTGAACTTGGTTTACAACTAGCTAATAAGGTTAATAATGCAATTATGAAATAGTTAAATAACCTCATTTATTTGAGTAATTAGTTTATTGAACAATAAAACTGAAAAGTAGAAAAACAAATTTAGGTAATCATAATTAGGTAATCATAATTTAGGTAATAGGTAATCATAATTTAGGTAATCGCTGAAAGATAACTCAATGACGAGTTTTGAAACCGTAGGCGGCATTCAGTTTTGAGGTGTCAGTATTTTTTACAGTAGAATACGTGTCAAAACTGAACGCCATCTATGGTTTCACAGTTCAATAACGATTATCTTTCAGTGAAATTATGATTATCTATATTGTTTTTCTCCATTTAATTTTTTTTCAAGTTTTAGTTTTTTATAGCGTTTTTCTTTTAACCTTTCTGGTAGCTTATTTTCATACATATAGATCGAAACATACATATCATACACATAGAACTTTGTATTTCTATTATTTGCGCCAAACTTGACTATATTTTCATATTTATGAAAAAAAAGGTTGAAAAAACGTCATAATTATTTTTAAAGACCTGTCGAATGACTTTTCGATAATATAGACGATTTTTTTAATCCAATTTTTTTTGTAAAAACCTAGCCTATGATATTCTTATATTAAATACAAACGGACTGATATTTCATTTGCTAGAAATCGGTTTAGCAGTTGTTGAGCTGCAATCAAACATACATACATACACTTAAATTCATTACCCTTCGTTAGCTGCGCCATAGTCGATTATATAGAATAATCTGTTTATAATGACTGAATCTGTTTATAATGGGAATAATCTGTTTATAATGAATTACATTTAATCAAAATAATCTAAGATATTCAAAGAAATTGAGAGATGAAAGGTATTTTCAAAGAAAATATTAGTGGATGATTACGAATTATATCGAAATCTATGTACGTACGTATGTACCTATATGCACTTTCAAAGGTTTGCAAAATCTGAAAGGTGTATTCGATTGAGTACGGATATTTTTTATTCAATAGTGCTCAGCTGAATGAACCAAACGGTAAGTTTCCGAGCTTGGAAATCTGCTATCTTTAAGGTATACTATTGAAAATTTTAAATTTATAAACAATAAAAACTAAAAGAAAACTAATTGGATTGGAATAGCAAAAAATGGGGGTTATCCGTCTTGTTCCACAGATATCTATTGGTTATAATCGGAAAAGTATTTTGGAAAGTAGTGTGATCCAAACTGCACACTTAACGTGACAGTGGCTATAAAATAAAAAGGGACAATATTAGAAGAATCAACTTTAATTGTTTTTATACCTTGATAATTAGGTAACATTATCAGAACGAGTCTTTATCGTGAGATCATAAGCTTTAAAGCTATTATAGCTTAATTAAAAAATAAGAAACGGGCACTCTTAACTATCGGTTGCATTATTAATGCACATTATTAATGCACAGTGATGTCGGTAAGGTTACGCACTTATCAATTAATAAAAGATAAGAAGTAAACCACAAGTAAATGATGACCATGGTAAGCGGTGCATTCCTCATGCTACCACTTTTTGCAGCCTGTGCATTCGATCTGGTCATCAGTAAACGGTTCTTCATAAATTTAGCCACAGCATGAACATATCCACATTTTCTTAGAATCCATCATCTGCTAGGATTTATTAATTTTCTTCTTAATAATCTTTGGATTTAGTTTTGCTGTATTATTGCAGCTGGAACTTGAAGTTAGCTCGAGTAAATTTCTTTTTTACTTTTGGCTTACTTCTTTCTTGGATTTATTGTTGTAGTTCTGCTCTGTAAAGCGAAATACTAATGATATCAGATTTTTTTGTATTTCCTTGTGAATGAACGTTTAATTGGAGTCTTTGATAAAGAAGAAATATAAAAAAATTTCAAAGAAGTTTGCTGTTTATGAGTCGCTTCGGTTGCTATATCATTAGCTTCGTTTCCTCTCACTGTCACAGAGTAAACAAAGAAATCAGCTTCACTGAAAACATCGGAATTTTATGGCTGAATTCCCGTAGTTTTAAAGTTTCCTGCTGCATATTCAGGAGTTGCAGCTGCAAAAAATGCTGGGGTGAATATTGTTGCCATTTGATAAATAGTGATGGCATGTCTATGATGGTTTCAAAGCAATTTTTCACATTCATTGGAGTAATATCTCTTCAGAGCGCCATAAAATCCTTGGTCAAGAGGTTGCAACTTATGGCTACTGTGGGGTGGTAAATTAGGCAATTATATTAATATTATGATAATAATCTATGGTGCCAATGGTTGTGTACGACGAGTGGTTGTCCAGAGTCAACAATACAGAATTTTCTTTCGTAGATTTCGTTTCATGTTTAAAGTGTGTCAACCACTGTATAAACAAATCTACATTAAGAGAACTAGAATCTGATACCATGGCTACGATACCAGAAGGCGCACCGTCAAGCAATTCCGCTCGTATCTTCGTCCTTCCAAAAATGAATGCCGATGGGACAAAATGACCGATGGCGCTCATAGCCGACACAAAAGTGACAATGTTGCCTCTTACACCACTTGATGTTTTATTGACAGCACGTTTTCCCTTGGTGGAAATCAGTTTCTGAAGGTGATTTGGCACCTAGAAAATCCCTGTCTCCTCAATATTATGAACATTATTTGGGCTGAAGTTGTACTCATCCATCAAATTAAAGAATATATTTTGATGTTAAAAGGTCTCTTAATGCGTGTTGTACTATTTCAGTTGGCTAATGATATACAATACAATACGGAATGTATAATAATGGGTACGATAAACTGAATTAGAGTGAAGCCTGAATGAGGAGAAAAGAAGATATAATGTATAATTCGTAACGTGAAATTTCGAACTAGATCTAGCATTATAGCAATATTGCAAAAATATGGATTTATCGATTTATTAATTTATTTCTTTACCAAAAAAAAATCCCACGTCCAACTGACTGGTGGCTTTCCAAAGTATTGGAGATGTGCTAGAACCAAAAATAATATAGTCTACGATACACTTGATAATATAAACAATAATTGATAAGACGGAATAAAACGCATATTATTTCAAATTAAAAATAAAACTAAATAACTATCAATCATGAACTATCAAACAACTCTATAATAGCATTCCTAAAGCTATCAATATAGCAGAAAAAATATCAAGATTGAACGTCTCTCGCAATACTGGGTTAATCAACGCAATTGGTTGAAAAACTAATATAAACCATGACTTAAACCTCACACGTAACTGACAGAAGCACAAACCGTTTCATTATTATTTAGTAATTCAAAAAATATTCATTTCATACATCGAATTTTTTTTCAACGCATGTTTCAAATTTAATATTATATGTGAAAAACTATTTTTTTCAGGGAATAGGAAAATATTTTAAATTTTGTAAAATTCATACTCAACAGGTCAAGAGGCCATGCATCCATGCCACATTTTAAAAATGAAATTAAACGAACACATGTATGTGTGTATGTGTTGGGTATAAATAAAAATGTATGTGTACACCTCCGACCTTCATTCAAGTTTTGGTTTAGCGAGTCATGGTTTTAAAACAATCATGTCCAGTGTAGTTAAAAATTAACAAATTTAATATTTCGAGTAACGCTTTAAAAAAAATTAATATTACCATGCTTCCGTACGAGTACAGAACATTAAAAACTAATTCACTCCTACCTCCGAGTTCGACTGGATCAGCTACACAAAATATGAACATTTCCGGTTACGATGATGTAAATACCTAGGTCATTGCAATGCACATTTCATGTGACGTCAATACTGAGCAAGAACCTAATGAAAGGAACAATAAAATCAGACTAACACCGGAACAGATTAACAACAGAACATTTCTTGGACGTCTGTCGGACAAATATGAGTTTATTTAACAGATCTGTGAATTAATTTTTTGTTTACAATATAATTATTATCGTACTCGGTATAAACAAAAGAAAAAAACAAATAGAAAGGAACAAATGTAAATTATAAATTATATTATTAACTCGTTTACTTTATTAAATCGAAAAAAACTAAAATTTTGTTTTCTATAGTAACTAACGACAGTAGAGTAAAAAAAGTTTATAAATTTATCACCAGTTGGCGCTGATAACATCTTCATTGTACATTCTCACATATAATTATTTCATCTGTATTATTTACGTCATGGTAGTTTAAAATACTATATATAATTTATTATGAAGACATTTTTAAATTAATGAACTAAATTGATAATATTTCTTTAGTCTCATACGTATAATCTCGTCGCCTATAAAAAATAATCACCTATATAATGAATATATAGAAATAAAATAAGTGTCTTTTTTATAGAGACTTGTTTTATTATAATTTAAGAATTAAAACAATATATATATATATATATATATATATATATATATATATATATATATATATATATATAATATGGTAGAAAATAATCAAGATTTCATAGTTAATTTTTTACAACTTTTACGATTACATATTTTTTGCTAGTAATAAAAATGTCATCACTTCAATCTTCCACAATATATCTAGCATATACCTATATTTGCAGGTTTCCACTGCTCTTTTGCTATACCCCTTTATATTTTGGGAAACCCCTAGAAAAATAATTTTAAATTTTTGTATTATTTCGTTTAGAAATTATAAGCAGACAGATGGACGGACGGGCAAATGGACGACGTAGTGACAAAAATAGAGTTCCATTTGATCTATACGGAACCTTAGAAACATTCTCAGCATATTTTTTATAACTAATTAAATATTGAAGGATATAGTCAACTATTGTATTGGATGCATAAATTGAAAATTACGTAATAGGCTAGTTTCCACTGAGAACATATCGCATTAATTGTAATTTGTAATAACAAATCATGATATGGAGGTACCAAAAACGAAATTGTGTATTATTAAGAGTAAAGATTTTTTTTATTTTTTGGAAAAAGATTCGGCAAAATAACGAATTCAGTCACATTACAGTGAACACCAATCAGAAAGCGTTACGTCACACTACGCAAAACATTATTCTTTTTGTTGACGTTTTCATATACAAAACAGCCTATTTGATAGTTTTCGTATTTAATAATTTTTTTCATGTTGATACAATTGTTAGTTGATACAATACACTTTAAAAGACAAGTATGTTTTGCAAACTATAATAATTTGCCCAAAATTGACGTTTGGTAGATATTTCGTAACAAACAGTGACTTCTGTTTATCACAATTTCGGAATATTGAAACTTCAGTGTAAGTTTACTCAGATGTAAAATATGTATAATACGTTGAAATAATATTATTTCAGTTTCGTAGTCAGTAACCGTTTGTTTTTACACAGGTATTGTAAGGTAACTGATACTGGTTTTGAGGTTATTTGCGAACTATAAACACAAAACCAAAACAAATTAACCTCTACTCACAAATGATTATTTTATCAATAAATTTGTAAAAATAGTTACTCAGCAAAATTCATCAGTATTGCTGTAGATTTAGAAATAGATTGTGTGTCATATTAATTTGTTCATTTGTAATCAACTGTATCGGCTTAAAGCTTCGATATTTTAATATTTTTCTACAGAAAACAAAAATCGAATTGTTTAAGACAGAACCACAATCACAATGATTTTGTAGTGAAAACACAGTTTATCAAATAGGCACTTAAATTGCAAATAAATACATCAAAATGAGTTTCACAAAAATATATTCATGAATCTGTAGATAAACCACAAGCTCCTGGCAAGTTTTATTTACTTTTTCCGTATTTGTTCATTGTTTGAAACATATGTAAATAATTTGTTTGGCATTTTACACTGGAGCATTACATAGTACTTTTAATAAAACGAATTCATTTGTAATTAAACAAAAGAAGCAACTGCCCTAGACAGACACGATTGTTTTGATTTGGTTTACGAACAGTGATGTCATTCAAGAAGCCATGACAGTCTTGAGCGTTTTCCAGGTAAATTTGAATGATTTTTTATGCAATAGCCTATTCAGGCTACTTATAGGTTTACATATAAGTTTAACATGATTATATAGATTAACATGCTATTTATTATCAAAAAAATATGTGAGTTTATAATAGTTTTATTTATACGATCTTATAATTAACAAAGTATTATATTATACCTAACAAATCAGCGAAAGGAATATGTATATATACGTCATTTATTAGAAGTTTGATATGCATGTCAAGTGCCGTATAGGCTAAGAAATGGGAATTTCGTAATTTTTAATTTTCAATAGGAATTGCGTAATTTTTCATTTTCGATGGGAATGTCGTAATTTTTCATTTTCAATGGGAACTTCGTAATTTTTAATTTTCAGTGGGAATTTCTTAATTTTTAGTTTTCAATGAAAATTGCGTAATTTTTCATTTTCATTCAATGAGACTTTCGTAATTTTTAATTTTCAATGGGAATTTCTTAATTTTTAATTTTCAATGGGAATTACGTAATTTTTCATTTCCAATGAGGATTTCGTAATTTTTAATTTTCAATGAAAATTACGTAATTTTTCATTTTCAATGAGAATTTCATAATTTTTAATTTTCAATGGGAATTTCTTAATTTTTCATTTTCAATGAGATTTTCGTAATTTTTAATTTTCAATGAGAATTTCGTAATTTTTAATTTTCAATGGCAATTACGTAATTTTTCATTTTCAATGAGGATTTCGTAATTTTTAATTTTCAATGAAAATTACGTAATTTTTCATTTTCAATGAGACTTTCGAAATTTTTAATTTTCAATGGGAATTTCTTAATTTTTCATTTTCAATGAGAATTTCGTAATTTTTCATTTTCAATGGGAATTGCGTAATTCTTTATTTTCAATGAGGATTTCGTAATTTTTAATTTTCAATGGGAATTTCGTAATTTTTCATTTTCAATGAGAATTTCGTAATTTTTAATTTTCAATGGGAATTACGTAATTTTTCATTTTCAATGTGGATTTCGTAATTTTTAATTTTCAATGAAAACTACGTAATTTTTCATTTTCAATGAAGAGAATTTCGCAATTTTTAATTTTTAATAAGAATTTCGTAAGTTTCAATTTTCTATTGGAATTACGTCATTTTTCATTTTGAATGGGAGTTTCCTAATTTATCATTTTCAGTGGGTATTTCGTAATTTTTAATTTTCAATTGAATTTACTTATTATTATTTGTAATTCTTATGCGCATTAATTTTTTCATTACTGTTTGATATATCACGTACTTTTAATTTTTTCATTACTGTTTGATATATCATGTACTTTTAATTTTTTCATTACTGTTTGATATATCACGTACTTTTAATTTTTTCATTACTGTTTGAAATATCACGTACTTTTAATTTTTTCATTACTGTTTGATATATCACGTACTTTTAATTTTTTCATTACTGTTTGATATATCACGTACTTTTAATTTTTTCATTACTGTTTGATATATCACGTACTTTTAATTTTTTCATTACTGTTTGATATATCACGTACTTTTAATTTTTTCATTACTGTTTGATATATCACGTACTTTTAATTTTTTCATTACTGTTTGATATATCACGTACTTTTAATTTTTTCATTACTGTTTGATATATCACGTACTTTTACTAGGAAAGGGGAACTAAGAGTATTTGTAAAGATTGTTGACGACAATCTTTACAAATTGCCCACCTGAAGATGTTGTAATACAACGAAACCTAGGTCTTGTAAAAAGTCTGGTAAACAATTTAAATAAAGTGGGAATAATACTACATCACGTAGTTACATTTAATTGTGAAAAATTTAATTCAATACCTTTGAATGTGTCTATTATTCATACAAGTGACTATTTACAGCAAAATAAATATATTTAAAGCTTATTTCTGTGAAAAAAATTTAATATTTTTCCTTGAAAATCGTAGTTTTGATAGTGATATTTAAGAAATTATTCGGGAATGGTACAAAGTTATTTAACATTATTTACACACAATTAAATGAAACTACGTGATGTAGTATTATTTCTACTTTCTTTAATTTCTTTACCACGACCTAGGTTTCGTTGTATTACAACATCTTCAGGTGGGCTGTTAGCAAAGATTCAGCAAAGAAGATTCTTTACTAATAATGTTGATATTAGAAGATGTTGTAATACAACGAAACCTAGGTCGTGGTAAAGAAATTAAAGAAAGTAGAAATAATACTACATCACGTAGTTTCATTTAATTGTGAATAATGAATTTCTACAAAATTAACGCCAAATATATTCAATATTTTTTACACAGTTTGATGCACAGAGTCAAATGAATTATAGACAAGTTTCTCCTGAACATTATTAGATAATACAGGTATTTCATACTGAGTATATTTGAATCATAAAGGCCATAGAGCGCGCGGCGAACTTATTGGGGACGCCATCAATAATAATTTAAGTGGGTAAAAAATAATCGTCTGTCTCTTTTTCTATCTTTCTGTTTGTGTGAATAAGAGGAAACTGACACAAGAATTATTTATTGTGGAATAACTTATATTTCGTATTACGAGATGATTAAAATGTCATTTCCGCTGCCCACTGTGAAAGTTGCTTTTCCTCCTCCATTAGAAGAAAATATGGATATGAATTTCTTGCAGATTAAAAACCGAAAAAGTTTATGAAAGATCTATTTTTCTGGGACAGATTTTTGATGCATTGTAAAATTATAAAACATATCACATGTAGTATAGCGAGGACAGATAATGCAGTATTATTTAATAAATAAAAAATATTTTTGAATATTATTAAAATACGTTAATATGCAGCCATAATAATATACCAAAACTCAATCATTTGATGCTTTTTCTGTAAAAATATGTAATTTTCTTTTTGTTGGAATCGCAATTTTCACAATGTTATTCTTTCAGAAATGGTTAAGCATTTTGAAAGATTGTCAATTAAGTACATACTTTATTTATCCATTTATATAGACAAACATTATGATTTTGAACATTAAGTACACTTACACGTTTACTTTGAGGAATTAGTACTCTAAGACATTTCTCAAGATCGTTTTGAAAATTAAGTATCCTAAAACATTTTTTAAGACCATGAATTAAGTATATGTTTTATTGATTCATTTATGTGGATAAACGTTTAAAAAAATTTGCCGAAAAAACCCTTTAATTGTAGTTTATTGCAATTATGAAATATGTACCTTAGAAATTAAAAATGTATATATATATATATATATATATATATATATATATATATATATATTTATAAACTATTAATCTAAGTGCACTTATGTTACTGAACTTAATCGACTGCGGCCGACAAAGAGACGTAGTGAATATTGAACTTCATTTCCAGGAGTCCATTTTGAAATTGAAAATAAAAAAAAAACTTTAAGGCGATTTTTCAATTTGCTTGTTGCCTTTAACTATTTCTTTTATGAATATTAAAATAATTTTTAAAATACACTTTGTTACACTTTTTAGATTCTCATAACTCAAAAAGGAAAGAGAACCTTTAAAAGATCACTGACATGTGTCCGTCTGTCAGAATCGTTTTTCTCAGAAACCACTTGTCATAAAAACTTAGCCCGCACATATCTCAATAGATCCTATTGGAAAATGTTTATGTGGAAACTTCAGAAAGGTGGAAGGAGAGGGAAGTAGTGATAAGTACTAGAAAAAATAAGTACTAGAAAAAAATTAAAATTTCTGATGTGGGGGGGGGTATCGTTTGATACGATCAATCATAAGTGCCTCAAAAGTTTTTTTTTCATAATTGTAGGTATGGAAAACTATATATGAAAGTACGCCACTATCCTCTTATTTCCGAAACTATTGAACCTAAAATTATGAAAAAAACGAAGTTTTTTTGATAATTTTATATTCAATAGTTCCCAAAATTATGAAAAAACAGATCCAACGCAAAGGTTGTAGGAAAGCTAAAACAATGATTCTAGATATTATATTCACTATAATATATATATAAATATATATATATATATATATATATATATATATATATATATATATATATATATATTCTTATATATATATATATATATATATATATATATATATATATGTCTTCCCTACTTATTAGGTATCATTAAAGATTTATTTCTCTAAAAAGCCTATTTTAGTGAAGATATGACATAATTTAAGCAATTTAATTTCAAACGAGTTATGGAACGTCTGATGCGTGAGCCAGACACGCACTTGAGCGGTTTATTTTCAACGTTTCTTTAATTTTATTTCCGAGGACACGACAAACAAAATAGACAATGAAATTTTACATGGTATGAACAATTGAAATGACTGATATGAAAAAAAAACAAGTGCCATTCGGGTCATTAACATTTTAAAACCTGGCTCAAGGTCTACAATTAACAAGTGCCAAATAATATTATAATATATTATAACGAACCTCTTTGTTGCCAACGTATATACAAGTGAAATATTTTAGAAAAAGAAATAAAAAAACAAGTGTAACATAAATCAATGACAAATTGAACAATTCGGCTTTTTTCTTAAGGTCAATGACAATTTATGGCAAGATCGAAACGCATTACAATGCAATACAACAGTATATCATACAATTCAATACCAGAGGTCGGAAAATTTTTATTAAACATTTTTGAAGAAAATTCTTCTCCATTTTTCAATTGCAGTGAGATACGTGTGTGAGTGAATTACACGTGTGATCGAGTCACATGCAACCAGGTCACACAGATGGAATACCTTTTAAAAATAGCTACGTAGCGACTCTTTTTAGCTTCACATCCTCGTATGGAACTTTGACTAAATGGCGGCTATATATATATATATAGATATATATATATATATATATATATATATATATATATATATATATATATATATATATATATATATATATATATATATATATATATGCGTTGACAAGAATAATATTAGGTTGGCAAGGAAATTTACATTTCCAAAGGGTTTTTTTATTATTTGTCAACTATATTATAGAAAAGATCATCATCATCATCATCATCATCATATATACATATGCTAAAGTTAAGATGTTACACTCCCTTTTTAGAAAAAACCTCACAACTAATCCACATAAATTATATATCATTTTATAGATAATTGCTTGCTCTACCGGCATCCACAACTAAAAATTTTATTATTGCTATTGTTTTTGCAAATTAATTAATTATTAAAATTATATACACAAAACAGCAATGCTGCCATCTAACGGCTCAACGTCAATATGATTGACGGTCGGTAAAATGTTTGTTTAATTTCAAATCCACTCACGTATAAATAAAGTGGTGCTTTAGCTCAATGCTTTTGATACTTGCGCCTCTATATGTCAATTTTAATAAAATATTTGTTTGATCGGTCATCTGAGCTTCATAATGGAATAAATAATGCGAAGACTTCGTACGGGTCACGCTAGTTATCAATAATACAAGTACCGTCTGTAACAAATGACTTTATGCCAAAGTTAAAGAAGAGAGAAAATGCCAAATTTATAAAATTCTTTAGAGTTTCGATTGAAAAAACTCCTCCCATAAAGCCTCTTCGCCTTGGAATTTTCTTTTGAAGCAAATGGTCAACTTAAGCGATGATCAGTGGACCTAAGTCTGGAAAGTACGGTAAGTAGGGAAACACAGTCCAGAACAAATCAAATAATTGCCAAGGGGTTAATTTAGCAATCGTTGTCATGACGAAAACAAACAGTAAATATTATCTGTACTACTAATTCCTATGGATAGCAATTCCCTACATATTTTACCTCTTACACACCACCAAACGCTGACCATAAACTTTCTTAAAGTAATTTTGATTTACGTGTAATTACGTGACTCTCTTCAACTCCAAGCCATTGGGGTTTACGTGTATGATTAACATAATTTACCCACTTCCCATCTACGGTAACAGGATTGCATAACCGTTCATATTTACGTTTTAAAGACAGTAATCCCATATACACATCGACCCTGAATTAAAATTAACATGGTGACATAAATAACGTACGACACACCGTATTCTCAAATTACACCTAATTCTTTTAAGTGATTTTCTTCTCCAATATGAGAGTACTTAGGATTTTCTGCTAAACAAAGTGTAATTAGTCCAATCTGCTTCAATGAAGTTCTTTAAAACTTCGACATCTACCTGTTACGGTCTTCCAGAACGATGCCCATAGAGTTCAAAGTCGCACTTTTTAAAATGATTAAACCAATGTCGAGCTATATAAATACATCTTTATCCATCGTATTGCATATGTTGTTTGCTACTTCTTTTGCCTTGTGGGCCAAGCCAAATTCACGAAGCAACAGCAATTGAAGTCATGATATCGCCATTTCTATGTAACGATTGTTTAGTTGGCTGGTGACAGTGCTTCAGTTAAAAGCACATTTTTTGTCGATCGTGTGATATCTGTTATTCACTTCTTCTCTTCATTGTGGGTCAAAAGAAATTCACGAAGCAACAGCAATTGAAGTCATGATATCGCCATTTATATGTAACGACTGTTTAGTTGGCTGGTGACAGTGGTTCAGTTAAAAGTACATTTTTGTCGATAGTGTGATATCTGTTATTTACTTCTTCTGTTCATTGTGGGTCAAAAGAAATTCACGAAGCAACAGCAACTGAAGTCATGATATCGCCATTTCTATGTAACGACTGTTTAGTTGGCTGGTGACAGTGGTTCAGCTAAAAGTACATTTTTGCCGATAGTGTGATATCTGTTATTTACTTCTTCTGTTCATTGTGGGTCAAAAGAAATTCACGAAGCAACAACAATTGAAGTCAAGTCGTGATAACTCCATTTCTATGTAATGCCTGCTTAGATCGCTGGTAACGTAGTAGTACAGATGAGGAATGCATATTTATTGATCGTATGCATGTGTTGTTTGCTACTTCTATTTCCATATGGGTCAAGCAAAATTTACGAAGCGACAGCAAATAAAGTCGTGATCGCTCTTGCAGTGTAACGACTGCTTCGCTCATTAAATATATACTATGTTCATGTCCTCCTGGAACGTTCCAGGATATTCTAAAAAGTTTGAAAAGAAAAAAGTATAAAGACATTTACCAGCGTAATATTCAATAGTGCTTACAAATTTCTTTATGCGTCGTTCATAAATATCCTGGGAAATATGCATTTCAGAATACAGCTTTTGAAATTAACACGTTTTTAATAAAAAAAACTTTATGCTTTATTCTTAAGAAAAATATCTATTTATTTATTTTATCTTTATTTCTTAAGCATTTTTATTTTTAAGAAAAATATGGTAATTTTAAAAAATGTGTTCTAGTCTGATGTCCAATATAAGGGAGGATGACGGGAATTGAGTGGCAGTTTTACGGAGTAGCCTTGATCCAAATCCTCAAGTTGTGTTTATTTTTTTTAAAACTTCGTTAGGAATGATGGGCATCACACTGGAACTAAAACAGCGGTGAGACATCCTATGTTATTTCCTTATTAATATGACCCAAACCTCTCTTGGTCCTGCTAAGAAATAACACAAAAAAGTCAATAAAAATAAATAGCAAAACGGTTCCACTTTGGCCATTATGCCATTTCCTTATTAAAATTACCCTAACTTCTCTTAACCCTGCTAAGAAATAACACAAAAAAAGTCCACAATTAAATGAAACTACGTGATGTAGTATTATTTCTACTTTCTTTAATTTCTTTACCACGACTTAGGTTTCGTCATATTACAACATCTTCAGGTGGGCTATTAGCAAATAAATGTTGTAATACAAAGACACCTAGGTCGCGGTAAATAACTTAAAGAAAGTAGAAATAATACTACATCACGTAGTTTCATTTAATTGTGAATAATGAATTTCTACAAAATTAACGCCAAATATAATATTATAATACAAAAAAAATTGATAAAAAGGAATAGCAAAACGGTTCTACATCGCTTTTCTGTCGACTCCATATACTTATAACTTATGTTGCTATAATATTTTCTGTCGACTATATACTATATTCTCCTATATTCTCCATATATTATATTCTCCATATACTATATTCTCCATATACTTATAATTTATGTTGCTAAAATTATTTCTGTCGACTCCATATACTTATAACTTATGTTGCTATAATATTTAATTTTTTACGTTTTATTAAAAACAAAAATACAAAATTTAATGCAATACTGTTTTATGCTCTGCGACCAATGTTAAGGTGTTGTTTTTATCTTTGTGATTTTTGTGAGTGTGTTTAGCAGAGAAAAAAATTAACTCATTTTCAAATATAACTATCACGCCCTACGCGGAAAGAAGTAGAGAAGAACTGATATGGTTGATGAATATTCATTTTTGCTCTGTCTAAGGAATAAAATCGTCAGATTCACCCTAATTTTGAAATAAAACTATCGTGTCCTACGCGGAAAGAATCAGAGAAGAACTGATATGCATAATGAATATTCATTTTTGCTCTGTCCAATGAATAACATCGTCAGATTCATCCTGATTTTGAAATATAACTATCGCGTCCTACGCGGAAAGAAGTAGAGAAGAATTGATAGGTTTGATGAATATTCATTTTTGCTCTGTCCAATGAATAAAATTGTTAGATTCATCCTGATTTTGAAATATAACTATCGTGCCCTACGCGGAAAGAAGCAGAGGAGAACTGATATGGATGATGAATATTCATTTTTGCTCTGTCCAATGAATAAAATCGTCAGATTCATTACGATTTTGAAATTTAACTATCGTGCCCTACGCGGAAAGAAGCAGAGGAGAACTGATATGGATGGTGAATATTCATTTTTGCTCTGTCCAATGAATAAAATTGTCAGATTCATCCTGATTTTGAAATATAACTATCGTGCCTTACGCGGAAAGAAGCAGAGGAGAACTGATATGGATGATGAATATTCATTTTTGCTCTTTCCAATGGATAAAATCGTCAAGACCCAAAGGTGATGTGGCAGAAATATTTAGAAAACGAATTAGTATCAGTTCATGATGTTATTTTTAAATGAACTGCGTATCTGATAATAAACTCTTTATATCTGATAATAGAATCTTTAAAATTACTAATAACGCATGCAAGGATCTCGCACGACTTGCGAGAAATATCTGTAGTATGATCGTTGAGAGTAAACTGATTATCCATGGGTGTATCTCTGGTGTATATAATAACAAAAGCAAGAAGCTTACAGTAGCTTTGAGTAATATTTACAAAATAGTCGTGTAGCGTAACCTGATTATCCATATGTAGATCTTTGATACAATTAATAACAAACGCAAGAATCCTACATAACGTTCGAGAAATATTTATAGTATAATCGTAGAAATTAACTGATTATTCGTGAGTATATCTTCGGTATAACTAATAACAAAAGCAAGAATCTTACACAACCTTCGAGTAATATCTACAAAATAGTAATATAGCGTAACCAGATTATCCATAAGTAGATCTTTGGTACAATTAATAACAAATGCAAGAATCTGACATAACGTACTAGAAATATTTATAGTAGTAGAACATAAACTGATTATTCATGAGTGTATCTCTGGTATAACTAAAAATAAAAGCAATAATCTTACAGAACCTTTGAGTAATATCTACAGAACAGTCGTATAGCGTAACCTGTTTATCTATATAAGTAGATCTTTGGTACAATTAATAACAAACGCAAGAATCTTACATAACGTTAGATAAATATTTATAGTAGTAGAACATAAACTGATTATTCATGAGTATATCTCTGGCATAACTAATATCAAACGCAGGAATATTACACGACTTTATACATACATCTATAGGATGGTAGTAGAGCCTAAACTGATTATCCATGAGACTATTCTCTCGTATATAACATTTCTGTTATAACTAAAAACAAATGCAGGAATCTTATTGAATATTTGAGAGATATCTACAGAATAGTTGTAGAACGTAAACTGATTATCCCTAAGTAGATCTCTGGTATAATTACTAACAAACGCCAGAATCTTACACGACTTTCGAGAGACTTCTAAAGTATGGTTGTAGGGCGTAATCTGATTATCAACAAGTACATCTTTGATATAATTAAATATCTATAATATAACGGTTGAAAGTAAACTTGTTGTCCAGAATGTGCATATCCGGTATAACTAGAAACAAAGCCGAGAATCTTAAAGGACTTTTTAGAAATACCTTAAGTGTGGTCGTAGGGTGTAAAGTGATTAATTATAATGTATACGTCTCTTGTATAACTACTAATAAAGCCATGAATCTTACAGAACCTTTGAGAAATATCTATACAATAGTTGTAGAATGTAAACTAGTTATTCTGGTGTAACTAACAACAAAGGCAATACTCTTACATGACTTGATAAATATTACAGCATAGTTGCAGGGGCGTACGTTGAAATATCCATGAATACTCCAAGACGGTGGTCTTGAAAATTATCTAACATAAAGCGGATTCAGACACCAATTAATAATACGAGGACACACGCGAAACACCTTACTATCATGGACATACAAATGTTAAAATGCAGTTCATTGTCCAGACTCCATCGACGAGTACAGTCGAAATCATTAGGGAGACGTCAAATACTTAAGTAAATACTCTATTCCTCCGTACTTTGACCGTATAATAACACTGACAATGAGTCGTTTACATCGCATGAATAAGACCGATTTTAGACTCCATGCGTCAGACCGGATGATAGTCTTTTTGCAATTAAAAAGTATCTTATGGACTTGCAGTTGCAAGCTCACTTACACCGCTTATTCCTATTAAAGCTCTTGATATGATAAACGTGTTTTATTAATTTATTTTATTTATCAAAACTTTAGCATATATAAATATCGGGTGGGTTTTTTATGAGTAACCTCTTATGATAAGCCAAAATATTCACAATGAAAAACGAAGTATTAGATTAGCGAATAATAAACTCTTCACACATTTCCGGCAAGTCTTGAAATGTTATAGAAACTTTTCGAACATCTTCGGTAAGGTATATAAAGAACACCGTATTCAATTTTCTGTTCAGTTAGCAACTGAGTTTAAGCGAGTAAAGAACAAATAAAATGTGGAAATTACAAAACGATAGTTTAGAATGCTCTTGATTCGTAGGTTCCGTTTATAGGGAAAAGCAGGCGAAGCAATATGCAATATATGCACGACGGCATGTGAAAGTATACTTTCATAAGATACAATCAGTGCTAGTTGCGAAAATTCCAAGAAGGAAATTTCTATTTTTCCATTACCCTTCAACCAGCGCGACCTTTTTTAGTAAATTAGCTGTGCCGCGACTTCATCTACGATTATTAAAAATAACATCAGCGTAGTAATCACCGTTGTAGATCACACAAAGAAATAAACCCACTTCTTTGCCGTACCATGCCAATATGCTAACCATTAAACCACAGCTGATCCAAGTGACCTATTGAAACTATTTTGTTTTTATTTATTTTTACAATATATATGAGCATAAAGTTTATTAAAATGCCAATAGATAGCATTGATAGTACCAATATCGAATATTTATCAAGTTAAGGTTTTTTTTATTCTATAATCCAGTTAAAAAGTATCCTATATGTTTCTCGAAAATATAAACTATTAACACATCAAATTTCATCAAAATCCGCCTACTCGATTTCACGTGATTGAAGAACAAATTAACAGATAGGCGAGCAGACAATAATTTTCAAAACAGGTTTTCTGGTTTCTGTTATAATTCTATAGACTAAATAAATGTCTTTTTAAAATATGTTTCATGTTCAAAATTTACTCTGTTACAGTTTTGTTAGATGTATAGATTCAAAACAATTAAAAAGCCTTATTGAAACAGGTGCCAGATGAAGTTCGCATTATGTGGTAGACCTACTCTAATGCTGAAAGCATTTAGCAATAGCAAAACTACGTTATGTTTTAGAAGAAGTAGAAATATTATGTTTAATTGTCACAGGAGCTAACAGACTTTAGACGTCAGAAGAAAACCGAGGTTAGAATCCATTCTACTTAGTTTCCATCGAACCAGTCATTAGTTAAAGTATTTTAGTGTTTGTTCTTTCTACTCACTGTACTCTTCACACCATTTGTTCTCCAACTATTACCTCTTTCGATCGCTGTGTAGTTATTAATGTTTCGTTTCGAGATTGTACTGATTTGGTTAGTTCTGCCTAGCCACTTTAGTCAATGTTACTTTTGTAGCACGAAAATAAATTGTTTTTATGCTTAAAAATAAGGTATACTAGTTGGATTGTAAAATAATTGTCGAACAATATCATAAATAAGACGCTAATTTTTAAAAAAATAGTAAAGTGTCTCTAAATATAATTTGAAAAATGGTGGGTATTGAACAAATAGAGCAAGCGACCCTGGCGTTGCGATTGAAGGGAATCATTTTTTCTTTGCGTTTTACAATGGTCACTTTACTTAATTGCCGCCAAGTAGACAACTCATCGCATTATTTCGCCGACTCCTCAACTATCAGCTGAAGCGCGGAAAACTTGTACTTATTACGCTATTCGAGTAGCTCGAGTTCGATCCTGGCCAAAACTTCGATCGCAAATACACAGAGTTTTTCATGTCACGCTGTCTAGATAGAAAACGCTCTGTAATAAAATTAAAACATAAATAAGTCGGATGTTGGCATAATGGCTCCCCAAAAAAAAAACAATTCGCGCTACAAAAATAGACTATGGGCCATATACACCACACACGGTCAAGACTGTTGGTCGGACTTACTGACAGTTAAAAACGTATTTCTGTTTCTCATTAACTCCAATCAAGTCAGAATAAGAGTCAAATTTACCGACTGTACCGTATTGCACGGTCAAATTCCTAAAGTATCTATACAAAATACGTTTTTAACTCTCATGAAATCCGATTGAGAGTCCTGACCTTGTGTGGTGCGTAAGGGCGTAAGTAATACCACGTATATCAATATCAGTATCGACCATAGTTACAATGCCTACAGTTGATATGTAAATCGGCGTTTACACGGTGACAGTTATCGTCATGGCAGCTGTCATGACGGTGTTCTGCTATAATAATTTGGAGTTTCGCCAGTGTGTGTTTACACGGCTACAGTTGGTGGCAGTGACGCTGCCACTACGGCAAATGTCGCACAAATTGTCACCGTATAAACACGCTTATTGGCTATCATATCAATTGTAGGCATCATACGAAATAGCGGCCAATGTATGCTGAAATATCAGCTGTGCGGACCAATTTTCAAGATTCTCGAATTCCTCGTCTGCAAAATTTAACATCAGTCTTTGAAAAATTATTTGATAAATTAGGAATAAACTTGAACACAGCAGAGGTCATTAGCCTTCGTAGAACCATGACTTTTCACACGCAAAAACACGAACTAGAGCAACCGAGCAATCTTCGGTATACCAAAATGGTCGGACGAAGGTTATTTCCACCTTCCGCCTGGATTATTTCAAGGTCCCTCCAGAGACCCGTAACATCCCCCTTCATAACAAATGCCCCGTCAAAAACTGTAAAATGTAATAATTACAAACGACCCTTGTCTTTAACCCGACCGGATGAAAACTGCAGGTAGCTGACGCTGGGCACAGCGTGCCTGACGGCCATTGGGTTACCGTCGCACTGAAAGACCGACTCGAATTCTTGGCAACGTCATTCCATTTATACCTTGAGCCAAGGGGAAAGAAGATCAAAAATCGTAAGCCTTTATGTGGATGCTGTGCAACGTAAAGATGCGTTTGCGAAAGAAATATGGCCAGATCTATATAATAATATATACAGTCGCCTACCTAGAACTTATTGTACAACGCATAACGCTCTTGGCTATTTTCATTCGCGCTTTACGAAAAATTTTGCTCTATTTATTTTGTATTTTTATGTTTTTGTGTTCTGTCAGAGCTTTATGTATCTTTTTCACTTTATATACACATTTATGTATTTATTTCGCATGCGCTTAGTTAGTATGTATTAATTTAATTTTTTTTGAAATGTCAATCTGTAAATCAGAAAGTTTCGAAGAAATACACCCCATCAATTTATTATGATATGGTTGTCACTTGTTTCTTAGTAGATGAAATATGTCGTGTGGTTGTATAATAAAGGCTTCTAGATCCATAACTACAGGTCCATCACTCACTTGAAAAAAGTAGTTTCACTTCGATTCACTTAAGTGCTCGGTTTCTGGACGGGATATGATTGATAGAATATATCATACTACAGACGTACTGGCTATTCCCGAGCCATTAGTCGAGTTGACTCAGAGCCACTCTAGGAAGTCGAAACAATCTGCTTCATACCACACAACTTGCACGGAACTTTGGAGGTCCTCTAGAGTATCCCATATCTACTGCCAAGGGTGGGTGGAAATCCCTGAACCCGGAAACAAGGTCAAAGAGTGTCCGTGCTCAATGAGCCGTTTAACGCCTCCATTTATTCTGGAACGCTTTTTTCCAACTCTCTAAATGCCTCAAAGATTGGTTCAATCTAAACCAAGTCATGATCGTTAAAAATCTCTCCCTCTAATGATTTGCGTGATGCTAGTTTACTGCTGTTTATTTGCACGCTCTCAAACAAAACTGTGCGTACATCATCGTGCTCACTGCACCGGCTGTATTGCAATGCAAAACTATGTAAGCCAGCGCCACATACTGGCTGAAAAACATACTGGCTACCCTCAATCCACCATCTGAGCTGTCTCAGAGCTCCTCAATATGCCTGTAGAGATGACATGCCAGTAGCACCCCGTCACCTGCATAAAATCCGCAATACGACAGGAGAAAGAACAGAGGAATAACGCATGTCCCGTTTTTAATAGTGTTCCATCAAAGCTTATGGCAGTCGAGAACGCAGTTCCTCCTTCCAGAGTTACAAAGTTCTTACATTCATTCTGATTTGACAGAGAATGGTGAGGTCTGCTCCCTAAAGGATCTTCTCTTTAATAGGCTTGAGAATTTCTTCGGTCGTTACTTCTCTTGGGATATAATAATTTTATTTGTAGGGAGTTTCGCTCTCTTCTCGTCCTCTAGCAGCCTTCTTAAGTTTCTTACACTTATTGGATCACGTCGATGACTCTTCTGCTTCTAATAGTAAAATTTTTATAACATGAGTCCCACGCTCCTTTGTCTTAGTTGTATTCTTCAAGGTAGACAACATTTATTTGCTGCTCTTTGGTTTTTACTTTTCGGATGGAAAGAAAAATAGGTTTTGGGGCAGGTTTGAGATTCCGTTTAACCTCCACTCACGACTGAGGAGCTTCATGAGGTTGAGGAGTATACTGGCTGAGAATGAAACGCATATTGCGTGCGGTACAACGTATACCCTCGCAGTGTCCGGCTATTTGCTTGCACACCACAATCGTGCTGCCGACCGCAAAGGAGGCGTAGCCAAGGAATACGACACCACGAAATCAACATCTCCAACACAGAGCTTGAACTACCTTGGATTCGCTTTGAGCTGGCTGATTGTATTTACTGCATGTCGACCGCCAACAATGCCTCGAGGCTTGGTTTCGATTGTCTCGATTCGATGTTGTGGTGATCAGTCTTAGCTGCAGTTCCCTGCAGGAGATCTCAATGTAGACATGCCGAAAGAGCCCTCTTCAAGCACCTTCAAGATCTTTAGTTGCTTCGAGATGTATTGTTTTCGACAACTCGTGACTAAGCCTATTAGAACAATTGAATATTCAGAAACTCTAATTGATTTATGCCCATATGGCATTAATGATATTATATTAATCCATCCCAACCAAAATTTAAGATCATGGTCTCCTTGTAGACATTTTCATTAGCCCAAAACTTCAAATAACTGGCCGTAAATTCCGTCCCTTTTGTCTTTATATTAATACGGATTAGCTTGATTAGGGTGCACATGGTTCGGGTATCATGTTCACGAAGGTTGAAGCTCCTAATAAACGGAAAGTCTATTTCTGTGACGAACTTGCCAAGAATTTAGATACCGTCATTTACCCACAGCCAAGATTTTGTAAACAATTTTTTAAAAAGTAAATGTTATTTTATACATCTCAAAATATTATATGGGTACCGCCCTTATCTCTTTGCTTCCGTTAGGAAACTAGCCGATAGCCCCATTCTAACTATGATTCGCTCCTATTTTCAAGAAAAACCAATTCAATACAAATGCCTCGCCTTTGTTTCAGCCTCCCGCCACTATCACTAGTAATCACCCTTCTTAAATGAGCAGTTAATGCTTAAAATTTACGTTACTAAAATTTACTCTTACGGAGGCTATTCACAAGGAGGGCTCGAAATATTCATATGATATGTACATTTGGTCCGGTGATCTTCATTGCCACATGATGCGAGCCAGAAATAGACTTCCCCTAATCTCAGAATATTACACAACGTGTTTTCGGAGTAGTTTAAAGTTTGCTGGTATAGAAATATGGAATAACCTGCCTTCCAGCCCATCCCCTGAAGAGGCCTTCATTCATGGATGCATTTAGAAGATCGATGCGTAAGTGGCTTTTGACGCAGCAAACTAGCAGTTTTAATTAGTTTTGATAGACAAAAAGTATCGACATTTGAATTTTTAAAATAATTTTGTTGGTTTTGAATATTAGTTTTTCTTTTCTTTTATTTTATCCCTCCTCCGTAAATAATAATGTGTGTATATAGTTTTATCTATCTATATGATATGTATGTTTAGATATGTAATTGATGTGCAGAAAAGTGTATGTACATATAAACATATATGTGTGTAACTGAGTATAATAGTCTATATATGAATTGTACGTTCTACTGTATCCATATATATTTATGTATTAATCATTATTATTTAATATATATGTATGTATATATATATATATATATATATATATATATATATATATATATATATATATACACATATGTATATGTATATATATATATATATATATGTGTGTGTATGTGTGTGTGTGTGTGTGTGCGTGTGAGTGTATGTGTGTGTGTATGCGTATCAACATGTGCTAGCTGTAATACAACTGTGTCGGTGATACTTATAGCATAACTGCACAAGCCTAGCTAGTCACCTTTTTGTGTGTAATTTTTCTTTTGGGTATTTATACATTACGTTTATATTGTTTTGTTTTTGTATATTTGTGCATTTTATTGTTTCATTGTTGCATTACTTGATTATTGTTATTATTATTATGTAAATCAAATTGAAAAAGGTCGCCTCATTGGTTTACATGTTACTTTAATAATGCTTCATGGAACACGTCCCTCCACACACGCAAGCGCGCACTTGCGTAATATAATTAACCTTTTGTATAATTAACCTTTTTCTTGCACAAGCAACCATCGTAATCTCAGTATAATAAAACGCGAACTAGATGGCGGTATTTATTTTAATTATAATCAATTACAATGTAGTTTTATAATTCTCCACTAGATGGCACCATTTATATTGTTTTATTTTTTATGAATGTTTTGAAAAAGGAATTCAAATTTGTATATTTTTCATATTAATAACTGCATTATCACCGTTATCATTGAAACAATGGAAGAAAAAAATACTTATAATTTAAAAAACTTTGTGTTTCGTGTTGCTTAAAAAAGAATATCTAGAAATCGTTTTTATTTAGCACACTCTACACATTTAGAGCTGTCAACCGCTGTACCCCTTAACTTTTCATCTATTATTGTTTAAGAGGATATGAATAATTGAAAAAACAACATGATTAATGTGAGAGAATGCCTCGTGACGAAATACAAGGTTTCATTCTCTTGCACGTCATCGCGAGCATCTTGCGCCATTGAATACAGATGATTTCTATTTGCTAGCCATCCTAGGACAAAGCACTTTCCAAATCTATACAGTTATTTCTATATAGTTCTTCCTATTCCATTCTATATAAATGTCGTGTTATTTCTTTCATCTGAGCGCTATGGAGAGCCATAATAGGAATACTATATTCATCAAACCAAACATATTATTTGCGTTTATTCATACTTTCATGAAGAGCAATGTCCGCGGTTCAGACACAGTATTTTACGTAAACCAAACTAGGCGGACAAAACCTGTACCTAGATTGCCAGGAATTGATGACTAAGCTTTGTAAATAAACCCTTAAACGTCACGATGCTAAGAGTAGAGGAGGGTGGGGTATAGTGGACCTTTTTTTATAAACGGATCAACTCAATAAATAAACAATTTGATACTAATTTTCAGAACTTGATTTCTAGGTTGAAATATTAACTAATGAAAAACTTGAAATTTTTTGAAAAACATCAACAATTCGCAGTAACAAGGTTTTTTTTGAACAGTGACCAGGTTTTTTTAAGTGAGAAATGATCCAATGTGTCCCGCAAGGGGTTACACTGAATTAACGTGTGGGATCAGTGGATCATAGTGAGGTGAGGTACAGTGAATCACCATGGTGAATTACCATATTATTTTTATTGGGCCGCAGTATCTATGTTTAATACTAACTATGTCTCATGGTTTCACGCGCGTGAAATTCTAAATAAAAAAAAGATTAGATTTTTCTTCTCTCATATGCTGCCCTTGGGTATAAACTATTACCCTACTAAAATTCATGAAAATGCATGCAGTAGATTTCGTGTAATTTATGAGAAAATTAACATGCAGACAAGCTGACGAAAATTCTAAAAACAGATTTTCCGGCTTCCATTGTCATATTTTATGTTAAATCAGTTACTCTTTTTAAAATATTTTCCACGTACAGATTTCACTTTGTTGGAATTTTATTAATAGAGTTAAATAAAAAATTCGTTTATTTAAATAATTGCTTTAATTCAAATTATTTTATAGTTATCAGTTTTAAGTACATAACTTTTATTAGACTGTTGTAGTTTCTAAACACGTATTAATTCTAATTGTTCCAAATCAACTCAAAGAAACAGAAAAAATAAAAACAATCTTCTAATTTTGGAAATATGACTCCTACGATTTGCGTTTTGGTTCTAAACTCCGACGCCTTGCGCACCAGAGACTGATAACCTGGACTCGATATAACTCAACTTGAGTTGGTTTAACGCATTGAAAGAAAGGCAAGACAATTTACGTCATTCAAGTATTTCACTTGAACAGTCAAATAATCAAGTTAAATATTAGAAACGTGACCATAATATTAGAAAATATAATAAATGCACAAATTATATAGAAGCTTTTCTAATTTACTTAGGAAATTTTCTTTCGTTTGTATAAAAACAAAAAAAGAGGAATTAAATAAGAGATTGTAACTCTATAACACGAGGTAGATGGACCAAAGTCTATCAATATTTTCTGAAAGCGTAGACAATCCATTTTCTTTTTCAAACTATTTTGTCCATTGTAAAACAGATCGAGAGAAATAAATCAACGAAATTGTTCGTCTTGTGTGAAGTTGAAAATGAAAAAGAAAAAAACTAATTAAATGTAATACCAACTGGAAGAGCATAATTTAATTTCATAACGGAAAGTATAGACGAGACATATCGTCTTAATCTTATTATTTTTTGGTAATTAAAAAATTTAAAAAATCACTTCTTTAGTAATAAGACAGTGAGTGCGAGAGTGTATGTAGACAAATGTAATAAGTGAACCATATCGTCTTAATCTTATTATTTTTTGGTAATTAAAAAATCAGCACTTTGGGAATATAAAAAATTAATTATGTCGTCATATTCTTTATATAATATATGATAATTAAAAAAACACCACTTTAAGGATAAGTTATGCGGGCGCAAATGACTTAGAAAATAAAAAAAAAACCTATTAAGTATATTTAGAATTCGCACTGCGAGAGTTTCGGATACATGGTAACATGGAAGTACCATTAAATTATTTTTTTTTTATTTACTTATGACATATGGTAAAAAAACAGATACAAATCATAGTGTGTTACAATAAGTGAGATTCTTAGGTATTAAGTTAACTTGTAATTTATCATTCCCACGTCAAAATAACGTTCTACGTACATCATCCTTAAACTTATGTAAATATTAGTATAACACATTAAATACCAAAAAATTCTAATACATTAAATTAAATCATAAAATATTTAATATTAATGAACAACTGTCCCAGATAATAAATATATAAAATTGTGAAAATAAATGATTAATTTAAAATTTACGATAATTTTCATCAGTAATAGATGAAATAATAATAATAATGCTTATAAATTAGAAAAGCAGACACAATAAAAATAACTCGACCCTCTCCCACTACCTCAGTCCCTCCTTCCCTAATAATCCTTGGTACCAATACTATACACACATACACACATATTTAAAGAAAACAAAGATGGGAGAGCCAGAGCGTGCTATTTACTCCATCTCGCTCACTCATATTGACAACAAAAGCGCTGCCCAGCCAATGCGGAGCTTTTTTCCCCATCCCGAATATCCGTTAAGAGGTCCCACTTCCGTTTCATTGCAGCGTTCGTGACGTTTCACTTTCTTTCAGTTAGCTACCCATACGAGCATGTATTGAAATAAGAGCTAGCGAATATGCCCAGAGAATGTGGAATGTCCTGTTGCGATAAATTTAATTAAAAAAATGGGGTGTGGCTGTGTCATGGACACGGCCGTATGTTGTACGTGAATACGTCTATGTAACGCATAATTTCAACCACCCCAGCTGCAGATGTACTGGCACCGTCGTTGATCCGCTCGGCCGCATTCATTCTTTTACGTTCCCGGCACCGCTTGATTCGGTCATATGGTGTTTTATTATTACCATTCGATTATTCTTGAGAAGCCCTTTCCAGCCGTATACGATCTCTGTATTTGGTTTTCACTTTTCGACGCGTATAGGCCGACATTATATATTTTTGATAATATTTTTTTATTCTAACACCTTATTATATTCACTGTCACTACTTTAAACTAATGTTTTATATACAATCGATAGATTTTGATGACAGCTGGCGATTAAATTTTAAACGAACATCGTAGCTTTTCCGAATCAAAATTAGGAAAAATATACGAAATTGCAAATCTCGATACGCAGCGAAATAACCTCAAAATGGCGGCGCTTCCCCCTCCACCGCGCGCGATGCGTCACTATTCTCGCTTATCGTAATGAATTATTTGATCTTTTAGCTATCCAGTGGTATAATTTAATTTTTGATGTAGAGGATAGGTTCGAAACTGCAACGCCAAACTGTATCCCCCGATTATGTTATCATTAGGTTTTTTGGATTGCCCCCGTATGGTAGCAAATTTAAAGATGTGTTAAGGTCAAAAACACTACTTTGGCGATAAGACCGTGAACGCAAGAGTGTATGTAGATATATGTATTAAGTGAATCATATCGTCTTAATATTATTATTTTTTTGGTTATTAAAAAATAATTACATTAGCGATAAGACCGTAAACACGAGGGTGTATGTAGAATTTATGATAAGTGATCATATCGTCTTAATGTTACTATTTTTTGACAATTAAAAATCACCGCTTTAGCGATAAGACTGTGAATGCAAGGGTGTATGTGGATAAACATAATAAATGAATTATGTCGTCTCAATCTTATTCTTTATATAATACGTGATAATTAAAAAAACACCACATTAAGGATAAGAGATTCAACGTATATATGTAGATATACATAATAAGTGAATAATATTGTCTTAATCTTAAAAATAATCGATCACAAAAATGCTGTTTTCAAAAAATTGGAGTAATAGCTAGCAAAGAAGAAAGATATCTATAAGAACCTAAAGGATTGTGTAAAAATTCTGCAGAAACGATTACGAAATATATTCAATATTGATATCTTATAATATTAATTGCCTATGCCAAATTAACTGACACAGAAACTGTTGACTTAAATTAATATTTGTGTCAAGCTTCATTTTTTCCAATGATTATACTTTAACTTTTTCTTTTTTCGAGTTTTACGTGAATTTCCCCGACGACTTAGATGTGTTTTCCGAATTAATTTTATGTCTTCTTCAAACAAAATATTACTTCGCTTATTTAAGTTAACGATGTCACATTTATAATCGTATTTAATTGGATATTTTATAAAAGTTTTTATTCTTTTTTTTGTAGAAATGTTAGAACACAAGTTTATTTCTTATTTAGTGTTTAGAGAATATTTCACATAAAATAAAATAAAATAAAGAGTCAGGTTAGTCTCATGAATTCTTACGACATCTGCATACGCTGATATCTACTGCAATATTTGCAAGGGAATCTCATTTCCAGTAGAAAAAGTATAAATATATTATTATGAAAAACTTTCACACTACATAAAAAAATTTTAAAAATATTATTTGTCTGATGGGCAATTTGTTTCCTGGGGCCTTTATTTTAATTTTCTCAGTGAGATATTTCTATAATTCCATACTTCAAAAAGGAAAAACACAACACTTATACGATCATTCCCATGTCTGTCCATCTGTGTGTTACAGCCGTTTTTCTCAGAAACCGCTGATCATAGACAATTTAAATTTGGCGAAGTAATAAAAGATATTCTAGACTCACATCTCGATGGATAATACTGAAAAATATTTACATGGAAATTTTAGGCAGTGCCATAGAAATAAAGTTTCGATTGTGCGATCCATAGGCTCAAAAATGAGAAAGCGACAGCTATTGTTGACGACTATCATTATCTCGTTCATGAGAAGCCAGGGATGTATTGGGATTAATTTAATACTTTGTGTCAAACTACGTCATAGATACAAAGACTATTTTTTTACTTAATGGCGCTCATTTCCTTTAAGGCAGAAAACCTCTGCTAATATCAATTTAAGAAGAGAAAGTTGGGCGATGTTGATAATATCATTTCTTGGATAAAAAATGTAAACTATAGAGTAAAACAAAAATTATATAAATGTTTTTCGATGCAAACTGGGAGTGACAAAGTTACAATTGGCAATTATATTTCACATCTGATTTAAATAAATTTAGTAATTATATATCCTTGCGTGTAAATAGTGAGATGATAAAAAATCGCTGAAAATATTTTATAAGTAATAAGTTATTAAAAGAGCATTATATCATGTTTCTCGTAAAAATAGTGTAAACAAATATTTTATTTAATGTTTACATACTTATGAAATAATCTGAATCTTTCTATCACTTCGCTACTTACATATAAATCATATTATATGCTATTATGGTAAAAAAATATTAAAATAAAATAAATGGTTTCGTCTTTAAACTTTGTTTAACACACATACATACACACGCGCGCAAACACACATACACACACGCGCACACGCGCACACACCACGCTCGCGTATACATACATACTTACATGTGTGTGTAGCCATAGACATAAAATTATCTGTGAATAATGTGTACGATGAAAATTAAATTCATTTCCAATACTCCCCTGGATTCTGATGAAAAAGAAATCAATAGTCGTCAAGAGTTGCTCTCTCACTTTTGAGCCTACAGAACAATAGGATCGCGCAGTCCAGTTTTCATATTTACGGGAGGAGCAAAGTACTTGAAAATATTTTTAAGCCATGTGTAGTGGGGATGTTGTTTGAAAAAAAACTAGTTATTAGGGTCTTAAAAAGGTTTTTTCATTAATTTTTAGTATCTGCAGATATACGCTGAACATATACGAAAAAATGTATCCTGCCTCCCCTCGTATTTCCGAGACTACTGAACCAAAAATTATGAAAAAAGAGACTTTTCAGAGACCCACATCAGGGTTGTAAGAAAACTGTAGTGATAATTCTAGATGTCATAATTTTTAAACATACCTGCACCAAGTTTTTGCCAGCGAAAGGTGACAGTATGCACTAACTAGGGTAGGGTTTACGTTGTGAAAAATTTATATTTTTAAATACACTACATGTCCTTAAATGTTTAAAAATACATTTCAATGTTTACGGAATCCCCGTAGAGCGAGTTCTACTCGTATATTGCAGGTTTTTCATCTTTCAACACTCTACGGAATTGTTTCGTTCTCCTTCCTTGTTATTCAACAGAGTGTGTAAGTGTTGGAGAGCATTATAAGAAATTGTAACAAAATAACGTTGCGAGAGTGTGATAGCACATTACGCTTCAATAGAGCGTTAGTGCAAGTCAAGTGGTGAATAAAAATTACTTATATATATATATATATATATATATATATATATATACATATATATATATATATATATATATATATATATACATATATAAAATTTTACAAAACCGATCCTTATGTTCACGCATTTGCATATGTGAGTTCTTATCGACTACGCAGAATATAGCATCTGTATTTTTGAAGAATAAAAAATGAGCTATTCAACGATAGACATTGTCATCTCTTTTGATATAGGAAAAGTTCGTGATGAACAATGCACAAAAGAAACAACAATAGCGCGATATACTCGTCGATGCTATTTATGAGTGTTTTTGGAAGTATACAACTTTAAAATTTAAAAAAAAAACAAAAAACGTAATTAAATGTCATTTGTGTTTAAATACAATTTCAGGCATATGGGTGCCACAGCTGACTCGAATAAAGCGCAATCTTGAAGTTCAACTCTCAACTGCTTTTTTGAACAGTTGGGTTTGTGTATTGGCAATAACGCACCCAATTTTGTCTTCCAACTGGTCCAACGTCTGTATTTTATCGGCATAGACTGGCGACTTTATTATTCCCAGACAAAATAATCCATAGGTGTCCCTGTACGTTTAATAAAGCAATTATTGAATGTACAATAATGTAAATATGTTATATGCCTAATATAATTCCTGTAATCGCAGGTTCGACATTATTGTATACAGAGTAACAATATAAAGAATTAAATACGATTCAAAGTATATACATAATTGCTAAATCAAGTGAAATATTTAAATACAATGTTTTACAACGCAAAATGTTGTGGAGATACATGCGATAATAAGATAAATGATGAAATTTATTTATTTACAAAAAAAATAAAACATCCCAACAATAATTTATATGGTCGGAGCTATTATTCGATTGTAATCTCAAATCAACACTTGAAATTTTTTTTAGTAAACTTTGTTATGATAATGTATATTAAGTGAAACATTTAAACACAATGTTTTCAAACGCAAAATGATACAGAAGACACCAACATTAACAAGATAAATGATAAAAAGTAAGTTTTTACAAAAAAAAACATTAAAACAATCCCCAAAAGTAATAATATCGTTGGAACTATCATTCAATTGTAAACTCAAATCATCACTCAAAAATACTTTTGCAAATTTATTATGATAATGTATAATTCAGTGAAATATTTAAATACAATGTTTTCCAACGCAAAATGATATAGGAGACACAAGCAATGATAAGATAAATTATAAGAAGTAAGTTTTAAAAAAAAATAAAACATCCCCAAAAGCAAATTATATGCCCGGAGCTATTATTCGATTGTAAACTCGAATCATCACTTGAAAATACTTTTGTAAATTTATTATGATAATGTATAATTAAGTGAAATATTTAAACACAATGTTTACCAACGCAAAATTATATAGGAGACATTAGCAATAATAAAATAAATTATAAGAAGTAAGTTTTTACAAAAAAATAAAACACCCTCAGAAGCAAATTATATGCCCGGAGCTATTATTCGATTGTAAACTCGAATCATCACTTGAAAATACTTTTGTAAATTTATTATGATAATGTATAATTAAGTGAAATATTTAAGCACAATGTTTTCCAACGCAAAATGATATAGGAGACACAACCAATAATAAGATAAATTATAAGAAATAAGTTTTTATAAAAAGATATAACATCCCCAGAAGCAAATTATATGATCGGAACTATTATTTAATTGTAAACTCAAATCATCACTTGAAAATTATCTTGTAAATTTAAGCAATATTGTAAATACTTTTTGTGATAAAAATATCACATTTGATTACAAACGGAATTAAGAAGTTTGCTTAAATATAAATAAAGCGTTGATTAATATAATAGTTGGTTATCAACATAACAAAATATTATTATTGACTTTCACTGAATTGATTTTGTAAAGGAAAAAGAAGATAATTGTGAGTATATTCCAAATTAGAGCAAAATTTTAGACTGAAATTTTGATTAGTTTGACGTCATGCTTTTTTATTTCATATGAGTTTTTACCGTTTATATTTTTTTAGGCTCTTAGTTTTCTTTTCTTTTTCGTATTACAGCCATTTTGTTATTAGTATATATAGATATAAATCTGAAATGAAATAAATAATCAACTGTGAAAAGACTTTTCCACACTTTTTCCATAAGGTGAAGTAAGATGTTTGTGGAATATTTTTCCTATAATTGCAGATTTATTTTAATTGTCGGTACATATAAAAATTACTGCATTTAAAGTAGCACTTTACTAAAAATATTTTTTTTAGGTTGAAGAGATAGGACTAAAAGAGATAATATGCAGATTGTACATCATCGTACTCTCCATAAATAGATGTATCATATTAAACCATAACAATTTTCATAAAACGTTGAGAAGCACTTGACCAAATTGATTTGTCAAAGGTATTAACAGATTCTATAATTAAACTCGTATTAAAAATAATATTTTGTAAAACATTATTTTCGCGTATACAATTTAAAATAATTCCTAGAAACTCGAAACTATGGCATTCCAAATTATTTCTTTTTATAATTTTTTGAAAATTTGTCGCTTTCTGAAAGTTGTGCCCTATTCTATTTCCATTTTATAATTTACTAACCTTTGTCCGAGGCTCTATTCGCGTGAAAATTTTCTTGTTGAACTTTGAACTCTCTGATAGAATAACTTCCTCTTCCGCGCTCTAGCGCCGCCGCCCTTGTGTTATCCGCGTGCTTATCCGCATTCTAGAATACTTTTCATAAATAATAACGCATCTGTACAAACTGAGGTATATACAACAAATATTCTAGGATAAACATCCCGCATCGTAGTGAAAACTCATCCAATATAATTCAAGTTATAATCAAACAGAGTGGAAAACATACAATCAGATGTTGCCTCTTCTGTATATATGTGATAAAATATAGTCTATACGTGTTATGTGACTTGAAATTGTGAAGGAACTTTTAGATTTGGGTAATTTTTAGGTTTTTTTTGGTTATTTCACTTATTCTTTTATCACTAACCAATTGTTAAAAAATTAAAAGCATAATTTGTTATAAATTATTAATAAAAATTAATTATCAAAATTGAGGAACAAATGCCGTTTAGAACCAGGAACATTTAACAATAAACAAAAGCCCAGCAGTCCTAGGCTTTTGTTTATTCTTTGGAAATATTTATAATAAATATTTTTTTGGATTTTTTAAAAAAATTATTTTTTTACAATAAATAATCATCAGCTGCAGATTTTTTTTCCAGATATGTTGTTTTAATGTATATTCTTAAATATGGTTTCAAAAAAAATATCTGAATGTTCCTGGTTCTAAACTGCATTTGTTCCGTATTTTGTAATTTAATTTTTTTTTATTTTTTTTCATTATAGTTACTTCTTACTTAATTTTCGTTTTACTGTATAGTTTATTTTTTGTTAACAAGTAAAAATGACGGATATCCGAAATATGGTTCCATTCCTCCCACTCTTGCAAAAGGTTCTCTGTGGAGGCTTCTCTTTCGAACCTGTGAGGGTTAAGGATTAATATATATCTGTGTATGGAGAATACGACGAAACACAATCTGCACATTATTTCATATCCTTTTAATATAGTCTATTCTGTTTTAAAACAATACTATTTTTAGACAAGTATAACTTTAAGTACAATAAATGTTTATATACACAATTAAACTAAATCTGTGTTTATACGAAAAAAATTGTAAAAGAATCTTATCATACTTGGTTTTTGTCCCTCATTTCAGATACATACATATCCTTACAATAAGAGTAGATGTAATACGAAAAATAAATGGAAAGTAAGAAACTAAGAAAAAAATATTGGCAGAAAATACTTATACAAAATCAAAAAGCATGACGTCAACTTGACAAAAATTTCAGTAAAAATTTGCTCCAAAATATAATATTATCACATTTATTTTTTTTAATCGTATCTTCTCTATCCTTAACGCCATCAAAATCAATAATAACAGCCAATAATAGCGTATGTATGTTTAGATAAAATCGTCATTTCCTTTTGTAATAAAATCAGATGTTTATATCTTTTTCATCTGTAATCTGCCCTGGTATGAAAATTTTGAAGAAAACCAAATTCTGATATTTAATTATATTTATAAGAAGCTATTAATGAAGATTTCAGTAAAATCTTTGAAGACGTTTTCAAAAAATCAAGATGTCAAATTTTTTCTCTTCGGTGGAATTAATTAAAATATTTATTTTCTTAAAGAAATTTAAAAAAGTCTGTTCTTAGTTTCTTAAAGAAATGAAAAAAAATTCTGTAAAGAAATTAAAAAAAGGAACCAGAGACATATTGGATTATGCACAAAGTAGAGGTACGTAGTTACCTAAATCTCTGGAAAATGTCTATGCAAGTCAACTGAGATCGTAACTTAACGTGACATCACAAATTGGGTTCAAATGTGAATCGAAAGATCGATTGAAATACCTATCCAATGACAACTTACTAGATTGGATGCGCGAACAAAATTACGCTCCCTACTTTACATACCAAAGGAGCAATGGCCAAAATGGCGAAATAAATTTTAAAAACGTGATATTTTTTTGAGTACATAAAATCAAAAGATTAATGACCGCATACACCACACTGAATCGGGACTATTAGTCGGACTTACTGACAGTTAAAAACGCATTTCGTATGGATATTTCAGAGGCCTGACCGTGCTATGGGGCACGATTGGTAAAGTATACTTTGATCCGAATCGATTAACAGTTAATGAAAAACGAAAATACACTTTTAACTGTCAATAGGTCCGACTGACAGTCCTGACCGTTTGTGGTACACGGGCGTCAATGATTGGTAATCAGGAAATGACAAAAAATAAAATACAATTTGTGAACATAAAACAACATAAAAAAGGTACTCCAGTAAATGCACGTATTATATATTTTTAATATATCAACAATTTTGAATAAAATATGGAAATAGGACTATTTTAGAAACGATTACAAATTCATATATATATATATATATATATATATATATATATATATATATATATATATATATATATTCAGTATCAACCGTTTTTTAAATATGTAGGTATCCATTGCCTAAAGGAATTAAAAAGAAACTATTAAATGACATTGACATCGATTTTTCTTTCTTTTCTTTCTTTTATTCTGTGGCAATTATTCTCTCCAGAGAAAACTTTTGCCAGTGTCAAGTATAGATTTGTTGGTTAGGCAACACTGACTAGATTACACTCCGAATATCTGTCACTATTGCTTAATAAGGAAAATAAACTAAAGAGCAAAACAAAAATCAAATATAAGTATAAATACATCCATTTTGTTCTCTCTGGAGAGAACGAACACTATATAATCAAAGATAAAGATATCCATTTTGTTGTCAAAATGAATATATTTTTCGCTTTTTACGAGTTTAGGTCACTTTTTCGATGGTATTTTTCGGTCCTGCATCATTCATGTATTAGTTTGTTATATATATTGGATTGCGCTATTCGTATCATTCTATCGGCTCAAAAATGAAAGAGAAATTATTGACGTCTTTCGATCCAGGGATGTATTGGAAATTCATTTAATACGTTATATCAAGCTACATCATTGACATAAAGACTTTTTTTTTCTTAATGGCATCGTTTAGATGAAGAGCGTTTGCCATTATCAACTTAATAAGAGGACGCTAAATGGTACCGACTAAGTAATTTCTTGGATTATTGTTTATTGCTTACAAAAATAAAATCCAGAACAAAATAAAAATTAAATAACAAATAAATAAAACGATTTGTGCTGTATTTATTCGATACAATCTATGAATGACGAAGTTTCAATTGCTTATTATATTTTTCGTTTCATTGTAATAATTATATAATTGTTTACATATTCTTTGATAAACATATATTCATTTTTATATTAATAATTTGTTTGTTTTTTTTTATAAATATTAAGGTGACAAAGAATTCTGCAGATTATTTCATGAGGAATGAGCTAAAATAAACGTTCTCTGTCATCAAAAATTGCAAACGAGAATATTAGATAAAGTAATTTTCGCATTTTTGCCTCTCGCACTCCTTTCTTCCGGAAATTTTGCGCGCTTTTCCAATGCATACGTCTAGCTATACGTTATTAATACATGATGAAAGAAACAAGCATATATCTAAAAGTTATGAATACTTTGTATCCCTTTTTAAGTACATTGCGCACACGGAGGTGTGTGAGATTTGGCACAGTTAATGTTTATATGAAGAAGTGCAGAAAGTTAAAATTTATATATAATGTGTTACGAGTACATTATATTATGTATCACAAATACATTAAAAGATTCATTGTTTACGTTCAACAATAAAAGATTCATACTGTCAATTTCAAACACTTAATAATCTGTGGTCAAACATTTGCACAGAGTATATTGTCTCCGAAGAATTTTAAAATATCAGATTGACCAAATGCGCTTCATCTAAATAAATAATGTTCAAATTGAAAAATTTAATGAATTACAGTCGAATTTCGACCACTTGGTGACCACCATTTAAAGAAATACTAAAAATTTTTAATCAAATTATATCTATGAAATTTTGCAGAATTTTTTTACATTTGAAACAAAGTTACGTATATTTGAAAGTGTTATTTTTAATTAAAATTTCTTTGAATCATCCATTACAATAATATTAATGACCCTAAAAATGGACTCTGTTGTATATATTGTAATGACATCTACAGTAACAATGCTAATTTCCCGTTATGTTTATTGCTCGTAACGTCATAATGAGTTATTATTATATAGTATTTTTTACAATACATATATTTTATCGCAAATCTTTCATATATTGTTGATCATATTTCATTACTTAGTTGTAATAAACAACTATGTTCTTAGTTATTATTACTTAGCATTTTTTTACAAAACATATATTTTATCGCAAATCTTTCATATATTGTTGATCATATTTTATTACTTAGTTGTAATAAACAACTGTCTTCTTAGTTATTATTACTTAGTATTTTTTTACAAAACATATATTTTATCGCAAATCTTTCATATATTGTTGATCATATTTCATTACTTAGTTGTAATAAACAACTATGTTCTTAGTTATTATTACTTAGCATTTTTTTACAAAACATATATTTTATCGCAAATCTTTCATATATTGTTGATCATATTTTATTACTTAGTTGTAATAAACAACTGTCTTCTTAGTTATTATTACTTAGTATTTTTTTACAAAACATATATTTTATCGCAAATCTTTCATATATTGTTGATCATATTTCATTACTTAGTTATAATAAACAACTGTATTCTTAGTTATTATTACTTAGTATTTTTTACAAAACTTATATTTTATTGCAAATCTTTCATATATTGTTGATCATATTTTATCACTTAGTTGTAATAAACAACTATCTTCTTAGTTATTATTACTTAGTATTTTTTTACAAAACATATATTTTATCGCAAATCTTTCATATATTGTTGATCATATTTCATTACTTAGTTGTAATAAACAACTATCTTCTTAGTTATTATTACTTAGTATTTTTTTACAAAACATATATTTTATCGC
The DNA here is from genome assembly GCA_039881145.1 of Druceiella hillmani. Taxonomy (NCBI): domain Eukaryota; kingdom Metazoa; phylum Arthropoda; class Insecta; order Lepidoptera; family Hepialidae; genus Druceiella; species Druceiella hillmani. The sequence goes on from JAYKKI010000035.1 coordinate 7,351,545, forward strand.
AAATCTTTCATATATTGTTGATCATATTTCATTACTTAGTTGTAATAAACAACTGTCTTCTTAGTTATTATTACTTAGTATTTTTTTACAAAACATATATTTTATCGCAAATCTTTCATATATTGTTGATCATATTTCATTACTTAGTTGTAATAAACAACTGTATTCTTAGTAATTATTACTTAGTATTTTTTACAAAACTTATATTTTATTGCAAATCTTTCATATATTGTTGATCATATTTCATTACTTAGTTGTAATAAACAACTATCTTCTTAGTTATTATTACTTAGTATTTTTTACAAAACATTTATTTTATTGCAAATCTTTCATATATTGTTGATCATATTTCATTACTTAGTTGTAATAAACAACTATCTTCTTAGTTATTATTACTTAGTATTTTTTACAAAACATTTATTTTATTGCAAATCTTTCATATATTGTTGATCATATTTCATTACTTAGTTATAATAAACAACTGTATTCTTAGTTATTATTACTTAGTATTTTTTACAAAACTTATATTTTATTGCAAATCTTTCATATATTGTTGATCATATTTTATCACTTAGTTGTAATAAACAACTATCTTCTTAGTTATTATTACTTAGTATTTTTTTACAAAACATATATTTTATCGCAAATCTTTCATATATTGTTGATCATATTTCATTACTTAGTTGTAATAAACAACTATCTTCTTAGTTATTATTACTTAGTATTTTTTACAAAACATTTATTTTATTGCAAATCTTTCATATATTGTTGATCATATTTCATTACTTAGTTGTAATAAACAACTATCTTCTTAGTTATTATTACTTAGTATTTTTTACAAAACATTTATTTTATTGCAAATCTTTCATATATTGTTGATCATATTTCATTACTTAGTTGTAATAAACAACTATCTTCTTAGTTATTATTACTTAGTATTTTTTACAAAACATTTATTTTATTGCAAATCTTTCATATATTGTTGATCATATTACATTACTTAGTTGTAATAAACAACTATCTTCTTAGCTAACAAAAATGATCGGAAATAATATTGATTTTTATTGGAGTGTGGTGATAATGTCAACATAATGAAGTATAAATTACCTTTTCATAGCATTTTTTTCAGTTGATTACCATATTGATTACCACTTGCCGATGCCGAAGAATTGTTTGAGACATTGAGGAGATCGAATTCAACATCTGAAGATGAATTTTAACTTTTTTTTTATAAGATGAATTTACTACGAAAATCAAACCAATTATTAATATAATAATGTACATTCATATTTGATGATATTATTAGGTATAAATATAATGTATTACCTGGTTCTCGGAATAAATATTTTCAGCGCATGTTCGTTCAGTTTTTTTTTAATTGTACTTTTTCATCTAATGGACCACACGAGAAACGCTCATTTTAAAACGTATTGAAAGAAAATACTCGCATTAATTTTTAAATCACTTATTCCCAACATATTTAATCGTTGTTTACTTTTAATTTCATCCAATGTTAAGGATAATAATAAATAAATGTTTAAATTTAACATTGTTAATTAAATGGACTTATTTTGTATAATATTGCTTGTCATACGAAATATCAAACTGACATTAACATTGCTAATGATACAAATACGAAATAAGAGCGAAAATATGAAAATAACTTTATTTAAAAGTACTTACTTTTGAAATTACCTGTAGGGTTTTTTTTAACATTTTGCCCCTTACAGACAAAAAATATGTTTTCCATAATATTTATAGAATTTTTGAAAATTAAATTAAATAGATATGCTATATCGTTTATCGAACTTTGCATAAAACAAACATGTATATACAACCACCAAAACAAAAGTAATCTGTGTAAAATATGTTTTCCATTATGCTTCTAATGTTTATAGAATTTATGAAAATTAAATTAAATAGATATGCTATATCGTTTATCGAACTTTGCATAAAATAAATATAACATATACAACCACCAAAACAAAAGTAATCTGTGTAAAATACATATGGTGAAAACAATTCTCCAGTACACCCCTGGCTATTGAAGTAGAGAAAACGATAGTCGTCAACAATTCCCCTCTCTCTCTCCCTCTCTTGTTTTTAAGCCTACTGTAAGCAATTCTTAAATAAAATATTTTTTTAAGTATTTTTAGGACAAAAATAATCTAACGTTTGTAGTAACTCTTGCGTTTTTAATGTTTATAAATTTATATAAATCAAATTAAAAAAAAAAATAAACAATTACAATTTTGCCACTCACAAATTGCATTCAAATAACTACATGTAGCACATAAACATTCTATTTTACTTCGAATTTAATTTTTAATTTGCTCCACAGTTTACATTTTTTGTATGCAAGCAACAATGACAGGTATCCAGGAAATGATTTCAGTCAGTATCGCCTAACCTTCTCTTCTTAAGTTGATATTGGCAAAGTTTCTCCGTCTGAAAGAGGATGAAGGTTATTAGGTAAAAAAATAGTCTTTAAATCTATGATATATCTTGATACAACGTATTAAACATCCCAGGCCGATAAACGAGCTAATTATAGTAAAATATCTATGGTGAAAATGAAACAAATTTCCGATACACCCCTGGCTACTGACGAAAGAGAAATTGATAGTCGTCAACAATTGCTATCTCTCTCTAATTTTTAGCCTACAAAATAGTTTGTATCGTGCAATCTAATCTTTATATCTGTAGAGGATATAATAGGACACAATATACATTTTTTTCATATTGTCGATTCAAAAATTGCATAGAAATATAATTCCAAGATTTTGTTTATTTTTGATTCACAGTTTAAAGAAAACTTTATATTTTCAAATTCTTCATATTTAATTCTAGTAACACCTAAGATTGACAATATATGGAGTTTGGTGGCCTCCTTTTAAGGCACAAGCGGACAGACTGATGTAAGAACATGACAAAATTATATGAATTCCTTGTTTCATTGTGGACGAGTCTAAAATGGGATACTACGCAACGAACACTTGAAGGAAAGCTCCGTACCCTTAAAAACAAAAAAAACAACAACAATTGATCTATTTTTAAAATGATATCCGTCAATTTTTGTAATAAGGAAAAAACAATAGCCAACTAAACACACTTCAACTTCAAAACCATTTATATCGATCGCTCATTCATTCAAACTTAAAACGTCAACAAGGAATTCTAACGCGTACGTTACGCGCGACATTGAAAATTCTATTATAGACCTTTCTATTATCATTATAATCTTCCTATTTTCCATACAAATAATGATCGAGCTGCTTAAGGCTAATGGCTTAATTTGTAAAAACTTCCAAGTCCATATGAAGGCCAGTGGTCCACTATATTGTATTATGGCCTTTGTTTCTATTGTATACATATGAATGATCACGCGACTATTGATCGATTAACGCTGTATGACATCACGTTTCTAGAATTTTTATAATGTTCGATAGTTTTTTAGTGTGTTACGTAATAGCAGCAAAATTCGATGAGCTGTTAGTCTTATGCCCATATGCACCATGCACGGTCAAGACTGTCAGTCGGATTTACTGACAGTTAAAAACGTATTTCTGTTTCTCATTAACTGCCGGTCAAGTCGCAACAAGAGTCTACTTTACCGACCGTACCCTATTGCACGGTTCAATTCCTCAAGATCCATGCAAAATATGTTTTTAACTGTCAATAAATCCAACTGAGAGTCCTGACCGTGTGTGGTGCATGTTAAAATGAACTTGTCAAGTATGTGCAGAACTCACACAACGAGAGTTCCGTACACGTTTAGGTGCTCATAAGTATTTAAATATACGTAGTATTTACATTGAATTATTTACAAATATTAATTTTTTATAAAATAAACAAATTGTCTACTGTATCTTTCACATGTGTGAAAACATGACGCGAGTTAAAAAAAATTTACATCTGTAGCTATGATTGTAGCTACAGATGTAAATTTTTCCTATAACTTTTTCTAAAACCTATATTTTTTCATTACTTTCGGAAATAAAGGGAGGCTATATTTTTAAATTCTTTTTTCAATATATCTCTAGAGGTGTTGAAAAATATTTAAAAAAAAAATAATTTGAGAACCTCAAAACTAGATCTTTCCTATAATAACCCACACTATATATGGCATTGAATATTTTGATTATTACCTATTGAAATAGTGTAAGTTAATATACTTTATTACTTTGTCAATTTTTAAGTTTCTGCTTTAAGCAGTTTCTGAGACTATGACAGACAGACGGACAGACAAGTCAGTTATTTTATAAGGGTTCCGTTTTCCCTTTTGAGGCACGGCACCCTACTTATATGGATTATCGTAAACATTGACCGTATATGCATATATTTTGTCAATCAGCTTACTTTATTAATTAAATACATCTTTTTTACAAAATAAACAGTGAAGCGAACATAAAAATACTCAAAATAATGTTTAATTAAAAAGGTAAATTGCATAAAGATACGACCGCCTCGCTAGCGCATCGATTTCTTACTGGAGACTCCGTTAATAATAACATATGGATTTCGCAACAGCAGCTTAGAGGGGAGGTGAAATTAGCGTAGAGCAGAAAAGATAATCGTCTGTTTCACTCTATATTATTTTATTTGTACATGTGTGAAAAAGACAAAATCTGACACAAAAATTATTCGAATTTCGAATTATTTGTATTTCGTATAGAGAAGTATATAATACAAACTATCACTTTGCAACTCATCATGAAAGTCGCTTTGACTTCTCCATTAGAGGATCGTGGCTCCACGGTAAATTGTCATTAAAGCTAATTTACATTTCTTAAACCTTATTTTTACTCTGAACGACTATTATTCTTTCACTCATGTGACTGCTTTAAATTTTTATTCAATTTACCAAAAATTAAATAATTGTTTGAACATAATTTTAACTGTCAAAAAGTTAAAATAGCATTAACTATTTATGCGCATATGATTTAACAGTTAAAAATATATTAATTAGTTCCTAATTTAATTTATACATTTGCCTTGGTAAAATGTTTACAATACCCGAAGTGACTGCGTAATCTTCTGTTTTTCGCTCTAATGATCCTTATATACGACCAGTATACGAGTATACATGTTACATAACAAACTAGGTTAAAGTTTAACTGTATCTATGAGTCCAGAAAAGCGCTAAACGGATTTCGCAATGTTTTCTTAAAAAAATAATTGTACCATAAGGTTTCACCCGAGTAGAATAATCTTAATTAAGGTGCTCTCCTAGCCGCGTTCAGTGAACCTCCGATTTCCTTCGCCAAATCACATCGGCCATCGGGATCGGTGTAACATCGGCGAAAGTCAATCAATAAGCCTCTCTCTCTCTCTACCTTGTACCATTTAAGCAGTGTTTCCCCGACTTTTTTTTAAATTTGTTTATGGCTGCTTTTCCCCTATAAATTATAACATAATAATACTTATAGTCTATAATATGTCTCAAAGTAAACTTTAAAAAAAAACGACTGAAGTAAAACTTCAAATTCACAAAATATGAACTTTAAAATGGATTTACAATTTTATTCACTTTAAACGTAGAATATTTAATGTATTGAACAAAATAATAATTTATAAAATTGTTCAAGAACGAAATGAAATTACAAAATAATTAAAAAATCACCGTTCGCGTAACGCTAGCAAACTCACATATATATATATATATATATATATATATATATATATGTGTGTATATATATATATATATATATATATATATATATATATATTTCATGCACTGGCTATGAGAGGAAGAGAGAAAGAAAATGTGCGCGCGCACTGCTCTCTCTTGCTCCTACAGTGTGATACAGACAATAGGCTTGCAATGTGTCTTAGATATACGAAACATAACTGGCTATGAGAGAAAGAGAGAAAGAAAATGTGTGCTCGCACCTCTCTCTCTTGTCCCTACAGTAATATACGAGACGTAACTCTCTCTCTCTTTCTGTCTTCACTAACTTATATCTCCCTCTCAACTTCCGTTCGCCTCGCGGGATCACACTTTTCGTAACGCTCTCGTCACGCATTCACCAGCTTACTCCCCAAGTCAAGCGTGCGTAAAGAAGTTTTACTTCAATATATAAATAATTTTCAAAATCCAATCTACGATTCAAGAGATTAAGGAGAACAAACAAATAGACAAACCTTTGTTATATATTAGTACAGAAGAGGATTTTCACTAAAAAAATTTCCCGCTACGAGTGCACAAACAAATTAATGAAAAACACAATTTCATAGTTTCCAAACTCACAACGTTATGTCGTAAACATTTTTATAAAATAGTTAATTTAGTTATTCACTGAGTGTTTATTATATATATATATATATATATATATATATATATATATACTGGATAGACGAATAAAGGCAAGAGTGAGCTCGACATAATGGCGATGTTATATGTCAGAAAAAGGTAACGCAATAAAACCTTTTAGAAACTTGTTTCCAACGCAATCAGCATTTATCTTCACGCATTGCGTTCGCTGTTTTTTGACGATTTTGAAATTTATTCATTGCAATCTCAATAAAATAACTTTGTTTAGAACAATGATTAGTTGTTAATTTCTTGATTGTAAAATACGCATCAAAACAATCCAGACAAACGCATGTTTTCCAGGTAAATTGTGAAGGAATGACACCAAACTTTTTAATGAAATTTCATAAATGAATATCTCATATATTGTCGAAATGAATATTCCATAAACGACAATTTACAGAGTAATATGCCTAATTACAGGTAAAAATAAGGTGTACGTTAAAATATTGTGATTTACGGAGTTTTTGTATAAAGATATTTATTTGATACTAACGCTGGTGTCAAACTATCTTATCGACAATCGATGAAGTTAATTAGGCTCCGTACTGTTGAATGAAATTGTATGCCAAAAGATATTTAGGCGTTGCTCTTATTAAAATGACGTTACAAATTAAGAACCTTATAATTTCATCATGTCTGTCCATCCGTCTTTTATGTATAAATCATAGCATTGTAGCTATGTCACGTTTATCACAGCGTTGTAGCTATGTTACATATATCACAGCGCTGTGGCTATGTTACATATATCGTAACATTGTATCTATGTTACATACATATATCATAGCATTGTAACTATTATACATATTTATATATATATATATATATATACACACACATCACAGCACTGTAGCTATGTGATATATACCACAGCATTGTGGTTATGTTACATATATCACAGCGCAGTAGCTATGTTACATATATCGGAGCATTGTAGCTATGTCACATTTATCGAAGCGTTGTGGCTATGTTACATATATCACAACGTTGTAGATATATTGTTTTTAAATGATATGGTTTAGAAATCTGAACAAAATCATAATAATATACCTTTATATTTACTACAATCGAAAATTCTTGTAGTATAGTTACATTGCAAAATTTATATAATTAAAAACAGAATATGTTCGAACACAGAAAAAAAGGTAAATCGTATATGATAACATAACACAAAACATAATAATATTTCCTATTAAATGAAACTACGTGATGTAGTATTATTTCTACTTTCTTCAAGTTCTTTACCATGACCTAGGTTTTGTTGTATTACAACATCTTCAGGTTGGCTATTAGCAAAGATTCTTGCTAAGATCTTTGCTAACAACCCACCTGAAGATGTTGTAATACAACGAAACCTAGGCCGTGGTAAAAAAATTAAAGAAAGTAGAAATAATACTACATCACGTAGTTTCATTTAATTGTGAACAATCCATTTCTACAAAATTAACGCCAAATATATTCAATAGAAACAATGATGAAAAATATTATGACTTTTCATAAAAATACAAGTTTCTGTTTGTTGAGAGTTGAAAATTGAAATAAAATTATTAAGGGGCATATTTTTTATTTTCTATGCATAAGAGTGTCATATTTATTATTGTAACCCAACACTAAATGGACTTGGTTGGTCTCGTTTGATATGTAGAACTTACCTACTTTCCGATGAGATAGTTTTTCCTTGTAATATTTGCTTCCATCTCTTTTAATTTTCCTTTTATCTGGGCCAAATTCCAAGTCGAAATTTTCCTTCGAAAATTGGCATAAACTTTCCTCATTTTTGAAAATAAAAATAACATTTATTAATAAAGAAATACTTTGACATTTATTACAAATATTGTAACTGCTAGTGGCGCCCTCTGGAATAGTACTCGTATTGCTTGAAAATTCGCATGATAATGGGTAAGGTAGGTATCTGCATTGCCGCTCGATTTTTGACAGAACTGTGACGTGAGGTCGTCATTAGACGTAAGATAAATTCGATCATGTATTTGTTTGTTGAAGTCAAGAATATGATTATTTTTATTTACAACGAAATACCTGTTGTACATAATTTTGACGTTATACCTGTACAAGATGTCTGTACGATGTAGTGGCAATCTCAAAAATACATATCACAATTTTTTAGTTTTTCCTTGGGTTTTGTTGTATGAGTTTTGTCTGGATCTTTCTGCTGAATGCTTTTAATTTTTTTATTGTATTTCAAAATCCAACAACATAACTAACACACATAACTTTTTACTTTTTTTATACTTTTTACTTGCTTTTAATACTTTTTACTGTACTTGTACATGCTTCTACTATACAACCATCAAACCAGACTTGGGTGTTTTCTTGGATGTGGGGCTTTGGTATCCATGGGTGTCTATTACTGACCAACACAAAATAATTTCGTACATAATATCTATACTATATTTTCATAAGAAAAAAGAAATATTAATAATATATAACATTATATATTGTTTTATGTGATATCTGTTGTACTTATTTCAAAATTATTATTTCTATCGCTGTCTTTTATTGTAGCCTTTTGTAGCTCTTTCGATAGAATAAAAATTATGTCACTCGTTTTGTTCTCCAAAATGACTGAGCTAAAGTTTATCTACCGTATATCATCTGTATAATAATAATTAAAACAAATTTATGACTTAAACATCAGTCTCTTACAGTTGAGCAAAACAATATTCATTAAAATACATAGCATAATGGCAAGTTAAAATCTGTATTAACTGAGAGAGAATGTTTATTTTTATTTATTTATGTAAAAAAATATAAATTATGACATTATACACATATCATCTTATATTAGGGTAGTAATTGTCCATATTTTCAGGATAAGTAAACTAACTAACCTCTAAGCATGATTGTTAGTACGTCAGAGTCAGTATACGTCTCTGTTCTGTGGATTACGAGAATGCTTATGCCTACTTTAAGATAAATCAAAAATATGTCAATTCAAATTAATATGTATATATATATATATATATATATATATATATACACATATATATATATTTATATATATATATATATATATATATATATATATATGTATATATATATATATATATATATATATATATATGTATATATATATATATAAATATTTAAAGGAAAGGAGGAAAAGGAAAGTAAAGAGACAAAGTTAGTATGAAATTAAAATCATCTGAGTATTTAGTATGTTAGCGTATGTAGGTACGACTTATGCTAAAACGTAACAGTTTTATTCGTAATCTCCATATTTTTAATTAACCCATAATTAAAATTATCTGAGTATTTCGTATGTTAGCGTATGTAGACACAACTTATGCTAAAACTTAACAGCTTTATGCGTAATCTCCATATTTTTAATTAACCCATAATTAAAACTATCTGAGTATTTCGTACGTTAGCGTATGTAGACACAAGTTATGCTAAAACTTACCAGCTTTATTCGTAATCTCCATATTTTTAATTAACCCGTAATTAAAATTATCTGAATATTTCGTACGTTAGCGTATGTAGACACAACTTATGCTAAAACTTAACAGCTTTATTCGTAATCTCCATATTTTTAATTAACCCATAATTAAATTTATCTGAGTGTTTTGTACGTTAGCGTATGTAGACACAACTTATGCTAAAACTTACCAGCTTTATTCGCAATCTCCATATTTTTAATTAACCCATAATTAAAATTATCTGAGTATTTTATACGTTAGCGTATGTAGACACAACTTATGCTAAAACTTTACAGTTTTATTCGTAATCTCCATATTTTTAATTAACCCATAATTAAAATTATCTGAGTATTTCGTACGTTAGCGTATGTAGACACAACTTATGCTAAAACTTAACAGCTTTATTCGTAATCTCCATATTTTTAATTATCCCATAATTCAAATTATCTGAGTATTTTGTACGTTAGCGTATGTAGACACAACTTATGCTAAAACTTACCAGCTTTATTCGTAATCTCCATATTTTTAATTAACCCATAATTAAAATTATCTGAGTATTTCGTATATTAGCGTATGTAGACACAACTTATGCTAAAAATTTACAGCTTTATTTGTAATCTCCATATTTTTAATTAACCCATAATTCAAATTATTTTAGTTTTTCGTATGCTAGCGTATGTAGGTACAACTTATACTAAAACTTAACAGCTTTATTCATAATCTCCATATTTTTAAATTGTCCATAATTAAAATTATCTAAGTATTTTGTATGCTAGCGTAAGTAGGTACAACTTATGCTAAATCTTAACAGCTTTATTCGTAATTTCCATATTTTTAATTTATCCATAATTAAAATTATCTGAGTATTTAGATGCTAATATATGTAGGTACAACTTATACTAAATCTTTGCAGCTTTACTCTTAATCTTCATATTTTTAATTTATCCATAATTAAAATTATCTGAATATTTCGTATGCCAGCGTATGTAGATACAACTTATTCTTAAACTTAATAATTTTATTCATAATCTCCATATTTTTAATTTATACATAATTAAAATTATCTGAGTATTTCGTATGCTAGCGTATGTAGGCACAACTTATGCTAAAACTTAACAGTTTTATTCATAATATCCATATTTCTAATTTATCCGTATAATTAAAACCCAATATATTAACAGCATATATTGAACCTTTAATATGTGAATAAATTAAAAATATGAATATTGTGGAAGTATTAAACAAAGTTAGGGAACTTTTATTTTAAGCCATCTTAATTTCTCAAAAAATTTTCCGTCTTGATATCAACTATGATTTTTTTGTTTTTTCACTCATGTTTTGGAACATAACAGAGAAAAATTTTCATAAATATTACTATATACATAAGGTGCCATTAAAAACAAAATATCTTGAGATAAAATGAAGGCATCTTCGAAATCGTCAAACCCCACGGTCCAGTGGCCTCATCTGTTGTCGTCAAATTTCACGGAAATCTCAGCGTCGCGTTGACCTCAGGCGACGGAATAATGAAAAAAAAATGTTTTCGATGAACAAAAAACTGTACGCGCTGTCAAACCCATTGTAGATGCATGACAATATTATAGGTACGAGGAATATGTTAATCTTTAAGTAGGTAGGTAAGTAGGTACTACATTTATATAATACATATATATATATATATATATATACATACATATATATATATATATATACATATATATATATATATATATATATATATATATATATAAATTTGCATAAATTTAAGTCGCTTCGTTAAGTTCATCCAGGAGATCAAGACAGATTGATGCTATTTTTAGGGTTCCGTACCTCAAATTGCAAAATGAAATCCTCATAAAATCACTCCCGTGTCTGTCAGTTCATCTGCCACAGCCGATCTTCTCAGAAACTATGTGACAGAAAATAAACTATGGGACAGAAAATTTAACATAGTAATACTTCTTGTTGACCCACATAGTCGTCATACGATCTTTCACGGTCCCCGCAAGACCTGGGTTCGAATCATGGCTGCTCGTTGAGCGGGACAGGACCGACGTTGAGATCTACTGGAAGAGATTGCTCTCGTATCAATATGCATCTACTGTGTGTATTAAAGTACAGAAGTAAAAAAATAAATAAACATTTTGCTCTTATAAACGTTTTGAAATAAAAGTTTTAAATAAGGATTAATACAATTTTTTTTAAATTGTATGTATCATTTTAAAAGGCTTATTAAAAGTAATACGAAAATATTTCTTTATAATTTTACATTGCGCGTTAAAATATATTCTAAAAATATGTAAAAAGAAAGCAATCGTCACCCTCCACACCCCCCTCCCCATTTCCGAAACTACTGAAACAATAACCGTGAAAAAAGAGGGTTGGTAAAATCTGACTGGAAAATTATAGAAAAGCTGTTACAATTATCCTAGATCTTATAATTTTTAATACGCACCATGTTTGTACGTTATGAATATAAATTGATAACGTAAGTAACGTACTTACGTTATGAATATAAATTGATAACGTAAGTAACGTACTTACGTTATGAATATAAATTGATAACGTAAGTAATGTAGTTACGTTATGAATATAAATTGGTATATGAAAATAGTTTATTTGAAATACTGCGTACCCTTAAATATTTATAAATGCTTAAAATTGTCGTGGTGCGAATTCTACTCCTTTAGCCTCGAAGTATCATATAAGTACTTAAGTATGCACATTAGAAATTATACTTCTTTGGTATAATACAAGAATAACTTTATTTAGCACGCAAATAATTAATGGAAATAGAATAATGAAAGTATTGGGGTGTGATTATAAATACGATTGACAAAATCTATATTCAATCAAATAATTAAGTTTTAAAATTTGTTTTCTCATACAGAGTAGTAAAAAAAATTATCTTTTCATCTAGAATTATAATTAAAATCATTTAATCATTAAATAAATGAGAAAATAATCATTTGTAATGCAAATAAATATATATCCAAACTTAACATCACTTAGAGAAATACGCGTAAAATATTCACAATAAATAAATGTTTTATTAGTATTCAGGCCATTATTAAATTTTAATTATTAAAAAATATTATATAAAATACAGATATAATTTAGATTTGTATGAATATAAAACACGTGTTGTTTAATTAAAAATACCTCAATAACTATCATGAATATAGTATCAGTTACTACACGCATGTGAATATATGTTTAGTGAGCAACTTCATGCTGTCATTTCTTGTTGCGTTCTGTGCTCGTGTCGTTTTCACTCTCATTAATTTTTATAACGCTTCTAAATAGTATAACTTCAATAAATTTTATATATAGATTTTTGCAATCGATTGACTTCCGATTGATATGACCACATAATGGTCTTCAAAAAAAAGAAAAGTCGCGTACACAAATAAAACAAATAAATTTGTGACTTAAATAGCAATCTTTCGTAGACTGAGAGAAAATATTTATTTTCACTTATTTATTTAAAAAATCCAATCATTTTTTTTAAGGGAGTGAGGGTAGGAACGTCCGTAAAGGGGAAAAAAAACGAAGTTAGTGTGAAATTACGTAAAATGTCACTTTCTGCGTCAACACTTGAACCCTCACATTAATAGAGCAATTCGTATGCTAACGTATGTAGGTTCAACTTATTCTAAAACTTAACAGCATATACTGGACCGGGTGCCATTTAGAACAGTTTAATAACAGCCGACGGCTAGTGCTCGTTCGCATATCGTCAAAATTTTGGTTAAATTTTACAGTCATCTTACTGAGGATCAGAAGCCATAGCTCCAATTGATTCAACACGTGCCCCACATTTCAAGCATCATATTAAAATCTGTAAGATTTTACTTGCGTGTTACACTTCTATCACCAGCGCCAACTAATAAAGCTTGATTCGATTTAAATTATGAGACCTTTTTACCTTATAAAATATATTTTGATTTTTTGTAATGTTACGAATTTTTCTATTCCAAACTGATTTCTTGGAGAATCGATTAAAAAATTGGTTGCTAGAGATAGCAAAATTGCTCAAACACTTTGATTATAGACCAAGCTCCGAGGAAAAAACTATCGCATCAGACGGACGAACGCAAGGTATCGATCTTTTCAACTTGTTTCCGTAAGAAACAAAAAAAGGAACAACTCCTTTTACGATGTCGGCGTTTTTAACACTAAAAATATCAATATTTATCTAACAGAAATAACATTTCATAATGACTTAAATAAAATGCAGTTAACAACGACGTTAATGCGATTTTAATTATTCACCGGGCCAAGAGCACCGCGTGTTCATGAGATTGTCAATGGAAAGGTTAAATTGGATTCAAAGATAATGAGCTGTGGAAGGAGATGATGAGTCACGGAGCAGCGTGTTTATGCGAGGTAAGAAACTCGTGATGATTAAAAATAACATCGATCGGAAATGAAAAGATCGTGACCGGTAGTAGAAGTTGGTTTCAATGCATGTTTGTGTCGTGATGCCATCTTCTGGCCGCCTCCCAGGGTCCCTCCTAATGGCTTGATTCGTCTTCGAGTTAGTTCTTAATTTATGACACTTATCTCGCCAATTATATTGATATCCAATCTCTGTTACAATTAGTTCTTTTCTATAATCCCACTAGCATTATATTGAGGAAAGCTTTGTTTGTTTTTTAATAAACAAATTACTAAACCTACTAGCATAAACGTTTCGCGATAAAATAGCTTATAGTTTCTAGATTGCCATGGGCTATAAAGTAAACACATATATTGTACATTTTTTAAGATATAGTTAATAATGTCAATGTAGTTGGAGAAAAAGTCTCTAATCTAGATCTTTCATTACCAGCACTGGAAAAACTTATGAAACTCTAATAATATGTACGAAGAAAGGGTAGGTCTTAAAAAAATCTAGAGAAAAGTCTGTGGTCTGTGTAATAAGATCAACATAGTTGGAGAAAAGTCGCTAATTTTGGCATTTTCGTGACCAACGATGGCAAAACTATTACAGATACATTAATAATATATATGGAGGAATTATGGTCATAAAAGGTCTAGAGAAAAGTTTGTGGCTAATATTAATCTATTTTTATAGGTAAGCTAATTACTATAACTGTTTTACAGTTAAAAAAATGCGTAGTGTATATTAGAAATATGATTAATCCTTATTAAAATAAATATTACACGATAGTTAATAAGATCAACACAGTTGGAGAAAAGTCGCTAATCTTGGCATTTTCGTGACCAACGATGGCAAAACTATCACAGATACACTAATATGTATGGAGGAATTATGGTCATAAAAGGTCTAGAGAAAAGTTTGTGGCTAACATTAATCTATTTTTATAGGTAAGCTAATTACTATAACTGTTTTACAGTTAAGAAAATGCGTAGTATATATTAGAAGTATTATTAATCCTCATTAAAATAAATATCACAAGATAGTTAATAAGATCAACATGGTTGGAGAAAAGTCTCTAATCTTGGCATTTTCGTGACCAAAGCCGGCAAAACTATTACAGATACACTAATAATATGTATGGAGGAATTACGGTCTTAAAAGGTCTAGAGAGAAGTTCGTGGCAAGCATTAATCTATTTTATAGGTAAGCTATGGTGACAGTTTTAGTTTTTAGTTAAGGAAATGCGTGGTGTATATTAACGAATTTATTAATCCTCATTAAAATAAATATCGAAAGAAATTTTAAGTGTTTTCGATAAAGGTTGACCCTTCAAATATTATAGTTTGGATTTGTAGTTTAAAAGTAACGAAAATGTGTTTGTAAGCTAATGAATGTATAAATACGCATTTAATGACGTTTGGCGCGAGTTATTTGCGCGTGAAGAGGGGATCGAAGAAACCAAGGGCGCGGCACCGTTCATTAAAAAAAAAATTGCATTTAAAAATT
This sequence comes from Druceiella hillmani, assembly GCA_039881145.1. Lineage (NCBI taxonomy): Eukaryota > Metazoa > Arthropoda > Insecta > Lepidoptera > Hepialidae > Druceiella > Druceiella hillmani. The sequence goes on from JAYKKI010000035.1 coordinate 7,367,188, forward strand.
TTAATCAAATAATTACCCGGGTGAAGTCTTCGTACAAATCAGTTTGGCATAAGGAGTAAAAAAACTTGATTTGATGTATAAGATATATTTTAGGCATTATCTTTATCTAACCTGAAATGAACCCGTACAAAACCGAAGTGATCGTTTGATTTTAATAAAGCATTCCATCTATATACGACGATCACATCTAGACATATCTAAAATTGTACTGTCAGTCCTGTACTATCAGTATCTTATAGAAATAAAATTGTTAAGAACTAGTAAGTACAGAATAAACTTGTTAAGGACTACTAAGTACAAAATAAACTTGTTAAGAATTACTAAGTACAAAATAAACTTGTTAAAAACTACTAAGTACAAAATAAATTTGTTAAGAATTACTAAGTACAGAATAAACTTGTTATGAATTACTAAGTACAAAATATACTTGTGAATAAGTACTAAGTAAAAAATAAACTTGTTAAGAATTAATAAGTACAAAACAAACTTGTTGAGAATTACTAAGTACAAAATAAACTTGTTAAGAACTACTCAGTACAAAATAAACTTGTTAAGAAAAATCGCACTATGAAGTTTCCGTACACACTTCGGCTTTTAAACTTGCCTAATAGTACTGCTTTTGAACTTCTTACAAAAGTTAATATTATTTTTGACAATTAAATGAAACTAGGTGATGTATTATTATTTCAACTTTATTTAAATACTTTACCACGACCTAGGTTTCGTTGTATTACACCTTCAGGTGGGCAGTTAAAATCTTTGCTAACTGCATACCTGAGGATTTTGTAAAGAATCTTTGCTAATTGCCCACCTGAAGTGTTATAATACAACGAAACCTAGGTCATGGTAAAGAACTTAAAGAAAGTGGAAATAATACTACAACAAGTAGTTTCATTTAATTGTGGATAATGAATTTCTACAAAATTAACGCCAAATATCTAAATATATTATTTCTAAAAGGTGTTTTTTGGTCGAGCGGCTCGATCTCTTTAACTACTGCACCAAAAAAAATAAAAAAAATACCCACTTAAAGCTTATGTTTTCTACTTTGGGCGAAAAATATAAAAAAATTCGAAAAAAATATTTTTGTTAATAAAAAAATTAATTTTTATAACAATTGGCATGAGCGCCATCTGTGGGCGACACATCAAATATCTTAGCCAAATTGTATACTTGGAACGCGCTAGATGGCGATATAGTGCGAAGACTTCGCACGGGTCAGCTAGTATTCCATATTATTTTTGACCTTATATATTTTTTGCGTAGTCTACATTTTAAAATACAAAATTCTTTTTGTTTTAAGTCATTTATATGTAGTTTCTATGAGCTTTCTAGAGACCCAAACCCATGATATATGTTGATCAACTATCACTTAGCTGCGATAATTTTTAATTTTTCTTTTAATTTCGTTAAGTTTCGGACAAAGAAAATATTATTTACGTTATTCTTTGACTGAAAAATAGTTTAGACGATGACTTTTTCTCAGAAAATTGAAAAAATAATCAATTTTCTGAGAAAATCATAATTCATCCTTTCCATACATACAATCATCCTTTCCATACATACAATACTTGCGGACATTATTCAGCGCCGCTCAGGCGGAAGAACCAGCAAAAAACAACGTAGACATCTATCTGCCCGGGTAAGCACCGCGCTTGAAGCAAGTATTGGGTGTGTTAAAAAGAGTTATGTACAATTTATTCCTTTATAACCAAAGAATAGCATCTTTCTTTGTCCGATACTTATTCCTAGACACCGTATATATATATATATATATATATATATATATATATATATATATATATATATATATATAAATATATATGTATATATATATATATATATATATATATATACATATAATTTAAAAATAACTAAAATGGCCAATTCAAAGCTTTATATATTGTAAACGGATGCCGTATAGAAAAATTATTCAATATATACCATCAATCTTTGAAAGGCCCATTCAATGATAACCTGTAAAATGAGAAATGTGAATAAAAAATCGTCTCCTTTACTTGTAAGGAAGGTACTCTAAAATGTTTTTAAATGATTTTATTTCACACTTTTGTAGACATTATAAATGTATACAACCATGCCAAATTTCAGTTTTATAGCACTAATAGTCTAGAAATAATAGCTGTGAACTACAGATAGGCAGACAGACAGACGTGACAAAACTACAAAGGTCCTAGTTAGCCAGGGAACCCTAAAAATGATTAAAAAGTTCTATGAACTAAAACTTTATCTGTATCTGTTAGTATATATCACGCAAAAGCTAACAAAATTTATTGTTATTTTAGATTCTGTCTTAGATCAATATCTGAGATACTATTCATAACTTTACATTACCAGATTTTACCAGTATTTAAACTGTTATGGAATTCAAGGTCATAGAAAAAGAAATTTCACTTCACTGTGCTCATTACTAGACAGATAAAAATACCATATTAATCCATATCACTAATTAATTAATATATTAATCATTTCAACAGCGACATCTATTTCTTTTATAAATAACCTTTACAATATCTATACGTTGCAATCTAGTTTCGTAATTCTCCGCTAGATTACGATAGTTATACTATTTTCAATTAATGTGTTTAATAATGTCTTTATATTTACATATTACTGACTACTGTACCGTGATTAGTTGTTAGATTCTTGGACGACCTCCTGGGTGCAATCCAGAAAGAAAATGTTTGAAAATGTATAATTGTGCAACACAACACAATTTTGAGAATATCCATAAGTAGCAATTCCTCAGTGATAGTACAAAACCACGCAGTGTAGCAAAATTGAGATTTTGCGTCTACAGGTTCTAAGCGCTGATTGGCTCCTAGCATAACTTTCGTGATCTATATTAGCCAATAGGTAACCGTCAAACTAATGTCAAAATAATACTACGTATTCGTTGTTAACATGAAACTGACAACAAAATCGCGAATTCATAGTGTGACTAAAAGAAAGATAACAAGGTGTATACGTACTACCAAAAACAATTATATTTTTGTGAATAGAAGTTATGTAAGTGTGTTAATCTTGTTTTTAAAATATGTTTATTAGTAATTTATTGGTTAAATGATGTTGTTTCTTGTAATTATTTGAATAAACTGATGATATCAGCCCATATTGTCTTAGATTATAGTTACGCGGTTTTAGAACGATGCCGATTTTTTGGAAGATATAAACAAAAATTGTATCTTAGCAAGAATTAACGGATTTTATTATCCTTACCGCAATTTTCGATTCTTCGTTAGATATTTGAATATCCAAGAAAGGTATTTTTCTGCTTAATAATTTTAATAACAATCTAATAGACCATGCCCTGCCTATACATAAAATTTTGAAGTTTTATCAATTCGTGACTAATTGAAATTCTGTTAGATGTGCAAATAGCTTTTCCATGCTGCTACAATGTAATCGATATTGGGAACGAAAATGGCAATGGCAGTCCCGACGGATTTTCTTGGGTTTGTAACCCAAGAAAATCCATCAGGGCTGCCATGCTTATATTAACAGGTTCCTAATTTCTTTTAATTGACGGGTTTTCAGAAAAAAATATTTAGTCGTTTTTCAATTACAACAACTACAACCATTGCGGGTTTTTTTCCAAATTTTTATTTTTATGTATGAGTCGCATAAAATCGATTCACCCAATTTGACACATTGCATTAGTACACTGAAAACAACAAAGTACCTGCCTACTCTGGAGTATTAATTCAACAAATGTACCTATTTTGCCAATAGATGGTGCTATCTGTTTTTTGAATCAACAAGGACTTATGGCCAGAGGGACAATGGACCTAACTAGAGGGGAAGATGGAAATATACTTATAAAAAACGCGTCTGAATAATTTTGAGTGGTCCACGCATACGAAGCCCCTGGCACAGCTAGTTCAAAATATTTTTGTAACTGACGATACCTAGTTGTTACCCCATAGATTTTTCCATTCAGATATGGTTGATTACAACTCCCTTTATAAATCGAAAGGCTTTTGTACAAAAATTACGTTTTGTACAAAACCTCTGTTACTTATTAAGACTTAAGTCGTAAGTTACTCTGTTACCAAAACTCTCTGTTACTTATTAAGACTTAAGTCGTAAGTTACTCTGTTACTTATTAAGACTTAAGTCGTAAGCTATTCTGTTACTTATTAAGACTTAAGTCGTAAGTTACTCTGTTACTTATTAGGACTTAAGTCGTAAGTTACTCTGTTACTTATTAAGACTTAAGTCGTAAGTTACTCTGTTACTTATTAAGACTTAAGTCGTAAAACGTTTTGTTCACAATATATATTTCCATAATTTTCTTTGTATTTTATTGTCCTTATACAAGTTTTTATTAAGAAAACACCGAAAAAATTATTAAAATTGGATAATTTTTGTAAGAGATACAGTTTTTTTCGGGACAAGGGTAAATGACATCAAAAACAAAAGTTTCTTTAGCATTTTTAAGTAGATATGAGTAAAAAACGATGGCACTAAAATGGTTAATTATACAAATAAGCTAACGCAGGTGGCTATAAGTACGTGACGGTGGCATATAAAACAAATTGTACACTTTCATCACTTCTAACTTTAAGATAGACAGATAAATTAACACAATGTAAGAAAAATAATATTAAAGCTGTAATTTCGTTGCATTCTTTAGGTATATTCTACCTATTACTTCTGCAAAGTTACAGAACAAAAAGTAAAAGAAAAATGTATTTTTTATATGGAAAATTCTTTGAAATAGATGTGTAGGGAGGGCGTGGAGAGGCAATTGCGCCCAAATGAGCAACACTTTCTGTCGAAGTCTTTAAATTGCTATAACTTTGCTAAAAATAAACGTAGCGCCGCCAACTTAGAATCTTTTTCTTTTCAAAAAGTAAGGATAAACGTTTGTGTCAGTACTGCTCTGATATTTGCAGCGAACGGAAGTCACGAATTGCACACGCGTTATAGAACCCTCGATTTTCAACCGATTGATTTTACATTTGCAAGACGTATTTAATAATTTCAAAGGCAGTTAAATACTGCTTCCCATATTAATATCTGTATTAAATAAATGTAACTTAGAAATTAATAATCTTTCAAAACAAAAATTTTATTTAATTTCAATGTACTTATACGAATGTGGTTTTCATTAAAATAATTGCGATAATGTCCGACGTTGTGATTCCTTTTACAAGATTTTATTTAACTCGTTTCGTATATCTTTTTAGTTCAACATATTTACTTAAATTTTATCTATTATATATTTTTATAATTATATCTTTTTAGTTCAACATATTTACTTTAATTAAATCTACTTCTTATAAACCGACCGAGCTGTAATTATTGTGATGTAGCTCACCAATTGTGATGTGGTTGCCATGACAATACAATTTGATATTTTTTAATAAATAATTGAAGATGGCGGCGCCAATGCGGCGGACAAGTATTGTTATTTGTAATCCAATTCAGTTGAAATTCAATATTAGGCTATTTTAAGGTTCACAAATAACGAATTTGGAGTCAATATTTAAAAATTCAACAATCATGACCCGAATCGATTGAAAACTGATATCTGGGCACACTGAAGTTCCAATCATGAATTCGGTGTCAAAATTGAAAAGGGCGGCGCCAATACGTTGGAAAAAATTTGTGTACTGTGATTTGACTCGACTCGGCTAAATATTGGTATCTGGGACTAAAGAAAGTCACAAATCACTAATTTAAAAAGTCAGAAATACCAAAATGGCGTCGCGAAATAAAAGTTTGTAATTAAAAAAAACTCTTTTAACTTGAATTTATTTTATTTCAATCGTGACGTTTCAGAAATTCTTGTTGTGCGATTTATATTGTGAGACATTTTTTTTTAATTAGTTTTCGCTGTTGGATCCAAATATTTAAATGGTCACGCTTTGTGAAATGTTTTCAATATCAATTTATTTATATCATGTTATTTTGTTTTCCCAAATTAAAGAATTTCTAAAATGTTTTCCACAAATCTCAACTTGATCAGAAAACAATTACTGAGTTATACGCCTGTACATACGTGGAGTTATATCCGTATTGTATAGTAATAGCCAGATATATACTATCAATTGCACAAAAATAACTGTCCTCTTAACCTGCTTAGCTGAATTCCCTTTGTGTCTTGATAGTATTGAAGCAATTTAGTATAAAAATATTATGTTAGGACGCGGTATTTAGTTTGCTGAACTTATTAGTGCTATAAAACGCCAATATGGCCATATGGCGATAAATAATTATGTTGGACAAGAGTACCGTTGACTCTAATAACTATTAATAAAGTATTTTTTTTCAAACATATTTTAATGATGTTTATCTAATAATTTAATTTCTATTATCAGAAAAATTAAATACATTTATTTTCAAAGGAATAGACCGGAAATTCATGTTTAGTTCTCTTCGCCGCATGTCCGCCACATTGAGGATCGCTCGCATCTCAGGTTTCCATTTCCATAATCAGAAAAATTTAGTATATTTGTTTTCAAGGAATAGACCGGAAATGCATAATGTTTAGTTCTCTTCGCTGCATATCCGCCACATTAAGGAAATGTATGATTTTATTTTATCCTCGACTCAAAACTTTCGAGTTTGAACGGAAATTGTGTTTTATGGCCAATGCCCTTATTAAAAATTTAATATTCATTTTAATATGTTCTTTTCGGATATTCCAGGTCTTCTCAGATTCCGTAACTCTCTGTATTTCTTTTTATTTATTTGTTTATAATTATTCTAGTGTGTATCGTATCATAGTTTGGATATATTGTAATGCTGGCAAACTTTCCGGAATTCAAAGAATGAAATATAAAAAAGTATCAAATATCGAGGCGTTATTTATAATTTCTTTGATAAATGCGAAAAGATAAAGCCGGTAGCTCCTCGAACAACGTCTTCGCAAAACGAAAGCCAGAGCTAGACTAAATTAATAGGTATCGTTGCGCACATTTTCATACCTAAACTTTGTGTCACAATTGAATTAGCCATCAGCACAATGTTAATAAGTATCTAAACAATGCTTTGTTTAGTATTTTATTGAATTCAACTTCGTTCATGTTTCTATTATAAATAGTCTTCAAATTATTTAATTTTCCACGATCAACTTTTTTTGCGACCATCACGAAAAAAGCTTAGCTTTTTCAGATACAAAACTTAAGATATATTTTATGTTAAAAGATATTATAAATAGTCTTCAAATTACTTAATTTTCCGCGATCAACTTTTTTTGTGACCACCATGAAAAAAGCTTAGCTTTTTCAGTTACAAACCTAAGATATATTTTATGTTAAAAGAAATAGTTAAATAATTTTCTAAAAGTATTTCGTTTGAAATTGGTGACCATCTTATTTCAAAAACTATTAAGCCGATTTCTTTCTCATTTTGTAACCTTCTTTGAAATACGCTGTCGCTGATGGATGTATTTCCTACTTCGTACACTTTTATTGACAAAGGTTATACCGAAACCAATCCGTTCAACATTTTAAGAGCTATTAAAGATAGAAAGAATATAGTTGTTGTTTCTACGAGCGACGAGGATCGATAAAAATAATAAAGCGTTTTGAAATAATACAGTATTTCGAAATAATACAGTATTTGGAAATAATACAGTGTTTCAAAATAATACAATATTTCGAAATAATGCAGTATTTGGAAATAAAACAGTGTTTCAAAATAATACAATATTTCGAAATAATGCAGTATTTCGAAATAATTCAGTATTTCGAAATATTATAGCACTCGGAAATAATACAGTATTTGGAAATAACACAGTATTTGGAAATAATATAGTATCTCGAAATAATACAGTATTTCAAAATAATATAGTATTTGTGAATCGCGAAAACTAAAAAATAAAATCGCCTAAGTGCGTGGACGCCAAGTTGGGACACACAGAAATTAGAGTACCATAGTTTTCTGCATCTCTTAAAGTTGTTGATGAAAATTAAACGAAATAATTACATTTAAAATTTATATAATTTTTAAGTTGATTCTTTACATTCTGAAATTTAATGAAGATCTGACATGAATTTTATGAAATTTAATAAAGATCTGACATGAAGTTTTCTATAAATGGTTTCATACCGCACTGTAAAGATTTCTACACGCTGACAAACGTTCTGTAGGACGAATGACAAGTTTAAATTATCAGATCTGATAAGAATTCTGCTGAAAATGGTTTCACATCGAGAACCGTAAGGAGTTCTATATATTGAAAAACGTATAGAATTAACATCATTCGCGACTAACTTAAGTCTGAATTCACAGGTTTAATCTAAAGTTTCGTACACACATACCGCATCGTAACAAGTTCTACATCATAACAAACGTCGTGTAGAACGAACGTTATTCATAGTTATGTTCGCAAATCTGAGTTCTTAGGTGTGGCATGCAGTTTGCCATACATTGATTCATGATAGTTCTACTTCAAAAAGGCTTTATACGCCTACCAATTAAACCCGAATTTTAACAAACCAGAATCATAATATACATATACACAAATATATATATATATATATATATATATATATATATATATATATATATATAACATGGTTTTAACTATTATTAATATTATCATTACTATTACTAAAAACCCAAATAGCTGTCGTTGGTAGAACCAATATCGTTATATTCACCAAGTCAAAGTTTTTTTTTAAAATCTGTAATATCCAAATCTGTAATATCCTGTATACGTTGCTCGAGGATATAAACTATTACCGTACCAAATTTCATGAATACCCGTCAAGTAGACATTGCTTTATTGAAGAATATATTAACATACAGACAAAAATTCTGAAAACGCATTTTCTGGCTTCTTCATTCTATGCACTATGATTTAGTATTATTATTTTTAAAATATTTTCCATTTACAGAATTCTCTTTGTTTGAATTTTATTTTATGTATAGATTACATAAATATATATATATATATATATATATATATATATATATATATATATATATATATATATATGTATATATGTATATATATATATATATACATATATATATTTTTAAGTTTTTTTCTTCTTATCATAAAGCAGGAAGTGAGGCTACTTCCTGCTTTAATAGTCACTACAAATAGGTGGATTTGTATAAAACACTGTGTTAAAGAGATGAAGACAAAAGAAACATTATAAAATGATTAAAAACTTGAATTGTTAAAGGACACAGATTTACAAAAATATAAACATCTTTTGTTTAAACAAAAGCAAAATGACGCTTAATAAATTTGATTTACAAAGAAGCAGTCATTATTTCAAAATATCCCATACCGAAAGTAATACTTGACAGCAACTGTTGTAATTATCTGAAATATTAATGCACTTATAACTAACCCATTCTTAATTAGAGCGTGTTACATCAGACCACACATGAAAACAAAAGCCGTCTTTGTTCACATATCATTCCGTTTTGCATCTTCTCCAACACGAGATATTAATTAGCTACATGTGGAGAAAACAAATTTTGTTCCGTGCTAAGTGCAAATGAGCGAGCTAAACAACGTCTTAAACAGGATAATAAAACATGTTGTGAAACACAGTCATTACTTAATGAGATTTGCGCAAATTGGCGCTTTACTTGAACAAATCGTAATTATCTTAGTGTATGTTATTTCTTGTTAACTTTTATTGGCGCTTTGGTTACACAAGTCGTAATTATCTTAGTGTATGTTATTTGTTGTTAACTTTTATTCTTATTTTTATTTCCTAATTTATATCTTATTTTATATTTCTTGTTAACTTTTACTTCTTAAGTGAATGTTCTTGTTAGATTTTATTGGCGCTTTGTTTAAATAAGTCGTAATTATCTTAGTGTATATTATTTCTTGTTAACTTTTATTGGCGCTTTGGTTAAACAAGTCGTAATTATCTTAGTGTATGTTATTTGTTGTTAACTTTTATTCTTATTTTTTTTCCTAATTTATATCTTATTTTATATTTCTTGTTAACTTTTACTTCTTAAGTAGATGTTCTTGTTAGCTTTTATTGGCGCTTTGGTTAAACAAGTCGTAATTATCTTAGTGTATGTTATTTCTTGTTAACTTTTATTGGCGCTTTGTTTAAACAAGTCGTAATTATCTTAGTGTATGTTATTTCTTGTTAACTTTTATTGGCGCTTTGGTTAAACAAGTCGTAATTATCTTAGTGCATGTTATTTGTTGTTAACTTTTATTTCTTAATTTATATCTTATTTTATATTTCTTGTTAACTTTTACTTCTTAAGTAGATGTTCTTGTCAGCTTTTATTGGCGCTTTGTTTAAACCAGTCGTAATTATCTTAGTGTATATTATTTCTTGTTAACTTTTATTGGCGCTTTGGTTAAACAAGTCGTAATTATCTTAGTGTATGTTATTTGTTGTTAACTTTTATTCTTATTTTTTTTCCTAATTTATATCTTATTTTATATTTCTTGTTAACTTTTACTTCTTAAGTAGATGTTCTTGTTAGCTTTTATTGGCGCTTTGGTTAAACAAGTCGTAATTATCTTAGTGTATGTTATTTCTTGTTAACTTTTATTGGCGCTTTGTTTAAACAAGTCGTAATTATCTTAGTGTATGTTATTTCTTGTTAACTTTTATTGGCGCTTTGGTTAAACAAGTCGTAATTATCTTAGTGTATGTTATTTGTTGTTAACTTTTATTCTTATTTTTATTTCCTAATTTATATCTTATTTTATATTTCTTGTTAACTTTTACTTCTTAAGTAGATGTTCTTGTCAGCTTTTATTGGCGCTTTGTTTAAACAAGTCGTAATTATCTTAGTGTATGTTATTTCTTGTTAACTTTTATTGGCGCTTTGGTTAAACAAGTCGTAATTATCTTAGTGTATGTTATTTGTTGTTAACTTTTATTCTTATTTTTTTTCCTAATTTATATCTTATTTTATATTTCTTGTTAACTTTTACTTCTTAAATAGATGTTCTTGTTAGCTTTTATTGGCGCTTTGTTTAAACAAGTCGTAATTATCTTAGTGTATGTTATTTCTTGTTAACTTTTATTGGCGCTTTGGTTAAACAAGTCGTAATTATCTTAGTGCATGTTATTTGTTGTTAACTTTTATTCTTATTTTTTTTCCTAATTTATATCTTATTTTATATTTCTTGTTAACTTTTACTTCTTAAGTAGATGTTCTTGTCAGCTTTTATTGGCGCTTTGTTTAAACAAGTCGTAATTATCTTAGTGTATGTTATTTCTTGTTAACTTTTATTGGCGCTTTGGTTAAACAAGTCGTAATTATCTTAGTGCATGTTATTTGTTGTTAACTTTTATTCTTATTTTTTTTCCTAATTTATATCTTATTTTATATTTCTTGTTAACTTTTACTTCTTAAGTAGATGTTCTTGTTAGCTTTTATTGGCGCTTTGTTTAAACCAGTCGTAATTATCTTAGTGTATGTTATTCCTTGTTAACTTTTATTGGCGCTTTGGTTAAACAAGTCGTAATTATCTTAGTGTATGTTATTTGTTGTTAACTTTTATTCTTATTTTTTTTTCCTAATTTATATCTTATTTTATATTTCTTGTGAACTTTTACTTCTTAAGTAGATGTTCTTGTTAGCTTTTATTGGCGCTTTGGTTAAACAAGTCGTAATTATCTTAGTGTATGTTATTTCTTGTTAACTTTTATTGGCGCTTTGTTTAAACAAGTCGTAATTATCTTAGTGTATGTTATTTCTTGTTAACTTTTATTGGCGCTTTGGTTAAACAAGTCGTAATTATCTTAGTGTATGTTATTTGTTGTTAACTTTTATTCTTATTTTTTTTTCCTAATTTATATCTTATTTTATATTTCTTGTGAACTTTTACTTCTTAAGTAGATGTTCTTGTTAGCTTTTATTGGCGCTTTGGTTAAACAAGTCGTAATTATCTTAGTGTATGTTATTTCTTGTTAACTTTTATTGGCGCTTTGTTTAAACAAGTCGTAATTATCTTAGTGTATGTTATTTCTTGTTAACTTTTATTGGCGCTTTGGTTAAACAAGTCGTAATTATCTTAGTGTATGTTATTTGTTGTTAACTTTTATTCTTATTTTTTTTTCCTAATTTATATCTTATTTTATATTTCTTGTGAACTTTTACTTCTTAAGTAGATGTTCTTGTTAGCTTTTATTGACGCTTTGGTTAAACAAGTCGAAATGATCTTAGTGTAGGTTATTTCCTGTTAATTTTTATTGGCACTTTGATTAAAAAAGTTGTATTGATCTTACTAGATGTTATTTCTTGTTAACTTTTATTGTCGCTTTGGTTGAACAAATCGTAATTATCTTAATAGATGTTATATTTTGTTAACTTTTTGCTTGTGACTGAACTCGTGTTCATTTTTTTCTGCAAATGACAGAATACACATGAAAAGTTACTTAATAAAAATACATTTATTCTAAAATTGCTCTTACTGTGAAGAAACCGCTGTCAATTGGCTCTGAAACATCAAATTTATTACGTCACCTTACGTAAAGTTTTTGCTTATTTAAATTTTCGGATTTGTTTGCAATTTATCCGTGTTTGTCTCTGAATATTATATTTGCATGAGAAATATTTTTTAAATTAATTTTAATTATAAAATAATTGGGAAATCATGTTTATTAAATACGTCATTTTGAGTATGTGTTTGAGTTGTGTTTAATAACCAATAAATAGTTGACTTTTGGAATTTTTTTGATACTAAACTGAATCTTCTTCTTCTTCAATGGCTTTACAGCCCAGAATGGGACCCTGCCTTCCGTAGAATCAACTCCCAAGCTCTCCTGTTCTTGGTCAGAGACAACCAGTTCGTTACACTTAGGATTTTAAAGTCTTCTTCCGGGCAGTAGAGCCACTTTTGTTAAGACCTTCCTCTTTCTCGCGAGCCCAATGGTCTGGCTGAGAAGATCTTTTTTGTATCCCAACTTTCCTCCGTTCTGCTCAAGTGCCCTGCCAATTTTATTCCCCGAATTGCGATGTATTTGACTACATCCGGTTCTTTAAATAATTTGTAAAGTTCAGAGTTAATTCTTCTTCTCCATATGTCGTTACATTTTAGACCATCAAAAATACTTCTTAAAATATTTCTTTCAAAAACAGAAATGGCATGTTTAACATTTTCTGTCAATGTCCATGTCTCAGCAGAGTAGATAAGTATGGGTCTAGTTTAGATTTTGCAAGTCAGAATCTTTGTTTTTCTACTGGTGAAGCTAGACTCCGAGTACTTTTAAAGAGTGAAATAACATCGGTTAGCTGTTGTGACCCTACTACGGATCTCAGACATGATATATCATTGAGACTAAACTGCATGCGTCTCATAGTTGGATATTAGTCAACAGTTAATCATGAAGTAAATATCAACAGAAAGATAATTTTAGCAGTGAAACTTTTTTTGCATTGCTATATGAGACGTTTAGGGGTAATTCCCTAACATTATGCGTCATTAACCCCATCTATCGGTAAATGTATATAAGTAACGACAACAATAATTTCAAATAACCGTTCACATTATCGTGCATAATTCAATTATGGACGCTATCGTTCGCGATGATTTGTAGTATTTTTTAACTGCCTTAAAAAAATGGAGTTCTCAATTTAACTGTATTTTTTGTTTTGGGGGCTCATATCTCCAGTATTTATAAACTAATTTGTATGATTCGTTTTTGTTCGGAAGAGTATATCCCCGGTATGACATCAAGGAAAGTCGATTAGAATTTGACCATGGAAATTGAAACAATGTACACACAAGTGCTGCGATGGACTAATAGCACAGGTGCCGTGATCGAGTTTTGCATGAAATAAGTCTACTGATACGCGACATAAATTGTTCCATTATCAAAATCAAGGTACAATGATGGAGCATGAAAATATGAGACTTGGAGCATGAAATATGAACTCTTCAGGGATGTGGAGTAAAATCACTGAGTTAAAACTCGTTTGATTTAATTTGACTTAAAGAAGGAAATAATCAAGTAAGTAGATAGATAAATCTTGTATAGATTTATCTCAAAGGCATGAAGCAACTCAGTTATTAATAGGTATATAAATAAGTAAGTAAGTATAAATATAAAAAAATGGAAGGAGTAACTAAAATTTTAGTAAGTAGACTGATAAGACGATTAATACATACAGGTATATATAAAGTTATAATGCAAACAGAATATTAAGGTAAATAAGTATGTACAGATATCTACAAAGGCATGAAGTAATTAGGATATTAGTAGGCAGATAGGTAATGCGTATAGGTGTATAGAGACATGAAACACTGACTACGGTGAATCCAAAAGAGGGAATGTGACTTATATGTCCGTATATATATATATATATATATATATATATATATATATATATATATATATGAGTATATAAGGTGTCCGGGAATAAATATCGAACAAAGAAAGACGTTATTCGTTGACTGAAAAAGAGTTGATTGTCGTTAAAATAAAATTTAAAATGTGATTTTTTTCAGTAAATTGAAAATAATGTTCATAATTATTTGTCATCTTTTACGTATACACGATACTTACGCACATTGTTCCGCGACGATCGGCTCACCCGCACAACCCCCTGCGCATAGCTGCGAAGACGTCACCATTGGAGGTAAGCACCCTACTCAGGGCAAGTATCGGGTGTGTTAAAATGAGTTATGTGTAAAGTTTAGGTTTTTTTACAATAACAATTTATTCTTTTACAGCCAACGAATAACGTCTTTCTTTGTCCTACATCTATTCCCGGACCTCGTTTATATATGTGACTATATTTACATTCGTTAAACGCCACAAACGTTTGTTTCGATTCAGTAAATTATGTATTATCGAAAGCTTCGTAAGTTCGTGACTTTCCGGGCAAAATAGAATATCATAGACATTAAAAACGGAAAAATAACATTTTTTTAAGAAATAAATTTAACCGCCTTCAAAAAACTATAGAAAAAGAAACTCTCTGAAAAGAATAAAATTATGAAAATACGAGTACGTACTTAGTTGAAACTTTTACGGTACAATATAGTTTCCAAATAAAAATAAATTTGCAAAATAAACCACTGTTAGATATTTCTGAAGTCGGTGCCAAGTTAAATGTACCACTTATCTGAATGTGTGGGTTTGTATATACGTGAGAAAGAAAGAGATACGTCAATTGGGTGTCTACTATCATAAACGTTAATATTTAAATATATATAAATAATCTAAACGAATAATAAAATTGCAACAGAATGAATTCTGTACATGGACAATATTTTAAAAATAGTGATTGGTCTAGCGTTAAGAAGTTAATAGCAGCCAGAAAAACTGTTTTTAGACTTTTCGTCTGCCTGTGTGTATGTTAATTTGTTCGTAAATCACGTAAAATCTACTGGACGGATTTTGATGAAATTTGGTATGGTAATAGTTTATATTCAAGGCCAATATATAAAACAAAAACAATTCTAATAACTTTTTTTGAAAATTTCACGCGAGTGAAACCGTTGGGCACAGCTAGTATTTAATAATAATATAGTCTATCGTATTACCCAAAAATTATTTGAATTACCACGGTTAAAATTTTTGATGATTTTTATCACTGCATATGTCATTTAATTTATTGTATCTTATAATATTAATAACATTTATGCGCAACAACAAACAACCGACAACTATAGACTGTTGTCAATAGTTGTCGGTCGTTCATCAACTTTCACTGACTTACCGCCATTCAAATTGTCGGAAATTTGTCGGAAAAAATCGATAGTCAACTTTTCGCTGACTTTCCGCCATTCGTCGCAAATAATACCCTGTCATTGTTTACCAATATAACAATATATTATAATTTATAACAAATTCAGTGGTTAATTAAATATTTTTATAACTTTGTATTCTTCATATGCGTATATAATCGCATTTTTTGTAATACCAGCATCTAGAACAGAATTATGTACGAATTCCTCACTTACACACAGGATGCAACTCCTCAGTCAACTGATTACGGTTGCACCAGGGTGGTGGTTTTTCTATGATAAGTGAGTCTTGCGATGTGTCATCCTTCTGCATGGTGACTTTTATAAATGTTTGAATAATATAATAAATATTAATATTATACGTATATAATACTGAAATATATACGTTTCATACACATATATGCAATGCTAGTTTTTGTAAAATTATAATATGGAAAATAAAGTACTTGTCCGGAAAAGTAGCAAATAAAACAAATACCTAGTTATTTTAATCAATGTTTAAATATTGAATATATTTGGCGTTAATTTTTTAGAAATTCATTATTCACAATTAAATGAAACTATGTGATGTAGTATTATTTCTACTTTCTTTAATTTCTTTACCACGACCTAGGTTTCGTTGTATTACGATATTTTCAGGTGCGATATTACCAAAGATTATATAAAAAATTAAAGCAAAGATTATATAAGATATCTTTGCTAATAGCCCACCTGAAGATGTTGTAATACAACGAAACCTAGGTCGTGGTAAAGAAATTAAAGAAAGTAGAAATAATACTACATCACGTAGTTTAATTTAATTGTGAATCAGTGTTTAATTAAAAACAGTTATACTTTGCTTATTTATTTTTAACGTCAACACCAAGTGTAATTAAAAGTGACAATAACTAACTACTTATCGACTATAATTACCTGCCGTCATCGGGTTAATTGTGCGTTAATTAATTAATCAGATGCGACTGTGTCAGAGTACAATAGTTTTATGCGAATGTGCCTCTCTAGGACATTAAATAATTACATTAGAATAAGTTTTATTAATAAATAAATGAAAGCAAGTTTGATTATCTATTAGTTCTTTTTGTGGTGATTTACATCCATGGATGCATACATAGCCGCCCAGGTTCTAACTTCGCGCGTCGGACGTCTGTTGCATCGCTCTTAATATTTAAGGTTCCTCACCTTAAAAGGGTTCCTCACCAGAACAGAATTTAGAAGATTCCTCATACCTCCATATGGCCGTGGATCATAGTATTTTTTTCAGAAACGACTTGATTTTGATACAGTCTGCGGTAACTCATGGCACTTAAATGTGTAAGAACGTGCTCAACAGCCACAACCTCCCCTCCTCCCCCTCTTTCTAAAAACGGTATGAAAAATCGCAAAAGAAAAGGACAGGTGGAATCTAATTAGAAAATTACAGGAAAGCTGAAGCAATTGTCTTACAGTTTTTGAGAATTTTGCCTAAATGATTATCTGCGGAGTTCGAATTTAAAAAGAACTTCAATTTTTTATCATAAAATTATTTGATTACATTTATTAGATCAAATCTTATTGGTCCCAGAAAAATTAAAGTTTGAAAACTATCGGAAAATATTTTATGTCAATTAAATATCTCTAATAATATTAGTTAGCGATTCGCAAAGTGTTGCAAACATGACGTTCTTTCATAATTGTTTTTATATTTGATTCCTTAAATTGAGCTCTATGTTGTATCATTCATTTTACTCAATATGTACGTTAGCTAATACACGACAATAACGGACGTGAAATTTTAAGATTCGTCACAGTAATAAAGCTCTTACATAAGACAAGTGTATTTATATTGAACTTTAAGATTGATAAAGAAGCAGGCCAATTAATTATTCCATTTTTTTCTTCACAATTTTTTATGTTTGATTGGTCACCTTCAGCCCTATGTTGTATCATTCATTTCACTCAATATATACGTTAGCTAATACACGACAATAACGGACGTGAAATTTTAAGATTCGGCACAGTAATAAAGCATATTAACCCATGCATACCTCCATAGTTAACAGACAAGTGTATTTATATTGAACTTTAAGATTGATAAAGAAGCAGACCAATTAATTATTCAATTTTTTTCTTCATAATTTTTTATGTTTGATTGGTCACCTTCAGCCCTATGTTGTATCATTCATTTCACTCAATATATACGTTAGCTAATACACGACAATAACGGACGTGAAATTTTAAGATTCGTCACAGTAATAAAGCATATTAACCCATGCATACCTCCATAGTTAACAGACAAGTGTATTTATATTGAACTTTAAGATTGATAAAGAAGCAGACCAATTAATTATTCCATTTTTTTCTTCATAATTTTTTATGTTTGATTGGTTACCTTCAGCCCTATGTTGTATCATTCATTTCACTCAATATATAAGTTAGCTAATACACGACAATAACGGACGTGAAATTTTAAGATTCGGCACAGTAATAAAGCATATTAACCCATGCATACCTCCATAGTTAACAGACAAGTGTATTTATATTGAACTTTAAGATTGATAAAGAAGCAGGCCAATTAATTATTCCGTTTTTTTCTTCGTATTTTTTTATGTTTGATTGGTCACCTTCAGCCCTATGTTGTATCATTCATTTCACTCAATATATACGTTGGCTTAAGCACTACAATAACGGACGTGAAATTTTAAGATTCGGCACAGTAATAAAGCATATTAACCCATGCATACCTCCATAGTTAACAGACAAGTGTATTTATATTGAACTTTAAGATTGATAAAGAAGCAGGCCAATTAATTATTCCATTATTTTCTTCATATTTTTTTATGTTTGATTGGTCACCTTCAGCCCTATGTTGTATCATTCATTTCACTCAATATATACGTTAGCTAATACAAGACAATAACGGACGTGAAATTTTAAGATTCGGCACAGTAATAAAGCATATTAACCCATGCATACCTCCATAGTTAACAGACAAGCGTATTTATATTGAACTTTAAGATTGATAAAGAAGCAGGCCAATTAATTATTCCATTTTTTTCTTCATATTTTTTTATGTTTGATTGGTCACCTTCAGCCCTATGTTGTATCATTCATTTCACTCAATATATACGTTAGCTAATACACGACAATAACGGACGTGAAATTTTAAGATTCGGCACAGTAATAAAGTATATTAACCCATGCATACCTCCATAGTTAACAGACAAGTGTATTTATATTGAACTTTAAGATTGATAAAGAAGCAGGCCAATTAATTATTCAATTTTTTTCTTCATATTTTTTTATGTTTGATTGGTCACCTTCAGCCCTATGTTGTATCATTCATTTCACTCAATATATACGTTAGCTAATACACGACAATAACGGACGTGAAATTTTAAGATTCGTCACAGTAATAAAGCATATTAACACATGCATACCTCCATAGTTAACAGACAAGTGTATTTATATTGAACTCTAAGATTGATAAAGAAGCAGGCCAATTAATTATTCCATTTTTTTCTTCATAATTTTTTATGTTTGATTGGTCACCTTCAGCCCTATGTTGTATCATTCATTTCACTCAATATATACGTTGGCTTAAGCACTACAATAACGGACGTGAAATTTTAAGATTCGGCACAGTAATAAAGCATATTAACCCATGCATACCTCCATAGTTAACAGACAAGTGTATTTATATTGAACTCTAAGATTGATAAAGAAGCAGGCCAATTAATTATTCAATTTTTTTCTTCATATTTTTTTATGTTTGATTGGTCACCTTCAGCCCTATGTTGTATCATTCATTTCACTCAATATATACGTTAGCTAATACACGACAATAACGGACGTGAAATTTTAAGATTCGGCACAGTAATAAAGCATATTAACCCATGCATACCTCCATAGTTAACATACAAGTGTATTTATATTGAACTCTAAGATTGATAAAGAAGCAGGCCAATTAATTATTCCATTTTTTTCTTCATATTTTTTTATGTTTGATTGGTCACCTTCAGCCCTATGTTGTATCATTCATTTCACTCAATATATACGTTGGCTTAAGCACTACAATAACGGACGTGAAATTTTAAGATTCGGCACAGTAATAAAGTATATTAACCCATGCATACCTCCATAGTTAACAGACAAGTGTATTTATATTGAACTTTAAGATTGATAAAGAAGCAGGCCAATTAATTATTCCATTTTTTTCTTCATATTTTTTTATGTTTGATTGGTCACCTTCAGCCCTATGTTGTATCATTCATTTCACTCAATATATACGTTAGCTAATACACGACAATAACGGACGTGAAATTTTAAGATTCGGCACAGTAATAAAGCATATTAACCCATGCATACCTCCATAGTTAACAGACAAGCGTATTTATATTGAACTTTAAGATTGATAAAGAAGCAGGCCAATTAATTATTCCATTTTTTTCTTCATATTTTTTTATGTTTGATTGGTCACCTTCAGCCCTATGTTGTATCATTCATTTCACTCAATATATACGTTAGCTAATACACGACAATAACGGACGTGAAATTTTAAGATTCGGCACAGTAATAAAGTATATTAACCCATGCATACCTCCATAGTTAACAGACAAGTGTATTTATATTGAACTTTAAGATTGATAAAGAAGCAGGCCAATTAATTATTCCATTTTTTTCTTCATATTTTTTTATGTTTGATTGGTCACCTTCAGCCCTATGTTGTATCATTCATTTCACTCAATATATACGTTAGCTAATACACGACAATAACGGACGTGAAATTTTAAGATTCGTCACAGTAATAAAGCATATTAACCCATGCATACCTCCATAGTTAACAGACAAGTGTATTTATATTGAACTTTAAGATTGATAAAGAAGCAGACCAATTAATTATTCCATTTTTTTCTTCATAATTTTTTATGTTTGATTGGTCACCTTCAGCCCTATGTTGTATCATTCATTTCACTCAATATATACGTTAGCTAATACACGACAATAACGGACGTGAAATTTTAAGATTCGTCACAGTAATAAAGCATATTAACCCATGCATACCTCCATAGTTAACAGACAAGTGTATTTATATTGAACTTTAAGATTGATAAAGAAGCAGGCCAATTAATTATTCCATTTTTTTCTTCATATTTTTTTATGTTTGATTGGTCACCTTCAGCCCTATGTTGTATCATTCATTTCACTCAATATATACGTTAGCTAATACACGACAATAACGGACGTGAAATTTTAAGATTCGGCACAGTAATAAAGCATATTAACCCATGCATACCTCCATAGTTAACAGACAAGTGTATTTATATTGAACTCTAAGATTGATAAAGAAGCAGGCCAATTAATTATTCCATTTTTTTCTTCATAATTTTTTATGTTTGATTGGTCACCTTCAGCCCTATGTTGTATCATTCATTTCACTCAATATATACGTTGGCTTAAGCATTACAATAACGGACGTGAAATTTTAAGATTCGGCACAGTAATAAAGCATAATAACCCATGCATACCTCCATAGTTAACAGACAAGTGTATTTATATTGAACTTTAAGATTGATAAAGAAGCAGGCCAATTAATTATTCCATTTTTTTCTTCATGTTTTTTTATGTTTGATTGGTCACCTTCAGCCCTATGTTGTATCATTCATTTCACTCAATATATACGTTAGCTAATACACGACAATAACGGACGTGAAATTTTAAGATTCGTCACAGTAATAAAGCATATTAACCCATGCATACCTCCATAGTTAACAGACAAGTGTATTTATATTGAACTTTAAGATTGATAAAGAAGCAGACCAATTAATTATTCCATTTTTTTCTTCATAATTTTTTATGTTTGATTGGTCACCTTCAGCCCTATGTTGTATCATTCATTTCACTAAATATATACGTTAGCTAATACACGACAATAACGGACGTGAAATTTTAAGATTCGGCACAGTAATAAAGCATATTAACCCATGCATACCTCCATAGTTAACAGACAAGTGTATTTATATTGAACTCTAAGATTGATAAAGAAGCAGGCCAATTAATTATTCCATTTTTTTCTTCATAATTTTTTATGTTTGATTGGTCACCTTCAGCCCTATGTTGTATCATTCATTTCACTCAATATATACGTTGGCTTAAGCATTACAATAACGGACGTGAAATTTTAAGATTCGGCACAGTAATAAAGCATAATAACCCATGCATACCTCCATAGTTAACAGACAAGTGTATTTATATTGAACTTTAAGATTGATAAAGAAGCAGGCCAATTAATTATTCCATTTTTTTCTTCATGTTTTTTTATGTTTGATTGGTCACCTTCAGCCCTATGTTGTATCATTCATTTCACTCAATATATACGTTAGCTAATACACGACAATAACGGACGTGAAATTTTAAGATTCGTCACAGTAATAAAGCATATTAACCCATGCATACCTCCATAGTTAACAGACAAGTGTATTTATATTGAACTTTAAGATTGATAAAGAAGCAGACCAATTAATTATTCCATTTTTTTCTTCATAATTTTTTATGTTTGATTGGTCACCTTCAGCCCTATGTTGTATCATTCATTTCACTCAATATATACGTTAGCTAATACACGACAATAACGGACGTGAAATTTTAAGATTCGTCACAGTAATAAAGCATATTAACCCATGCATACCTCCATAGTTAACAGACAAGTGTATTTATATTGAACTTTAAGATTGATAAAGAAGCAGGCCAATTAATTATTCCATTTTTTTCTTCATATTTTTTTATGTTTGATTGGTCACCTTCAGCCCTATGTTGTATCATTCATTTCACTCAATATATACGTTAGCTAATACACGACAATAACGGACGTGAAATTTTAAGATTCGGCACAGTAATAAAGCATATTAACCCATGCATACCTCCATAGTTAACAGACAAGTGTATTTATATTGAACTCTAAGATTGATAAAGAAGCAGGCCAATTAATTATTCCATTTTTTTCTTCATAATTTTTTATGTTTGATTGGTCACCTTCAGCCCTATGTTGTATCATTCATTTCACTCAATATATACGTTGGCTTAAGCATTACAATAACGGACGTGAAATTTTAAGATTCGGCACAGTAATAAAGCATATTAACCCATGCATACCTCCATAGTTAACATACAAGTGTATTTATATTGAACTCTAAGATTGATAAAGAAGCAGGCCAATTAATTATTCCATTTTTTTCTTCATGTTTTTTTATGTTTGATTGGTCACCTTCAGCCCTATGTTGTATCATTCATTTCACTCAATATATACGTTAGCTAATACACGACAATAACGGACGTGAAATTTTAAGATTCGGCACAGTAATAAAGCATATTAACCCATGCATACCTCCATAGTTAACAGACAAGTGTATTTATATTGAACTTTAAGATTGATAAAGAAGCAGGCCAATTAATTATTCCATTTTTTTCTTCATATTTTTTTATGTTTGATTGGTCACCTTCAGCCCTATGTTGTATCATTCATTTCACTCAATATATACGTTAGCTAATACACGACAATAACGGACGTGAAATTTTAAGATTCGGCACAGTAATAAAGCATATTAACCCATGCATACCTCCATAGTTAACAGACAAGTGTATTTATATTGAACTTTAAGATTGATAAAGAAGCAGGCCAATTAATTATTCCATTTTTTTCTTCATATTTTTTTATGTTTGATTGGTCACCTTCAGCCCTATGTTGTATCATTCATTTCACTCAATATATACGTTAGCTAATACACGACAATAACGGACGTGAAATTTTAAGATTCGGCACAGTAATAAAGCATATTAACCCATGCATACCTCCATAGTTAACAGACAAGTGTATTTATATTGAACTCTAAGATTGATAAAGAAGCAGGCCAATTAATTATTCCATTTTTTTCTTCATAATTTTTTATGTTTGATTGGTCACCTTCAGCCCTATGTTGTATCATTCATTTCACTCAATATATACGTTGGCTTAAGCATTACAATAACGGACGTGAAATTTTAAGATTCGGCACAGTAATAAAGCATAATAACCCATGCATACCTCCATAGTTAACAGACAAGTGTATTTATATTGAACTCTAAGATTGATAAAGAAGCAGGCCAATTAATTATTCCATTTTTTTCTTCATAATTTTTTATGTTTGATTGGTCACCTTCAGCCCTATGTTGTATCATTCATTTCACTCAATATATACGTTAGCTAATACACGACAATAACGGACGTGAAATTTTAAGATTCGTCACAGTAATAAAGCATATTAACCCATGCATACCTCCATAGTTAACAGACAAGTGTATTTATATTGAACTCTAAGATTGATAAAGAAGCAGGCCAATTAATTATTCCATTTTTTTCTTCATAATTTTTTATGTTTGATTGGTCACCGTCAGCCCTATGTTGTATCATTCATTTCACTCAATGTATACGTTGGCTTAAGCACTACAATAACGGACGTGAAATTTTAAGATTCGGCACAGTAATAAAGCATATTAACCCATGCATACCTCTATAGTTAACAGACAAGTGTATTTATATTGAACTTTAAGATTGATAAAGAAGCAGGCCAATTAATTATTCCATTTTTTTCTTCATATTTTTTTATGTTTGATTGATCACCTTCAGCCCTATGTTGTATCATTCATTTCACTCAATATATACGTTAGCTAATACACGACAATAACGGACGTGAAATTTTAAGATTCGGCACAGTAATAAAGCATATTAACCCATGCATACCTCTATAGTTAACAGACAAGTGTATTTATATTGAACTTTAAGATTGATAAAGAAGCAGGCCAATTAATTATTCCATTTTTTTCTTCATATTTTTTTATGTTTGATTGATCACCTTCAGCCCTATGTTGTATCATTCATTTCACTCAATATATACGTTAGCTAATACACGACAATAACGGACGTGAAATTTTAAGATTCGGCACAGTAATAAAGTATATTAACCCATGCATACCTCCATAGTTAACAGACAAGTGTATTTATATTGAACTTTAAGATTGATAAAGAAGCAGGCCAATTAATTATTCCATTTTTTTCTTCATATTTTTTTATGTTTGATTGGTCACCTTCAGCCCTATGTTGTATCATTCATTTCACTCAATATATACGTTAGCTAATACACGACAATAACGGACGTGAAATTTTAAGATTCGGCACAGTAATCAAGCATATTAACCCATGCATACCTCCATAGTTAACAGACAAGTGTATTTATATTGAACTCTAAGATTGATAAAGAAGCAGGCCAATTAATTATTCCATTTTTTTCTTCATAATTTTTTATGTTTGATTGGTCACCTTCAGCCCTATGTTGTATCATTCATTTCACTCAATATATACGTTAGCTAATACACGACAATAACGGACGTGAAATTTTAAGATTCGTCACAGTAATAAAGCATATTAACCCATGCATACCTCCATAGTTAACAGACAAGTGTATTTATATTGAACTTTAAGATTGATAAAGAAGCAGGCCAATTAATTATTCCATTTTTTTCTTCACAATTTTTTATGTTTGATTGGTCACCTTCAGCCCTATGTTGTATCATTCATTTCACTCAATATATACGTTAGCTTATACACGACAATAACGGACGTGAAATTTTAAGATTCGTCACAGTAATAAAGCATATTAACCCATGCATACCTCCATAGTTAACAGACAAGTGTATTTATATTGAACTCTAAGATTGATAAAGAAGCAGACCAATTAATTATTCCATTTTTTTCGTCATAATTTTTTATATTTGATTGGTCACCTTCAGCCCTATGTTGTATCATTCATTTCACTCAATATATACGTTGGCTTAAGCACTACAATAACGGACGTGAAATTTTAAGATTCGTCACAATAATAAAGCATATTAACCCAGGCATATGTCAATAGTTAATACTCAAATATTTTTATATTAAAATTGAAGGTGAATAAAGAAGCGGTCTAATTAATTATTCCATTTTTGATGTGAAACATCTATAGGCGCAGGTATAAACCGGATCGTTGGCGTGGCGACAGGTCGCCACGCTATACTAAGGTATATATGTAGTAGAGTGTACGGTATGGCGACGTGCCTACGCAACCCCCACTCAGTTCGACGCTGTTGTTCACTTCGGTACACATAACCTGTGTTTTATTATTTTTGTATTATTTGTAAATAAATGTTTATTAAATAAAGTCACCATCTTCTTTAAGTAATTCGTAATACTTTATTTTTTCATTATGCTATATTTAGTTCCTGTAATAATCTTGTCTTTTATGCATATTACTTGTACAAACACGATGTTTCACATCTGCCAGGCGTCCAGTGACGGCTCACTGTTTTTTTTCTTCATATTTTTTTATGTTTGATTCGTAACCTTGAGCCCTATGTTGTATCATTCATTTTACTTAATATATACGTTAGCTAAAGCACGACAATAACGGGCGTGAAAATTAAACTAAACAAACTGGCTCGAAATTCGCCATGTCCCGTGAGAAATTGGAAAGTGTGATAATCGGAGACGAGCCAGTTTTTACTAAACCACGCTGAGACATCGAGGAAGAACAACTTGGTTGTTTCCCCCTTGGAATCAGAGTATAACACATCATTGACATGACACAGTATATTTCCCAGAATCGGACATCAACAAACTGTGTTCCCAGATACATCTGCGTTTTTAACCTTTATAAACGCTGGAAGCAAGCGCCGCCCAATGCGGATGTCAGGAATCTATGTTCAGGTTAATCGTCGTCCAGTTCCAGTATTAAAGTTCAGTTTAGTTAATCTTCATAATCCAAGTACGTTGTATTTATTACTTAAAGAATTGTATTTAACATCTAAAAATATAGTTTGAAAAAATATAAAAAAAAATAATTAAAAATCTCAACTTAATATTTTTTAAATATTTTTTTAAAGCGGTCCTCGAAGACCGTCGTAAGAGTTTCTGTAACGTAAATTTATAGTTTAAAAAAAAAACTAGAAAAACATATTTTCGTAGCAATATTAGGATGTCTCACAGGGTACAAATTAATTTTTTCTTTTCAATAATCTTAAAAAAGAATAAAAGAATTGACTATTAAAAGAATGAAAAAAATTAATTTTAATTTAAAAAGGGATGGAGAACTTGATATCCAGTGGTCGTAAATTTTTTTATCGCAAACTATTTGTAAAGTAGGATCATTTTGAAAATATAAGCCGAGAGCAAACCATGTTTTTTACATTAAAGGTATTGTTATCAACCACTTTATTCTTTTATACGTTTATTTAAAAAAAAAATTTAGTTACACCGACATTGTGAGACATCCATCCGCTCTTGACATAAATCTTTGTATTTAAAGATTATTTTTTATTTTTTACATTACTATAAAAACGTTTTTTTTTAGTCTTTTAAACTAATTTTTTTCTAAATTTTTAGTTAAGAAATTATTGTATTGCCATTTTTGTATATATAATTCGAACGTCTGGAAGTGGATGAATGAAAAAAAAATGGAAGATTCTGTATGAAAAATGGAAAATTTAAATGGAAGATTCTGTTACAGTCATACATACATGCATACATATATACATGTGAAACTAATATAAAGCGTTTTAAAAATTGGTTTGTATTGTGAAAAATGTGTCACTTTAACACTAATAACCTTAAATACAACTTCGTGTGTATGAAAAAAGAAATCTAAATGAAATTGAAAGAATTATTGATAAAGACAAAGGTCCTAAAATATAAAAATTGCTATCTGAAATATCATCAGTAACCAACTTCATTCAGTTACAGAAAGTTCTATAACTTTCATAGTATTTTCAGAGTTTTAACTAGAAAACTTTTCCCAGGCTATAGGAGGTACATTGGTCTAAAGTGTCAGGAAAGTAAGCTACGGAAGTCATGTGACAGAAAACAGTATCAAACTGTCCAACAGTCAAAACTGCGAATATGCTTTACACTTTCGTTAGAGTAAAACGTTCCCGTTTCACAAATATTCATTGTCATCCTCCCGTGGTAGCATGCTCACCTTCTTCGTTTGTAACATGTCCCTGTAAACCCCGAGACTTCCAGTAGTCTAGCAAATATCTTTACTCATATACCATATAGAATGTTAACCCTTCAATGATTGAAAATGGAGATAAGTATTAGCGGTAATAATTGAAACAATATAGTTTGAAAGAGCCTTAAAGTTTTTTTCACAATTTTTTTTTGTTTCTGAAAGTTTATCTGATTATCTCATTAATATTTTTCCAAGATTATCTTTGCAAACCATCTCGTAAATATCTTCACGAACCGTTTATACATATATACAAGCGACACAGAATTTCGTTAGTGCGGTATAACTTGTTATTGACTTCAAAAATTATAGCATTTATTGGAGTTAAAATTAATTTTAAAATTCTACAAATTGCCACATTCTTTATTTTTGTAATCTCTCCGACAATAATGTTATAAAATAATGTTGATTTCGCGTTAAAATATCGATGAACAAAAAAATGCATTAACACGTAGAAGCACTGATTAAAAAATAACATTTATCATCGATTCCTGATCCATTAATGCGTATTAAAAAACAAATTGGGAGAAATAAAAATGGTTGCATAAAATATACAAATTCGAATCAATATAGAATTAAAATTAACGATAAAATATAAAAATTGAAGCCAAATTGGTCCCAAAATCACTAACATTCCATGTTTTCTCATATTTTTTTCATATCTTGGTTCATTTTCTTTGTTAATTTTTTTTTATTCAAATTACTTTCTGCTTTTTATATATCTGCTTTGCATATTACGAAGTGTACTACAAACAAACGTTTACCTAATTTCGTAGCATAATTGTTTTCTTATACATAACAAATACTCTTTATACAAGAAAGTATATATCAATCATACAAGTATAGAAAATATCAAGTAATTATATAAACTCCCAACAGTTTCTGAAAAATCACTGTCAAAATTGCTATGGTTTCTTTACCTCCTTTTATAATTTTTCCGTAATGTTAATTACTTTCTGCTTTATATTATAAATATGATATTACGATGTGTACCACAAACAAACGTTTACCTAATTTCGTAGCATAATTGTTTTCTTATACATAACAAATACTCTTTATACAAGAAAGTATATATCAATCATACAAGTATAGAAAATATCAAGTAATTATATAAACTCCTAACAGTTTCTGAAAAATTACTGTCAAAATTGCTATGGTTTCTTTACCTCCTTTTATAATTTTTCCATAATGTTAATTACTTTCTGCTTTATATTATAAATATGATATTACGATGTGTACCACAAACAAACGTTTACCTAATTTCGTAGCATAATTGTTTTCTTATACATAACAAATACTCTTTATACAAGAAAGTATATATCAATCATACAAGTATAGAAAATATCAAGTAATTATATAAACTCCCAACAGTTTCTGAAAAATCACTGTCAAAATTGCTATGGTTTCTTTACCTCCTTTTATAATTTTTCCGTAATGTTAATTACTTTCTGCTTTATATTATAAATATGATATTACGATGTGTACCACAAACAAACGTTTACCTAATTTCGTAGCATAATTGTTTTCTTACACATAACAAATATTCTTTATACAAGACAGTATATATCAATCATACAAGTGTAGAAAATATCAAGTAATTATATAAACTCCTAACAGTTTCTGAAAAATTACTGTCAAAATTGCTATGGTTTTTTTACCTCCTTTTTTATTTTTTCCGTAATGTTAATTACTTTCTGCTTTATATTATAAATATGATATTACGATGTGTACTACAAACAAACGTTTACCTAATTTCATAGCATAATTGTTTTCTTATACATAACTAATACTCTTTTATACAAGAAAATGTATATTAATCATACAAGTGTGGAAAATGTCAAGTAATTATATAAACTCCCAACAGTTTCTGAAAAATCACTGTCAAAATTGCTATAATTTTCTTACCTTCTTTTTTTTCATTTTCTGCTTTTTATCACAAAGGTGATATTAAGAAATGTAATACCAATCAACATTTACTTAATTTCATAGAATAATTGTTTTCTTACACATAACAAATATTCTTTATACAAGACAGTATATATCAATCATACAAGTGTAGAAAATATCAAGTAATTATATAAACTCCTAACAGTTTCTGAAAAATTACTGTCAAAATTGCTATGGTTTCTTTACCTCCTTTTATAATTTTTCCGTAATGTTAATTACTTTCTGCTTTATATTATAAATATGATATTACGATGTGTACTACAAACAAACGTTTACCTAATTTCGTAGCATAATTGTTTTCTTATACATAACTAATACTCTTTTATACAAGAAAATATATATTAATCATACAAGTATAGAAAATATCAAGTAATTATATAAACTCCCAACAGTTTCTGAAAAATCACTGTCAAAATTGCTGTGGTTTCTTTACCTCCTTTTATAATTTTTCCGTAATGTTAATTACTTTCTGCTTTATATTATAAATATGATATTACGATGTGTACCACAAACAAACGTTTACCTAATTTCGTAGCATAATTGTTTTCTTACACATAACAAATATTCTTTATACAAGACAGTATATATCAATCATACAAGTGTAGAAAATATCAAGTAATTATATAAACTCCTAACAGTTTCTGAAAAATTACTGTCAAAATTGCTATGATTTCTTTACCTCCTTTTATAATTTTTCCGTAATGTTAATTACT
Source organism: Druceiella hillmani (assembly GCA_039881145.1). Taxonomy (NCBI): domain Eukaryota; kingdom Metazoa; phylum Arthropoda; class Insecta; order Lepidoptera; family Hepialidae; genus Druceiella; species Druceiella hillmani. The sequence goes on from JAYKKI010000035.1 coordinate 7,397,568, forward strand.
TTCTGCTTTATATTATAAATATGATATTACGATGTGTACCGCAAACAAACGTTTACCTAATTTCGTAGCATAATTGTTTTCTTATACATAACAAATACTCTTTATACAAGAAAGTATATATCAATCATACAAGTATAGAAAATATCAAGTAATTATATAAACTCCCAACAGTTTCTGAAAAATCACTGTCAAAATTGCTATGGTTTCTTTACCTCCTTTTATAATTTTTCCGTAATGTTAATTACTTTCTGCTTTATATTATAAATATGATATTACGATGTGTACCACAAACAAACGTTTACCTAATTTCGTAGCATAATTGTTTTCTTACACATAACAAATATTCTTTATACAAGACAGTATATATCAATCATACAAGTGTAGAAAATATCAAGTAATTATATAAACTCCTAACAGTTTCTGAAAAATTACTGTCAAAATTGCTATGGTTTTTTTACCTCCTTTTTTATTTTTTCCGTAATGTTAATTACTTTCTGCTTTATATTATAAATATGATATTACGATGTGTACTACAAACAAACGTTTACCTAATTTCATAGCATAATTGTTTTCTTATACATAACTAATACTCTTTTATACAAGAAAATGTATATTAATCATACAAGTGTGGAAAATGTCAAGTAATTATATAAACTCCCAACAGTTTCTGAAAAATCACTGTCAAAATTGCTATAATTTTCTTACCTTCTTTTTTTTCATTTTCTGCTTTTTATCACAAAGGTGATATTAAGAAATGTAATACCAATCAACATTTACTTAATTTCATAGAATAATTGTTTTCTTACACATAACAAATATTCTTTATACAAGACAGTATATATCAATCATACAAGTGTAGAAAATATCAAGTAATTATATAAACTCCCAACAGTTTCTGAAAAATTACTGTCAAAATTGCTATGGTTTCTTTACCTCCTTTTATAATTTTTCCGTAATGTTAATTACTTTCTGCTTTATATTATAAATATGATATTACGATGTGTACCACAAACAAACGTTTACCTAATTTCGTAGCATAATTGTTTTCTTACACATAACAAATATTCTTTATACAAGACAGTATATATCAATCATACAAGTGTAGAAAATATCAAGTAATTATATAAACTCCCAACAGTTTCTGAAAAATTACTGTCAAAATTGCTATGGTTTTTTTACCTCCTTTTTTATTTTTTCCGTAATGTTAATTACTTTCTGCTTTATATTATAAATATGATATTACGATGTGTACCACAAACAAACGTTTACCTAATTTCGTAGCATAATTGTTTTCTTACACATAACAAATATTCTTTATACAAGACAGTATATATCAATCATACAAGTGTAGAAAATATCAAGTAATTATATAAACTCCTAACAGTTTCTGAAAAATTACTGTCAAAATTGCTATGGTTTTTTTACCTCCTTTTTTATTTTTTCCGTAATGTTAATTACTTTCTGCTTTATATTATAAATATGATATTACGATGTGTACTACAAACAAACGTTTACCTAATTTCGTAGCATAATTGTTTTCTTATACATAACTAATACTCTTTTATACAAGAAAATATATATTAATCATACAAGTGTGGAAAATGTCAAGTAATTATATAAACTCCCAACAGTTTCTGAAAAATCACTGTCAAAATTGCTATAATTTTCTTACCTTCTTTTTTTTCATTTTCTGCTTTTTATCACAAAGGTGATATTAAGAAATGTAATACCAATCAACATTTACTTAATTTCATAGAATAATTGTTTTCTTACACATAACAAATATTCTTTATACAAGACAGTATATATCAATCATACAAGTGTAGAAAATATCAAGTAATTATATAAACTCCCAACAGTTTCTGAAAAATCACTGTCAAAATTGCTATGGTTTCTTTACCTCCTTTTATAATTTTTCCGTAATGTTAATTACTTTCTGCTTTATATTATAAATATGATATTACGATGTGTACCACAAACAAACGTTTACCTAATTTCGTAGCATAATTGTTTTCTTACACATAACAAATATTCTTTATACAAGACAGTATATATCAATCATACAAGTGTAGAAAATATCAAGTAATTATATAAACTCCTAACAGTTTCTGAAAAATTACTGTCAAAATTGCTATGGTTTTTTTACCTCCTTTTTTATTTTTTCCGTAATGTTAATTACTTTCTGCTTTATATTATAAATATGATATTACGATGTGTACTACAAACAAACGTTTACCTAATTTCATAGCATAATTGTTTTCTTATACATAACTAATACTCTTTTATACAAGAAAATGTATATTAATCATACAAGTGTGGAAAATGTCAAGTAATTATATAAACTCCCAACAGTTTCTGAAAAATCACTGTCAAAATTGCTATAATTTTCTTACCTTCTTTTTTTTCATTTTCTGCTTTTTATCACAAAGGTGATATTAAGAAATGTAATACCAATCAACATTTACTTAATTTCATAGAATAATTGTTTTCTTACACATAACAAATATTCTTTATACAAGACAGTATATATCAATCATACAAGTGTAGAAAATATCAAGTAATTATATAAACTCCTAACAGTTTCTGAAAAATTACTGTCAAAATTGCTATGGTTTCTTTACCTCCTTTTATAATTTTTCCGTAATGTTAATTACTTTCTGCTTTATATTATAAATATGATATTACGATGTGTACCACAAACAAACGTTTACCTAATTTCGTAGCATAATTGTTTTCTTACACATAACAAATATTCTTTATACAAGACAGTATATATCAATCATACAAGTGTAGAAAATATCAAGTAATTATATAAACTCCCAACAGTTTCTGAAAAATTACTGTCAAAATTGCTATGGTTTTTTTACCTCCTTTTTTATTTTTTCCGTAATGTTAATTACTTTCTGCTTTATATTATAAATATGATATTACGATGTGTACCACAAACAAACGTTTACCTAATTTCGTAGCATAATTGTTTTCTTACACATAACAAATATTCTTTATACAAGACAGTATATATCAATCATACAAGTGTAGAAAATATCAAGTAATTATATAAACTCCTAACAGTTTCTGAAAAATTACTGTCAAAATTGCTATGGTTTTTTTACCTCCTTTTTTATTTTTTCCGTAATGTTAATTACTTTCTGCTTTATATTATAAATATGATATTACGATGTGTACTACAAACAAACGTTTACCTAATTTCGTAGCATAATTGTTTTCTTATACATAACTAATACTCTTTTATACAAGAAAATATATATTAATCATACAAGTGTGGAAAATGTCAAGTAATTATATAAACTCCCAACAGTTTCTGAAAAATCACTGTCAAAATTGCTATAATTTTCTTACCTTCTTTTTTTTCATTTTCTGCTTTTTATCACAAAGGTGATATTAAGAAATGTAATACCAATCAACATTTACTTAATTTCATAGAATAATTGTTTTCTTACACATAACAAATATTCTTTATACAAGACAGTATATATCAATCATACAAGTGTAGAAAATATCAAGTAATTATATAAACTCCCAACAGTTTCTGAAAAATCACTGTCAAAATTGCTATGGTTTCTTTACCTCCTTTTATAATTTTTCCGTAATGTTAATTACTTTCTGCTTTATATTATAAATATGATATTACGATGTGTACCACAAACAAACGTTTACCTAATTTCGTAGCATAATTGTTTTCTTACACATAACAAATATTCTTTATACAAGACAGTATATATCAATCATACAAGTGTAGAAAATATCAAGTAATTATATAAACTCCTAACAGTTTCTGAAAAATTACTGTCAAAATTGCTATGGTTTTTTTACCTCCTTTTTTATTTTTTCCGTAATGTTAATTACTTTCTGCTTTATATTATAAATATGATATTACGATGTGTACTACAAACAAGCGTTTACCTAATTTCGTAGCATAATTGTTTTCTTACACATAACAAATATTCTTTATACAAGACAGTATATATCAATCATACAAGTGTAGAAAATATCAAGTAATTATATAAACTCCCAACAGTTTCTGAAAAATCACTGTCAAAATTGCTATGGTTTCTTTACCTCCTTTTATAATTTTTCCGTAATGTTAATTACTTTCTGCTTTTTTATTATAAATATGATATTACGATGTGTACCACAAACAAACGTTTACTTAATTTCATAGAATAATTGTTTTCTTACACATAACAAATATTCTTTATACAAGACAGTATATATCAATCATACAAGTGTAGAAAATATCAAGTAATTATATAAACTCCTAACAGTTTCTGAAAAATTACTGTCAAAATTGCTATGGTTTCTTTACCTCCTTTTATAATTTTTCCGTAATGTTAATTACTTTCTGCTTTATATTATAAATATGATATTACGATGTGTACCACAAACAAACGTTTACCTAATTTCGTAGCATAATTGTTTTCTTATACATAACTAATAGTCTTTTATACAAGAAAATATATATTAATCATACAAGTGTGGAAAATGTCAAGTAATTATATAAACTCCCAACAGTTTCTGAAAAATCACTGTCAAAATTGCTATAATTTTCTTACCTTCTTTTTTTTCATTTTCTGCTTTTTATCACAAAGGTGATATTAAGAAATGTAATACCAATCAACATTTACTTAATTTCATAGAATAATTGTTTTCTTACACATAACAAATATTCTTTATACAAGACAGTATATATCAATCATACAAGTGTAGAAAATATCAAGAAAATATTCATATAAACTCCCAACAGTTTCTGAAAAATCACTGTCAAAATTGCTATGGTTTCTTTACCTCCTTTTATAATTTTTCCGTAATGTTAATTACTTTCTGCTTTATATTATAAATATGATATTACGATGTGTACCACAAACAAACGTTTACCTAATTTCGTAGCATAATTGTTTTCTTACACATAACAAATATTCTTTATACAAGACAGTATATATCAATCATACAAGTGTAGAAAATATCAAGTAATTATATAAACTCCCAACAGTTTCTGAAAAATCACTGTCAAAATTGCTATGGTTTCTTTACCTCCTTTTATAATTTTTCCGTAATGTTAATTACTTTCTGCTTTATATTATAAATATGATGTTACGATGTGTACCACAAACAAACGTTTACCTAATTTCGTAGCATAATTGTTTTCTTACACATAACAAATATTCTTTATACAAGACAGTATATATCAATCATACAAGTGTAGAAAATATCAAGTAATTATATAAACTCCTAACAGTTTCTGAAAAATTACTGTCAAAATTGCTATGGTTTTTTTACCTCCTTTTTTATTTTTTCCGTAATGTTAATTACTTTCTGCTTTATATTATAAATATGATATTACGATGTGTACTACAAACAAACGTTTACCTAATTTCGTAGCATAATTGTTTTCTTATACATAACTAATACTCTTATATACAAGAAAATATATATTAATCATACAAGTGTGGAAAATGTCAAGTAATTATATAAACTCCCAACAGTTTCTGAAAAATCACTGTCAAAATTGCTATAATTTTCTTACCTTCTTTTTTTTCATTTTCTGCTTTTTATCACAAAGGTGATATTAAGAAATGTAATACCAATCAACATTTACTTAATTTCATAGAATAATTGTTTTCTTACACATAACAAATATTCTTTATACAAGACAGTATATATCAATCATACAAGTGTAGAAAATATCAAGTAATTATATAAACTCCCAACAGTTTCTGAAAAATCACTGTCAAAATTGCTATGGTTTCTTTACCTCCTTTTATAATTTTTCCGTAATGTTAATTACTTTCTGCTTTATATTATAAATATGATATTACGATGTGTACCACAAACAAACGTTTACCTAATTTCGTAGCATAATTGTTTTCTTACACATAACAAATATTCTTTATACAAGACAGTATATATCAATCATACAAGTGTAGAAAATATCAAGTAATTATATAAACTCCTAACAGTTTCTGAAAAATTACTGTCAAAATTGCTATGGTTTTTTTACCTCCTTTTTTATTTTTTCCGTAATGTTAATTACTTTCTGCTTTATATTATAAATATGATATTACGATGTGTACTACAAACAAACGTTTACCTAATTTCATAGCATAATTGTTTTCTTATACATAACTAATACTCTTTTATACAAGAAAATGTATATTAATCATACAAGTGTGGAAAATGTCAAGTAATTATATAAACTCCCAACAGTTTCTGAAAAATCACTGTCAAAATTGCTATAATTTTCTTACCTTCTTTTTTTTCATTTTCTGCTTTTTATCACAAAGGTGATATTAAGAAATGTAATACCAATCAACATTTACTTAATTTCATAGAATAATTGTTTTCTTACACATAACAAATATTCTTTATACAAGACAGTATATATCAATCATACAAGTGTAGAAAATATCAAGTAATTATATAAACTCCTAACAGTTTCTGAAAAATTACTGTCAAAATTGCTATGGTTTCTTTACCTCCTTTTATAATTTTTCCGTAATGTTAATTACTTTCTGCTTTATATTATAAATATGATATTACGATGTGTACCACAAACAAACGTTTACCTAATTTCGTAGCATAATTGTTTTCTTACACATAACAAATATTCTTTATACAAGACAGTATATATCAATCATACAAGTGTAGAAAATATCAAGTAATTATATAAACTCCCAACAGTTTCTGAAAAATTACTGTCAAAATTGCTATGGTTTTTTTACCTCCTTTTTTATTTTTTCCGTAATGTTAATTACTTTCTGCTTTATATTATAAATATGATATTACGATGTGTACCACAAACAAACGTTTACCTAATTTCGTAGCATAATTGTTTTCTTACACATAACAAATATTCTTTATACAAGACAGTATATATCAATCATACAAGTGTAGAAAATATCAAGTAATTATATAAACTCCTAACAGTTTCTGAAAAATTACTGTCAAAATTGCTATGGTTTTTTTACCTCCTTTTTTATTTTTTCCGTAATGTTAATTACTTTCTGCTTTATATTATAAATATGATATTACGATGTGTACTACAAACAAACGTTTACCTAATTTCGTAGCATAATTGTTTTCTTATACATAACTAATACTCTTTTATACAAGAAAATATATATTAATCATACAAGTGTGGAAAATGTCAAGTAATTATATAAACTCCCAACAGTTTCTGAAAAATCACTGTCAAAATTGCTATAATTTTCTTACCTTCTTTTTTTTCATTTTCTGCTTTTTATCACAAAGGTGATATTAAGAAATGTAATACCAATCAACATTTACTTAATTTCATAGAATAATTGTTTTCTTACACATAACAAATATTCTTTATACAAGACAGTATATATCAATCATACAAGTGTAGAAAATATCAAGTAATTATATAAACTCCCAACAGTTTCTGAAAAATCACTGTCAAAATTGCTATGGTTTCTTTACCTCCTTTTATAATTTTTCCGTAATGTTAATTACTTTCTGCTTTATATTATAAATATGATATTACGATGTGTACCACAAACAAACGTTTACCTAATTTCGTAGCATAATTGTTTTCTTACACATAACAAATATTCTTTATACAAGACAGTATATATCAATCATACAAGTGTAGAAAATATCAAGTAATTATATAAACTCCTAACAGTTTCTGAAAAATTACTGTCAAAATTGCTATGGTTTTTTTACCTCCTTTTTTATTTTTTCCGTAATGTTAATTACTTTCTGCTTTATATTATAAATATGATATTACGATGTGTACTACAAACAAGCGTTTACCTAATTTCGTAGCATAATTGTTTTCTTACACATAACAAATATTCTTTATACAAGACAGTATATATCAATCATACAAGTGTAGAAAATATCAAGTAATTATATAAACTCCCAACAGTTTCTGAAAAATCACTGTCAAAATTGCTATGGTTTCTTTACCTCCTTTTATAATTTTTCCGTAATGTTAATTACTTTCTGCTTTTTTATTATAAATATGATATTACGATGTGTACCACAAACAAACGTTTACTTAATTTCATAGAATAATTGTTTTCTTACACATAACAAATATTCTTTATACAAGACAGTATATATCAATCATACAAGTGTAGAAAATATCAAGTAATTATATAAACTCCTAACAGTTTCTGAAAAATTACTGTCAAAATTGCTATGGTTTCTTTACCTCCTTTTATAATTTTTCCGTAATGTTAATTACTTTCTGCTTTATATTATAAATATGATATTACGATGTGTACCACAAACAAACGTTTACCTAATTTCGTAGCATAATTGTTTTCTTATACATAACTAATAGTCTTTTATACAAGAAAATATATATTAATCATACAAGTGTGGAAAATGTCAAGTAATTATATAAACTCCCAACAGTTTCTGAAAAATCACTGTCAAAATTGCTATAATTTTCTTACCTTCTTTTTTTTCATTTTCTGCTTTTTATCACAAAGGTGATATTAAGAAATGTAATACCAATCAACATTTACTTAATTTCATAGAATAATTGTTTTCTTACACATAACAAATATTCTTTATACAAGACAGTATATATCAATCATACAAGTGTAGAAAATATCAAGAAAATATTCATATAAACTCCCAACAGTTTCTGAAAAATCACTGTCAAAATTGCTATGGTTTCTTTACCTCCTTTTATAATTTTTCCGTAATGTTAATTACTTTCTGCTTTATATTATAAATATGATATTACGATGTGTACCACAAACAAACGTTTACCTAATTTCGTAGCATAATTGTTTTCTTACACATAACAAATATTCTTTATACAAGACAGTATATATCAATCATACAAGTGTAGAAAATATCAAGTAATTATATAAACTCCCAACAGTTTCTGAAAAATCACTGTCAAAATTGCTATGGTTTCTTTACCTCCTTTTATAATTTTTCCGTAATGTTAATTACTTTCTGCTTTATATTATAAATATGATGTTACGATGTGTACCACAAACAAACGTTTACCTAATTTCGTAGCATAATTGTTTTCTTACACATAACAAATATTCTTTATACAAGACAGTATATATCAATCATACAAGTGTAGAAAATATCAAGTAATTATATAAACTCCCAACAGTTTCTGAAAAATCACTGTCAAAATTGCTATGGTTTTTTTACCTCCTTTTTTATTTTTTCCGTAATGTTAATTACTTTCTGCTTTATATTATAAATATGATATTACGATGTGTACCACAAACAAACGTTTACCTAATTTCGTAGCATAATTGTTTTCTTACACATAACAAATATTCTTTATACAAGACAGTATATATCAATCATACAAGTGTAGAAAATATCAAGTAATTATATAAACTCCCAACAGTTTCTGAAAAATTACTGTCAAAATTGCTATGGTTTTTTTACCTCCTTTTTTATTTTTTCCGTAATGTTAATTACTTTCTGCTTTATATTATAAATATGATATTACGATGTGTACCACAAACAAACGTTTACCTAATTTCGTAGCATAATTGTTTTCTTACACATAACAAATATTCTTTATACAAGACAGTATATATCAATCATACAAGTGTAGAAAATATCAAGTAATTATATAAACTCCTAACAGTTTCTGAAAAATTACTGTCAAAATTGCTATGGTTTTTTTACCTCCTTTTTTATTTTTTCCGTAATGTTAATTACTTTCTGCTTTATATTATAAATATGATATTACGATGTGTACTACAAACAAACGTTTACCTAATTTCATAGCATAATTGTTTTCTTATACATAACTAATACTCTTTTATACAAGAAAATATATATTAATCATACAAGTGTGGAAAATGTCAAGTAATTATATAAACTCCCAACAGTTTCTGAAAAATCACTGTCAAAATTGCTATAATTTTCTTACCTTCTTTTTTTTCATTTTCTGCTTTTTATCACAAAGGTGATATTAAGAAATGTAATACCAATCAACATTTACTTAATTTCATAGAATAATTGTTTTCTTACACATAACAAATATTCTTTATACAAGACAGTATATATCAATCATACAAGTGTAGAAAATATCAAGTAATTATATAAACTCCCAACAGTTTCTGAAAAATCACTGTCAAAATTGCTATGGTTTCTTTACCTCCTTTTATAATTTTTCCGTAATGTTAATTACTTTCTGCTTTATATTATAAATATGATATTACGATGTGTACCACAAACAAACGTTTACCTAATTTCGTAGCATAATTGTTTTCTTACACATAACAAATATTCTTTATACAAGACAGTATATATCAATCATACAAGTGTAGAAAATATCAAGTAATTATATAAACTCCCAACAGTTTCTGAAAAATCACTGTCAAAATTGCTATGGTTTCTTTACCTCCTTTTATAATTTTTCCGTAATGTTAATTACTTTCTGCTTTATATTATAAATATGATATTACGATGTGTACCACAAACAAACGTTTACCTAATTTCGTAGCATAATTGTTTTCTTACACATAACAAATATTCTTTATACAAGACAGTATATATCAATCATACAAGTGTAGAAAATATCAAGTAATTATATAAACTCCCAACAGTTTCTGAAAAATTACTGTCAAAATTGCTATGGTTTTTTTACCTCCTTTTTTATTTTTTCCGTAATGTTAATTACTTTCTGCTTTATATTATAAATATGATATTACGATGTGTACCACAAACAAACGTTTACCTAATTTCGTAGCATAATTGTTTTCTTACACATAACAAATATTCTTTATACAAGACAGTATATATCAATCATACAAGTGTAGAAAATATCAAGTAATTATATAAACTCCCAACAGTTTCTGAAAAATCACTGTCAAAATTGCTATGGTTTCTTTACCTCCTTTTATAATTTTTCCGTAATGTTAATTACTTTCTGCTTTATATTATAAATATGATATTACGATGTGTACCACAAACAAACGTTTACCTAATTTCGTAGCATAATTGTTTTCTTACACATAACAAATATTCTTTATACAAGACAGTATATATCAATCATACAAGTGTAGAAAATATCAAGTAATTATATAAACTCCCAACAGTTTCTGAAAAATCACTGTCAAAATTGCTATGGTTTCTTTACCTCCTTTTATAATTTTTCCGTAATGTTAATTACTTTCTGCTTTATATTATAAATATGATATTACGATGTGTACCACAAACAAACGTTTACCTAATTTCGTAGCATAATTGTTTTCTTACACATAACAAATATTCTTTATACAAGACAGTATATATCAATCATACAAGTGTAGAAAATATCAAGTAATTATATAAACTCCTAACAGTTTCTGAAAAATTACTGTCAAAATTGCTATGGTTTTTTTACCTCCTTTTTTATTTTTTCCGTAATGTTAATTACTTTCTGCTTTATATTATAAATATGATATTACGATGTGTACCACAAACAAACGTTTACTTAATTTCATAGAATAATTGTTTTCTTACACATAACAAATATTCTTTATACAAGACAGTATATATCAATCATACAAGTGTAGAAAATATCAAGTAATTATATAAACTCCTAACAGTTTCTGAAAAATTACTGTCAAAATTGCTATGGTTTTTTTACCTCCTTTTTTATTTTTTCCGTAATGTTAATTACTTTCTGCTTTATATTATAAATATGATATTACGATGTGTACTACAAACAAGCGTTTACCTAATTTCGTAGCATAATTGTTTTCTTATACATAACTAATACTCTTTTATACAAGAAAATGTATATTAATCATACAAGTGTGGAAAATGTCAAGTAATTATATAAACTCCCAACAGTTTCTGAAAAATCACTGTCAAAATTGCTATAATTTTCTTACCTTCTTTTTTTTCATTTTCTGCTTTTTATCACAAAGGTGATATTAAGAAATGTAATACCAATCAACATTTACTTAATTTCATAGAATAATTGTTTTCTTACACATAACAAATATTCTTTATACAAGACAGTATATATCAATCATACAAGTGTAGAAAATATCAAGTAATTATATAAACTCCCAACAGTTTCTGAAAAATCACTGTCAAAATTGCTATGGTTTCTTTACCTCCTTTTATAATTTTTCCGTAATGTTAATTACTTTCTGCTTTTTTATTATAAATATGATATTACGATGTGTACCACAAACAAACGTTTACTTAATTTCATAGAATAATTGTTTTCTTACACATAACAAATATTCTTTATACAAGACAGTATATATCAATCATACAAGTGTAGAAAATATCAAGTAATTATATAAACTCCTAACAGTTTCTGAAAAATTACTGTCAAAATTGCTATGGTTTCTTTACCTCCTTTTATAATTTTTCCGTAATGTTAATTACTTTCTGCTTTATATTATAAATATGATATTACGATGTGTACCACAAACAAACGTTTACCTAATTT